>CM044433.1:36102904-36233256 GCA_024363595.1 Xenopus borealis
CATGCAAAAGAATAAGAAATCAGGAAGGGGGCAAATAGTTTTTCACACCACTGTACAATTTTTTTTTCAGAGGATGCAAATTTGGCATCTTCGATCATCGAATACCGAATATTCGAATTATCGAATAGATCGAATGATCGAATATTCGATCATTCGATGATTGAATATTCGATCATTCGATGATCGAAGGATTTTAAAATGTATTCGAATGCCTACAGATAGAGTCACTTTGATTTGTAAGTTAAATGCGTCGTGACTCAGCATTAATTGAAGAAACTGTGTTATCTAAAGTTATCTTAACTCATTTAATGCATTTAACCTTTTCATTAGCATACCAAAGCTCCATTGTTTTCAATGGTGAACTCTTTAATTGGATGGGATGCTGTGACACAATATTCTGTGATAAGTGGGATAAATGAGATAAATGAGTTAAGTCGCGACGCATTAAACTCACCATCCAAAGTGACTGCATCTGTACTTCGCCAGATTGAACCAACCGAATACCAATAGAAGCCTATGGGAACCTCGGTATTCGAGCATACGATTTCATGGAGAAATCGCATATTGAGCAAAAAGATAGCCTAGAAATATTCGATAAGCATTCGAATATCGAATGCTTATCGAATTTTGAATAGATTCAAGGGATTTTGGGTGAATTTTAGTAAATTTGCCCCTAATGGTGGCAAAGTTGCACTAGTGTTACTTCGTCAAGCAAAGCAAAGTTGAACTACCATTGCCTAATTTGCATATGGCAGGAAGTTAAAGTTCAATGGATGCATACCTCCCAACATTTTGGAAGTAAAAAGTGGGCCAAAAAACTTTTTCGCATGTAACATGACCAAATGTTTTGACCACGCCCATTTTGTGGCCACACCCCTTAATTACCATACTAATTTTACCAAATTTGGCAGGTAACGAAAGTTTGAAAATATTTTTCCTTATCTAAACTGTAACAATTTCTTATTTTCATATCTCAGCAATCCAATAGAATTAGTGCAGCTCCCATTGATTTCTATAGGACCTTGACAACTTTTAACTAGAAAAATTTTGTATTAGAGGTTTTCGTGGTTTTTACACTTCATACTTGGGGCAGATTTATCAAGGGTCTAAGTAAAAATCTGAAGTGAAAATTTCGAATTTCAAGATATTTTTGTGTACTTCGACTAGGGAGTAGTCCAAATTTGACTTGAATTTTACAGCAAAAACTGGATAAAAATAGATTTTGTTGTGACATATTGTTTAACATTTATTGATAAACAAGTTAAAATCATGGAAGGGATTTTGTCTGTATATTTTTTTTTTTAATTAAAAAACAAGATTAATTCAAGTTTTAGTAAATGTGTCCCCAAATGTTAAGCAAAAGAAATCATGAGTCCCATTTTCATGATGTGATTATTTTTAACTTGCCTTGTCATTAGTGATGGGCGAATTTATTCGCCAGGGGCGAATTCACGCGATTCGCCACTGGCGAATAAATTTGCGAATCACCAGCGAAATTTCGCTTGGCGAAAATTTCTCCGAAAAACGAGTCGAAAACGACGCGACGCGCCAAAGTTGACGCGACGCGTGTCAAAAGCGTCCCACGACTCGTTTCGCGAATTTTTCACCAATTCCCGAATTTCTCTGGAAATTTGCGAATTTTTCAGCGAATCGAATCTCGGGAGATTCGCCCATCACTACTTGTCATTTGTTAATAGTTCCTCTTTTATATTCTACTAACAGAATATAGTTTCTCTTTTATATTCTACTAACATAATAAAATATATAGGTAGAATACACCAATACATGCATCAACAGTGCAAATGTTAGTCATTGCAGTAACCCATAGCAACTAAAGACAGATGAACTGATATTACAATTTTAAAAATTCACAAGAATTGTGGCACTTCTGAGGTTCCAGATCATTTTTGCCTAGACATGAATTCCAATTCCAATCTACTGAGAGAAGCTAAAGGAAGGTCCTCCCATGTGTTTAATTGTTGTTCTTTTCATATGATTAATTTTACACCTTTGTTTTTCAAAGGAAAAAAAAACATTTAGAAAGGAATGAGTATTATTATCAGCCTTGTATAATTACTTTCAGATGAATAGCTATTCGGTTTTCTAGAAAACTTTCCGTCCATTAAAATTTTTCACAGTATATTATATGAAAACTGCACACTAGATATTAGTTTTATTAGAATTATAAAATTTATGAAATTCTTGTGCCTGCTATGAAATCATTTAAACTAGAGTCAATAAAACAAAGCCAAAACATAGCATTATCCCACAGAACATATTGATATTTTAAACAGTGCCATTTGTATAATTAGAGGAGCTTTGTGTCACTTTTAAAACTGCCAAGAGACTCCTTCAATTTACCAACAGCTTCTCTTATTTGTATGCATTCAGAAGCACACTATTTCTTTGCATTTATATTAATCGATGTCAGTTTCTCTTGAAAAAATCCATCCACATGTATCATGAATCATCGTGATCACACATTTATTCAAATAGCCGAAGGCTAATAAACAAAAGAAATTAAAATAGAAATGTGCAGAATGTCAAACGGATCAATGTTAACTTATTTGTGTATACTCAAATCATAATTTTGCCTACCTAAGGCAATCGCTGATTTACCATATGAATAAGAAAAAACATGCTGTAGCAATTAAAAATCAATTGAGTCATCCTCACTTGACTGTAGAGTTACATAATAAATTTTAGAATTGAATGCTGTTAGAAATCATCCCTTCCAATTTATTATTCCATTTCTTAACCAGATTTTAAACAATAATACATTTTTTATGTGCGGAATGGTGGTAATCATATATATTTTCTGTTCAGTGGTACATGTAAGATTAAAATATTTATGACTGCATCAGCAATAGCTCACTCAACCCTTCCCTTTATGTTATGGACAACTACAACAGCTATCAAAGAAATCATGACAACTCCTGATTTTATCAATACCTAGAAAAAAAATGAATTCATGCTAGAAACAATTAATTCATGCTCCAAGTCAGCATTTCAAAGGCAATTTTTTTTCTTCAAATGGAAGTAACATAAGTAACTAAAAAGTGCAAATACAACAGCTATAAAATTTCTGGGGAGAATCAGATGCAGTGGATGATCTAAATAAAATATTCTGTAGAGATAAAACTTTTAGAACTAGAGAAATGTTTTCCTGGATACCTTCAAATAAACAGTGGTTGGAATCACATGAAATGACTTCAAGAGGTGTAACTGGTGCATCCTAATTATGTGCCATAGGAATAATTTGTAGATATATGCGTTCGCTAACTAATGCACCCCAACAAAGAAATCAGTCATAAGCAAAGAGATTTACGATGCTTGCTTACCTATAACAAGTGATTATTTATGAGAATCAAACGTTGCTTATTGGAGGTGAAGGGAAGATGTGAAAGTACTCACTGACCAGTGGTAATGTCTCCTGCCTTATAACCTATAAAGCTGATCTCTAGGGGGCAGATTCACTAAATGGCAAAATGACTAATGCTAGCAAAAATGAGAAAAATTCATCACTTCAATGATTTACTAATGGGTGCAGGCTGCACATCGCTGTCCAAGGAGATAGACGCTAGCGGGGGGGGGTGTGGGGGGGCCCACTACTTTGCTCTTTGCCCAGGGCCCACCAAGGCCTTAAAAGGGCCCTGAATGTATTAGATGCTTCGCTTTGATTTGCTCTCTGTGCCGAAGTAACGCAAGAGAAAGTGCTGCGATGGCTGCGAAGCTGCCGCTGGTGAATTTGCAATCTTTAGTGAATTTGCCCCTAGGTGTCAAGATGGCAAGCAATATCCTAGGGCTGCTGAGAGTCTAGACTGATACATTCAGTTCTGACTGAAAAGATGGCCTGACAAAATCCACAATTTGGGGTTACTGTACACAAGTTTGGAGTAATACAGATGCAGTCACTTGGATTGTGTGTTAAATGTGTTGTGACTAATTGAAGAAACTGTGTTATCTAAAGTTATCTTACCTCATTTAATGCATTTAACCTTTTCATTAGCATACCAAAGCACCATTGTTTTCAATGGTGAACTCTCTAATTGGATGGGATGCTGTGACACAATATTATTAAGTGGGAAAAATGAGATATCTGAGTTGTTATTCTCTGAGTTAAAGGGCAAGTCAACTCCAAAGTAAAAATTTGCCTAATAAAAGAAAACATAATTCTAAGCAACTTTGCAATATACATTTGTTACAAATTTTATATCGTTTTTAAGTAATTTGTATATGTATTGCTATTGAGATCCGTGTTTGTCTGTCCCTTTCTATTCTCTGCCCCAATGTCTAATTCATTTCTCTGACTAAAATCCAACAATGAAAATCTTTACGTTAGTGCTAGGTCTGTGCTTTTGAACGACCGATTGTCCTCGGAACGATCGCTGGACGACACACGAAATCTTTGCGCCTATGGCCAGCTTGATACAATGTAAGACAAGGCAGCTGCTTTACATACCTGTCTTTGCTGGGGAACCAAGACTTTTGCAACAAACTGGGAGTTAAGCCAATGTTACTTTCAATATAATTTTTTTTACAAATAACTTTAACAGCACTGACAATTTGTAATGAATGTATATTGGGAAGTTGATTAGAATTACATTTTCTTTTATTAGGGAAATTGTTATTTTGAGGTTGACTTGCCCTTTAAGTTATTCTGTGTCAAACACACAATCCAAAGTGGCTTCATCTGTATTTACAGTAATCATTACTGTTATAAGACTGCTAAGATTGGTAAATAAATGTAAGATTTAAAAAAATGTAAATTCTAGCATATTTGTTTTTTATTTTTAACCACATTTTTATTCATATTCAAACATAAATAGTAACATTGTATAAAGGCACTGTGCATCTCTCAAGTTGCAGAAGAGTAACATAATCAAAAATGGAATGCAAAACAAGGAAAAAAGGAAGTATAAACATCAATATAATTATTTACTGAATGTACAATGAGCAATCAGCCAGTCAACATGGCTTCTGCAATTTCCAGCATTAAATGTTATTAAGCAGTCCATTCGTTGTATGCATTATATCTTTTTGATCAATTCAGATGTGGTAGGTGCTGTGTGAGTTTTCCAGTTGGCTGCAATCAGGCATTGTGTTGCCTGAAGAATGCTTTGGGCTACTTTTCGGGTTCATTGGTCTCCTCCTTGGAGTGGCAGTCCTAGTTGATTTGTAAGTGGGTATTTCTGCAATAAAAGACAAGTAATATTAGAGAGAATTTCAGTCGTTTTATCCCATGGTGATGAAATTATTGAGATTATGCAGTGGTTGCATCTCTAGCACATGGGTGATGTTGCAGTGGTGATGGGTTACCATTCAAACAAGATTTTGTAGAAGTTCTTTTTCAGGATGGCACATATGACAGTTATCCAGTTTTTCCAGTTTTAAATAACCAACTTCACATTTTCAACCAAAATTACAATAAATAATAATGCCTATATTTGCAAAGTTTTATGGTACATCTCAGGACAGGTTTTGCAAAATCTTCACTTTTTTCAGATGGTTTGGTTACAGTGATCTTGGTTCTTCATGAAGGACCACCTGCCAGCAAATTAGACTGTATTAGCATAAATCTTCTATGGTGTAGGTGTTAGGGGTACTGTTTTCTAAAAAAAGCATCAATCTTTATGTAAAAGTTTGGTTTCAGTGGTCTGGGTATATATACAAATAGTCATATAAAGCACCAGAGGCCATAACCCCAGGTTTCATGTATCTCCTCCTCCTGAATTGCAGCAAATTTCCGCGTTTTGCCGCTGTGGAATAAATTTGCGAATCACCCGAATAAATTCCCCGGCATCCAAAGTTTGAACGCTGGTGTCAAAATTTGCTGTATCACCCATTAATAATAAAATAAATTATAAAAGTACTGTAGGTAGAGACTTAGTAGGTGTATTGAAGTTTAAGGGACAAGAATAGATGGTTGAAGCAGGCCATTGGTGGGTGGAATAAAATGGTAAGACGAGCCAGGGCATGTAAAAGTGCCTGATGGGGGAATGGCTGAAGGGAGGGACCATAGAGATACCAAGGAGGTGGCTTGGCTTACCAAGATGACCAGGGCTTTGGTGTCAAGTAGATGGGGAGAGCATCATTCAGGTGGTATCTGATTTCTTCACACCAACTTGGCAGCCTCTTTGGGGCAACTTTTCTCCTTGGTAGTGATGGGCGAATCTCCCGCGATTCGCTTCGGCGAAAAATTCGCGAAACGAGTCGCGGGACGCGTTTGACGCGCGTCGCGTCAACTTTGACGCGCGTCGCGTCGTTTTCGTCGCGTCAAAAAACGACGCGCGACTCGTTTTTGCCGAATTTTCGCCAGGCGAAATTTCGCAGGTGATTCGCGAATTTATTCGCCAGCGGCGAATCGCGGGAATTCGCCGCGAATTCGGCCCTGGCGAATAAATTCGCCCATCACTACTCCTTGGGACTGTTTTGCTTATTAGCAGAAGAGAGAGAGTTTCATTTGCTTCATTCTTGGGTCTTTTGGACAATCTCCTCTACTTACTCAATTCAACATATATTTCTCACCTGCTTTACCAGTTTTCAATTTATTTTTTACTGTTTCCTCCCCTTTCACTCCTTTTTCCTCTTGTCTGATCACAGAATCACTTTTTCAGTACAAATAGAGAACTGCTTACACATTTGGGTTGTTATGATTTAAAATAGAACCACGCTGATCTCAACAGGCACTAGTTACTAACATTGTGAATATGGTCTGATAAATTGACTTAAATATCAAATCTGTCAAATTATCGCACTGGTCCAGTAGATGCATGGCACATTTCTTTAAAACACCTGCCAAATGTTACTAGATGGACACCTGGGTGCATTCATTTACGAACAGGCATTGTGAAAAATATTCATCAAAACAGAATTTTGTGCCAAAAGGAATTAAGTACACAGCAGAAAATCTGCAAACTGCAAAGCTATTCCTGTGGGTCATACAAGTTTTTCACCCAATTTTTGGCATCCATAGGTGCTATAATTCTAAGATAATGACACAAAACTATATCCAAAATGAGCCTTAATCTCAGTGCTTAATGACAAAATTAAAATTGTGAGGAAAAAAACAACAATGGAGTCTTTTGAGACTGGAGTAGTTTATAATACACAGTAAGTGGTAAAGCAGAAAAATGTCATGCAATTAAGACAAATTACAAAGCAGTACATGACACTTTACCCCCTTTCAAGTTATCAAGTTATATATACATTGCTATAAAATGGGCAGCTGTTTTTCAATCATTCATTGGTAGCCGTCACTAAATTTAAATCAAATATACAATTGTTTTAAGGAAATAGCAAAAAAATTAATTATTGTTGGCTAAGTTTACTTTGATATTTTTATGAGCCATATTTATTCCAGTACTTATTATTATTTATATGAGTGGAACAGACCATGACTGCGTTGATGAGGAAACATCTTCAAAAACTTAATTGAAACCCTGACCTGATCTGTTTTGATAGAGTTTGTCATATTGAGACGTAGAGTCCTGCAGGCACCCCAATACATACAGTGCTGTATTCATGAGGGATTGGCAGGGGAACGCATGTTGGACGTATCCCCCACCCACCCCTGCAGTCCTTCTGCAGTGTTGGACTGGAGGGTCCGGGGCCCACCGGGGCTTCCAACACAGGCTAACAAAAATATGAAATATTTGCTTCAATTATCAGACCAGTTAGATTTGATTTCTGTTGGCTAGTAGAACTGCTAAGAATTTTAAACCTGTCATTACATTGCATATACTCTATAAACTTATACACTCAATGATTAGTATTCCATACTTTGAAAAATCTTTTTCATCTGCCCATTTTTTATATGAAAGTTTTGCTTAACTTTAAGAGCATAAAAATGAGGTCTCATTTTAAATATTAATAACTTCAAAAATGATGTCCTTAATAATTAATAGGTGCTAGGCCTGGAGGTCAAACAGTTGGCATAATGCATTCTACACATTTTTTATGTTACTTACCCTTTAATTGTGTTTTAGCCTTCTTTAATCCTGGTTTATTATTAATTGTGTAAATAAGAGCATCACTGGAACATTACTAGAAAACATGGTGCTTTAAAGGGGTGTTCACTTTTAAATAAAAATTTTCTATGATTTACTATGAGTTATTTAGCTGTTTATTCAGCAGCTTTCCATATTGTAATTTCACCCTTGCAACCATGCATTGATTTGAATAAGAGACTAACATAGAAGTAAGAGAAACCCTCAATAGAAGGATGAGTGTTAAAAAGTAGCAATACCAATAAATATGTATGCCTTACAGAGCATTTGTTTTTAGATGGGGTCAGTGATCCCCCATTTGAAAACTGGAAAGAGAAGAAAACGTCAAATAATTAAAAAACTATAAAATAGAAAAAGTGAAAACCAGTTGAATAGTTGCTTAGAATTTGCTATTTTATAACATACTTAAAGTTAATTGAAAGGTGAACCAGCCCTTTAAGGCAAAAAAAATTGGATTCTATGCAATCACCATCCACACTGAAGTTATATATACATTACCGTAAACTGACATAAATATGCTTGGGTGCAACTTCAATGGCATGTCAGATCAAAAAATAGAAATGTGCCTAAATAAAGAAAACATGATACTAAACAACTTTGCCATATAATTTTTAGTATGACACAGAGAGTGATATTCTGAGACAATTTGCAGTTGGTCTTCATTTTTTATTAGTGGGTTTTGAGTTATTTAGCATTTTATGCAGCAGCTTTCCAGTACAGCCATGGGACCTATTATCCAGAATGCTCTGTATCCAGGGTATTCCGGACAAGGTATCCACTGTAATTTGGATCTCCATACTTTGTTTGCTTAAAAATAATTGGGATTTTAAATAAACCCAATAAGATTGTTTTGATTCCAATAAGGATTAATTATATCTTAGATTGGATCAAGTACAAGCTCCTGTTTTATTATAACAGAGAAAAAGGAAATCATTTTAAAAAAATTTAAGTTATTTTATGGGAGATGGCCATCCCGTAACTTGGAGCTTTCTGGATAGAGTATCCCATACAATTTCAGCAATCCAGTTTCTAGGGTCCAATTTACCCTAGCAACTATACGTTGATTTGAATAAGAGACTGCAAGAAGGTTTGAATAGAAAGATGAGTAATAAAAAGTTGCAATAATAATAACATTGCAGCCTTACAGAGCATTTGTTTGTAGATGGGGGTCAGTGATACCCCTTTTTAAAGAGTGGAAAGAGTCTGAAGAAGAAGGCAAAAATTTTAAAAATTATGTTTTGGGGTTAACATTGCCTTTCAGCATGTTAATCAGCATATAGAGCTCTAACACTTCAATTACTTCATGTATTATTTCATGTATTCTTCACATATTTTTTTAATTTCTTTCTTTTATGTTCCATAGTTTACATATATGTAGGTGCTACATTTACCCTCCCATCTTGTTTTTATACTAAAGCAGGAATATTTTTTTATTAGCCTCCCCAAAGAGAAAAATGATCCTCCACCTATAGATTTAACAAATCATTTCAAGTCATGTCAGTGTTAAAGAGAAGCTTTCCATTTCTGTAAATAACTGCTGAAATTTAGTGGAATTGAAATTGACCTCGTTCATATCTATAATATGTTGTTAAGAAGCTTCTTAGAAACCAAAGAAAAAAAATTAAATTGTTCTGTTCATGTCAAACAGTAATGCCATACTAAATTAAGGGTTTATAAAAGATATCTTTCTTTTCCAGGCTTCTGCAACATTATGCCTGCACCAATATATTGCTCTAGTAAATAAGCAAATAATAGAATAATAGGTTGGGCAAAGTTATTTCAGTTATGAACAGTCTCAAACTTTACAAGCATGTGCACATAAACTTCTTTATGTCCAAATGAAGGCCCTTACAAAAATATTAATAAAAAAATAATTTATATAGTTTATAATTCAGAGTGAGAAAGGTCTCTAGATGTATTAGTAGCCAGTGAATTTGCTATTGCATAATTATGTGCAGCACAGAAAGGTACAGTGGGTATATATACTGTATATACTGTAGATAGATGATAATAATAATAATAATATAATATATAAGAATCATTAAAGCCTCTCAAGTTTGACAGCTGGAATCTCCATCACACAAATAAACTATTCATGTGACTGTGCCCCACAGCATATTAAATTATGGGCCACTTGTAAATTGGCCTAGATATATAGAAATTGCTCATTAATTAGGGCCTTACTTGGCCCACTATACTCCTGCCTCCCCCCGCATCCCCGCAAGCACAGGGTCTGCTTCCTTTGTAGTTACCCCTCCCCCCAGTTCCTTAGAAGTACAATGGATCATTTAAGAAGAACATGGATGCACATGGTAGAGCACTAAGTGGTGCAAAATGGTAACCCCCAAGTAGTATGTGTTGCGTGTTGCATGTTGCACTGAGCACCTTGGGACAGCAGAAAGGACTTTTGCTTTGTGTGCTTTGTGTGCTTTGAAACCAACAATCTAGTGAGACTTTACTGTTTCTTCATAAGCACAGAAGTTGTGCCTGTTTAAGTTAACATGCTGTGAAAATACACTACAGACAGGAGCATAAAAACTTTATGTTGCCAACCCAAGCCTCCTTTCTCATCTGTGGACTGTTTTGCCTGACCCCTACACACTGCTGCGAGCGATTCCTTTTTAATGTACTATACATGAGGGTGCTAATAATTTATGTGTAGGGACCTATAGGTTTTACAGCACCTTTAGAGTTAAATCCCTACCAATCCGTAGTTGCTAGAAAAAAGAAATGTTCCCATTTAAGTATTTACATAACCAGTAGTTATTGGCCAAGGGGTGCAATGACCACTTCCTGCCACACAGCCTTTTAGTGTGTGTAGAGAGTGGCCTCTTTCTTTTTGGCTGCTGGTGTCCTAACCATCTGGTTGTTCCATTGTGCCTGGGTACACCTGGGCCCAGTAAAGCATTTGCCCTGAAGGGACCTGAACCTTCAGAGATTAAGTCAGGGACCAGGAAACCCCATGAAAGAGGTTAGCTATCACAGGGCAGCTCTTTAATAGACTCTCTTGGAGAGTAAGATAGTCATCTTTATATAGTATGAGCAGCTGTGTGCTCCATCAAGGATAATAGCAGGGAGTACAGTACCTTCCCAAAGGCTTATTGTTTGCCTTTAGTGCAGGGACGCAGTCGATAGGGTGTTAGGCCTTAGACTTTGTCTCCCTAAATACTCCACTGGTGATCCCCATCACCACAAAGCTATATTGCTCTCTGGGAATTGATGTACACTTGACTACTATGCCTTATGGGAGTGACAGTCTTAATTATGCTGTATCTGCCTCATCTATCTACTCCCCTGACGTGATATGCTAATGCTCCTCACACGTGAGTAAACCTGTGGAAATTTCTTTTTGCTGATAAATCTACCTTTTTGTGTTTTCACCAAGAACCTCCTGGTGTCCAAATAATCCTTTATTACTATTTGTATGCACAGTTGCCAGTTTATTGTAGTTCAACTACCATTGAAAGGGAAAGCTTCCACTTGAAGAAGGCCCCTCCCTGCTGTGTAGTGTCGCAGTGTAACCCATGCTCATATCACTAGCTGGACACTTGAACTATTTGTGCTTCCCTAGCCCAAAAAAGTGTTACATATGCTAGCAGCTGGATCTTTATTTGTTCTGAAACTATAGGGCTCATTTACAGTGGGGGTGGACAAGATACAAAAGATGGGATGTGATTGTCCCATGGCACACCCCTTTGTTGGGCATCATCCGTTCAAAGGCAAGCATTGAGTAAAAGACTCCCTTTCTCCATGTCCTGCATTTTTTGCAACCAAAAACACATGTAGCTATTGCTCCTAGAGTTAGTAAATGACTCATTCAGAAATATTTATCAAAGAGTGAAATTAGAGATCACCACAGACCACTAGTGATGGGCGAATTTATTCGCCAGGGGCGAATTCGCGGCGAATTCCCGCGATTCGCCGCTGGCGTATAAATTCGCGAAACTGGCAAAAAAATTCGCAAAAGAAAATTCGCCGCACAAAAATGAGTCGCGCGTTGTTTTTGACGCGCCGCGCCGAAAATGACGCGACGCGCGTCAAAAACTACGCGACGCGTCGGAAAGGACGCGACGCGCGTCAAAAACTACGCGAATCGGCGAAAAATTTGCGAATTTCTCTGGAAATTCGCGAATTTTTCGGCGAAGCAACACACGGACGTTTCGCCCATCACTACAGACCACTAGTGTGAAATTCATTCATTCATATGTGATTTGTGAAAGTGAAAGTTCACCCTGATAAATATGCCTTTAAAAATGCTATAGAAACAATAGAGAAAATGTGAAATGGTTAATGATCTACTTTTTCCTGACAAAGTGTATCTACCTTTTTTGGTATAACATTTGATTAATAAGGTATCTGAACTCCAGACTGCTGGGCATATACATATACAAACCTACTAAAGAGAGGGGTTTGAATAATGCACATTCCCTGGTCCTGTGTTTCACTAGTAAATAAGTATTTCTGCAAGTGCATATACTTTTTTTTAAAAAACAAAAACACTTTTTTTCAAACAATTGTTCATTTTCTATAATATGTGAAAATAATTTCTTGTTTTTTTTCCAAGTCATACCACCTTTTTACAAATGTTTACTAATCCATAGTCTGATTTTAACTCTTAAAACCTTTCTTCCTACTTAAAATATTACATGCTTATTTCTATTTCAGTTTATAATGTTATATCATTTATTTCTTTCCCTTCTTATAATTGAATAGCAGTTGAAAATAAGAATGGGGATTCGGCTCTTTTTCATTTTATGGTAAAGGATCAAAAAAGAAATGATGTCATTAACACTTCTGTAGGAAATCCATTGCAGATTGCTTTTGCATAGTTCTGCCTCGGTGCCTGATAAAAGTATATAGAAAGAATAGGGTAGGAGATTACGCTTATTCTTAGAGATGATTTTCAATTAGATAAGTCATTTTCCACACTACCCAGGCATTGCAAGAAAGAGCTCAATGGCCTCAATAATAATTCAACATTATTATGTCAAATACACCTTTGTTTGACCCTATTTTCATACTTGAGTAGAATTCATAATAATTTCATGACAGACTACAGATCACTATATCACCTACAATGTTTATTATTATCATTATTGTTATTATGGCTAAGCAAACATATTAATCATTAAAGACACACTTCTAACGTTGACTAATGGAAAAGATTGGTAGATAGGCAGACAGATAGACAAGAGTAGACCAGACATTAAAACTAATAAAGGATCATTTATATTATAGCCTAAAATACTGAAAAACACAGTAAAAGGGAATTAATGATACAAATAAATGAATAAAGATTGATTGTTTAGCATAGGTCACAAATACAAATGTTTGTATTCAAATGAAAAAATACAGAAGAGGGTGTGAGAGATACAAGGGATCATTTATGACCACTAGTACAGTTGTGCTCCCACCCATTTCTTGTAGTGAGTTGCACAATAAACCAGTGAGAAAAAGGTTTATCACTTGAAACCTCATGGACAAGATTCAATTTGAAGTGCAATTCAATTCAGAAAAATAAATCGCCTGAAAAGTCTATGGGAAAAATCTGACACTGACTTAGGAGAAAAGTTTTTTTCTCTTTGACTTGAATCCTGTCCATCACGTGACAAACTTTTTTTCTCACTGAATTGGATCTATATGCATTATTTCCACTTCCATATAGCTGCATTAGAAGTGTATGCCTATTTTGGCTTAAAAAGGCAATTACTAACTAGAAGCGTAGAACATGGGCTACATTGGACCCTCAGCAGAATGGGCCTTCACTAGGTGGAAGGATCATGTGATGGTGGTGTTGGGATGTACCTTTATACTGCCAAAGATGTTAAATAGGGGTTCCTAACAAACAGCAGCAAACAGGCTTTATTCAATATAAAATGCCACAAGGTTGAGCATAATCATAGCCCATGAGATAGCTGAAATAATGCCAGGTACAATCACATGTTTAGTAGATACAGTACAGATGAAGGCATAGCAGGGGGATTTGAAAGTATACACCTTCCAGGTTGTCAGTTGTCCAGATCCCTACAATAGATAGTGGAACAGGGATATAACAATAGAAAAAGCATATGTGATGGGCGAATTTATTCGCCAGGCGCTAATTCACGGCAAATTCTCGTGATTTGTCGCTGGCGAATAAATTTGCAAAACACCATCGAAAATTTGCTGGTGTGGTAAAAAAAAACGAGATGGCAAATGAAAATAAAAACTGGGTAAATAGATAGGCTGGGCAAAATAAAATATGTTTCCAATATAGTTAGTCAAAAATTTAATATACAGTATAAAGGCTGGAGTGACTGAATGTTTAACATAAAAGAACAGAACACTACTTCCTGCTTTGCAGCTCTTTTGCTTTGCAGCTCTTTTGCTTTCCACTGATTGGTTACCAGGCAGTAATAACCAATCAGTGACTTGAGTGGGGACACATGGGTCATAACTGTTTTCTTTTGAATGTGAGCTGCATGCTAAACATAAATTGCAAACTCACTGAACAGTTATGTCCCATGTGGCCCCCTTTAAGGTCACTGACTAAGAGTTAGAGAGCTGAAAAGCAGGAAGTAGTGTTCTGTTATGTTAGACATCAAGTCACTCCAGCCTTTATACTGTATATTACATTTTTGGCTAACTATATTAGAAACATTTTTTTATATTTCACATCCTATCTACTGTATTTACCAAGTTTTTATTGTTACACTGAACTGTTGCTTTAACATTTATATGCTTCTGATCAGGACACAGAAGCAGACTGTCAGTGTTAAAATGGGATCCTGAAAATCTAAGACATATTGCCACCTATTTAAATGTTAAGCTAAACCTAGGATAATCATCCATCACAATTACTGAAATATTGGTTGATTGATACCTATCAAGCTGCTTCGCCTCAGTGCAATAAATTAACTGTGCAGCAAGCTCATCTAATAAGCTAAATGTATGGGTAACTTTCCAATAATTTCCAGCTGACGTTCTTCCACTAACTTCAACATAGCTGTTTCATATTATAATATTAACAGAGTAGTTTGCATTACAATGTATTGCTAGGCTAAACAGTTTCTGAAATGTTTCAAACTAGAATTTATTACTGAGCTTAAATCAAGGAAACTGACTTTAGGGGCAAATTTAGAATTTATAGGTAATCATATGTTTTAACGTTCATGGCATTTGTGGTTTTGGAGAAATAGTTTTTATTTGTTGTTTCAAAAAGCTCTCATTTCACTAAAATGTGACCTGTAATAAGCCGGCCTCTAAAGTTTAATGCCAGTTCTGCCATTTGTTTTAAAAAAATTAGCTACCCTTTAACAAGTTAAACTGCATTGAATTTTAGCATCTGCTACTACTAAAGCTTAGGTAATATTGATAAACATCAAAGAGCATTGGGTTTACAATTACAAGGCACCAAATGCATCTCTTTGGAACAAAAGTAATTTATACTGAATATGATAAGTGCATAGACAAGCATTTCGGTTGTTTGATGTGTGTATAATGGACTAATATCGACTTCTTGAGGGCAGCAGAATTTTGTATATAGCATAAAACCTTTGCCATTGATTGCAGCAATAAATAAAAAGAGATACCAATACCTGTAGTTCAAAAGTGGGGTGTTTCCAGTGTTATTGTAGTGCTTTGGGCACACAGGTTAGGATCATAAATATGCCCTTCCTCAAGTGATAACCCACCATAGAGATTCACATTGCTTATTAATCAGTAAATAGAGGAACACCAAGAGGTACAATTATCAAAGGTTGAATTTTGAATTCATGTGATTTTTTTTTTTTTTAAATCCCTTACATTCCATTGAATTTTAAATTTGACTTGGAGAAATCTATTAATAAAATTGAATTTGAAAAATCCGGATGAATTTAAGTGTCCCAAAAACTCAAATCGAATTTGATTCACTGAACCTCACCCATTGACAAATGTGGCTGGTTTTAGGGGGCCAATAGTCCAATTTGAATTCTTAAAGGGCCAGAGTATGATAAATCTCAAAAATCAAATTCGAATTTTTAAAAAACTTGAATTTAGTTTCAGGGCTGCGCCAACTTATCGCAAGCACGCATGTGCAAGGTGGTACTCGTGTGCGCATGCGCAAACTGTGCAGGAGCAGAAAAAGAAGGAAAAAGCACAAAGAGTCAGACCAGACTGGGGTAGGCAACTGAGGAGGTATGTACCTGTTGCCCCCCCTGCTTTGCGCCATAGGCACATGCCTACTTTGCCTACCACTTGGCCTGGCCCTGTTTAGTTTGGACAATTTAAAAAAATATTTGAATATTCAAATTTGCTGAGCCTTAATCTGATCATTCTGTTGGTTTTGTCTACATACTGTAGGCTAAACCGCATGGACATTTTAATAAATAAACCACATTTGTGTAGTTACATGTGTAGTATCCCCTTAGTTTGATTTGCATGCCTGATGTCGGATGTGCATGTCGGATGTGATACCGTAGTAGCTTTGATGATATTATTGCAGTTTTGGCAAGACAGACACAGGAAAATACCTACCACCGGTTTACCTAAACACCTTTAAGATTTTTTGGTATGAACTGAACCAATATCACTATGTACCAAATAGTCACCTAAATACTTGCCCCGTCGATGAATAGTGATATTCAGTGAATACTGAACTGAATGGGGGTAAGTCATGCCACATTGTGGTACACAATATTTCTTCATGTACTCACCCCCGTGGAACATTGGTTCATTAATCTGATAAAAGATGTTGTCCATGCAAGACTTCCACTGAGTAATCCTTTTATGCATACTTCACACCTACAATCCCCTCTGCATTGTTCACACCTGTAACACCTCTGCTGTTCACACCCCTAAAGCCCTGTGCTGTTCAAAACTCCCAGACTGAAATAGTGTGCCATACACTGCCTGCCCTTTGCTACCTGCGAGTGTCATGCTTCCTGTGTGTGCCATACTCTGCCTTCCCTATGCTCCCTGTGGGTGCCATATTCTGCCTGCCATATGCTCCTTGTATGGGCCATATTCTGCCTGCCCTATGCTCCTTGTGTTTGCCATATTCTGCCTGCCCTATGTTCCCTAGGTGTGCCATACTTTGCCTACCTGCCCTATGATCCCAGTGTGTGCCATACTCTGCATGCCTTATGCTCCTTGTGTGTTCCATACTCAAGTCTATGCTCTTTGTGTGCCATACTCTGCCTGCCATATACTCCTTGTGTGTGTCATACTTTGCCTTCGCTATGCTTCCATATCAGTGATATCACTGCAGTGAGCACCAGCCATCTGGTTTCTGGTGTTCCACTACCACTTATGTGGACATGGTCTTAAAAATTGCTGTGATTGGTATGGTTTGAAAAAGGGAGTGGTCAACAGACGCTTCCATTATCGGCCCTCTAATTGACCGGTGAAAAAAAACTTGAATTGCTCAAGTTTTCAAGTAGACCCCACCGAAAAAGAATTAGAATATCATGAAGGCTAGTAATATTTTCAAAATGGTTGAAAGGACATCTGCCATTGACTTTTACATGACCTCACCAGGTTTTATATGGTGTATTTTTATATTAAAGGATCAGTAACATCAAAAAATAATATTGTTTAAAAGTAATAAAAATATAATGTATTGTTGTCCTGCACTAATAAAAGTGCTGTGTTTGCTTCAGAAACACTACTATTGTATATATAAATAAGCTGATGTGTAGCCATAGGGGCAGCTATTCAAAAGGAGAAAAGGCTCAGGTTACACAGCAGATAAGCTCTGTAGAACATACTGTTATCCATTATTTATCCTGTGCCATATGGCCTTTTTACTATTTCTGCCATTGCTACCCAGCAGCCTGTTTATATGAACTATAGTAGTGTTTCTGAAGCAAACAGATCAGTTTACCAGTGCAGGGTAACACTACATAATATTTTCATTACTTTAAAACACTTTCATTTTTTGTTGTTACTGTTCCTTTAAAGCTATTTTTCATTCCGGGGTATAATAAATCTATAAAAATTAGTTTTGTGTTTTTTTTTTTAAAACCTAGAATTTTCCACTTGTTTTTACCCTGAAAATTTGATTCTTGACTGAAAAATACCCTAAAAAACCTGAATTTTTCATGGAAGAAACAGCTAGACTTTTGATAAATAACCCCCTTAATGTTTATTTGGTTAACCTCAAACAATTAACTAATTGTATTATTATTGTTATCATTAAAACATGGTCTTTTGTCACACTTTTTATGTGTAAGTGTGCATTCTATACTTTTATATTTTATGTTTTTTCCATCCACTTTTTATTTTCTTATTTCCCACCCCACCACACACCCACACAAATGTAAACACCAGACAAATAATTAAGAATACAAATGACAATATTTCCTAATAAAACATGTAACATTTGAGCTTGAAATTGGACAGATTTACAGGGTATTATAAAGTAACTAAAATATTAAAAGAACAGAACATCTTCTTTTGTAATTTTATGTTTTTGATGTGGGAGAACATCCTTGCCATCCATAGTGACGCACCCACACAAACACCTACGCATATGCTTGCTTGACTTGTTAAGAAAACAATTTTAAGTATCTGAAGTGTTTTATCATGTAAAATATTAAGAATATACATATATATTTAAGTGGATTGAAACAAATGCATTGAATCATTTTTAGTTATGCCTCAAACCATTCTGAACATATCTGTAGTGTACATAGGGAGGAGTATATATACTCAACAGAGCATATCCTAAATGAAATCTTTTTTTTACATTCCTTTGTGAGTCAGAGTACTTAACAGAATTAATTAGGAGATTGATTAAATAATAAAGTTAAGCAAGAAAATAATTTTGAACCTAGTGTGTGGGAAAAGCTAAGAAATAGTATATAAGTTTAGTGAGTTTCTATAAGTCCCACTGGCCTTTCTCCACACTGTTACACAAGACATATTTAAGGAAGTAATGCTATTTTATCAGTACTGTCCAAATGGCTCCCCGCAGGTGTATGCTTGCTGATGCGTAGCATGGTATCATACTCATTAAGAAAGAGAAGCCAAGAGAAATCACAACAGAAGAAGTGTGAGTATAATAGTTACATAGTTACACAGTTAAATTGGGTTGAAAAAAGACAAGTCCATCAAGTTCAACCCCTCCAACTTAAAACCCAGCACACACACACACACCACTACACTCTTTCACACAAACCATATATGCCCATAGCTATACACAACCTCACTGTCCTCACTGTGAAGAACCACCTACGCTGCTTCAAATGAAAGTCCTTTTCTTCTAGTCTGAAGGGGTGGCCTCTGGTGCGGTGATCCTCTGTATGGGTAAAAAGGTCCCCTGATATTTGTCTATAATGTCCTCTAATGTATTTGTAAAGTGTAATCATGTCCCCTTGCAAGCGCCTTTTTTTCCAGAGAAAACTACCCCAACCTCAACAGTCTACCCTCATAATTTAAGTCTTCCATTCCTCTAACCAGTTTAGTTGCCCGTCTCTGCACTCTCTCCAGCTCATTTACATCCCTCCTAAGGACTGGAGTCCAAAACTGCACTGCATATTCCAGATGAGGCCTTACTAGGGATCTATAAAGAGGTATAATATTGAATATTCGAAGGAAGAGAGAAATAAAAGAGCAGATAGTTAAGGGAAGAATAGAATAGAATAAGGAGTGAGACTGGGGTGGAGAAAATAGAAATAGAAAGAAGCACACAGAAGAAAAAAGGGAAGGTGTGGATAAAGGGGTAAGGGGAAGGATGTTTAGAGAAGAATAATAAAAAAATAATGTGGGGCTGGCACTAGGAATATGACTTAAAACATGGTACACACACAAAGAGATTTTCCTCTTATTACTACAAGTATGGGACTTGGTATCCAGAATGCTCGGGACCTGGGGCTTTTCCAGAAAAGGGATCTTCATACTGTACCTTAAATCTACTAGAAAATCATGTAACCATGTAATAAACCCAATAGCCTGGTTTTGCTTCTAATGAGTATTAATTATAGCTTAGTTTTGGTCAAGCGAAAGTACTGTTTTTATTATTACAGAGAAAAATAAATTCAGCTGGAACAATTTGTATTGTTTTTATAAAATCGAGTCTATGGGAGATAGACTTTCCATAATTCAGAGCATTCTGGATAATAGATCTCATAACTGTACAAGAATATTATGCTATGCAGTCTGAACCTCCTCCCTGTTGTAGTCAGCCCTCCAACATCAGCATTGAAGAAAAAAAATGCCTTACTAAACCACATCACGTTGAACAAGGAAAAATGTTTTGCTTGTCACTTCAAGAGATATCAATAAGCTAAAGTGAGATAAATGGACAAAACTCAAGGCAGCTAAATTTTGAAATATATAAAGACAAATTATGAAAGAAAAAATATCAATTTGGGGTTTGCTAATGTGTAAATGCAAACAATGGAATGCCAATTAACGTATTGTCTCATGGAAAATAAAAATTCCCAGGAACTGGAGGAAAATGCATTTTACCCATTATATAACAAGTTGGGCATTCAGCATGCTAAATTCACTGCCAGGGGATTTGATGCAAAGGAATATTGTACATGCCTTTAGGATATGTATCAGGATATGCTTTCTAAAGGAGGGAATTTTAAATTATGGATTGGACAATTAAAAATGGATGAATGTTGATATTTTTGGACATCTGTAAGCAAAATGTTTTCCAGCTACCCTTATTTCCAAACTTCTAACCAGTTTTTTTTAAAGATAAAAGTCAATGCCAGCATGATGTTTTTATGAATAAAAACAGTTGCAAAATAAACAGTAAAATAGTAATAATAATGATCTAAATACTGTAAATGGATATTGTACCTATGAATATGTAATTGCTTGTTATAATGTATGGAGCACTTTATATCCCAGATGGTATTATGAGATATCCCAGATAGTTCGGTTTTCTCATTTGGATTCCTAGGGGTTAGTCTGACACAGATGGCTGAATACCATATGAACTTTTTGTGAAATTTAGCCCACACACACATGCACACACTTAACACCCTGCAGTGGAGGGATGAGTGCCTGGACTAGGAGTAGGCAAATATAAGAGGTACATGCCCAGTGCCCCCCAGCGTTTTGCCTACACCTAGTTCTGGCCCTGACAAAAGAATTGCAACAACAATGCACATATTTATGAAAGATGTTGTGCTCCCTGTCAACAGCATTGTTGTTATTATTTTCAGTAGATAGCCTGCAGGACAATGCACACTGGACCTGAATATTAGACCAAAAATATGTCTCCTGACATTTCCACATCCTCCCAAAGAATTCCTACCACATACTTTCACTCTCACATTCATCAGTCCTATCAGCCCAAAGATGACATCACTACTCCATTACCCCAGTCAATTGTTATAGAAGACTCCTGAACTTCCTGAAGAAGTTCAGGAGTTAAACATTTTATTGAAAAATATTAAGATAGTTGAATTAGCTATAATTGCAACCTGTTCTGTGTGTGATACTTGATCCTTCTACCATAGTAGCTGAGCTTCATTATTCTTCTGGGAAGTTTGTAGAATATAGTGATTATTTTATCAGCAATCTTAAATCCAGCTGAAATCTCAACCTACAGTATAAGGTTTTTACAATGTCCCTAAAGAGATCTACATGATCCAGTCTTTTAATGTGTGTCCCCTTTAGAAAGACTATAGCCATCTAAATTTGCAGTCCATTCATGTAGTCTAACATTTCTTCTAATGACAAGAAAAGTTGCTTTATGCCTCTTGCATGCTTATAGAAAATCATTACTGTATATAGACTCCTTAAGGGTATCTGTCACTACAACCCCTTCCACCCCATTGGCCTACATATCAAGGGAAACTTATGCAAAGTGTACACTTATTTATATTGCATAGATGACTGATGTCCCCACTTTCCAGGGCATCCATATAACACCCTGGGGTAGAGCATACACAGGTATCCTTTCCTCAGGACTGCTCATAATCCCAGGATGATATTGGCTCCAGCATTGATGTGCAGGTCAATCAGGAGTGCCTGTGACATATGTACACTGCACATAAGCAGCAGAAAAAAAGAATGATGGAGCTGTAAAATGATAGTGATTCTAAAAGGACTGAGAAGACAAATGAGTGTCATAAACTTGTTTTGAATTTGAAATCTCTGTTGTTACCTTATTTTCAATCTCATTTGGTCTTTAGGCCCATGGTTCAATAAGGCCATTTTGCATGGATTTAGTTGATATACAGAGGGGAAAATATACTTATTGCTGAATTTTCGCTTCAGAAGGCTCCGGAAGGTAGACCCTGGTGAAATAGACTTTGGCAAAAAGGGTAATGTATCCACATAAATTTGTGGATTAATGTTGCTCCTCCTGGCGAAAGAGCGAAAGAGCGCAGAACTTCTCTTGCGCTGAACTATTTCACTGACAAATTGTCTTCTTCGCCTTTTAGTAAATTGGGGATGTCCCTACCAATTTTCATTTTGGTGAATTTTGGGTGTTTTTCCCTTTAGTACTTTTGCCCCATAATTTATTCATCAGCAACGATAAGGAAGAAAGTAGAGCTGGTTGTGCTCTCAGAAGAAGAGTTGTGCAACAAGGTCCTTGATACTAGACCAAGAGGAATTACAATAATTTGATGGGAACATCAAAGTTGTAGGATTAAAGAGAATTTTTACAGGCGTAGGGTGTCTGAGATGAGGAATAAATTAGGAAGCTGAGAGGAAAATGATCAACTGTACAAAAGTAGTATATACCAAATTAGGCGTCTTGGGAGTGTAAGATGCAGAAAAAGAACCAGTTTGTTCAACTTGTAAATATGTTTTTATGATATGAAAATAATTATATACAGTATACTGTGTATACTTGCTTCCAAAGGGTTGAATGAAACATTGTTTATGTCTCCATTTTACTAAATTATTAGACACACAGACAGATGAACTGTTTCAATTATCTTTATTTTTTCATTGACTTCTTATCTGCGTGACCATCTGGTACTCATGTGTAGGGCCTGGCCAAGGGGTAGGCAGAGTAGGCATGTGCCTAGGGCGCTAAGCTGGGGGTGGCGCCAGACACATGACTGCTATGTTGCCTACCCCATGTCTGATCCCCTCACTCCCTGTCCTCTTCTTGTACCTCTTGATGTCATCTTGCGCATGAGCACCGGTGTCAGCGTACGCTCAGCCAAAACATCAGCAGGCACCAAGGCACGGAGTCACAGTGGGCCAGGTTGCCTAGGGCTCCAGGCCAGTATGGCCCGGCTCTGCTTGTTTGTCGAGTCTCCTATAACAGCTATAGCAACATTACGTTTTTACATGCAATATTCACTGGCTTGAATGAGTCAATGATAAGTTTTTTGTACTTCCCAACACACTGGACATCCCAAAGAAGGTACTATACAGTGGCTAGCTAAAGTGCATAATTAGGACATGGACTGATGTTCAGTACAACCTGCACCACCTAGAATGTAACTTGCTGTTTTGATCCCCAGAATAGGTTCTCTATGATGTGGCTAGTGTAGGAAGGGTACTCGTGCATTACCTTTGCGAGTAAGGGTGCGTGGAGAATTTTGCCTGGCCAGCAGATCCTACATGACAATGATAGTGGAAATGGCTGTGCAGACTAGCCTCCATTGTGAAGGCATATGGATCAGCCTACTGGCTGTAGCTACTGAGGCTGGGTTTGACAGTTATGGAGTGACGACTGCTAGTGTGTAATTAGCCTGTGGAGGCTTAGTGCTGATTGCCACCGATGTGTAACTGATGGATATGCTGGCATTTTCCGATGGTACGTCACCTACTACAAGGGCAACATGGGTAACATGGGATTTCGGCACTCTGATGCTGATATGAGGGCTATGCATTTTATTACTAGAGTAATTGTAACCACCATGTGCACCATGTTTTAATTGTAATCTCTCAGATCACCTAGCATTGTGGGTTAAGTCAGATGTCAGTTTTTCCTATGCACAGAGGTCCAAAGTTAAACTTGCACTACAGATGCAGTCACTTGGATTTGTAAGTTAAATGCGTCGTGACTTAACTCATCTAACCCATTTATCCCACTTAGCACAGAATATTGTGTCACAGCATCCCATCCAATTAAGAGTTCACCATTGAAAACAATGGTGCTTTGGTATGCTAATGAAAAGGTTAAATGCATTAAATGAGTTAAGATAACTTTGGATAACACAGTTTCTTCAATTAGCCCTGAGTCACGACGCATTTAGCTTACAAATCCAAGTGACTGCATCTGTATGTGTATACTAGATTTGTTTACACCCTATGATGACATCACATCCTAATTTGGTGCCAATTTTAGGTTGATAAGTTGAAAGCTCAAAACATGTGTTAATAAAGTCACCTTGCAGCAGTTACTCTGCGCTCTTTTGTATCCACGCCTACATTTTGGAATTATAGAATTTCTGCTCTGGATAGAAGCATGGTGGTAAGGATACTAGAGTGACTAAAGAAGTTTTACGTTATCAGTAACTTTGCTATTTCATCAAGAAACTTGGGTGTTTACAGAGGTCTATTATAGGGTGAAGGGACTGAGGTATGGGGATATGATATATACATATACTATGGTATTCTGTGGATAAATAACAAAAAATATGTATTTTAAGGTTCACATAAAAAGATAACCTCTAGCTATGTAATTTTAATTGCATTCATTTTAAGAGATTACTGTAGAATAGATTACTAATATATGTTCATATTATCTTGTGGTGTTGCATAACAGTAAATTGTAGCACATGAGATCTAATTTCAGTGTTAAACTGTTATCCCAATTCTCTGCTGACTCTCTTTATAAATATGAAGGCCTATCCTGCCAGCAAAAGCTTTTACTGTGAGAATATGATCAGCTATAAAACAGTATTAAATGGGTTAAGAAAATGCTTGACATTTTTAAAGGGATACTTTCATGGGAAAACATGTTTTTTTTTAAAACGCATCAGTTAATTGTGCTGCTCCAGCAGAATTCTGCTCACATGACTTGAGGCAGCTCGGAAATTGACAATATGTCTAGCCCCATGTCAGATTTCAAAATGAAATATAAAAAAATATGTTTGCTCTTATGAGAAATGGATTTGAATGCAGAATGCTGCTGGAGCAGCACTCTTAACTGATGCGTTTTGAGAAGAAGAAAAAATTCCCATGACAGTATTCCTTTAACTTTTAACACCCAATATTCCAGATCTTGTAAAAATCAATGTTTTTGGGGTTTGACAGGTGTTTGAAGTAGTGCTTAGGGTGTGTGTGTGTGTGTGTGTGTATGTGTGTTTACCCAACATTTGTGAAATGTACACATAATAAAAATTACATATTGTATACACATGGTTATGCATGATACATTTCAGTGTAAAGGTCAAAACTTGAATTTTACTAAATGCACCTTACCTTAGCAATATATTTGATTTCTGACTGGACTTTAAAGCAAAGAAACACTGCAAGTTTACATAAAGCTCCACACTGACCATTGTATAGGCAATTTCCTAGAATATAGATAAAATTATGCATTGAAAAGAAAGCTTCAAAGAGCATTGCTTATCAGACAAGAGATGTAAGGGGTATGTAGCTGAGTATCAGATATCTTAAGTAAAATAACTTCACCCCAACACAAACCTGAACACTGGAGTAACTATAGAGGAAGCAGACCCCGTGGGGTGTTGGTATTTTCTATTATAACATGACCTTGTTTATTTGTAAGACAAAACTATAGAAAGAAAATCCTTTAGTAATAATAGAGGTACTTGTTTAGACCAACAATACAACAATAAAGTTTTGTCTGGGTAAGTTGTTCAAGTTACACCAGAGCATGAATCCTTGGTGAAACCAGAGGACTCACCAGAGATCTACCTCTTGGTCCAAGCTTTATATAGACATCAGAAGGAATGTACACAGATACAGGGCCGTCATCAGGGGGGGACTGGGGGGACAAGTGTCCCAGGCCCGGGGCTGAAGGGGGGCCCGGCAGTGCTGCATTTTCCCAAGACCCGGGCCCCCCTTACCAGCGCCGAGCCAATGCGGAAGCGCGCTGATGCGGAAGTGCCGAACAGACGCGAAGGCAGCCGACACTTAAGTCCTGAAGTCACTGAAATACCCGACATCATGATGAGCCAACACTGAAGTCCTGAAGCGGCGAAAATACCTGAAGTCAAGAAAGTACGCTGAAGTCCTGAAGCCACGAGTTCAATTACACCAACACCAATGTGGGTTTTTTTTTTGGTTTTTTTTTTTAATCCCCTGGCCTCAAATGTTTTCTTTTAATACTCTATAGGCCCCTGTCACCAATTTAAAAAAAAAATTTTTATGGCGCTCCAATATTTTTTTTTTTTTAACTTGTAAGGGGGGCCCTGCCACCAATGTTTTTTTAAAAAAATATTTTCGGGGCCCCAATTTTTTTAAACTTGTAAGGGGGGCCCTGTCGCCAATGTTTTATTTAAAAATTATTTTTGGGGCCCCAATTTTTTTAAACTTGTATGAGGGGCTCTGTCACCAATGCTTTAAAAATGCTTTTATGGGGGAGGCCTTGCACCAATTTTTTTTTAACTTATAAGGGAGCCCTGGGGGGGTTTACTTTTTTAGCGCTGATGTTTGTGTGGTCTTTTTAACTTTGATGTGGATTCGGCGGGGATTGGGCGGGGCTTAGATGCCTGGGTGGGCGGAGCCCAGGGGGCCCCGACAATTTTGTTGTGCAGGGCCCCGTGATTTCTAATGGCGGCCCTGCACAGATATACTGTACCTTAAATGGTCTCGACCCTCCTTTGATATTGGAAGATAAAGAAATGTACTAACATATGCATTTATATATTTCTGCAAGATGGGCAGTATTGCAATAACACAGTTTCCTGGTTCCAATCTTCTACCAACCTCATGGCTATGTTTGCTAATCCCAGACAAGGTAACGAAATCAGTTCTTAAGCAATACTTCTGTTCAAGGGCCAAAGAGACATTTGCTGACACTCTGGTTTCTGTCAGCAGAATATTGACATTTTATTATCATGCCCTTGTATCATTTATCTGAGAGACCACTGTCCACCTGGGAGACCACTGTCCACCTATTCTGTTAGGTCTTTGGCTCTGTTGCATCAGAGTTGGGGACTTAAGTAGTTAAGATTAAGATTAAACGTATATTAGTATATAAAGCTGATACTGGCCATTCACCTGTATTGAAATAGGTTGTTCCCAAAATATATCATCAAGGGGGCCATGGAAAAGGGGGGCTCCAAACCGCAAGGTCTATTTCCTTTATAGCATTCAAATACCCTTCCCTACTGCTTTCTTCTTCTTTTAATAATGTGCTGGTGCCGGAGCAAGCTTGGGCCAGTGGAGGGGAGGGTTTGGGTAGGCTTGAGCAGCAGTGAAAATTTTTCAGGCTGGGGCACTCTTGTTATGCTCCTGCACCCTAATATAATACCTGGATTATTACTTTAGTCTTTTGTGAAACCCAAGGGATTATGTTTTCACAATTAGATGGGATTTTAGGTTTCATTAGACTATAGCTCTAATTTAGATTTGCAAGCACAGTGTGAAAATTGTGCTTTATTCTGCAGTGCGATGCACTTAAAACCACTTTCATTAAAGGTAGTTGTATCAAAATGCATTCTTCGCACTGTTGCATTTGGCACCACTCAGTACATTTGGTGCTACTGCAGCTATTGGTTCAAGAGAACCCTGAATGTACCACCACCTCCTGACCAGAAGTTAGCTACAGGGTTAACTTTGTACCCTGCATCAATAGGCTCAGTACACAAGTGCCTAAAAATGTCACTTACACATCGAACTGATGCCAGGCACACGTTGAAAATATTCAGGATGAAGCGCATGCCCTAAGTTTTTGACTTTAATAGAAAAATGAGCATTGGGTCCATACAGTATATATGTTCATTTATATTTATATATTTTATGTACATGTATGGAATCCATCACCCGGAAACCCCTTATACAGAAATCTTGGAAAGGCTGTCTCCCATAGACTCCATTTTATCCAAATAATCAAAAAAAAATTAAAATTTTTAAAATTATTTTTTTCTCTGTAAAAATCAGTACCTTGTACTTGATCCAAACTAAGATATAATTAATCCTTATTCGAAGCAAAACCAGCCTATTGGGCTTATTTAATGATTTTCTAGTAGACTGATATATTATGAAGATCCAAATTACAGAAGAGCATTCTGGATAACCAGTCTCATGCCTGTATATATTTGGTAAATTGTATGCATAAAAGTACTTTGGCGCTGTTTACATAATTATAATGATTATTTAACATTTATCCTTAACAGAGCTTGTATTTATTCATAGTACTGTACATTTAGGGCCCTATTTATAAAAAAAAAAAAAACACTTCATATATATAAATAATTAGTGATGGGCGAATTTATTCGCCAGGGGCGAATTCGCGGCGAATTCCCGCGATTCGCCGCTGGCGAATAAATTCGCGAAACGGGCAAAAACATTCGCCAACAAAAATTCGCCGCGCAAAAACGAGTCGCGCGTCGTTTTTGACGCGACGCGCCGAAAACGACGCGTCGCGTCGGAAACGACGCGTCGGAATCGACGCAACGCGCGTCAAAAATTACGCGACTACTCGTTTCGCGAATCGGCGAAAAATTTGCTAATTTCTCTGGAAATTCGCGAATTTTTCAGCGAAGCGAAACACGCCCGTTTCGCCCATCACTATATATAATTATGACAATAATTGTAATCAGTAAATGGTATTATACATATTTTATAATGTACCTTTCAAGAGTTGTAAGAAGACCAGCATTCTGTTCTGCGAAGATAGTTTATCTATTGACTGCTGAGCAATAAGTATGTTCATCTTTACAACTATAATTATATGTTATATAGGGCTGTGTACAATTGGTATATATATATATATATATATATATTTATATATATATATATATATATATACACATATATTTATTTATATCATGTACTACTATGATGCACTAAGGTTATTTTTAGATATGTACATCTGACAGTCTGCTTGGTTTGTATATACTGCCATCTGCTGTCTCTGTTTTGTTGAATTTTTTTTACAGAAAATGCTAATAATGCTAATTTCTTTGTTGAATCAAGGTTTGTAGAATGCTGTTCTTTTTATTGATGTATTTATCAATTTATATAACTTTGTTTAACTGTAGTTAATTATGATAATACTAATACAATTTTTAGATGCTATAAAATCTACCTGCTGATGGGGAGAGATTTAAATTGTTCTGTATTTCAGTGTTCTCATTTACTTACTTGCTAGTTTCATACCTTGGTCTGTTAGAGTTTTTCTTCTTTTTGGTGACTTTAAGTCAGCAGTTGGTTACCTTAGATAATCTATTTTTTGCTTAACTAGAGTGGTGGTTCATCTTAAAATGAATAATGCTAAAGGAGTTTCAGATGACCTGAACTGATGCAAGGGTTTGTTTTAACAGTACAGCATGTCAATCTGGCAAGATGCATAATACACCTATCCTCTCATAAATATATTCTCCTTTTAATACCAGATATTACCTTGCTGGCATTTATTGGTACAGCTAAGTTTGTTCTTCACCAGTACCCCAGGTTTTTCTCCATCAGTATTGTGTCTAATTGAATACTGTACCATATCATACAACTGCCCAGTCTACCAGTTTATCCAGATGCCTGTGCTAGGGCATTAAAACCTGGATGGAATTGATTGGCCTGCATAGTTTTGTGTCATCAGGAAACACAGATATGCTGTACTATCCTTTCCCAACTCACTGGGAGCAAGCATTCTCCAAAATTTAAAGGGATTCTGTCATGATTTTTATGATGTAGTTTTTATTTCTAAATTACACTGTTTAAACTGCAAATAATTCACTCTACAATATAAAATTTAATTCCTGAACTAGCAAGTGTATTTTTTTGTTGTAACATTGGTGTGTAGGCAGCCATTCTGGGCCATTTTGTCTGGTCATGTGCTTTTCAGAAAGAACCAGCACTGGATGGAACTGCTTTGTGGCAGGCTGTTGTTTCTCCTACTCAATGTAACTGAATGTGTCGCAGTGGGACCCAGATTTCACTACTGAGTGTTGTTCTTAGATCTATCAGGTAGCTGTTATCTTGTGTTAGGGAGCTGCTATCTGGTTACCTTCCCATTGTTTTATTTTTAGGCTGCTGGGGGGGGGGGGGGGGGGGGGGGGGGGGGAGGTTGGTGATATCACTCCAACTTGCAATACAACAGTAAAGAGTGACTGAAGTTTAACAGAGCACATGACTGGTGACACCTGGGAAACTGACAATATGTCTAGCCCCAAGTCAGATTTCAAAATGAAATATAAAAAAAATAATTTGTTCTATTTACTGATGCGTTTGTAAAAAAATCCCTATGCAGAACCTTGTGGCACCCCACTAAGCAAACCTTCTCCAAGAAGAGGATATTCATTTGACATCCAACCTTTGTATGCAATCCTGAAGCCTATTTTTTTCCACATACAAACAGCATCACTAAAACCACCAAACCTTATATTTAAAAGAAAGCATTAACACTGCATTGTATCAAAAGCATTGGTACAAAACAAGTAGACCACATCTACTGCAACCCCACTGTCCTTCATAAAGCCATGCTGATTACCACATGTAATGACATTCAGAACGTGATTTTAAATGTGATCCCTTAGCAAACATTCACAACAGATGTTTGAATTACAGTCCTATAATTGACATGTTGAGATCATAATCCTTTTTTCCCTTTTTTAATATTGGAATCAAACCAGCTTCCCTCAGTTCTTTGGTATCATAGCTTAAATATTATACCCTCTGTCAGTCTCTGAGAACTTGTTTGAGCTGAGTGATGAGTACCTTTATAGAGCTGGTCTTGTAACTCTGCCTCCTCTATTGTATACATTGAAGAAAAGAACACATGCTTTTGAGAACCCTTTTCATCAAAATATGTTGATTTTTTTTAATGGAGCCACACTCCCAACCTGTTTTACTTGCTTACAACAGAATTGAGTGCACATTGTCAGCTTAGAGAACAGTACCCCTCCAAAATGGTTTGGCAAGAAGGAAAGGGAATTTAGTGGTGGTTGGGAGACTGGCTTCTCCTGGTGGAGTTTTGGGTCCCAACTTGGGAGTTGGTGGTGGAATGTTTGCTAGAATGGGAATGAAGAACGGGTACCTCCTAGTACAGTAAAGGTGTTTGGTTTAAACTTTTTGGTCAATAGTGCTTGGAGGTAGGAGTTCAAAGTGAGGCCTACTTATGCTTTTACTTGTCCACCTTAGCACAGTGCAGCTGGGTGACCAGCATGGTGGTTTGCCAGATCACTCCAATAGAGTATGCTAGCATTCCCGGGACATATTGATCATCTACATTATTCTTTATTAGACTGTTGTTTGTAACTTGTTAGTTTGATTAAAGTGTTAATAAAATGATGGCCTTTTCACATCTATCTGGACTGTCGTGTGTATTTTCTACTGGAGAGCAGGCAAAATGGTATGTAGCAACAGTTCAGTAATGGGTCCAAGTGACCACATGCCTTGACGCTGCCCAGGGCATGTTCACAGTGATGTCAAGGCATATACTTAAACTTGGTTATGGTTATTATAAGTAATTTCATGAGAATACCTAATATATGCTATGGGTTTCAGTACAGTGATGTCCCATCCCTGAAGACCTCAAAACTACTTTGACCCCAAACACAAATGTCAGATGCAAATTAGTGCTCATTTAAAAAAATACTGTAATTATGTACAATATGTACTGTAAGTACAAGGACCGACTGTAACTGAAGCCTCTGGCTCTCCCTAATTTGTGTGGCCTTTAAGCATACATAGGGGCAAGAGGGAAAATACCCCCACTTGTGCTCAGGCAGTGCTGTATATATGGTTAAACACAAGTCTCTGAGTTCCATTTTAAACAGCGACCTATAGCAATTCAGAAAAGTGCAGAGCACAAGTGTGCAAAGCAACATGGTGGATTGTAACTATATTTATTTCTTTGCACCCTGCCATGCACTTTGTAAATGACTCCCCATGTGCTCAGTTCAACGATTAAAACTATTTTGTTTCAATGGCATGCAGGCGGGTATACTGCTTGGAATATCTTGCAGCTAATGATTTCATATATGTGCATGTGTGCTTTTCCTGATGTCAGTGAGTAAGAGCATTGGATCTATGTCATATGGACAGGACCTGATAAATTCTGACTGAGTGACTTAGATAACTGTGCTGGCCTGAAGGCAAGTGCCAACTTCCCAATGCTTATTAGTACAGCATTAAAATCCTGAGGGATAGAGGCACAAGAGATATGCAATAAGACATGGAGTGCATTTTAAATTAACCCTTGATAACCACCTAAATAATCCTGAGAGTGAGCTGTTAAGCCCAAAGTCCTACTTAGCAATAGAAAACAACTGTTAAAAAGTTAAAAACAAAACTTATTAAAGGGGTCCTCCACCCAAGAACTGTTTTTGCACAATTAAAGAAAATGCCATGCTAACTAACTTCACAAGCAGCATTAATGTTTAATAAAATTAAATTGACTTAAATTATTTATACTTGCTTTTTAAAGCATAAAGTATTTATGTTTACATTCTCTGCACCCCTGGTTATGACTTCTGAAACAGTATTTCAAAGCAGATAATTAAAACTGCTAAAAAGATTTATGAGATATTAATCAAATGGGTTCATGTAAAATAAAAGACATTACATTTGCCCAGGAGCAGTAACCAATAGCAACCAATTAGCAGGAAGTATTTACTGGTCATCTATTTAAAAGTAAACATCCCAGAGTACAGAGTTTTGATTTAAAGGAGAACTAAATCCTAAAAATGAATAGGGCTTACAATGCTTTGTTTATATACTGAGTTTATTGCACCAGTCTAAAGTTTCAGCTTCTCAGTAGCAGCAATGATCCAGGACTTCAAACTTGTCACAGGAGGTCACCATCTGTCTGTGTCTGTGACGCTCACATGCTCAGTGGGCTTCAATCAGCTGTTGAGAAGCTAAGCTTAGGGATCATCACAAATTATCAAGCAGAAAATTAGGCTGACCTGTAATATAAGCTGATGCTACAGGGCTGATTATTAAATGCTGATGCTAGTTGCACTGGTTTTTGAGCTACCATATAGTAATTATCCATATTAATTACTAATCAGCCTTATATTGTGACATTTATATTCTACGTGTACTGAGTCGGTCCCTAAGCTCAGGAAGCTCAGCAAAGAGCATATGCAGTGAATCAGCAGAAAAGAAGATGGGGAGCTACTGGGGCATCTTTGGAGACACAGATCTTCACTGCTAAAGGGCTGTGGTTGCCATGGGCTGGTACAGAAGCCCAAAACATAATGTACAACATTTCTAGCCTACTTCTTTAGTTTAACTTTCCTTGTCCTTTAAAAAACAATCCTTTAAAAAACCAATGAAACAATTTAACGAATGTATACTGGAAAGTTGCTTATAATTAAATTTTCTTCAATGCAAAATAAAGTGTTTTTAGGTGCTAAAAACATATCACTGTGATTATTTCATTGGACAGACTCATCTGTGCAATGAAAAAGTCTTTATGCAGGGGTTATCTGCAAGGAGTAGCTTCAATCTCCTTGTTTTCATTTTTAACTCATTAAAACAATAGCCAAAAAGTATGTTTAGTACAAGCCCCGTTCATTGAACACATATTGGGAAGGGAGCATAGTTCCACTTTAAATGGAGATCCAATGTGTCATCAAGGGGTTTCAAGTTATTGTACTATAAAATGTGAATCTAGAAGGTCCAATTTCTGATGAATCAGTTTAGTGACTTAAGACACACCATAAGGACAAAGAACACTTGTAGTAGTCATGGGATGGAGACAAGAAAATGTTCAAGTTATCAATTATGTATTGGAGCACAGTGAATACACCATGAAGACAAAAGAACACTCATAGTCAGGGAATGAATAAAGAAAATGTCCAAGTTTCAAAATATACATTGGAGCACAGCTGGAAGAAGGCTCTATGGTCTGATAAGACCATAAATTGACATTTTTGTCCAAATTTTGTTACAAATGTTGCACATAAAAGCATGGCTGGGAAAGCATCATGCTATGGGTATTCTACTCTAGGCTCTAGACTTGTGAGGGTAAAATGTAGAACAAATGGTCTAAAATACTGTATAGTGGTGCTCTGGAGTAAAACCTGAGGCAGTTTCTAAGAAACCTGAGCCTTGGACGAAGATCTTTAACCAAGACTATGACTCCAAGCATAAAGCCAAAACTACAGAAGAATGTCTTATAAACAGCAATGTTAAAGTGCTGGAATGACAGTAAAAAAAAAAGAATTTATTGCCAGTCTAGAAAAAGGTTGATCCCTCAAAGTACCCATGCAACCTGACAGAGTGTGAGCAAGGTCAAATTGCAGGGTCCAGATGCATAAAGCTAATAAAGACCTGTCCACACAGACTCCATGCTGGAATTGCTGCAGGTGCATCTACTAAATAAATTGGAGGAGGTTTTAAATTTTTTAAATGACAGAGTCTAATTCTGTTGATCAAACAAAATGAAACAATAATCAATAAAGCAAAGGTGTGAATATTTTATAGGAATTGTATGGATGCTTTAATGCTTAATACATGAAAGCAGTTCTATCCTTTTATTATATTTCAAGAAAAGACTTTTCTTTTTTTTGAGCCTGGTGCAAAATATAGCCAAACTACCAAAGTACAAGCTGTTAGAATTAATAAGGATAAAAGGACAGAAAACCCATTAAAGTAATGTTTCTTCAGTATCTGACATTCAACTTAGTATGGTCATTATCTACAACAGTTTTCAAAATGTATTCCTCATGCTCCCACAACATTGTTAGTGTGCCATATGGCCTTGCATGTTTTTCTTCAAATCATTTTTTGCATAAACAGCTGGTGAGATGTTTTGACTGTAACACTGCACATATTTTTGAGACAGTTTGGGAAAATTAAGTTACTAACTAAAATATGCCATACTTTTAATTCTAACAAGTTATGTTAATGCATAATTATAATGACATGATGTGTATATAAATATTTTTTAACATACAGTATATGGCAAAACTAAGCACTCCACTTAGCATACACTTACATCTGATGCTGACCAGGTAGTGTCACTAATCCCAGCAGGCTCCAACAGATAAAAGCTTTAGGGAATCTGATTATTCAGTCACTGATATTTGGAAGCATGGTACTACTTTTCCAAAGTGCAATAATGTGAAAAAATCATAAAGCTGTTATTTCATCATGTAACCTCCAACCCATCCACCCATCAGGACAAATGAGACTCTGTTCACAGATTCTGACTTCTTTGTACAACACCATAATATAATCCAGCATGTTGTATAAGAAATATTCTACCTACTGCATACAATAATGTTGAGGACATTGCTTTAGCCACAATTATATGCTATTGCTAAAAGCATGAATTGTATTGCCATGGATTGAGCATCTAAAGGAGACTGTTATTGCTACAACGTCTTCAGTATCTTCCAAAGACCAGGAGAGTCAAAATTACTTAAATGAACTAGGAAGACTGAGATGTGGTTGTCCTCTTTAATATGCTAATCTGAAGGGCATTTTGGAGATTTAGGAGAGGAACCAGTGATAGATTATGCAAAGAAATCAAATGGATGTTTAGATAAAAAATTTGAGCGATTTGAGGAGATTACCATCCGTAAAATGTGCTGCAAATCAGAGCTGCAAGGGAAGCTGCACAAGCTACATATTCAGACTAGGGAAAATAATAATATTTAGTTTAAAACCACCCATGGGGTTTAAGGGCAAATGTGGTATTAAGAAAATAATGTTTCCTTGTCTAATACATTGTAGCCAAGAGTTTATTATAACAAAACAAACAATGCCATTTACATTACATACCTGATGCTACCACCTGATCAGTCAATAGCATGGCAGCACATAATTTGTAATGGAAGACAGGAAGAATTTAATGGTGTGGAAGGCACTATAACTATACAGGAGCCCATTATGACGCAAGTACCTTTAATGAAGCGCAACTCACTGTAGGGGAAATTGTAAGTTGCCCACTGCGTCTGCAGACATAAATGAGCCATCATTGAAAGATGATTAGAATATTTCTACTTTCTGCTAAAACTAGGAATAATTTAATCTCAACCTCATTGTAAATTGTTGTTTTAATTCACATGCTTTCAATAGCAACTCTACCGTATTATTATATATTGTGACTAGTGATGGGCAAATCTGACCCATTTTGCTTTCGTGAAACAGCAAAAATTCACTGTAATGTATTGAAGTCCATGAGCAACAATTTTGTTTTGACGCATGACTATTTTTCTTGCCAATTTGAGTCTATAGGCATCATTTTCACTGCAAAACTTGTTGCTCATCACTAATTATGACCCAATTACCTTGAGCTACAGGTTTAAGAGATGAAAATCTTTAAATGCCTGCCTATCTGGTTTTTAAAAGGTTAAAATAGAAGGTAATAAGGCTGCAGCATCCTCTTAATCACTTAGGATTCCTTCTCCTCCTCTAACCCACTTTGCCCGCTCCCTTAGAAATTTATATTGGCTGTTGAGCATGCTCAGTTCTTTTCAACTTAAATTACTAGACACGCCATCCAGTCTAGCAGCCAATTTAGAGATGGCATTGCTGTTTTCCATATAAACTCTACTCTAGCTGACTGCTCCTATTTTATCTCCTGAGCTCAGTTGTAACCATTACAGTGCTCAGTCCAAGCCCATCTTTTTATCTACAGATGAAGCCACTTTGGATTGTGCATTTGACACAGAATAACTTAACTCATCTATCCCATTTATCCCACTTAGCACAGAATATTGTGTCACAGCATCCCATCCAATTAAAGAATTCACCATTGAAAACAATGGTGCTTTGGTATGCTAATGAAAAGGTTAAATGCATTAAATGAGTTAAGATAACTTTAGATGACACATTTTCTTCAATTAGCCCTGAGTCACGACGCATTTAACTCACAAATCCAAGTGGCTTCATCTGTAAGTAAGTTCTGCCTGTGTAAACCTGCAGTCTTGATTGTATGCAGATATGGGCTGTTTATAAATATAAATGTCACTGATGTGTAAATTACCACCAGGTGAAGCTGCTATTTGTTTTAGGAAAATGTGACACCGCTGTTTAACAGGAATATATGCAGTACAAATGATGCAATTGGGATGGGGGTGATGTGCCCAACCTATATATACATGGTAGGGAAGTAAAGGCTTTACATGTCCTTTAATTAAACTGATTCTGACAACAAAACATATTTGACAGAACTCACAGCCACTCATTCCACCAATGAAGCACACAGTGTGACGTAAAGAGGCACCATGAAGTCTGGCGACATCCGTAGATAATAAGACTGGCTTCAGAATTCATGGTAATGGCTGCAAAGGATAATTAAATGCTCAGTTATAGAAAGAATGACTGACTGTTACAGTTGCAATCAGTATTCCTCTTATCCATAAATCATTCCATACGGGATGAGTATTTTACAATGTGTTGTCAATAACTTGGATATGATGGATTACTAAAACAAATGAAGCTTAAAACATGAGCTCTAACAATGTGATATTATTATTTCTTACCCAAGCAACTAGATTAGTACTAAATTACACAATAATATGTATCTTAGGCACAAGTCATACCATCATAATTTTGGTAAAAGGCATCTTCATGATGATGATGATGAGAGGCATCTTCTGTAATGCCTTTAAAATGGCATGGGTGTATTTGTTGAAAATCAATACTTATAGACTTTAGTTTTATGTACGCATAGATATGCATAGATATGTATGTATTAATATGTATATATATATATGTGTATATATATATATATATATATATATATATATATATATACAGGATATATATATATGCCTGGTATTTCCAGGGCTCTCGTAGCAGGTTGTATCAATAGACCCACCAGACTTGTGCTTATTTAATCAAATGCAAATGGTGTTTTGAATGCACACGCTAGAACTGACACAAACCCACTCAGAAAATGCTACAACCCAATTTGCATCAAAACACAAATGCCATATGTGGAGACCAACTTAAAAAGCAACCACACAAAATCACACAACTGTCATTCCAATCCTCCCAATGCGCAAGGATACAGGAACTCAACTACAAGCTTCTCACAAAATGGTATAGGTACCACATAAAACTAAGCAAAATTTATAGAGCAGTCTCACCCAACTGTTGGAGATGCGGCAATCACCCAGACACGCTAGCCCACATACTGTATTCTGGAGCTGCCCCTTACTAAACACATTCTGGAGCACTATACGTCAGGCCATCAAACAAATCACTGAAATTGAAATCGCAAATGACCTCCTAGCTATACTCCTTCACGACTCCCAACTCCCAATAAAGACATACAAGAAGTCACTAGCCCCTATAATGCTAGACATGGCCAAGGCACTCATTCCAATTAAATGGAGACAGACTACAAGCCCCACTATAGGCGACTGGCTACAAAAAATGAGAGAGATCCATAGGAGGAGCTGAGAACTGTTTCAAGAACTGAATCACAGAAAATGGTTCCACTGGGAACAGTTTCTGAAGTCTGACCTGTACAAACAGCTAATTCTTGGATAGACCTAGAGGGGGAAAAAAGGGAAAAAAAAAACTAAAGTAATCTTCGCCAGAAAGGCTGCAACTCACCCTACATGGGTAGGTCGTCTGGGACGCTGGAGTCGCCGGACAGCCGCAACTCATAAGGAAGCAGTGCAACCAAGCAATGCAGTGCAACAGCTAACCCAGTCTCAAGAAACCCAATTAACTGGAGTCTTAGTTGGGAATGTCATCTCTTCCCTCTCTCTAACCTACCAAGTGCAACCTCCCCAATCCAACATCCTCCCTCCTACCCCTCTTACATACCCCCCACACCCCCCCTCTCTTTTTCTTTCTTCTTCCTAACCCTCACTATACTTACTCCTATAAACAAGCCATATGCAATGACACAATGTCAGAGCTACAAAGAGGCAACACTGCATAAGTGTAACTACACTAGAAGATGAAAAACACAAGGCATTCGGACTCTAGTCAGAGCTGGGAGCATACAAAGATGTTCCTATAACTTTACATGCTTCCACCAGAATATATGTACAATTGTATTCATGCAGAAATATGTTGTAAAACATTATGTTAATCTTACCTACAGTGCCGTGAGCTATAATCCTGTTCTTTCTTTCATTTTTATACTTTACAAAATCAATAAAAATATTATTTTAAAAAAAGCAACCACAAATCATACTAGAAAAACTCTGAAATATGGATAAAATCATCAGGATTTGCAACCAAAATTGCTCTACTGTTTTGTGTCTTATGCCCCCCATCTCCTTTTAGATTTGAAGCTGTTAAGAGTTGGACTCGCTCTATCCATTGGGATGGCTTCTGTTTGTATGTTTTCTGTTTACTTGATTTTTACACCCTAATGTTGTTCATCGCCTTGGAAATGGTTGGCGCTTTATAAATACATGTTAATAATAATATGAAATATTCAACTTAAATGAACAATGTAACTACAGATGCAAGATTTCATTCTCTCTCACTGATACATCTTGTTTTTAAAATCCATTCTTTCTAATCATAAAACATTTTCTCTTAATTATGAATATGTTCATGCATCTCTGCTTATAAAATCATTTGTCAACTATGTGGGTGTAAGTGGGAGAAATAAGTGATTCATTTTTTTAATGATATTTTGAATTTTTCAAGCAGCCAAAATGCTACATTAGTCTGCATTTCAAAGATCTTTGCTGCAACTTATTAGTCTTAAAAATGCTACTAGTGGCACTGCTTATAAATACTGTTCATTTAAATGGTGTGAATGGGAACAACTGTGGCTTAAATGTATTTACAGGAAAAATGTTAAACGTTTTGCTAACAATTTTGTTTGCAAATGGCAACATCTTGTTCTAAAGGAAATTGTTATTTATAGGTATGTATTAGGGTCTAACTTATGGGTAATGGCTTGCACTTTTTGTATTTTTTCTCTGTATTATGGAATTATACAAAATTGTACTTGCAGCTTTTAAGTGCAAGTAATGTTGTTTTAGGTGATCTATAAAGAAGCCAGGTTATGCTCAAAGGCACTGTGATTACCCAAGTATTATAAATATGTGAATTGCCTTAGGGCATAATGTGAATAATATATGTGATACACATGCCTATTATTGTGCAACCAAAACTGTAGTGATTCTAATGATAATGAAACATTTGTGTAATTAGAGCTTGTAAATTATTGCTGCTGCTGCTGCATTTAAGAGCAATTGCACTGGCAGGGTACAGGCTATTACCATCATCATCATCAAGTCTATTGAGGGACTATAGTGAGCATTAATCTGGCTACCAAGCTGGAAATTGCAATGGTGACTAATGACTCACAATTACCCTTTGAGCCAATATACTATGAAGGTACAGGAAAGTAAAATCACACATTACTAATGGGTCCATTTAAGTATCATGTAAAACAGCAAGTGCATGTAAAAAAAACATAAAATGAAAACTATAAGTCCACAGTGCAAATCAATAGTGCACCATATGAAAAGCCAATAGCATGTGGTAAAGAGTAGTTTAAGAGAAGTAAACATATATTAAAGATAAACTCTAAGATAAACAAGATTTGTGACAGTTGCCATAATTTTGTCAAATCGAATGCAGCTGTGGAAGGGTCAGTGCAACTGCATCAAGATAATGTCAACTTCATAAGCATCCCCACCACATGAAAGTCTGCCTGCTGTGACTGCTTACCTTGTGTAAATTTAAAAGATTAAACTGACCCCTGCATTGTTTACACCTCAAATTCAGACATTAAGTATTAACAATTCATCTTTGAGTGGTCCTGATAGGTTTCCCTGTCTCCTGCTTTATTTTGCCGTTTGCCATACTCTGCCTGCCCTATGCTCCCTCAATGTACCATACTCTGCCTGCCCTATGCTCTCTGTGTGTGCCATACTCTGCCTGCCCTTTGCTCTCTGTGTGTGCCATATTCTGCTTGCCCTATGCTCCATCCGTGTGTCATACTCTGCTTGCCCTATGCTCACTGTGTGTGCCATACTCTGCCTGTCTTATGCTCCCTGTGTGTACCATACTCTGACTGCCGTATTCTGCCTGTGGAACAGAATCTGGTTAGGGTTTGTTACCATTTGTAAATACTTGTTAGGGGTCCCCAAAGTGTTTAATCGTGGGGCTGCTGTGCTATGTACATAGAGGAGGCATATGAATTTAAAGGTATCTCTTAATATGACTTAATAAACTTGTTTCACATTTGAGTGATGAGTTATTTCCCTGTAGTGAACATCAACAATTTGATTTTTTGTTGTGCTACCACCATTAATGTGGATATGGTCTTAAAAGGTAACATGGGTGTGGTTAAAAAACAGGGAGTGGTCGGCACTGGCTTCCAAAAATGCTGGCCCTCAATACCACAGAAGTTGGACAGCACCACTCTACAATATAGTGGATTAATTTTAATAGCAACAGTTTCTCTGTAACCAAATGTGTATATGCTACAAAATTTACTACTGTAATGTTGAATATTGAAACACTTGAAAACCATGAAACTATAAAAAGCTTACAGTACCAATATGGTATTTTGCTGCGTTGTGATTGATGAACTCATTTATTTCTGCTACCAGATGCAATTCAAAAGAAGCCTTCAGTCAAAAGTACAGCATATGCATCATCATCATCATAACCTTTTTATTTTGTGGGCAATTTAGCAGATGTGCATTAGTCAAAAGGATCATGCCCAGCTTAATTATAGTTCTGTTACACAGATGGAACTCAAGACTTTGAATTTTTCCCTAAGATTCAATATGCATCTCTCAAGCTTCTTGTTTAAAACAGAACACAAAGGTAATTAATTAAGGGAGTACTTGGAAAAAGTTAGGTGCCTTTCAGAAGTAAAAGAAAAATAACAATATGGGGGGGGGGTTCTTGGCAGAATCAGATTTTACTTGTTTTATTGTTTGATACTACAGCAGGTTTTCAGTGTTATCAGGCTAAGGGTTGAGTAAGCATAGATGCCTATACACAATTCTAAAGTGTTTACATTCTTTCTCAGAAATGCTAAGGCAATAACTTTAAATTGGTTTATATCACAGATATTTTCATTGATAGGTCTCTCCTTGCTGGGAAATGCTTCTATGTAAACTTTATTTTGTTCATCAGAACTAAAAGGATTTCACTACTGGTGGTTCTATATGTAAATACATTTGTAAAGAAAGATTATTTGAGCTGATAACGTCCCAGAGAGATGGTGGCACAATGCAATAATCGTTGCAAATTTGCAACTTTCTGACAAATAATTGCTATTTGCTTATGGGTCATAAAGGGATAATAATAGGCATGTGCACATTTCTTCAGCTGATACAAATTTCCATTTAATATTCCAAGAATTTCAAAATTGCTGTGCTGGAAAATAAGAGTTTTTGCATGTAGGGAACAAATGCAAGAAAGAACACCCATTCACTCCAATTGACTTCAATGCACTTGGTCCACGAAAAAATATTAATTGACGGCAATGCATTTTAGATCCGTTATAAAATTTAGTCTGAGGGCAAATTCTATGTATCAATAGCAGTTTTAGTCAACTTTAAGTATATTTTATAGAAAGTCAAGGGTCATTCATAAACTTATTTAGTTTTTCACTTAAAAAAAAAAAATCAATCTTGAGTTGCATGTTCTTCAAGGGTAGTTAATCTGTCAAATTCAAGCGAAATAATCACAGTCCTAAGAGGGATGAGTTGCTGACTAACCTGATCAATCATTAAGACAATGAAATCCAGTGATACGTTGTTATGGTTTGAGAGCAACTTGGAGCATTATGATTTATTGTTTATTCATTTTGTGGGGGTGCTTTTTAATCCTGAAACCCCATAGCAGTAAATATCTTGTCCTGTGTGTGCTGTTTGTTTGTACCAAATTGTGATATGTTGAATGAATTCGTAAAAAGTATTTTTTTAATTTTGTGTTACAAAGTAAATTAATATAATGTCAACAATTGATAATAATAACAACAGTTCGGTGACTTTGGTCTTATACAGGCATGAAATCTCTTATTGGAAAACCTGATATACATGAGTTCCAGATGACAGAAAGGCCTTCTCCTACAGAGTCCATTTTAAGCAAATTACATTTTTAAAATTAATTTCCTTTTTTCGCTGTAATGATAAAACAGTACCTTCTATGTATTGTTACTATGTTGTATGAATCCCCAATAGTGGCAAAACAATCCTAATGGGTTTATTTAATATTTAAATGTTATAGTAGACATAGAGGTTAATGTGAAAAAGGTTTACTACTGGTCTGGCATTCCTAGCATTCAATCAGTAGGTAACCTTTACTGGTCAGATGTTAAAAAACAAACATTTGATCAGTTACTATCGATGACAAGAACTGAGCAAACTTTCATGACATTGTAGTACAATTCTTTTCAGTAGATGATCCTAATGACAGAAAACTGTCTGTGACTTACCCGTAAAATAGCTCTCATAACCATAATAACTGTCTTTTGCAGGGATAAGCTACTGTACCTTTTTTTGAAACATTGTTATGTTGTAACCAGAAAAAAATGGGGTTTTTTTGCACCCGAAAAAATGACAAAAATGCCATTGACGCCAATGCTCTTGGCAACATTTTAGCTAAGTTTCACCACTCACAATTTTTTAATTTTTGGCAAAGTGAAATAGGCCACTTTTGCTCATCACAAGTCCTCACACAATCTGGTATGTGAATATACATTTCACCATTTTGCAAAAAAGGTTGATACTTCTTATTTAAGGCCTCTCCATACTATGTCTGCAACCTGCTTGACAGGTGCAGAAATTACCCTTACACACGCAGACAGATAAATGACTATACACTAAGCACAGTCATAATTTTTCAACAATCTCTGCTATTTATATGCAGAAATTGTGAAAGTCTATATACTGTACCAGATGGCTCTCTTAGCTGTCAGACTGAAAGAACTGGAAAGGTAGCCTTAGGTATTGCCAAATAACAGCAAGTACCATTGGGGGAAACAGTTTCACAAGATAAAATCTTGCCTGACATTTAAGCCAGCCTTGTCTTTACAGATAATTTCCTAGCCACTTATATGTCAACATAAACAATGGTTGGATTCCCTGCCCCCACCCTCAGACCAGAAAGTTCCTCTCCCAACAAAACTAGCTCCCCTCCTGGGGCCAGTAGTCTTTTTGTCTGTCCTTTCTACGACTATTTTTTTTGTTTGTATCTACCTGGTTTTTAAGGGCTGGGGCAGACAGGGAGATTTGGTGATAATCTGTCGCCTGGCGATTAATCGCTGGCGACAATCTCCTCAAACTGCCCTCTCCCTGTACACACGCAGCGTGGCGATTTCCGGAATCGCCGAAGTTACTTTGTGAGGAAACTTCGGGCGATTCCGGAAATCTCTGCGCTGCTTGTGTATTAGCGCTGGCGCTTTTTGATTTTAACAGGCGGCGGACAGGGAGAAGGCAGATCGGGGAGATTGTCGCCAGCGATTAATCGCCAGGCGACCGAATCTACCCGAATCTCCCTGTCTGCCCCAGCCCTTAAAAGCTCTAGTCATGCCTATGGTTTTTAGTGGCAGAGTTCATTACCTGTTTTAGGGGTAGTCAGGTCTCCCAAGGTGCACTCCTATGGGACTACAGGGTTTGTAAATCTGGAATGCTTCTTTTGGCTTTGCAAAGCATGAGGTGAACTATGGTGATCTTCCTGAAAGAGGTTAATGGTGCAGCTGGGTGTTTTTTTTTTCATGGCAGGAAGGCATTTGAGTCCTTCTCATTATGGCTATGAATCCTGTATGCCACCTCCAAGATAGCAGGGAGTACCTTCTGGAGGCATGCTTCAATACACTGGTTCTTAATCGATCTGATGGCCTCATCAAGCAACTTCCAATTGCTTCATTTTTTTGAGAGGAGGTTTCACCCTTGGGCAGCCACTGTGGATGCCCTTCTCCAGAGTTGGAGCTTTCCCCTTGTGTACCTTTTTCCACTGTATTTCTCATGCCAACAGTTCTTCTGAAGATTTTAAGTGGGAGGGAAGCGATCTCATTGCTCCTTTGGTCTCGGAGGCCTTGGCTCAGCTGATCCTGCAGCTCCAGAGGGGAAAGCCTTGGCATTTGCCAGTCAGAAGGGACCTTCTTTTCCAGGGGGCACCCAGATCCAGCCTCTTTTTCGTTGGTGGCTTGGAGGCTGAACAGAAAAGAATAGAAGGTTTGGGCCTTTCTGATACAGTGATATGAACCTTGTTGCAGGCTTAGAAGTCCTTCATTGAGAACATATTACAGGATATGAGAGAAATTTTTGGTCTGGTGGCATCATAACTAGTTGGAAGACTAGTTTCTTCCTCGCCACAAGTTTGGGACTTTGGCTTGCAATAAAGGACACTCAAGGTTCATAGGTCAGCTTTGTTAGTCATGACAGAAGTTCGTTGAATGAAGGATCTAGTTATCAGAAGATTTTTGATACACTTAAGCTGCACCCTCCAAATTACAAAATTAGATTCAGTAAAATTACAAAATGTATGCTATTTGTACACATAATTGCTGACACATTTGTATGTGCCTTCCTCTTATCTGCACAACTGGTTCTGCCAGCATGTACCATTGAAATATTGTTTACAAACTGTGGTTCCCTCTCTTTTCCCACTGTATTTTATACAGTATGTTCTGTGACCTCTAAAGACAAAAAGCAGCAGCTAGTGATGGGCGAATCTACCCATTTTCGCTAATTTCCAGCGAAATTTGCAAATTGGCAAAAAAATTTGCAAAACGAGTCACATTTTTGACGCGTCGCATCGTTTTCGACGCGTGGCGTGTCGTTTTCGTTGTGTCGCGTTGCGACGCGTGACTGTTTTTTTTTTTGCCGACTTTTCGCCCCTGGCAAATAAATTTGCCCATCACTAGCAGCAGCAGAATTGTGCAAGGAGCTGGAGGAACTGGCTGGAATGGAGAAGACTACTGCACCATTGTTTTAGTAGTACATGAAGTCAGAACCAGTAAAGTACAGCACATGTTTCTATATCCAGGCTGGCCAAGATTTCTATTATAGCAGTCTATGTGGTCTCAAGTATTGCCATGCAGTCCCCTAGCCAAGTGTGCTTCCTTTGAAATGCTGTATAAATTACTTTAAATGTTATGCTTTAAAATAAATGATATAAAGATGGGGACAATTTAGTTTGAAATTGTTTGGCATCAACTTGTTCTGCAATGCTTACAATCCATCATTTTTTTTTTTTTTCACATTATGCACTTTCGGTCAGCATGAATAATAAAATGTATCCACCCCCATTTGTTTTCTCCAAACTCTGCCAGAGTTATTCATAAAGAAAATGCGGTTGCATAAAATATACATGGTTATTTTATTAAAAGAGCACGCAGCTGGCTTTGAATGGGAAATGACAGTACATTGTGTTTTCATCAGGGGAATCTTATTTGGAATGTTACATCGAGGTGAAAGAAGGGAAGAAATAATTCGATTGAAGAAATAATTATGTTACTAATTGCATTATTTAATACATATTTCATGTTATGGTATTCTTAAATGTTATATACACTGCCAACTAATTTTGATCTTAATGGATTTTTTTTAATATTAACAACTTTAAGCAAGCAACCGACTGAAAAATTGCTTCCCAAACAGTGACTCACATCTGATAGCAATATAAGGGTCTATAACAGGCCCGGACTGGCAATCTGTGGGTTCTGGCAAATGCCCGATGGGCTGCTCACCTAAAACTGCAAATGAGGTTTGTCTTGTAAATTAGCCACTCACTTTAGAAATGTAAATGAGCTGTCCATAACAGCTAGTCACAGCTAAACTGATGCCTGCATTTGTGGCAACAGGAGGATCCGTGCTCAGAAAAGTCACTTCAGTCTGTTTATGGAACACTGTGATATTTATCATTAATTGAATGAGACTAGTCTCTTCTAGTTGCCACACTTTGGCCCTGTAATACACATGGTAATTAAAGTCCTCTTTTCTGCCAGGGTATATGGTCTAGCTGGGAGCACACAAAGGAACATTTTGAATATATTGTAAGTACTAGGGCCACTAATCCATCAGATAGAATAGTTGTGATAGAAACTTAGGGGAGATATGTGTTGCAAGGGCCAGTTCCAGCACATAGGGTTTATAATATTGCTGGGAATTATATTGTAATTGACTCTTACAATAAACATTAGTTCTAGTTAACCTTGGCGTTGGAAATATAGATCATGCTTTGCATGTGTGGGAATACATGGGCTGCTTTGATACTTTTGCCAGGGCTGCTTTTTCCTCCCAGCCCAGCCCTGGTCTATAATATACCATGCAGCTTTTGTTATTGCATTTGTTTGTAAACAGAAGAGCCCAATGATGTCATGATGATGTCTACAGGAAATACTGTCGCTATGTAGACTGTAATGCAAGTTCTAAATGAGCAGCCATAATTATGACTGGAAGGGCATCCAGTGGTAACATAAGAAAATGAGACCAGCAGGGTTTCAAGGTAAAGAGATCAATAGAGACCACAAAGAAAAGCCCACTGCAAAATTCTTTAATAAAACACAAAATAAGCACAGAACAAGCAAAACAACAAAGCAAATATTCTCTGGGGCCCCAATTTTTTTTTTTTAAACTTGTAAGAGGCACTGGCACCAACGTTTAAAAAAAAAAATCTTTTATGGGGGGCTGAAACACGGTAGATATTTTCTAATTTGATTAAATTATTTACAATATATATATATATCTGATTTATAGTGAATCAAACCTTAAGTTTGAGTAAGTATAACAGATTTTATATTGCTTGTCAAATGTTCTATAGCAAACACAGGCATTGTTCCCCAAAAAAAATCTTAAAGAATGAATAAACAGACAGCAGACAGACAAGACTCAGATTGAACAAACTGGGGGACATTTATAAAGTTCGCAGAGCACATCATTGTTCGCAAATGGTAGTTTTGCCCTTGCTTTTTCCTGAACGCTACAATATTGCTGTACTGTGCCCGTCTTTTCGGATTTTGCAAATTTGCATTGTGAATGTTTTTGCGTCTTTGCGTGAGTGCAGGCACTTTGCGAGGTTGTTTTGGGTAGCTTTGCCTTGGACCCATGAGTGGGTGCCAGGACTGGATCATAGCTTGATTATTGGGAACCTAAGGGTGATGAACCAAAGGTTGTGTTGCTCCCCGTTTGTGATACAGAACTGGCTATTCTTGTACGTAATTACAATCATACAAAGCTAAGTAAATGTTTTTAAATACTACCTTTACTTGTAAGTTATTGCTCATAAGCAGTATATCAAAAAGTTTAATCATTGATCCTGTATATTTGTAGTAATATTTTTATTAATATTAATTAATACAATTATTAATATTGATAAAGGTTCACCCTTTATTACAGGGGGTCCTGGCACCAATGTTTTTTTTTTTTAACTTGTAGGGGGCCCTGACCACCAATTGTTTTTTAGAAAAACTTTTATGGGGGCCATCGTGCCACAGTTTTTTTTTTTTATTTAGCTTGGGGGTTGGGGTGGGGCTTGGGGACCCCAAAAATGTTGTTTTACGGGCCCTGTTATATATAATGGCGGCCCTGATTGTCAGGTTCTTCGTATAGAGGAATGGAGTATTTTACCCAGTCTACTAATTCACTCATTGCCTTTAGTGGTGTAGTGCAGCTATAATAGCAGGACTGATTGCTAAGCACTACTAGGCCTTTATCCCTTAAGCCTATGATAACATGATAAAATGTTTTATAATTATAAAAAGTATTTAAATATATCCAACCGTTTAGCCTCCAATAAGGATTAATTACATCTTAGTTTGGAACAATGCAAAGTACTGTAACAACTCACCCTGGAGGTCTAGCGGGGGGTCGACAGGGACACCTGGCTCTTCATTGTTCCTGTGCCGCTTTGTTAGGGCACGCGAGCCGCATTTCTTGTGTATTTAAAGGTGCAGGTACGCTGAAGCTGTGACATCAACGCATATTTGGGCGAAATTAAAATTATTTAAAGGGCTAGGGAACAAGCTAATGTTGCTCATTATAGGTTTCTCTTGTAAGTTCCTGGTGCCTTTCCATGCTTTAGCTTCTGATTCTAATTCTGATTATCTGTTGTGATCCCTGCCTGTATCTGACTATTCTGATTTCCAGACTCCTGACCCTGCCTGATAAACGACTCTTCTATATCTGCTACCCTCCTGATTGACTCCTTGGTTTTGAACGGTGCCTGATATTTGACTGTGATTCTGCCTAAACCCTTGATTGATCTCCTGGTTTGACCCATGCCTGCCTGACTACGATAGTACTCCGCCTGCCTCGATCCGCTTTGATCTGACTACCCTTTTGTCTGAAGCCTTGTACCACAATCTTCTGCCCAAAGACTTTATATAACAGTCGTGCTCCTCTGCTAGCCAGAACCTTTTGCTTTGCACCTCTCGATAAGTCCAGGTGGCATCCAAGTAAGCTGAGGGCTCCTCCCGAAGCCAAAGGTGGTCACACTACTGGTGAAGCCGAGCCGAGCAACTGTTCTGGTATTGGGTGTTGATCGTTACAGGTACTGTTTTATTATTACAGCAAAAAATTTTATAAAATTAAAAATTTTGATTATTTGGATGAAAATGAGTCAATGGTAGGCACCCTTCCCGTTCTGGATAGAGGGATTTCGGATAGCCAATCCTATACCTGTATCTATTCCCTCGGTCTGGTAATGGGAAAGACTTGTATAATTTTTAACATGCTATATAACAAATGCATGACCATAATCGTACTTGTAGATGGAGAATACGTACTTGTCATGTCTCCAACACTAGCTGTCATCATTCTGCTACATTTCATTACTCATTTGTGTATAACTCCATCTGTTGGTCGTTTCATGGATTTATCCAACACCTCCATAAGACCAGCAATAGCAATACATTTGAACTAATCAGGCTACCATACTCCCACCATGTGACCTAGAGCAATGCCTTGTGGGAGCCAAGACTCCATTTTACAGCTCCATTTTACCAGCATCACTGGTAAGCACATGACTCAAAGTTGCACCAAATCACTAGAGATTATGTTAACAATAATTTTTGCCTATTGCTTTAATTAGAAACTTAGAGGCCCATTTGAATTTCTGTTTTCTTACAAATTAAATTTTTCTCCAAAATCTTAGACCTTATTTTATCCATTTGGACTTACAGATGAGCGTTTGAAGCTGCGACCCCCTGCTTTCCGGTCTTATGCTTTCAGCCGCAGGGGAGTGCTGGAGTAGATGCATTCAGTTTTTTTCACACAGGTGCATTTTTGGCCCTTAGAATGTTGATTATTGACCTCTCGGTATGGATTTTGTTATGTCTTGGGCTAAACAAGCCAAAGTCTCAGACTAAAAAGTCACAGCTGGTTCTTACAAGCACTAAGTCAGCAGTCACTGATCAGCCCTCTGTGTAAACTATACCTTCCCTCAGCTGTAGCGTTTTGGATAACGGGCAGTTTATTATACAAAGAGTTTCTCAGGGGAATTCTGGATTTGTTTTTATTTTGCCAGGGTTGCCTTGCAGTTCATTAGAGCCGGCTGAACAGATACATGCTGCAAGTGAGTAAGGAGCTTGTAATACCATTGTTATGTAAAGGGTTAAAAATAGTAGATGTGATATTTATTTTGTGTAAAAAATACACTTGTTTTCCCCTGAGGAGCCTATAGTCTAACACCATTTTTGTAGCATATATGTGCGAAGAAATTAGAGAACCCAGAATAAACCCACAAGAAGTACAAGAAGTACATACTATATGAAATGCATTATCCTTGTATTTTGTAACTAAAGAGCAGATTTTATTGAGAAACTCAATAACAACACAAGTCTTTCTAAATTAACAAGAGAATAATTGATCTCTACCATCACATATCTTTAAAGGGGGTTGTTCACCTTCAAACAACTAATTGTTTTCAGATGGATCACAAGAAATAATGACTTTTTCCAGTTACTTTCTATTTTCTATGTGTGACCGTTTTTCTAATATTGAAGTGTAAAGTGTCATTTTTCACCTTCTAAAAACAGCTCTGGGAGGGGGGTTGCTGACCCTGTAAACTGATCTAAATTGATAAATTTCTTATCTTTATTCCTGCTGGGTAGAATCCCTGAGTTTCATTACAGGCAGCTGTTAAATATAATAGTTACTAATACTCCAGAGATGCTGCTGAGAAATGTATCAACTAAATGTTGCAAAATTGTAACAATTTAGAGTCTGCACCTGAATTACTGGACTGCCAGACACAAATACTAGAGACACAAACATTAAACTTTAAACTTAGATTTTGGATAAACAGTAAAAAAAATAATGGAAAGTAATTGAAAAAAGTCTTTAGTTCTGTGGAACAATCTGAAAACAACTGAACTGAAAATAGTGTCTGGAAGTTGAACAACACCGTTAACAGAGGACTGCAATACAAGAGGATGAGGGGATAGTTACCAACTTCTAAATGGATGTATACAAAATTATAATTATACCTATTACAGTATATTCAAACATACAAAGTAGAGGGTTTCGATCAATGTGCATTCCCTGTTCCCCTGTTTCATTAGTAATTTAGTGCATACACTTTCAAAAACAGAAGTTTTTAGTCATAAAGTTATTATAAAAAACTGAGAAGTCACCTGATCCTAACTATTTACCTCTGGTTGTTGTTTGTAGGTTGGTTCCTCCCTGTATAATAGCATTTCTTGCCATAATTGTCCCCTGACCGGACTAGCCTGAAAACACTTCCCTACCATTAGTTCTTCAAGCATTAGCTCGAGATATGATAAAAAAGTACAGGTATGGATTCTGTTATCTGGAAACCTGTTATCCAGAATGCTCTGAAGTACAGGATGGCTGTCTCACACTGACACAATATTAAGATATTAGATAGATACTGTAGATAGACACAGAGACAGATGATAGATGGATGGATGGATGGATGGATAAATTAATTTTATTAATAGTGATGGGCGAATTTATTCGCCAGGGGCGAATTCGCGGCTAATTCCCGTGATTCGCCGCTGCGAATAAATTCGTAAAATGGCAGCAAAAAAATTCGGCCAAAAAACGAGTCGCGTCGTTTTTTGACGCGACGAAAACGACGCGGCGCGCGTCAAAAATGACGCGACGCGGGTCAAAAACGTGCCACGACTCGTTTCGTGAAATTTTTTTTTAAGCAAAACGGGGTAGATTCACCCATCACTATTTATTAATCCTAAAAGGAAATTATTATTCCTGCATTGCTTATTTAACAAACAAATATAATTAATTAATCATCATTGGAAGCAAAACCAGCCTATTGGTTTAGTTTCTTTCTAGTAAAGGTATGAAGATGCAAATCACAGCAAGAGCCGTTATCTGGAAAACCCCCAGGTCCAGAGCATTCTGGATAAGAGGTCCCATGCTGGCATAAATGTGTAAGGTCCTTCCAGCATGAGCATTAGTGCAAGAATATGATTGCAGGGAGGTGTGTGTGGGCATATACAGTAAATATGTCTTAAAGCTAATTTATAATATTGTATTAATATTCATTGATTATTTTTTGCCTTGAGATAGATGTGCGTATTTTGTGCATCATTTCGGGTACAGTGAAATAGAATATAATCTAGTAAAATGGCAATCATGTTTTAATTTTTATTGTCCTATCCCACATATTTCATACTTACAAAAAGATTAAGCTACATGCAAAAAAGTTTACAGTCATGCAGATAATGTTTTGGTATAAAATACTTATATGCCTTCTTTAAAGTAAAGCTTGAAGGTTGAGAAATGGTGGTCATAAAATATCATCAATATCTACAGTATGCTTCATATTGTATGTCTTAATCAATGTGGAGTATGAATAGCATTTAATAATAGAATGCTGGCACTATTAGTAGTGTTGTGTTTGGATTGTTGACAGAATGGATAGCAGACATCTGTTAATTCATTATAATATAGTGGCTAGAGAATGGCAGTGCAAATAAGTACAAGTTATAGCTTAAAATCTTGGCATTTCTTGACAATATTGATTAGCACTTGTTGGTGGACTGGAACATTGTGACACCAATTGCAGTCTATTGGCAACTCTTTCTATTTGCTTAGTGGAAAGAAAATCTAGCCACTAAACATTTCAGTGCTATTTTATTACAGAGCAAAGAGGCTATTTGTCTCAGATGAGGCCTCCTCCATATAGTTATATTTAATTAATCAGTGTAAGGTTTGAATACCTTACTAGTTTAAAAAGAAATGTCCTGCTATGACCCCCTATGTTGAGGGGATGCTGGGAGTAACATCTCATCTAATTCAGCTTGCCAGTTGGCTAACCCTGCTTAATATTGTTGGGGGTTCCAACGTTTTCAGATTGTCATGTATACCCCCATTTCTTTATTTGACTCTGCATGGAATGATCAAGCATTTCATAGTTTTATTTGTGACTGTACTGCCATTTAGTTAGGACTTGTGCAGTTAATGATTGCATGCAATCAGATCAGAATCACATTTTTATTAGAAAAAAATAATGGTTTATGGTTTAGGCTAGCTGGTACAAAAAGAACACTAACTGACTTCATCTTACACGATACACTATTTTTCTACTAACTGACTAATTAAATGTATTAATACTTTAGTATAGCTCATAAACTCATTTTATGCTTGGTTCTTTTCTTTCTATTTCCCCAACTTCCTATACAGATATGGGCTGGCCCGGACTGGCAATCTGTGGGTTCTGCCAAATGCCAGAGGGGCTGCTATAAGGTCCCATATCAAGTTAGTATTTAGTGGGCTGGTGGGGGCTGTTTGGGCCTCTATGTGGGCTGATTGGGCCTCTGTGTACCTAAAATGCCAGGGCCTATTTTAATTCTCAGTCCTGACCTGGATATGGGATATGTTTTCTGGAACCCCGTTATCCAGAAAGCTCTGAATTTTGAAATGCTATCTCCCATAGATTTTATTTATGCAATAAAAATTTGTTCCATTTTTTCTGTTCTAATAAAACAGCACTTTGCTTCAAACTAAGATATAATTAATCCTTACTGGAGGCAAAACCAGCCTAATGGGTTTATTTAATGTTTAAATGATTTAGTACACTTAAGGTATGAAGATCCAAAATATGGAAAGACATTATCTAGAAAACCCCAGGTCCCAAGCATTCTGGATTACAAGTCCCATACCTGTATTTCCTTTGGGAATATTGTTTTGCCTGTTGCCTAATTTGTTATGTTTCTCTTGTGCTTCAGTGAAAGTGGTGGGTTCTGCAGTTAATATTTGAGCTTCTATTCTATTGTCTTTATTGTTCTGTAGGCAACATTTGAACTTCTATACCCTGCATACTTTTAGGTGGTGAAGTTTTTCTAATTGCATGCTGTGGGTTAATATATAACTGCCCCCGTCACCGTGCCCTTATCATTGAAATACTTTTGGCTTTTTTTCCTCTTGATATAAGAATTTTCCTTCTTCTTATATATACGTACATGTATTTGTAAATCAATCTTTCAGCAGTTGTTGAGTTAAAACTGTTTCTGTCCCCGTTCTATTGCTCTGAGTATTTTTTTGTAATTTGCATAATTGCAAGGCAAGTGCTTACTGCAACAGCTGTGGTTTTTACCCTAGGAGAAATACATTGTTTTCTTGAAGAGGTTATATAATTTTAAAGAAAATGTTTAGAGAAATGTTTGTGTTACTGGTATGGGGCTTCAGTACTTAACATTTTATAGAATGTTATTGGATTAAAGAATTTTAATTACAATTATGGTAGGGGAATTTCATTAGCATGTAGATGGGATTTTTTTCCTCTATTAACAACAAAACAGGGGGTCCATATGACACTGCGAGGGAAAGAATATCTTTATTTAATACCCATTGCTTTTTAAGGATCATGCTGGCAAGGGAAAAGGTCGCCATCTGCCCTGACTATAGTTTCACAACTAAGTGTCTGCATAAAAATTATTTGCATATTTTGCATCGTGCTTTTTCTCTAGTGCCAAACCATCTCAACCCCGCACAAATACACACTCCTACACATATCTTGGTGCAACCATTGCATTTATCTAATTTGTTTTAAAGTATGATTGTTCCAAAAAAAGGAATACTAGATGCTGTTCCCTTATGTGTTTGTACGTATGTCAAAATGAAGCCACCATTTACTTTAAATCAGCTCATTATATGCTTAGAAATGCCCCTTAATAAACAGTTGTAGATATAACTAGGATATTGGTAATTATATCACCTTGAGCTCACTCAAGCTATATTTTATTTTAATTATTATAAGAATTATTGTAAGAATTATTATTACTTCTTTTGGCCTCATATTTAAGCCAGTTTTCTTTCTTAAAAAAAGAGGCCAATAGTGACATAATAATGAAGCAGAGTAGTTATTTAGCATGAAGATGCTTCCCATCTGGATAAAGAGCTTTAACTTAGAGTCTCTAAACTGTCAGCTGGGAGCTAATGGAAAGAGCTGCTTGTGATGTTTTTGTGTTAGTTTTTAAATTTTATCTATCAAGTGCTAGATAAAAACTATTGGCATTTAAAGTTCTCCAATGGAAACAAATCTCACTATTAAAAAACTATTTGTATTAATTAACCACACTCATATTGTATGAATATGTGTATATTCCGAGGTATTCATTGTAAACATTTTAATAATTTTGTATAGTTAAATACTGTGTACAAACTATGTTGCTAGACCTTTATTGTGTTGCTATAGCAACTTCTTATCACATATGCATTCAAAGTATGGCAGGAAAATCAGATTAGAAAAAGTGAAAAGGTTATTTCGTACATAAAACGCTTAAATCTATATTTTTGTGAAATGGCAAAAGTAAAGTCTTCCTTGGGTTACTGAATAGGTTATGGAAATGCATTTAGCATGATTATTCTTTTTTAATCATATGATTGAATCCACCCTATCTGAAGGCAAAGTATGTTGTATATACCTGTTAATAACTGACACAGAAATTATCTTTATATCATGTAGTATTTCACTTAAAAATGGGGATGCACTGCCCCGGGACTTCTACCTTCTACCTCTGCCTGATTTGGATTTCCATTCAAAGTGTACACAAGGCACACAGGTCTTAATAAAAGAGAGGCCTTTGATGGAGAAGATTCTGTTGAACCCTCTATCACTCAATAGAAATCCCCCTCTTCATAATGTAGTAACTCCAGGCCTTTGCTGGAGAAGACTATCTACCCTCTATCATTGCAAATAGAAAACCCACCCTCTCTTCAACAATTAAGGTGCCATCATGGTAACCTCAAAGCCGGATTTCGATGGCAAGGTGACCCTAGGCTGCCCCTATGTGTTCATTGCCTTCCAGTTATAATGCCACAAGCGGATAAAAGTAAGATTAGCTGTCTTTATATAATCCTGTTTTTATGCAGGTGGGTACTGACAAACATTCTTTTTGCAGCTTGCACATATACTTTATCCTGGGATATAGATCCCCCTCTAGTACTGGCAATAAGATGATATGCAGCAGCAATACTATAAAACGGCTTTTTTTATTTTTAAAATATAGTTTGAAAATACACTCAAATGGTATTCATAATATAAAACATATCTATGTAGACGTTCCATTTAAGTATATTGAATGTATATTTGTATACTTTAGTATTTTTATGGTGCTAACAAGAATATCTGTGCAAAAAAAATTCAAAATCATGAGGATTACAAACTTGATGCACATTGTTCCACACATCAAGTTCAAACAATTTAAATCACAATTTAGTATCAATATAATGTATGTAACATAAAGATAGGGAAAGATTATGCTTAAAATCTTATTTATATCAGATAAGATGAACATTTTTTATTAATAACAGTTTAATAACCACAGCTATAGTCCAGCAGACTCAGTCTATATTCCTATAGGATTTAATGCGCACAACTGTATATAGTTAGATTTAAACATAATAGCATGAATTAGTTGGGGAATAAGAAACATATTTTTATTCAAGTAAACTAGTTTATACTAATATAAAAATAACATCAACTGTACATGAAAAAAACCCACACTAATTTTAACGTATGATGGTCACCATAGCAACAATCTCTAGTTTCTACTATGTAAAATGAAATCTAAATCAGATCAGCTTGGGCACATCTTATTTGTTACACTTTACCTTCAGGTATATTATATGGCCATATCAAAACTTTGACTGACGTGTTCATGAAATTGTCAGTATTTGTCAAGGTCAGAAGTTTAACATTGTTATTTCCATAGAGGTTGTTAGTTCTTATTAAATTTGTGACTTTTATCCATAGAAATTAAAATTTTTCCCTTCCTTTAGTTTATTTGTGAATCATTTTAAAATGCAGTTTGACGAAACTGCTAGATCATGGTCACATGCAATTAGATATGACCTCCTTTCAATTTCCCAAGTACTGTACTGTATATCAAATACTTTACTCCATTGTTACATTGTAGTATTTTCCTTTTGTGTCATATTAAATTGTTTATTAATGAAATATCTATTGTTTTGTAATTAAATGCCATTAAAGGGCTTGTTAACTTTTAGTATGATGTAGAAAATCAAATTCTGAAATACTTTGCTGCTGGTTTTATTTATTTATTATTTGCGGTTTTTGAGTTGTTTAGCGGTTTATTCAGCAGCTCTAAATTTAGCAGTTTCTGCTTGCTAGGGCCAAATTAGCCTAGCAACCATGCATTGATTTGCACAAGAGGCTAGTATATAAATAGCAAAGGGCATAAATAGAAAGATAAATAATATAAAGTAGCAATAACAATACATTTGTAGCTTTACATAAAATGTGTTTTTAGATGGGGTCAGTAACCTCCATTTCATAACTGGAAAGAGCTACCTTTTATTCAATATTCGATCATTCGACGATCGAATAAAAATCTATTCGATCAGTCGAATATATCATTCAACTGAACGAAGAAATCATTCGATCATTCGAATGATTCGTACGATTCCAAAGATCGAACACTTAGTTCGTACGAATCCTATTCGATCAGGACTTAGTCTCAGAAGCCTATGGGAGTGCTCCCATAGGCTTCTATTGCAATTCGGTAGGTCCAATCTGCCGAAGTAGGCAATCGAAGAAACGATGATCGAATATGCCAAAATTCACATATTCGACCAAGAGAAGAAATCCTACGTACGAACTTCGATCGAACTTCGAATCCTTCACGTAAATTTAGTACATCTGCCCATTAGTCTCAGAAGCCTATGGGGGGTTTCCCATAGGCTTCTATTGCAATTCGGTAGGTTAAATCTGGCGAAGTAGGCATTCGAACAATTTAAAAATTTTGATTCCTTCGCTCATTGAATGATCGAATTATCAAATATCCGATCATTCGATCTATTCGATAATTAGGTATTCGATGAAGAGGCCAAATTAGAATATATAAAAAATACATACGATCAGTATTCGATCGAATTCGATCAAACTTCTATCATTTCACATGTATTTTGTAAATTTGCCCCTGTGTGGAATCACTAAGGAAATATAATTTTGATTTAAGCTTCCGTTTACTGAAATTAGAAACTTTCTGAGGCTTGAGGTCTCAGGTAAGTAAATATATACACTGGGGGGTACCTAATATTTTTTCTGTAACCCAACATTGATTTTTATTTGTAAAATGGAATTGAAACGTTTGACTACTGAAAGATTTTGCACAGTTTAGTGAAACAATCTGTATCCATTTAAATTCCAATTTTGTAACACAATGAGCTGTGCAAAGGGGTCCAATAGTATGCAAAACTGCTGTAGATCAATAGATGACACTTTTAACATTTGTTATTTTGTGCGCAAGTGTAGCTTTTATAAAGAAAGTTTGCGTAAGGAAAGCAAAAATAGACACCATTCCATCTGAAGTTTTCAAAAACTTAGGTTGAGCCAAGATGTTATGTTGTTGTAGCCTTTAATATTTAAAATGCTGAGTGCATTTCATCTGGATTGCTCCATTAATTTATACAGTCAATTATACCTCTTGAAAGCTTGTTCATGAAAGCATGCAGAAAATCACTAATGTAACAGATCAAAAATGGTAAAAAATTACTTCCTTGGGAATTTGCTCACTACGTGTTATGATTTAGTAAATTTTACCTTTAATTTAGGCCAATCAGATATAATACAAAGTAGTTTAAGCTAACAATTTTTATTCTTTAATAAAGAAGCTTTGGACATGGAAACCATAATGGATTTGCATCAGCTGGTAAAGGCTTCCTGGCATCTAGTTTCTAGTATTTTCTTCTTAAGGCACTCTTTTTTTTCAAGCTGTGATGACACACCAACTTACTCAGGACAATTCAATCAGGCAAATCTAAGAAGCTGTATTGTAGTAAAAGAGAATTTTGGAAACCATGTGCTGTGCCACCACTTAATGAAGCCTAAGAGCATATTTCTCAGATATCCAAATTAGGAAGGACAGTGACATGACCATTATGTTTATCATCAGACTGCTTTCTGTCTGGTCTATAGTCTCAGCCTACAAACATATACTTATTACATCTGTCAAGGGAAAGATGGAAGTTTTTGTCAGTGATCACTTTAATGAGTATGCCTGTCAGACTGGAGCCCTACATACCATATGTGACCCTCCAAGATATTTTATGACCCCTAGTATACCCAAAATCTCAATAAACATCAAAGGTCCACACATATAACACTTGTACATATTACATTGGCATGTGATGTGCCTTGGCCCAGATTTAAAAATAAACACATGTATAGAGAACAGCTCACACTGGAGTATATGAGCCTTGTTACTTTATGGATACCATAAGCAGGCTTTAAGTGATGGGCTGCCCAGCATCTTGTGCTCTCCTGTGCTTGCAAGCTAGGGATGCAATCCTCGTTCTCGGCTGAACCGAATCTGAATCCTAATTTGAATATGCAATTTAGGGGCGAGGAGGGAAATCACGACTCTTTGTTTCAAAACAAGGAAGAAAAAATTGTTCTCGGATTCGGCTTGGTATTCACCCGAATCTTTAGAAAAGGATATGGGGGTTCGGCCGAATCCAAAATAGTGGATTCGGTGCATCCCTATTCCAAAATTTGTACCTGGGTGTAACATGAAAATGGAGCTGGGACAATAACCACTCCCAATAAAAATGATCCAAGTAAAGACCCCTGCGGTACAGCATTTAATTTATAAAAATAGCAAAATTAAATTCCATTTAAAAATACATTAAGGACTCCATCCTGTAGACAGTTTGTTATCCATGTACAGAGTTCCCAATTCATATGCACAAACTAAAAGATCTTTCTCTAATTTGGATGTTAATACCTTAAATCTACTAGAAAATCATGTAGACATTAAATAATTAATTATATCTTAGCTGGGATCAAGTACAAGCTATTGTTTTATTATTGCAGAGAAAAAGGAAATCATTAGAAATCAGTGGAGACGGCCATTACGTAATTCAGAGCTTTCCGGATAACGGGTTTCCGGATAAGGGTAAGAGTGCGTTCACTACACACAGACTTTATACACACACACACATATACTGTATATATACACCGTTGTACTCATAAGTTTACATACCCTGGCAGAATGTATGATTTCTTAATCATTTTTCAGAGAATATGAATGATAACACAAAAACTTTTCTTTCACTCGTGGTTAGTGGTTGGCTGAAGCCATTTATTGTCAAACAACTGTGTTTACTCTTTTTAAATCATAATCACTACACAAACTACCCAAATAACCCTGATCAAAAGTTTACATACCCTGTTGATTTGGCCTGATAACATGCACACAACTTGACACAAAAGGGTTAGAATGGCTATTAAAGGTAATCATCTTCACCTCTGATCTGTTTGCTTGTTATTAGTGGGTGTGTATAAAAGGTCAGTGACTTTCTGGACTCCTGACAGACCCTTGCATCTTTCATCCAGTGCTGCACTGATGTTATATGGAATCTAAGTCACGGGGAAAGCAAAATAATTGTCAAAGGATCTGCAGGAAAGAGAGCTGAACTCTATAAAACAGGAAAGGGATAGAAGAAAATATCAAAGGAATTGAGAATACCAATCTGCAGTGTTTAAACTCTAATTAAGAAGTGGAAAAAGGGAAAATTGTATAATACTTAATGTGATTTTCCATTCTTGGACGTACTCCAGATCAATACGTTAGTATCCCCATCCCCATCCTCCATCAGAAGGACCCTCCCCAAGCTTTAAAAGGCACTCCCACCACCACCATGGTGTCTTTGTTACAAGCTTTGAGACAATCATTGTAGAAGGGATGGGAACATACTGATATGAAGAACGTCCAGGAAAGGAAAATACGGTAAGTATGATACAATTTTCCCTTTTCCCTGGACGTACTCTGTATCAGTACTCTCCGGGACATAGCAAGCTTAATGCCCAGTTGGGAGGGAACTAGGCTATAACAGCCTCTTGTTACAATAATATTGTAATAACTTACTGTTGTGTAGTACAGCGACTTGTCATTCTATCCGCTCCAGGTGCAGAACCTAGTAATGTACAGGAAGCTTCTTATAGGATTGGCTGATCTCAACTCCAACCTAGAGGAAGAGAGCAATGAACAATTATACTTAAGGGAAGAAAATCCTGTGAGGTCCCAGTCCTACACAAGGAAACTCACAGCCGAGTGACACACCATCTGACCATCTCACATCCCTAAAGTAAGAGGTGGATAGTACCAGACTAGTCATAGGGCCAACTTCCAGAACTTAATCATGAAGAGGCATACAGAGAAAAGATTGAAATGAACACCTCCTAGGAGTGAAATGCATCAATTGTAATATGCCTGATAGACCATAGCAGATATCAAAGTCTCTATACATATTCAATCCCGTAAATTATCTGTTCTCTGCTTAAAAATACCATAACTAAACTGTTTATTGAGAACATAACCAAATCTGATAACATCAGGTGGGTAGCAATACAGTACAGGACAGAAGACCCCCAAATGCAACAGCATATTGCTTCACAAAGAAATACTGTAGGCAGATAACCTAAACAGCCCTGTCCAACATTCAAGTGGTCAATATGTGTTTATGCTAGCCTCTTGAGCACTCAAAGTACAGTATCCTGCCAGGGCCCCCTGAAAGGTTACTATAATGGCGAAAGTTAACCTTACTAGAAGCCAAAATGCCTGTGGGTAACCTTTTTCAGGAAGCTCCCTTATACAAGCATATACATCTCTAAACAAACAGTACCTAATTCAGGCTGTATGACACCTTAAGGCATCCAATTTTTGACACAGCACCATAAGTTTGATTAAAAAGCCTTTATTGAAGACATGGCTTCATGATCTGTTACAACCACAAACAACGTTTCGGGCCTAACTCCAGCCCTTTGTCAACAGATCATGAAGCCATGTCTTCAATAAAGGCTTTTTAATCAAACTTATGGTGCTGTGTCAAAAATTGGATTTCTGGAAAAGCCTGTGGAAAAGTGGACCACTGGACACGCGCACCGCGGATAAAGATATAATTGCTGGTGAGTGCTGACTTAAAAACCACAATTGACACCTTAAGGCAACCATGTTTTGAAGGATACCTGCTTAGCATGAAACAAGCAGGGCAAATTATGCCTTATTACCACCTTGTTCTTTAAGCAAGCACCAAGAACAGATGAAGTGCCCCTGCCACTACACTAATGACCTGAGAACAGGCAGGCACATCCCCAGCCAACATAGCCACTGGGCAGGAACAAAGGAATTCATTCCACCTAGGACCACATTCTCTGCCTACAGTATGTAATGTGTTAGTCCCTTAGCCTGACTAGTCTGATGGAAGTCAAAACTAGAGACACCCTGAACATCCTTCAAGGCAAGTAACTGACTGTTGCCCAAGCAATAACTTGGTTAAATGAACTGTGCTCTAGGCATGAAGATGTTAATCCTTCCTCCACGGACTATGACAACAGATCCTAACAAAAACCATTTGTCATGTCCACTACTGTGGATGTCACTCCCTTTTAAGGGACATATGCATAAAATGGTAACAGTTCCAAAACATATAATTGAAAACCATAGGTAAAACCATTCCTTTAAAATAAAATTTAGGAAAAACATGCCAAACTAAATACAACCAGTAATCATAACCCAACATTTAATACAAATTGCAAGGGTTAACATCACTGAATACCACAAAAGCAACAATAGCTGAGTGAGGTCAATACAAGGGAATGTTTATGTGCCCATTTGCTTGTTACCATCAAGCACCTCACTCCTGCCTACAGTACAGAATAGCTTCAGAACAAGCCCCCAGCTGTACAGCTATTCTCAAGGCAGAGAGAATGCAACCTAATTAGGATGTGATGTACAGTAAAAGCCTTCTTAATAACCTGCTTGTAATGCAGAACATGCCAAAACCTACAAGCATTACTGTATGTTACCAAACTACTGTGGTAGAACCTAGCCATGCACAGATTAGCAGAACACTCTGAAGGCCTGTTTCAACCTGTAATGGAGCAACCTCTGAACCATCTCAGTCAAATAACTTACATTTTTTGGGACCCGTACCCGACCCATACCCGCAACTTGCTATCCGCAACCAGGACCCGAAACCCGCATTCTTACCTGCTTGGACCCGCGACCCGACTCGTACCCGCAACCCGCGATCCGCAACCCGAACCCGCAGCCCGGACCCGCGACCCACTGACAATGAAGAATCAGGAAGTGCTGTCATTGTAAACAGGAAGTGACATCATCAGAAGTAGCCGTGATCAGAAAAAAAGGAGTAAAACAGAAAGTGCTGTCATTGTAAACTGGAAGTGACATCATCGGTAGTAGAAATGCTCAAAAAAGGGCATAAGAATCACTATGGTAAAGATCCGCGACCCGACCCTCAACCCGCGGGATTTTGCAGGTACCCGACCCGCTGCAGGACTCTACATTCTGACCTAGATCAAACTCAGAAAGCCCTGTATGACACACTAGTCATATGCTGTTTACCAAGCATGTATACCACTAAGGTAGCAACTCTCTGCTGTGCAGAGAAAATCATATTCATATTAGCATACTTATAATACTGCTGGAATCTCTGCAAAACTCAGAAGAATAATAGTTTAGCATCTTGTCCTAAACATTGGTTATACCAGGGCCCAATAATTACTACAGGCCCAGTAACAAGTGCACAATTTCACCCTAATCCACTTGGTTCAGCTGCAGTTATAAGGCATGATATATCCAGCTTGCATACCACAGGGCACAAGAAACCTGCAGCTGGGCTACAGTTTAATACCACCATAGTGCTTGGCCTTAGAAATATTGCCATGGCATACAAAATCCTGAACTGGCAACAGCTTATACAGGATACCAACAACAGGACACCGCAAACAAATATTTGTGCTGTAGATTTAGGAATGCGAATACCACATATTATTTGGAAGATAGTAGTAAGCACTCTGGGCTGCAGTTTACTAACATGCACATTACCCAGTTCAGCAAACCTACAATCAGCTGAAGCTCTGGTATGCTTACAGCCCAACTGTCCCCAGACTCTGTTTGCTGAAGAATCCATATAATATTTGGTCTCCAGATATTTGTAACTAATCATGCATAATACTGGGCTCCAAAATCAATGCATAACATAATTAACAAGCCAGTCAACTGATGAGTATTTTACAAACACCATGAATGATAAATAATAACAATAATTTGTGTTACTTACAGGTAGCACACGACCCTTAAGATCTGGATCATGGTCAATGGACAAGAACAGCATTGTGCAAAGTTCATTACAAAACACACATTTAAGTATAATCAGATCACAGGACACTGAAATACTTATATTGCAGATGGCTTCATAAAACAACAGCATAGATACAACCCATCTTGGGCACCAGAAAACTGGAGAAGACCCCTGGAGGAGAACTAGTTTTAAATGAAACAAGTGACAACAGAACATACCTCCAAGCCCCTGGTGCTATACCCTGGAAGCTAAGGTTTCACCACACCTCTATCTGATCACATGATTACATTCAACAAAGGCTGCTCAGGTATACCCCGATTAGTCAGAGAGTTTAATAAACATATACAGCCAGGTTGCTGCTAACCAAGCACATGAACCATTTCAAGCCTAAGGGTAAGGGCACACTGGGCGTTTGGGGGGATTGAGTCGCCTGGTGACTAATCGCCTTGACTTTGCGGTGACCAATTTCCAAAAAACGCCTTCCCTCACGCTGTGCCTGGGTTAGAAGGAAAATCGCTAGCGCTAATCGTACGCGGCGATTCTTTTTCCGGAGCTTCTTCAGGTGACTTCGGAAAACGAATTGCCACGTGTGATTAGTGCCGGTGATTTTCCATCTAAGCCAGGCGCAGAGTGAGGTAAGGCGTTCGGGGACATTGGTCACCGCAAAGTCGAGGCGATTAGTCTCCAGGCGACTCAATCCCCCCAAAACGCCCCGTGTGCCCTAACCCTAATGCAGCATTCTGGCTTCAAAAGCCATGAGCCAACACTGGTGCCATTCTCTGAAGGTCCAGGTAGAATGTATACACATCCCATCCAATTAAAGAGTTCACCATTGAAAACAATGGTGCTTTGGTATGCTAATGAAAAGGTTAAATGCATTAAATGAGTTAAGATAACTTTGGATAACACAGTTTCTTCAATTAGCCCTGAGTCACGACGCATTTAACTTACAAATCCAAGTGACTGCATCTGTATGATTATACTTCCAGGTATGCATTATATTAAGCAGTTCTCAGAGATTACTAAAACTCTGTCCGAACTGCTAGAACATGTTTAATAGCAAGAAAAAAGGATTGAAGGCATTGCCCAGTGTAGCTGTAAGCAGCCAGAACACAGGACTGTGGAAATCCTCTAAAAGCTCACGTTGTGTATAGCTGATCATTTAACTCTGCACTAGCTGCTGTAACAATTACAATGAGAGGATTTGTGCATTACCCAGTGTACAGGTAGAAGCCATAACACAGTACTGGACTACATAGCTCAGGTAGTGTGTAGCTGATCACATGATTACAGTCAGGTGAGACCACTCATGTATGTATGCAGTTACATAGTTACATAGTTAAATTGGTTTGAAAAAAGACGAAATCCATCAAGTTCAACCCCTCCAAATTAAAAGCCAGCATACACACACACACACACACACACACACCCCTCCACTCTTTCTCACAAACTATATCTGCCCATAGCTATACCAACTGTAGAGTTTAGTATCAAAATAGCCTTTGATATTATGTCTGTCCAAAAAATCATCCAAGCCCCTTTTGAAAGCATCAACAGAATCAGCCATCACAACATCACCCGGCAGTGCATTCCACAACCTCACTGTCCTCACTGTGAAGAACCACCTACACTGCTTCAAATGAAAGTCCTTTTCTTCTAGTCTGAAGGGGTGGCCTCTGGTGCAGTGATCCTCTTTATGGGTAAAAAGGTCCCCTGATATTTGTCTAATGTCCTCTAATGTTTTTGTAAAGTGTAATCATGTCCCCTCGCAAGCGCCTTTTTTCCAGAGAAAACAACCCCAACCTGGACAGTCTACCCTCATAATTTAAGTCTTCCATTCCTCTAACCAGTTTAGTTGCACGTCTCTGCACTCTCTCCAGCTCATTTACATCCCTCCAAAAGACTGGAGTCCAAAACTGCACTGCATATTCCAGATGAGGTCTTACTAGGAATCTATAAAGAGGTATAATTATGTTTTCATCCCTTGAGTTTATGCCATTTTTTATGCAGGACAGAACCCTATTTGCTTTAGTAGCTACAGAATGACACTGCCCAGAATTAGACAACTTGTTATTTATAAAAACCCAAGATCCTTCTCACTTAAGGAAACTCCCAACACACTGCCATTTAGTGTATAACTTGCATTTATATTATTTTTGCCAAAGTGCATAACCTTGCATTTATCAACATTGAACCTCGTTTTCCAGTTTGCCCAGTTCCCAACTTAGACAAATCACTCTGCAAAGTGGCAGCATCCTGCATGAAACCTATAGTTCAGCACAATTTAGTATAATCTGCAAAAATAGAAACCGTACTATCAATGCCCACATCCAGGTCAAGGGACCCAGTACAGAGCCCTGCGGTACCCCACTAACAACACTGGTATATTAGAAAATGTTCCATTTACCACCACTCTCTGTAGTCTATCTTTTAGCCAGTTCTCTATCCAGTTCCAAATACTATGTTCCAGGCCAACATTCCTTAATTTAACCAGTAACCTTCTGTGTGGCACTGTATCAAATGCTTTTGCGAAGTCTAAGTAAATCACATCCACTGCCATCCCAGAATTGAGGCCCCTGCTTACCTTCTCATAAAATGAAATTAAGTTAGTCTGGCAAGATCTATTACGCATAAAACCATGCTGGCACAGACTCATAATATTGTTAGCCAGTTCTGAGAGATTATTTCCAAACTCCATTATCCAGGAGTTGCTCAATTCTCTGGAAACTCAGGTAGTGTAGCTAATCACATGATTACAATCAGCTGAGAACACTCAAGTGTGCATACAGTTAGCCAGTTCTTAGAGGTTAATATATGACTCTGCACAAGCTGATAAAACAATACAGAGCAACTGAAAGTTCAATGCAATACCGATTGTGTCTGCAAGTAGCCATAACACAGGACTGGTGCCATACCCTGTAAGTCCAAGTAGAGACAGGGGAGAACCAGATCCCTAAATGAAAACCTAATTACATTCAGCTAAAGCTTCCCAGGTATGTAACAACAATCAGGCAACTTACCTCTCTGTAGTGCACTACACCTGCCCAAAGTTTAAAGACTATGGGGTGGGGTGTAAGGCCCATTTATTTTCTCCTTTAATATCTCTAAGTACGCAACCTTAGGAAAGACTTTGTGAGGGAGGCAGTTGGCTCAGAATTCTGACTCCATTTTTTAAATATCTCCCCACAGGGTAACCAAACAAAAACAAAATGGAAACCATCAGACTCAGGCGACCAGCTAAATACTTTACTGAGGACTACTACAAAGTCTTATTCACTGGTGTACTGCAGTCCTTAATTCAGATTAGCAGGTATCTTCCACCCTTGCTACCATCCAGAGGGAAACTTGTCAAAGAGAATAAAGTGTCGGGATAATGATAGCATAATGCGCAGGAAGCTGCTGCTGAAGTGCCTTTATTTTCCACACAACATGTTTCGAGCTGCAAGGCTCTTTATCAAGTGTGGCTCTGGGAATATGATTTTGAGGCTCTAGTCCTTATGAAGTAAACCCTGTATGTCATTAGCTGTCGACTGTATGTGACCACTAGGGGAACAAGATTTATTTCAAGTTTTTGTTTATACTGTACAAGTTGACTTCTGGGAATCTTGGTGGCCGCATGAATGTATTGATCTACAGTCATTGGGTTGAAGCCCCTGTTGATGAAAATGAAATGTTGAGTGTTTTGAGGTGGTGTTTGCTTTCAAATGTGTCTGAACATATACAATTGTATCATAAAGCCTGGCTGTAGATTATGGAGTATATAGTGGAATCAGGGTGAAAGCTGTCATACATTAGATATGATGGTTTAAATCTGAAGAGAGAGAATCTTTTATTTCAGCATACCAGAGTATAGTATTGTGCTTTTATGAATAAATATAATTTGCAATGTTTACACCAATCATAGGGAGTGAATGTTTATGGTTTGTTGTAGCACACTATAGTTAATATAATATTGACTCTTTTTGTAATAGGGGCATATATATTTACATACAGTACATATGTAAACAACTTTCTAATATACATTAACATTTCACTTGCTTTTCAGATAATTGTAAATTTAATTGCTATTAAAAGTATTGTCTGTCCCTTTTATTTTCTTTGTTGTGCTCTTCTTAACTATTGTAGAAGATGCCAGCTTTCCTTCATCCAAGACTCAAGTTCCCACAATGCCTTGCATTGTCTTTAATTAACAGACCTGTGAAAAAGCTTGCAAGACATTGTGGGAATTGGAGTCTTGGCTGGAGAATTGCTGACTTTATCATGTTCTTCCAGTTAGTACAATCCATGCAGAGAATTGATTTTATAGCTACATATTTGCAAATCATTTTTAATCTTAAATTCCTCAATAATTACTAACGTATACGGTTACTCTGAATTATAGTAACTTTTCTATTGTAAAATTGCATATCTTTTCATTTACATTATTTTCATTATTTCCCTCCTTTGTAATCATCAAAATAAGAAACATAAACATGTTTTAAATCACTTCAAGTAGAGGTGACCTATTATTTTCAAGAACAAGAAGTAGGTATTGGATCAGTGGTCATTGTTTCACTGTGTATTCTATATGTTGGTCAGATTAATACTGAACTATTTTATGTTGAAGATTATTTTAAATTTTGTTTTGTAAACATTTTATTCTAACATTTCACCAGTTCAACAAGGATCATTTTGACACACAATGACACCTATAGAATGACATTAATAACCATAGTCTAAATAGAGCGACTAAACATTATGTAATAATTTGTGTAGGGTATTGAACAGTTTAAACAATTTAACAAAAAATACCAGAGGACTCCTCAACAATAAAGGAAATTGTTTACAATGACCCAAAGCGTAGTGGATTGGTAGTCTCAATTTCCATGGGCCAAATTATCTTAAAAATGGCAAACAATGAAGGTCAAGAATGAAATAAGGCTTGTGGTTATGAGGCTGTAAAAATACAGTCATAATGTAAATAAGGTCCAAATACAACAGAACGTAGATGATTCGAAAACATTCTCAAAGATTGTCTAAAAAATATTTTGTTATGGTTTTGGCATAATAAATTAGTCAAATACATGCAGCTCGATTGATACATGTGATTGTACAACTATTTCTGCTTCAAAGCTCTAATGTCTGCTCATAGCCTCAGAACTCAAGTAAGATGAAAGTCCAGCTTTGATGATCCATAAGTGTGATGGATCTTTCTTTTACTGATGCTGAGGGTCACATCTTTGACCCTATAATTAGATTTGGGAAGGTCTGATCTAAGCCATTTCAGTAACATCTTAAGCAAAGTTCTAATTATAAATAGGGACAAGTGAAAATTTGTTGAATTTGAAGCCAAATAGCCAAAATTGCAAACACCATCAAACTTTTATCTATATCCCTACCACCAACAGATGTGATGTTTTGTTTTTATAGTATAAAATAACTAAAATATAAACAAATATGTACAGTTTTATTACTCTTCTTACCAAATCAGACAGTTTTCGATACTGGAGGTGAATTAACCAATGATGTACATATCTCAGTGTACAGTAATGTAATGTTATGCTTTCAGTGAAAAGCTCTGAAGCTGGAAGGTAAAGAGAATAAATAAATATGTGGCCTGTGGGTTTCATTCCCTTGAGACCTCACAAAGCCATAGTATGTGTAACTCAATGTGATATTTGACATGAACTTCTAGGATACGTAGGAAGTATACATATTTTCTGCACTGTATAAACTATATCTTTTACACATTTTATTGTAATGCTTTAATTCTTATATTATCATGTTTATAAAGTACACCATATTCTGCAGCATTGTACAATAAATTGGTATATACTGGAAGATGTAGATTTACATTTAAAAACAACCAATAGCTAATAGAAAATGTAAACAGCACTTCCCAAAAGTGCTTACAATCTAAAAGGATAAAACATAAAGATGGGATGGGGCAATATTAGGAGTAGGCAAGGTAATGGAGCAGATGGGGAGAAGAACAGTTAAAAGAGAGTTAAAAGAAAGGGTAAATGATGGGACAGAATAGATGGGGTCATAATGCTGTTGTGATAATGGAGTTATGGGTGTTGAATGGTGGTAAGAGAACAATTTTGAAGAGTTTTAATTTAAGGTACAGTATAGTTGGAACATCCAAGGAGATAGCAGACAAGCAAGAATAGATCTGAGTTTAAAGCTCTGGGTTGAGATTAAGAGAGGAGTGATAGATTTGAGTATCATCAGAGTTGATTAGTTTGCCAAGGTGGAATCATACAGAGAATAAGGGGCCTAGAGCAACACTATGAGGGACCCCAACATAGAGGCAAAGGAGAAGATCATACTCTATTGAAAGAGTCCTGGTTTCTGAAACCAGGACAGGTCAGTGTTACAAGGAGGAGGAGAGGGGGATCAATGGTGTCTAAAGCAGCACAGTGATCTAGGAGTATTAGTAGTGAGAATTGCATTTTGGCTTTAGCTAATAACAGGACATTTTCCCGGTGTTATGTTGCAAAGTTACAATGTAATTTGGATCTCCCTGGCTGTAGACCTGAAACTAAGTAACAAGTTTCTAAATACGTCCCTTTATCAATTAGTTAGCTGGAGGCTTGTTTACTGTAGTGCTTTTAGTAATTTACAGATTCATTTATCTAAACTTGCAGGGGTAGAAGGTGGGCCAGAATGAACCATGGCTGATATGCAGAAGCCTTAGGATGCCATCAGCAAAGTGGTCTAGAACTACTCACATGACTCCCTAAGAACCACTGCTTGGCTAGTACTAGGGAACAACTCCAGAATGATAGTGGGCTCAATCACCAGCTAAACATGCAACCCCAACAGCCAGTTAGACCTTTCAGTAGATTGTTGTTGTCTAAAGTAAAATTAGAAGGTGTCTCCCATGTTATGGTCAGAGAGAAATAGCATTAAGCTAAGTTAAGCACTCAAGTAAGTAATTTAGTGATAAAAGGAAACAGATTATGGGAAGAATGGAGGTATTAAGAAAGGGCTTATTCAGAATGGGGGTACTAGTGCATGTTTTAGTTATGACATTAAAGTTGAGAGGGAAATATTAAATAGATGGGCTAAAACTTTGTGTTGTAAAGAAGGTTGAATTTAGAACAGATTGGTAGCTGGAGAAGACTGTTTCTGACTAGGATTTGTGCCAGTGATGCTCAAGTATTTGTGTGTAGGATTATAAATGGGGATGTTAAAATCATCTAAAATGATTGATGGGGTGTCAGAGGAAAGGAAATACGAAAACCAAGCTGCAAAGTTGTCAAAAATTGTGAGCTTTATCCAGGAGGTCAGTATATGACAGTAATGAGATGTGATACAGGAGAAAAGAGTGTAATAAAGAGAATTTAAAACAAGGAAAATGACAGGGAAGGGGCAGATGGAAGAATTTTAAATGTTGAGCTGGAAGAGACAATAAATCCATCACTACCACCCCCAACGTTGTTTTCAGCTCTGGGAATGTGAATAAGGTATAAGTCCTCACAAGACATGGCATCAGTTGAGGAAGTGTCAGTTATTTATTTATTTATAAGTGTATAAATATAAGTAGGTTGAAATGAGTGGGAATTTCAGAGACACAAGAAAGATGAACAGGAATAACTTGTCTGTAAAACAGTGCATGCTCATGAAAAATATTTTATCAGTAAACAAGCAAAATTGCTAGAGATTACTTTATTATACCGTCTATTGTGACAAATTTCCTTTACTAAGAAAACACCTACATGTTGTTTGTATATACTACTTTATGGCAATTAAAATTCTAATGATTACAATACTGCTACTGAAGAGCCTAGTTTCTTATGGATAGGCACAGCATTGTTTAATTCTTTATATTTTAAACAAAATCAATCATTTTCACATGACTGATTCATGAAAACTTTTTGAAATGTGCTTAGTTCTAACTTCAGGAATATAGTGTCATTTGGATATTACTTTCTTTTTTTTTTTATTTCTCCTGCTGCTTTCTTTATTTTCGGTGCTTGAGGGCATGCGGCTGCACCTGTTAGCGAATTGATACTATAATGCAAATTATGGGTGTTGAAAAGCTTTCGCAGGTTTCCCATTATGTTTTAATGATTACAAATGTCGGGGTTGGAAAACATTTTAAGAACACAGCATGTGCAATAAGTACAGAAAACCTGCTGCATGAATGAAATCGATTTATTCAGCGATCTTTACAATATCCAAAATAATGTTAAATGTTGATTATTCAATTATTTAACCCATCCTACCCCCTACAGCTTATTTGAGGGTTAAATGTTTGACCTTGGTTGAGACCTAAAATGGTTTCAATTAATCTGACGGTAGATTAAAAAAATTTTAATTTATTGTCATAGTTTACAAGAAGTTGAGTTCTGTCGTTCAGTTATGAGTATATACTGTAGCTTCCAATATGCCATTACATAATGAAATCAGGATTTGAGCCCAGGCATTTTGTCATTTCCCATGGAACTGAAAATAAAGTAGCAAATCCACTGTCCTGCAATACATGCATTTATTGAAAGCAAATTGAAAAGTTTGATAACACTTACTTTGTGGTAGTTTGCATTCTGCTATGTGAATGAGATTATGAAATACTGAAGCAGAAAATCCAGAGTGATTCCTAGCAGTTTCATATTTGTCCTGAGTTACTTAAACTTTGCATAAAAGGATTTAACAAAGACACATATTTATACATTTATAATGGTAACAAATATGACATTTTATCCAATACCATTCTTTGAGCTCTAGCGCTGGTACTAAACTCTAGCATCTTTCCAAATTATTATGCCCTTATGCTAATTACACCTGAGTCGGACATCAGCAGTATTAGCCTTGCTGGAATTATAAATAATGTGGAAAAGAAATAAAATGGCACATGCACATACGTAAGTGCAGCAATGGTCCCTGCACTTTCCCCACAGTCAGTTGCATGGAATACCACTTTATAAATGGAATTTGCATCAAAATGCACATCTGTATATTTACACTTGTTCCTTCCCACCATCACTTTTGAATGGAATTCAAAGTACTCTGCATCAATTGCTGCAGTTCAGCTGAACCAGACTAGGGCACAAACATCACTTGCAGGTGAATAATGGAAATAATGGCAGTGAATACAAGAAATAATGCCAGACAAATTTTAAAGGAGAATGAAAGGCAAAAAGCTTTATCACAAAAGTCTATATAAATACACCAGTAAACTCTCAAAGTAATGATGCTCTGAGTCCTCTGTCAAAAGTAACACAACATTGCTTGCCTTCTGTTATGTATACATGGGCTTTTTTTATCAGACTTCCTGTTTCAGCACAACCCTCCAGGGCTAGGGCTTGAGCATGCTCAGTTTTCTCTTCTCTTCCTCTCCCCCTCCCTCCTCCCCTTCCTGCTATGAGTGAGCAGACTTAGACTCAGGCAGGAAGTGATGCCACACCAAGCTAATATGGCAGCTGTTTACTCAGGTATGGTAAAGCATTCTGCAGAATAAATAAAGTGTTGTAGCTTGCACTATTGTGGCTATTCTACTGGCAATAAATTGCTTTGGTAACTTGTTTTTTTACAGGATCCCTGGTGCTAGATATGCAAATATTAGATATGTTCAAAATTTGTGACATGACACAACCAAGTGAATATACAAAACGACTGAGAAGTGGACATAATATGCATGCAAACTCATTCATCATTTCATTTTGGCTCATTTAAAAAGACCCCATGCCTGAATGATATTAAATGTTTGTGTGAGCATGATTAATAGTGATTATAATGATTAAGTATTAATAATTAGTCCATGGTATTTTTGGATCTCTCAATTTGGCTACTACTTTTTTCCCATACTAATTAAAAATGACCTACGGAGTTCACAGTTGCTTTCAGTTCAATTTGCTTTATTTTAATGTATGAAATATTCTTGTTTCAGATTTTAATATCATCTATATTTATTATGCAAACTGGTAGCAATAATAAATCCAGGTATGGGACCTGTTATCCAGAATGTTCGGGACTTAAAGTTTTGAAGATAATGGATTTTCATGCTTTAAGTCTACTAAAAAAAACCTGTAAAAATTAATTTAACCCTATACGCTGGTGAGGTTTCACTGGCTCATCCCTGTATAAAACTGAAAACGTAATCAACTTTTAAAAGTTGACAGAGTTACTCGTAAGACTACTAATGTATCATGGTCAACCAGGAAAAGAAGAAAATTCAGGCACTTTGGGTAAGTGTTGCGGGGTTATACCCCTGCAGTTTATTCAAGTCAAGTGATGTAACGTTTCGGGGGCGTGCCCCTTCGTCAGACATGCAGATACAGGCATAGTGAGGTGATTTATAGTCAAACAATTAGCATATTAAATTAGCATTATTTGTTTAGTGTACATATTTATGCTAAAAACATTTTTTAGAAAAGCATTTAAAACGTTTAAAAGTTGGTGCAGTTGCATGATAAGTGAATTAGCATAATAAGTGAACTTATTGTGTAAAATCAAGTGTTGTCATTAGAAAAAATACTTTTTCAGTCAATTGACTAGGAGAGGCGCCGATCCCCTCCACCAGGCACAGGGTATCTACTGACCGGAGAGGCAGAGGGTGCAGGTAAATAATTGTCATGGTCAACCAGGGCCAGGCCAAACCGACCAAGAGCCCTAGGCAACCTTTCATCTAACCCCACCCCCTAAGTGTGCCATAACAGAGGGGAGGGAAGGACAATGAAGAGGAAGAGTAAGGACAGGAGAGGGAGGGAAGTTGGGGTGAGTGACAGAGGGAAGGGAGGTAGGGAGGGGAGGGTGACAGAGAAGGGAGGCGAGAGCTGCAGAGGGGAGTGAATCCGGACTAGGGGTAGGCAGAAGAACCTGTGCACCTGCCCAGTGCCCTCACATCATTTTGCCCTAGGCAGGTGCCTCTTCTGCCTACACCTAGTTACAGCCCGGCAGTCAAAACAAGGGTCACTTCTATAGTGATAAAGTCTGCAATTCATATAATAGTTATTAGTAGCCAGTATATTGTAAATGTATATAAATAGTGCACAACCATCTATATTTAATATTTTCTATTATGTATTAATAACTGTTAGAGTATATGGAGTAAAATACCCTTATTTTTGTACTGGGGTAAATTGATTTTGTTTATCGATCCTAAAATAACAGTGTTTTAACCATTTTTTATGTTGTCATAGCTGTAAGTTTTAATTGCTTTGTCCCAGTCTATTTGTGAAATGTCCAACATTTTTTTCTAGTTGTACTTATTAATTTTTGTGTCCTGTTGAAGAGAAGTATGATTTTGTTTCCCAGGAGAATAAATTAATGTTACGATGATTAACTCTTGGGTCCCTAGAGGCATTGTTAGTGAAACTTTTATATGTTATTTGTTAAAAAAACCTGAAACTTGTGGATAGTTTGTTTTCAGAAGGCTGCTTTGTTGGTTAATCTGACCAGTCCTATAGTAATAAACAAACAACAAATTGCAGATTAAGGATCCCAACTGGGACCTGCACCTACAGTAAAAGTAGCAGATATTTGTATCTGCAAATTTTTATACTATGTGCAGGTGCCCGTTGATGTACTTTCATTTGTAATTTGTTGTGAACAAGTGAGAGGTTTGTTTGATCGCTTGGTAGTGGATAGGATTTCCCTTTTGATTACCTTTCAGTTTCTGTTTTAAATTCTGTGCAAAATGTATTTTAAGACCAAATACCTTTATAGAAGATTGTACAGGTATGGGACCTGTTATCCAGAATGCTTGAGACCTGTAGTTTTCTGGATAACTTTCCGTAATTTGGATCTCAATACCTTAAGTCTACAGAAAATCATTTAAACATTAAATAAACATAATAGGCTGGTTTTACTTCCAATAAGGATTAGTTAAATCTTCGTAGTACTCTTCTTAAAGTACTGTACAAGGTACTGTTTTATTATTACAAAGAAAAAGGAAATCACTTTTAAAACAAATTGGATTATTTGGATAAAACTATCTAATCTATGGGAGACAGATTTTCCATAATTTGGAGCTTTATCGACAACGGGTTTCCAAATAATGGAACCCATACTTGTATATCCAATAACCGTTTATAGCCTTATAGCTCCATTGCCATAATATCCTTCATTACGTTGTGTTTAAATGTTCCACCAATGAATATAGACCTTGTAAATGCACATGTGTAAACTGGAGAAATGTATATGTAGTTTTATAAAAGAAAATTTCATAGCTGCCCCGTTCATGTGACTTGTGCCAGCACTTTAGGAGGGAACTGCTTTCTGGCAGGCCGTTTTTTTCCTTCTCAATGTAACTGAAGGAGTCTCAGTGGGACATGGGTTTTACTATTGAGTGCTGTTCTTAGATCTACCAGGCAGCTGTTATCTTGTGTTAAGGAGCAGTTATCTTGTTACCTTCCCATTGTTCTGTTGTTAGGCTGCTGGGGGGGGGGAGGAGGGGGTGATATCACTCCATCTTGCAGTACAGCAGTAAAGAGTGTTTGAAGTTTATCAGAGCACAAGTCACATGATTTGGGGCAGCTGGGAAATTGACAAAATGTCTAGCCCCATGTCAGATTTCAAAATGAAATATATAAAAATCTGTTTGCTCTTTTGAGACATGGATTCCAATGCAGAATTTTCCTGGAGCAGCACTGATGCATTTTGAAAAAAAAAAACATTTTTTCCCATGACAGATCAAAATTATGAAAAAGGCATGCAGATCAAAATTATGAAAAGATCTGTCTGTTACCTAGAATATTAACATAATTAATAATGCACTTTAGCCGTATAGATTGTGGTAGATTCTAATAGTTCCAAATAAAGACCAGAGGCATGAAAAATATGTGAAACCTGTTTGAGTTTCATGTGTTTTATTCTTATTTTTATTTTGACCCAACATTGATCATGGTTTATTTATTTATACAATATATTTCATATGTTTTCATGTCAATTCAAGGGCCATTGCAAGCTTACTTCTTGCACAAGTTATATTTTTGTATAGACCTGCTTAAAGTAATAATGAAACACAAATACTTTAGAGTTTGCTTGACAATACTGTTATCCAGCACACATGAAAACAGTCCATTGTATTGTGTTGTTGCTTATTCCACCCAGAAACACTATACTGTAGGTATCTGGGCTGCATACTCATGTTTTTTATGAATTGTTCTAAATCATATCAGAGGCCCTTGCACCTGCCAGTATGGCTGCAGATGGCAGATGTAAAATGGTCTGTTACATTCACAAGAGGAAAAATAGGATGAACATATTGCTAGTGAAAGCTGAACATACAGATAATTGATCTGTACAACTTCTAACATGAAGTGTGTCTTGCATTTATTTTTTTTAAAAACATTCTTCCTATATGCAACCAAACAATGTGCTTTGTACTGTATCTTACAGTATATTTTTACTGTTCCTACAATGCTGGCAAATTCTCTGTATATACACAAAAATAGCACATTATAAATGTTTCATGAATATTCCCATGCATGTTGGCTCAGTTAAATAAAGATCTCAGAATCAGGGAAGCATACTGTATATAAACTGTGTTAACTCCATATAGCCTAGGATGCTTTACTTTTATCTCTTACTCAAACCAAGCTATATCTACATTTCACCATAAGAATTATATTAAAAAAACATTGCACTGCATTCATAAATATCCCACATGGATCCACCCATATTTACCACAGAAATGTTCCTGTAAATGTGTCTGTTTTTAACTCTTTCTCAACATACTTTCCCACATTCAAATTGCTTAAAGGAGAAGGAACAGCATTTTTACTTGGGGTGCCAAAAGTTAGGCACCACCAAGTGATTGTACTTACTTACCTCACACCCGGACAGTGCTTCTATCAGGAAAAACTGCACCAGCCTGGGGTTATTCCCAGTGTTGGATTTCCTTTTCCCATGGGCCGCCTGAGTGCTAGCACCCGCCTGTTCACACTCACACCCCTGCGAGCATATGTGCCGGCGACCAGGTCCTAGTTCCTGCCGTGGAACTTGCTGATATCCTCTCCCAGAGAGCGCATGTTGTTCCCAATACTCCTCTAGATTCCGCCCCTCAAATTTTGCCACCCTAGGCCCGGGCCTTTGTGTCCTCGCCACAAATTCGGCCTGGTTATTACAGTGAGCACCATGGAGCGATTGGCTTCCCTCTTCTTTTTTCAAATTTTCCAGGGCAGACGTATGCACAGTAGAACAAAATAGCTGACTTTTTCTTTGAAGTTGGGCTTTTCGTTCTACTACACATGCACAGCCACAAGACGAAAGAAGAAGCAGAAAGACAATAGCCTTAAAGTAGACCTGTCACCCTAAGAAATAATTCCAAATTCTTTGCTATATGGTTAGTCAAACAAAATAAATTTTACTTACACTATATAAATAACCTAAATTCTGCCTCCTTCAAGGACAAGGAAAGTTAAACTAAAGAAGTAGGCTACAAATGTTGTACATTATGTTTTGTGCTTCTGTACCAACACCAGGCAACCACAGCCCTTTAGCAGTAAAGATCTGTGTCTCCAAAGATGCCCCAGTAGCTCCCCATCTTCTTTTCTGCTGAGTCACCGCACATTTTAGAGTTTCCGTCTCCTTTCAGTATTGGATTTAAACAATCACAGCAAGCAGACAGCAGCCATTTTGTGAACAGTGTTATTAAGAAAAGCTTTGTATCTTGCCAAAAACTTGTGTATGTGCCAGAATTGTGAACCTCATGCACAAGCCCTTGAACTGGCAGCATAATTTGATGGTGAGTAGGGAGGAGGACTTTTGAAGAATGCAGCTACAACTAGGAAGTGCAGAATGTAAAGTGAAAGCAATTACCTGTCTCGTCTCTATGCCTAAGGCATAGAGGCAGAGTAGGCAATATGTGATTGACAGATAAGATTTTTAAATATATTATACATAGGCATAGATGTATACATCTATGGAGAAGGGGTTTTGGGTTTTTGGAGAACTGGGCTGATTTCTCAGTCAGCTACAGGCTCTTTGCTAGGGTTGGGCTGCACCTCAATGATGATGGTGCCGCTGTTTTGGGGGAGAAGATGGCTAGATGGTTGGAGGAGATTTTAAACTTGGCGTGGGGGGAGGATTCAGTAATAGTTACAGGGGAAGATAGGATAGATGAGATAGTGGGCAAAGGAAGGGAAAATGGGGAGGAGATTTGATTGGGGGTACTGTTAAGGACAAGGAGGACCACATGTCATATGTTCAACATGGTACCAGTATTAAATGTATGTTTGCAAATGCAAGGAGTCTGACTGCTAAAATGGGAGAACTGGAGGTGCTGGAGGGAAAATATGATGTGATTGGTGTGGTCAAATATGGCTGAATGAGTCCCATGAATTGCAAGAATGAAAGAAAACCGCTCAGACTCACCGCCATTGGTTGCATTCAGAAAGTGCCGGCAATTCAAATGAAGTTAGCGGGTGCTGGAAATCCATGGCGTCCCGAGCCATATATATAGAAACGAACAGCAAAGAAGCGTGGTTCCGCACACCAATATTTCAGTTAAAAACAGATAGCTTTATTCATTCCGTAGTTAAAAGCAGGATAACAGTGTAAGCCACATGGACAGGCTCGACGCGTTTCGGGCACAGCTGCCCTTAATCATGAGCACAACGAGTAGTGAACATAATCAAACATTTATACTTTAAGGCATAGTGACCTCTAGTGGTGGAATTGGGAAATGGAAATTCATTGAAAATGAATATAGTAACAAAAAATGTAACAAAATATAGCCAAAAAGGAAAAAGAAAGAGGAAATGTGTAACTAAAAATATAAAGATAAAACACAATTTAAACCAGATATGCAATGTCAAATCTATTGTTCAGACCATGTGGACTGCGTGTTTGACAAAGCTTTTTCAGAGACTTTACCACATGATGATCCGATGTTAACCCTTTCCTCTCAGTTTAAGATGCTGGAAAAATTGCTATCTAAAGAAGCCTTTTTATGTTGGGATATAGCCACAATGGAAAAATATATAGGAGTATCCAGAATTCCCAGGGGGCTCCGTATTAAAAAATTCCCCATGTTTGCAAAAGGTGATAGCGTTTTCATTGAGAAATGGAATGGCATCTTGTCAAGATGTTCGTTTGAGTTATTGACATTAATTATTGATTACAAAAAAGAAAATTTAAATAATGTTCGGGAGGAGATTAAAATAAACCAATTGGATCTCATGGCACTGGATAAAACTCCCTCCTTTTTACAATTTGATAAGGACTTGAGGTCATATTTGGATTCATTGGAAAAATCTATAAGTGAAAGAAAGAAAAGTAAATTCTTAAGAGATAAACAAGATCACGAGAATCAATCTGTGTATGTATGGCGGAGACCTAGATCAATCATTAAGAGTCCTTATAATTCTCACAACAGATCAAAAAATGTTTCTTTCTCGAGTGGTTCAGATGATGACTACTCTGATGGGATAGCAGATACTGACTTTTTTTCACTACAGCCTAAAAGGAGGAACCTACCGGGGGAGCCTATGAAGGAGTCTGGGGCCCCAGAGTCAATGTTTCCAAAAAACTCGGGAGCTCAGAATTACGGTCAAAAACCTATGGACATTCCCCAAAGAAATTCCAAATGGAAACGAACCAATTACGACCCGGCAAGACAAGGAGAGGAGGGAAGAAACACCATGGATCAAAGATACCAACTTCGGGGTGTCCGTCCCCAGCGGGACAAAAGATATTAAATGTGATTAATCTCTCCAATTTTCCTCTTACAGCACAACAGGAGTTAGTTCTGAGCCGTGGTCTCACTTTTTCTCCCGATTCTCACTTTAATGTCTTCAACACCCTTATCGATGTAAATCGGCTGGTAAGAAAGTTAACACTTCGCAGACATTTCTTTAACTCTGCCCCAGATTCTGGTTTGCCTTCATCTGACACTTTGGATGCTATTGGCCCGGATCAGCCGATGCCACATCCGCACGTTTTGCATGAGGAATCCTGTGATTTACCTTATCATGATTTTGATTTTTCTGATTTAACATGTTTACAAACATTACAGGATTTGCATTATGAAGGGAATACTGACAACACTGAATTGATTTCCCAAATTTCTCTAGATAAAAAAACCAAAAGTAATTTCTATCCTGTAAATTCTCGATGTTCGTCTATGGACATCTTCCAAGATCTTGTCGAAAAGGATCTTTGGAGATTGTCCAAACATACAAATTCCAAGATATCTGCAAATTTTGGTACAGCCGATAAAGCGGCTCTGATACAGCTACACAAAAACTTGGATATTACCATAAGACAAGCCGATAAAGGTGGCTCGGTTGTTGTTTTAAACACTACCGATTATATAACGGAAGCTTTGCGTCAACTTTCCTATATTGATACTTATCAAAAATTATTGAATAATCCGATTGATAAATTTTTATCTGAACTCACCGATTTGATAAAATTTGGGATTTCATTGGGTGTTGTAAATGTCAAAGATATGTCATCTCTGATTCGTAAATATCCTACTACTCCTATATTTCACTATTTACCTAAAATTCATAAGTCTATGACTAACCCTCCTGGCAGACCCATAGTCTCTAGTATTAATTCTATGAATGAGGGTCTATCAAATTGGGTCGATTCTGCCTTTCAACCCATGGTAAGAAACCTAAAGTCCTATATTAAGGATACTGGTCATCTTTTGAAAAACCTTAAACAAATTTCTTGGCAGAGTAATTATTTTTGGGTCACTATGGACGTGCAGTCTCTATATTCTTCGATTCCACATCAAAAAGGCTTGGAAGCCATTTTTTATATGCTAATGTCCTCTAATCGGTATAATCAGGATTGTAATTCTTTTTTGGTTTGTGCATTGGAATTTTTACTTACCCACAATTATTTCTACTTTAATGGGTCTTACTATCTCCAAAAACGTGGAGCGGCTATGGGTGCTGCCTTCTCTCCTTCCTATGCGAATCTCTACAGGGGACGCTGGGAAAATTTGCATATTTACGGAAATGACAATAATTTTGGTGACCATATCGTATGGTATGGTCGCTATATTGACGATCTTATCTTTATATGGAAGGGGTCCTCTAATGAGTTAGTTATGTTTTTGGACTATCTTAACAACAATGACTATGGACTTTCGTTCACTATGAATTTTCATAGCTCCCAAATTGAATTTCTTGATGTCATTTTAATTGGCCATTCGGAAACCCATAAAATTGACTCTAAAGTGTATATTAAACCAACAGCTGGTAATACTGTTCTTAGGGCAGACAGTTGTCATCCAAATCATACTAAGAACAGTATTCCATTTAGTCAGTTCTTACGTTATAGACGCAATTGTTCCTCAATTGAGCTTTTTGATGAACAGGCTGCTACTTTGAAAACTAGACTGATGAACAGAGGATATTCTCAATCAGTAGTGGAATCTGCCTATCAGAGGGCCCGTTCCAGGGATAGAGATTCCCTTTTTTCCTCTAAGACCCCTAATAGAGTTGATAGAGCTGAAATTAATGAGGAGACTGCGGATAAATCAACTATTTATTTCAGTACAGAATACAGTTTAGAATATAATGAGGTCTGTAAAATTGTTCGCAAATATTTACCGATACTACATAATGACCCAATATTACATGACATTTTATACAATAACCAGTTGAAAACTGTTTCTAGACGAGCACCCACATTGGGTAATAAACTATCTCCAAGTATGGTTTTTACTCCATCTCCTATACGGGATAAGAATTGGTTAATACAGAAAGGTACCTATAAATGTGGGAGATATCCCTGCAAAACTTGCAATGTCACATCTATCAGTACGGACTTTAAGTCAAACACAACAGGCAAAACTTACAAAAACCGGGGTTATGGCAACTGTTGCACAAACCGGGTTATTTATTTATTGGAATGCAAAATATGCAATAAACAATATGTGGGCCGTACAACCCGCCCACTAAAAGATAGAATCAGGGAGCATATGATTGCTATTGAGAAACATGATTGTAGGTCCCCTATTGGCAAACATTTTGATCTATGTACTACAAAGGGAGTTGGAGATTTAGGGGTTAAAATTATTGAGCGAGTAAATACCCCTACCAGGGGCGGTGACCCACTGCACCTTCTAAATTTACGTGAAGCATTTTGGATATTTACTTTGAAAACACGCAGTCCACATGGTCTGAACACTAGATTTGACATTGCATATCTGGTTTAAATTGTGTTTTATCTTTATATTTTTAGTTACACATTTCCTCTTTCTTTTTCCTTTTTGGCTATATTTTGTTACATTTTTTGTTACTATATTCATTTTCAATGAATTTCCATTTCCCAATTCCACCACTAGAGGTCACTATGCCTTAAAGTATAAATGTTTGATTATGTTCACTACTCGTTGTGCTCATGATTAAGGGCAGCTGTGCCCGAAACGCGTCGAGCCTGTCCATGTGGCTTACACTGTTATCCTGCTTTTAACTACGGAATGAATAAAGCTATCTGTTTTTAACTGAAATATTGGTGTGCGGAACCACGCTTCTTTGCTGTTCGTTTCTGAATGAGTCCCATGACTGGGCAGTTAATATCAGCGGCTATACTTTTTTTTGGAGGGACAATAGAGGCAATATAAAAGGAGGAGGGGTATGTTTTTATGTTATGCAGGATTTAAAAGCTTATATAAAGGAGGAGGTTATGTTAGAGAATGAAGGGGCAGAAGACTTATGGGTAGAATTCTTCGCCAATTGTAAAGAGTCCAGCAAATTAATTGTAGGGGAATGCTATAGACCCCCTAATATAAGTGAGGAGGAGGAGGCTAAGCTCCTGATGCAAATAGAAAAAGCTTCTGGTTTGGGTAAAGTATTGATAAAGGGGGATTTTAATTAACCAGATATTGACTGGAGCAACAGTACCGCCAGATCAATTAATGGGAATAAGTTTATAAACTTGTTGCATGACAATTTTATGGCACAGGTTGTTGAGGAGCCACCAGAAAAAATGCTATTCTGGATCTAGTGATCTCAAATGACCCAGAACTTATAGCAAATGTGCAAGTCATTGTGCCCCTGGGTAATAGTGACCATTAGTGATGGGCGAATTTATTCGCCAGGCCCGAATTCGCAGCGAATTCCCGCGATTCGCAAAACGCAAGCAAAAATTCACCTGCCAAAAATTGCTGGCGTAAAAAAAACGAATCACGCGCTGAAAATGACCCGACGCGTCAAAGACAACGCTACACGTGTCAAAAACGTGCCACGACTCGTTTCCTGTAAAAAATTTGTGAATTTTCGGCGAAACGGGATAGATTCACCCATCTCTAGTGACCATAATTTTATATCATTTAATGTCTGGTGCAAAAACCAAATATATACTGGGGCAACAAAAACCATGAATTTTGGAAAAGCTAATTTTAGTGCCTTTAGGGCTGCCCTTCAGAGTATTGATTGGGGCATTATGTTTTCAGCTAAAACCACAGAACAGAAATGGTTGTCATTTAAAATTATGTTAAATCATTACTGTTCTCAATTTATTCCCTTAAGGAGTAAATGAAGAAGCTCTAAGAATCAGCCTATTTGGCTTAATACAGATGTAAAGAAGATAATAGGAAAGAAGAAAAAGGCATTTAAAAACTACAAATCTGTTGGGACAGAAGCTGCATTTAATGAATATAATCACTGTAATAAATGTTGTAAATCAGCAATCCGGAAGGCAAAGAAAGGAAATTAAGAATTAATTGTGGCGCAGGCGAAAAGTAACCCTAAAAAGTTTTTAAAATATATGAATAGTAAAAAGATGCAGGTTGAGAGTGTTGCTCCATTAAATAATGGTGCCAGTATTATTGTAACCGATACAGAAAAGGCAGATGTGCTAAATCAGTTTTTTTCTTCATTGTATACAATAGAGTCTGAGTTCCCAGGCTCGCTTCATAGATGCACGGACTCAGCTTAATTTAGTCAGTAGCTTACTCAGGATATGATTCATAAAGCTTTAATAAAAATTAATGTAAACAAGGTGCCAGGGCCTGATGGTATACATCCACGGTTCTAAGAGAGCTTAGTTCAGTTTTAGACCATCCCCTATTTCTGATTTTCTCAGATTCACTTTCATCTGGTATGGTGCCTATGGATTGGAGGAAAGCTGATGTCATCCCAATATTTAAAAAGGGATTACAATCTCAGAATGGCAATTATAGGCCAGTAAGTTTGACTTCTATGGTGTTGTTAAGGGATCACATTCAAAATTTTGTCCTAGTGAATGGCATTATGAGCAGCAATCAGCATGGCTTTATGAAGGATAGTAAGGTTCTTAGTGGGGTCCCTCAGGGCTCGGTATTGCAGGGCTCGGTATTGGGTCCACTTTTATTTAACTTGTTCATTAATGACTTAGGGGAGGGTGTTGTAAGTAATGTATTAGTGTTTGCAGATGACACAAAACTATCCAGCCCAATTAATTCCATCCAGGATGTGGCATCCTTGCAACAGGATCTTGACACACTGGCAATCTGGGCAGCTAAGTGGCAATTGAGATTCAATATTGATAAATGTAAAGTCATGCACTTGGGATGTAAAAATATTCAATCCACTTATGCCCTTAATGGGACTGCACTAGGCAAATCCATTATGGAAAAGGACCTTGGAGTCCTTGTAGATGATAAACTTGGCTGTAGCAAGCAATGCCAGTCAGCAGCATCAAGGGCCAATAAGTTCTTGAGCTGTATAAAAAGGGGCATAGAGTCACGGGAGGAGGGGGATCATTCTTCCACTTTATAGAGCACTTGTAAGGCCACATCTACAGTACAGTTTTGGTCTCCCTCACTCAAACAGGGCATTATTGTATTAGAGAGGGTACAGAGAAGGGCAACTAAGCTGGTAAAAGGTATGGAAAATCTTAGTTATGAGGAAAGACTGGCCAAATTGGGGATGTTCACGCTGGAGAAGAGGCGCTTAAGGGGTGATATGATAACTATGTATAAATAGATAAGGGGGTCATAAAATAATTTCTCTAATGCTTTATTCACCAGTAGGTCTTTCCAGCTGACACAAGGTCATCCATTCCGTTTAGAAGAAAAGACGTTCCGCCTAAATATTCGTAAGGGGTTTTTTACAGTGAGAGCTGTGAAGATGTGGAATTCTCTCCCTGAAACTGTTGTATAGGCTGATACATTAGATAGCTTTAAGAAGGGGTTGGATGGCTTTTTAGCAAGTGAGGGAATACAGGGTTATGGAAGATACAGATGCAGTCACTTTGGATTGTGAGTTAAATGCGTCGTGACTTAACTCATCTATCTCATTTATCCCACTTAGAGTTCACCATTGAAAACAATGGAGCTTTGGTATGCTAATGAAAAGGTTGAATGCATTAAATGAGTTAAGATAACTTTAGATAGCACAGTTTCTTCAATTAGCCCTGAGTCACGACGCATTTAACTTACAAATCCAAGTGACTGCATCTGTAGCTCATTATACAAGTTTATCCAGGGACTAGTCTGATTGCCTTTTTTGAGTCAGGAAGGAATTTTTTCCCCCTCTGAGGCAAATTGGAGAGGCTTCGGATGGGTTTTTTTGCCATCCTCTGGATCAGCTAGCAGTTAGTTTTTTTTTTAAAGTGAAAAAGGTTGAACTTGATGGACTTGAGTTTTTTTCCAGCCTAACTTACTATGTTACTATGTTACATGGATATCTTAATTAAGAAAATAATCCGGGTTTCATGCTTAATTTGAAAAGGACGTTTATTATACATTTTGCTATGTCTGGGTGAACGGTCCCCTTTAAAGTTTTTTTAAAAACAAGGTCTGAGCTAATAAAAATCATTTAAATGAGGTCTAAGGTATCATCCATTTTGGCAACTTTTGTGTTCTTACACTTCCAAAATATGAAGTTTCACAGTTGAAACTCAATATTGAAAATAAGGGATTACAAGATTAAATAGTATGTTGACCTTTGAGTTATCTTTTATGTAGAGAGTGATTTTCTGGGACAATTTGCAACAGGTTTTCATTTTGTTTTATTTGTGGTTTTTTAGTTATTTAGCTTTTTATTCAGTGGCCATCCTGTTTGGAAATGTCAGATATCTTGTTGTTAGGGTTCAAATGACCTGAATAGAAAGATCAGTAAGAAAAAGTAGCAATCATTTGTAGACTTACAGAGAATTTGTTTTGTAGATGGGTCAATGACTCCAATTTAAAAGCTGAAAAGAATCCGAAGAAAAAGGTAAATAATTAAAAAAAATTATGAAGACCAATCAAAAAGATCCTATGAATTGGCTATTCTATAACATACTAAAAGTTATCTTATAGGTGAATCACTCCTTTAATATTCTTTTCAAATATGAATTCCTGATAAACTGCACAGATAAAATTCCATCTGGGAGATATGTCTTTGTTTTTTGTTCTCATCACATAGAACAAAGATGCAGTGTTCTACACTGATGAGATTTTAAAACCATCTGTTCTTTTCTAGGCCTTTGTACTGAAATGATAGGCTCATAACATATATTTCTCATATCAAGCAACAAAGTTCAACTTGATGAATCATGTTGCAAGTCTATTTTTCTTTTTAAAAAAATGCAAAACATCAAATTTTTTTAGCAAAGCACTAAGATCAGACACAAAAAAACAAGCTGTGGTAAGAGGGAAATTAATTCAATCTAATGCACTGCCTATTAGTTCTGTGTGGTTAAGTTTTCCATGACCCACACCTGACCCATACCCAACCTTCCTCAATCCACACCCACCAGTGTCCAACTTCCCCCTTCCTTTTATAGACCCACATCGACCCACCCACTGATGACCTCACAAAAGGGGGAGGATGAGCAAGCGAGTGTCTCTAACATCCGGAAGCTGGAAGTTGGAAGCCAGCAGTGTGAGGTCGCCGGCAGACAGAGCAGGCAGAAGAGCTCAAGTCAGACCCGCCCGTGACCCACATATGGGGGAGCAAGGTCATCCAGAATCCACGCAACCTGCGGGTAAACCCGTGGGTCCACGTGTATCAGGCCAGCCCATATATCACTACTGCCTATTAATGAAAAGTAGGCGAACTTCTGTTTTTAATACACAACCAATCATCTCTAGAAAACTGCAAATTGAGAAATTTAAGAAATTAGTCATTAATAATATTTAACATAATGTCTGCTACACAGCCACAAAGATGTTTTAAAAGATAGAGCTTTTCAGTGTATTAAGTATGGGAGTTCCGGAGTTTAATGCTGTGTAACATTAACAAAGTCAAACATATTTTATCTGAATGCTTCACCACTAGTGTTAGAAAATCTTGAATATGCAGGTATGGAAACAATTATCCAGAATGTTCTGAACCTGGGGTTTTCTAGATAATGGATCTTGCCATAATATGGATCTTCATACTTTAAGGGGCAAATTTACTAAAATTCCCTTAAAATCCTACGAATACATTCGAAATTTGATAAACATTCGACTATGGAATGCTTATCGAATAATTTTAGGCGATCGGATACCAATCATTCGATTTCACGAAAAATTGTACTTTTTACTTTGAGCCTCCAAAAATTTTGTACGATTCGAACGATTGAGGCGTTCTATCGTACGAATGGTGTTCGAGCAAGTCTAAGCAAAAGAAGCCTATGGGGGGGTTCCCATAGGTTTCTATTGGTATTCGGTAGGTTCAATCTGGCGATGTAGGCATTCGAAGGATTTTAAAATTTGATAAAATTGATATGGAAAATTATATTGCAGCAAGCAGTAATTATTTTTTAAATATATTAAAAGTAAAAAAATTAAGCAGGAAGGGGTGGGACCTTTAATAACAGAGGGGGTCAGCTGGTTGATGAAAATAAAAAAACACAGAACTCATATTTTTCATCTGTCTATACAAACGAGTAACCAGTTTTCAGGATTCATTGAGGCCTGGCATAGTGCCAAGAGACTGGCAAATTGCTAATGTGGTGCTGCTATTCAAAAAAGGATCCCATTCTCAGCCTCAAAACTATAGACCAGTTAGTCTGACATCAGTGGTAGGAAAGCTTTTTGAAGGGCTTATAAAGGATAAGATACTGGACTTCATAGCAAATCAAATCATAAAATGAGTGTGTGCCAGCATGTTTTTATGCGTAACAGATCTTGCCAGACTAACTTAATTTCTTTTTATGAGAAGTTAAGCAGGGACCTTGTTTCTGGGATGGCAGTGGATGTGATTTACATAGACTATGCTAAAGCATTTGAAACAGTGCCACAGAGAAGGTTACTGGTTAAATTAAGGAACATTGGCGTCAGTGGTGGTAAATGGAACTTTTTCTAATTAGACCAATGTTGTTAGTTGAGTACCGCAGGGCTCTGTACTAGGTCCCTTACTTTTTAACTTGTTTATTAATGACCTGGAGGTGGGCATTGAAAGTACTGTTTCTAATTTTGCAGATGATACTAAATTGTGCAGAACTTAAGTTTCCATGCAAGATGTTGCCACTTTGCAGATTGATTTGTCTATGTTGGGAAACAGCAGCAAACTGGAAAATGAGGTTCAATGTTGATAAATGTAAGGTTATGCACTTTGACAACAATAATAGTTATACACTAAATGGTAGTGTGTTGGGGGTTTCCTTAAATGAGAAGGATCTAGGGGTGTTTGTAGATAACAAGTTGTCTTATTCTGGGCAGTGTCATCCTGTGGCTACTAAAAAGGCATTAACTCAAGGGATGAAAACATAATTATGTCTCTTTATAGGTCCCTGGTAAAGCCTCATCTGGAGTATGCAGCGCACTTTTGGACCCTATAAATGAGCTGGTGAGAGTGCAGAGACATGCAAATAAACTGGTTAGGAGGGATGAAAGACAAATTATGAGGGTAGACTGTCCAGGTTGGTGTTGTTGGGGAAAAAAAAGGTTCTTGCGAGGGAACATGATTACACTTTACAAGTACATTAGAGGACATTATACAAAAATATTATACAAAATAGCAGAGGACCTTTTTAACCATAAAGAGGATCACTGTACCAAAGGCCACTCCTTCAGACTAGAAGAAAAGAACTTTCATTTGAAGCCACGTTGGTGATTCTTCACAGTGAGGACTGTGAGGTTGCGGAATGCACTGCCGGGTGATGTTGTGATGGCTGATTCTGTTAAGAAGAGTGGCTTGGATGATTCTTGGACAGACATAATATCAAAGGTTATTGTGATACTAAACTCTATAGTTAGTATATATATGTGTATATTTAATTTATGTGAAAGCATGGAGGGGTGTGTGTATGGATGATGGGCTTTCATTTGGAGGGTTTGAACTTGATGGACTTTGTCTTTTTTCATCCTGATTTAACGATGTGATTGGCTGGTTGGTAGGTCCTATGCAGCATGTGGCGGTGAGCTTTTTCTCTGGCATCCAACCCCCACCAAGCAACATGGAAGAAAAAACCCAAGAGCAGGGAGTAAAGAAATGTACAGTTCTGTTTAGGGGTAAACACAGAGGTGACATAAGTTTCTCTTACTTTCCAGGGCTAATGATTTTTACTAAAACTCTTACCACTTAACTTATGAGCTATAAGGCAAAGACATATTGTATCCTTGTTTGAATCAACATGATAATGTCAGGATACACACCCTAAGCCTTATGCAAAGACTGAATACAGAACAGCCCTATCAGACTATAATTCCACCTTGTGCCTTATTTTTAAATAGTTCTGTTAAGCAGCAACATACATTTTGCATACAGATACAAAGTAATAATATATGAGCATTGGAAGATGTTTAACTTTTATTTTACCATATGATCATCATTAAATTGTGATCTTATATATTGTGAAGCAACAGTAATCTTCAGAAATAAATTTCTATAATTTAGACAATGTTTCTGTTGAAAAGCAGGGAAAAAATATAATTTCAAATTATCACACTATTTCTGTGAACAGCTGCTAACAAGTATGCCCTGATATGCGGTGAAGCAAACATTAGGCGATGCAACCAAGGCGAGACAAAAATGCATCTTTGTAAATCTCTATGTAAAATGTACTAATTACACCCAATTTGTTCATGATTAGATTCCTATTTTCTGCAGCATGTTTAGTCCTCTGAATGCACTTATAATGTATGCAGAAAAGTAGAGTTGAGTGAAACTAGTTCTACTGAAAAGTCAAATCACTCAATCAATCAAGTGAAATTATAATGAGAACTGTAAAGGCACGGGGCAGTAGGTTGAGTAGGTTTTTATAGAGGACATGGAACTCCTAGTTGTCACTAGACAATGTCACTTGAATTCAATGCACAGAAAATATATTTCCACTTACTGTACCTTGAGGAACCCCAGCTTACATACGCTGGGGATTATTTATTACGGTTCAAGGTTTTTTTCTTTGGTCAAAAATCAATTTTTCTGGGTTTAAAAAAAATGTAAAATTTATATATACCTTGACCCTTTAATTAGATTAAATCCGAAATACACCATCAAAAAACTGCTAAGGTCATGTAGGAGTCAATGGCAGAAGTCCCTTGAATCATTTTAAGATGTTAATAGCCTTCATGATGTTTGAGTTTTTTTCGGAGGTTCAGTTCAAGGAAGTTTTTTCCCGCCAAAAACTCTATTTATTCAAGTTTTTGGGGTGTCAACCCCAACATTCTGATTTGAGTTTTTTCTATTCAAGTTTTTTCTTGAATTAGTAACCATGCGAGTTGTGAGTTCATTCTAGGTCTAAAAAATTTGATCTTTGATAAATAACCCCCTTAAAGTGCTGTGCATACCTCAGACAGGAAGACAGAAAAGTTATATATTCTTCCCTATTTTCACATGCACAAGATGTCCCATGCTTATTATTGGTTGGAGAGACTATATGACCTATTTACTAACATTCAGATTTTTTTATCCAAAAATTTGTGATTGTTTCATTTCTCTAAAAATTTGAGATTTATTAAGTGTAAAAACCATTAAAACTCTACAAAACTTAAAGAGAAAAACAATTTGCACCAATAAGAATAAAAATGCACATCTCACAATGTAATATTGTTCTTTAAACTGTTATTGCATTGCGAATTTTAATTGAACTTTGCGGATTTTAATTGAGCACTGCAAATTTGTGCTTCAAAATGTCGTAATCTTTTGGAGCAAACATAACAAATTTCCATTAAGAAGTTTTATTACATTGACTGCGCATTGGCGCAAGCTGTAAAATTCGCAAACTTTCTTCCACTGTCGGAAGTGGTTGCAAAACAGTTTCCGGGTTCACATAAGCTATATTAAATTCGTGCAAATCAAAATTTGTTCGCACAGAGGTATAACTTTTTGCAGCGCTAATAGTTTTTCCGTTACCGACTTTAATTACATTTCCCCATGTCTACTAAAAAATTATTTAAACATTAAATAAATCAATAGGATTGCTTTGTCTAAAATAAAGATTATTTATTGTTGTGTTTGGTAGCCGAGGATGAGGAGAGTAGAACAGTGCTTTATTAGCAGGTTCATGCAGCCATTACATAACAGCAGTAAGTCTTACTTTCACTTTTAAGCTGTACAGAAAGTCCTCTGTATACACAGTGCCACCTGCAGGACATTTGTATAAACACCACATATTCCCCCTATAGTAGGACAGCATTTGGACAAATATATAAACAGTAACAATTAAACAGTATGTATCTTAAAGCAATATATACATTCTTCACATGACATAGTCCTTGCTCCATGCAGGTAGTTTCTCTCAGAATGCCTTATAGGTTCACTCTCTTCTGCCCTATAGCGGTTGGCATTAGGAGTAGGAAAATGTCCTTCATCAAATGGAACATCTCCAAAGTCATATCTAGAAGGAGCAAGACGACTTGCATTCCATATGCGTCCATCAGACAGTTCATATGTGTATGGTCCTCGCTGGTGTCTCACTTTAAGTGGTATAGTAAATTTAGATTGTCCTTGTTTCAGTATTCCTGGTTTCTTAATTCTGACTAAAGATCCAGGCTGAAAGTGCACTTCTCTTGAACCACGGTTTCTATCAGTATAAGCCTTGCATTTGGCTTGGTGACGGTTGACAATGTCCGCAGTAGATGAGTTTGTAGGAACCGTATTTGGTGGAAGTTTGATGTCTGCAACATGTAACTTAGTGCGCATCTATCTGCCATGTAATAATTCAGCTAGAGATGCTTGGGTTGTTGCATGGCATTCTGTCCTGTAGTTATGTAAGATATCTTTAGACATCTTTGGCAGGTACTGGTGCTGTAGTAATGAGACCATCCACTAATTGTAGGTTTAATGCAGCAAATAGATCCCTTCCAAGTATAGCAGTACCCTTAGTCACAATGTAAAAGTCACATTTTGCAGTATTTGATTCAAATTGTACAGTCACTGGCAAGCAACCAAGCACAGGGATTGGATCCTTTAAGTAACTGACCAGCCTCAGGGCAGGTGCAACAAGTGTATCTTTTGAAAAGCATTTCAAGAAAATATCCTTTGGTAGTATAGAAACAGCTGAACCTGTATCAAGCATCAGGTTAATGGAGTGTCCCTTGTCAGCAGAAGCAGTACAGACACTGATAGTGCATATAAACTTGTCTGGAATAAATGTACCAGCTTTATCCACACTTAATACTGTAACATTTGTAGTAATAAGTTCATTTAGTAGAACTACAGAAGACCGTAGAAAAGTGACCTGGTTTTAAACATTTGCGGCACTGTATAGCTTTAGCAGGACTTTTAGCAGAGTTTGCAAGGTGTTGTGTTGAACCACAGCCAAAGCAGTATTTTTTATTTGTATTCGCTGCACGGTTTTGCAGTGAATCCCTCTCCTTAGCACTGTATTTTTCCTGTGACTGCGTATTATTAGGCCACAGTTTTGAATTCACAATCTGTATATTCCCAGGAGTTCCCTGACTGAGAGTTTCAGCCTCTGCCACAGCTGTTTCAATTTGGCTAGCAACTGTAATAGCCTTTGCAAGGGTTATATCTTTCTCTAGGAGCAGTCTCTCTCTAATGCGTGGTGAGTTTGTTTTTTCCACTATTTGGTCTCTTAGCATTTCATCTGTTAGATTCCCAAACTCACAGGTAACAACCAGCTCTCTCAAAGCTGCTACAAAATGTTCCATGGATTCACCATTACGCTGTCCACGTTGGCGGAATTTATATCTTTCAGCAACCACATTTACTTTTGGCACAAAAAAATTCTTTATAGCAGTAAGAGTAGTTTCATAAGTATCATCAGGTAATGGTAATGTATGGATATACGCTGTCCCTCTGCCCCCAGGCAGTGGATAAGTAAAGCACGCTTTCTAGCTGCAGAAATCTCCCCTTGGTCAGCAGCAATAATGTAATTATCAAACATACGGATCCAAGCAGTAAAAGGTATGGTAGGCTCACCAGGGTTTGGTAGGAAAGGTGCAGGCTGCTGCAGAGGTAGAAAAGACATCCTTGTCGCCATTTGTTGTGTTTGGTAGCCGAGGATGAGGAGAGTAGAACAGTGCTTTATTAGCAGGTTCATGCAGCCATTACATAACAGCAGTAAGTCTTACTTTCACTTTTAAGCTGTATAGAAAGTCCTGTGTATACACAGTGCCACCTGCAGGCCATTTGTATAAACACCACATTTATATTTTAACTAACTGTAGATCTTGAGATTATTGTAGGGTATTCCACAGTCTCACTGACTTCACCATAAAGAGCCATTTGTGCTCCTTGAAATAAAAGTTTAACTGACAATAACAAAAATAAGGCTAAATTAACAAAAATAATAAAATCACTTTATATTGCTATATTATTATATTGGATATGGATAGTGTATACGGTATAATTATGTGTAATTACAAAGGAAATCCATAAACAGCCTAAGTAACAAATCCTAATAAAAGTGAAATGTAAGTTCAGGATAACTTTGAAATTGCAGTAAGTGCATTAAATCTAATTATGCAATGTTTACTTTGGAGTTCAATATTGTTTAGGGAGAAGTTCAAAAAAATGTTTAAGCAGCTAAAGTAGATATTTAAGACTTAAATCCATTATGGGGAAGTAGGCAAGGTTTCAGATGAAATATATTGCACCTGACACTCAGCCAATAGCACATAAAACCATTTAACTCTCATTTGTAATTTTTTTTCTACCTGCATGCACATTTTCATGGTTCCTTGCACAGAAAATGATTCCAAACTATTTTAATGTGAATGTATATTTTATTGGATCAGTATTAAAAGCAGTATTCAATAAAATCACAGTCCTGGGGGGGAAATAAGAAACCAGATGTCTATAATAAACACTTGGGTGGTTGTCAATAGCATTGATCTATTTTCTGTAAAACAAAGCAAAAAAACTTCCATTAGCAAATGTCTTAAGGGAATGTAAGAAAATGAAAATTTATAGTCCCTTTCCCACAGTGGTTATGGGGTAAAGGGAATTATTTACATGCATTTTTCTCAGAAAGGATTTTAGAGCATCTTGCCTTCTTGGGCACCCTGGCACTTCAAATGCTTAAATCAAGGGGGAAAAATGCAAACCTGGGGGAAAAACAGCAACAAAACATGTGTCAGCAAAACATACACTACTTTTTTCCACTGTCACAGGGTTTTTTTTCCTTGAACACCACCTTATTTAATAAAAAGACACAAAATAATATTTGTGGTTGTGTTTTATTGCAGAAAACAGCAACACAGAATCACATTGTACCTTTCATTTCCAATGCAGCTGTAAATTTCAAATGTTTTAATAAGTTTGGAAAAATAAATGAATTAAGTTGTTACAGATACTTTCTATAGACTTCTATAGAGAAACTTACACTACAGTTTTTTTTAATCAGGAAAAGGCACCAACTCAAGTTTTGATCTTGCCCCTTACTGTAAAGACCAGAACACTTCATTTAAGAAGGAAGCATGTTAAGTACATTGCTAAAATGCATTTCAAGTTTTTTACACGCCACTGCAGCATGATTCCCCAGAAATAAGAGCAGGTTGGATTGATGCATTTGTGTTCCCTGCTGGCTCAATATTTTGTCAGTATTTTGCATTTGCACTTACACTATTTATAAATGAGAATGTGATTTGTAAAGGATCAAAAAATTTCAAAATCAAACTTAAATGTAAAATGAGTACATGTATGGTACCTGTGATCCAGAATGCTTGGGACCTGAGTATTTTCAGATAAAGGATCCTTCTGTAATTTGGATCTCCATGCATTGCCTGCTAAAAATCATTTAAACTTTAACTAAAATCAATAGAATAGTCTTGCCTCTAATTATGGTATCTTAGTTGAGATCAAGTACAGGGTACTGTTTTATTATTACAGAGAAAAGGAAATCACATAAATCCTATACTTGTTTTCCATAGTTTAAGGTCTGCATTAATGCCAACCTATGGGCAAAATGTCCGTGGAACACCTTTGTATTAAAATATAAAACTCAAATTTATCTTTTGTATATTAAAACAAAGATGACCTAATTCCCATCCACTAATTTAACCATTTTATCAAAAAATCAGCTCAAAAAAAGTTGGTGTGAGAAAAGTCTTGACAAAATCATGCAACAATTCAAATAAAAATGTTTTTCGAGTTTGACGCCTGACATGTTTGATTTTTTTCTGTTCTTATTTTTGTTTATGAAAACAAACACAGATCACAATGTCAAGAAACAACTTCAGGGTTATCTGCCATTGACTTCTACCTGACCTCAACAGGTTTCAGCTAGTGGATTTTAGGATTCAGATTTTTAGCAGCTTTGGGGTATTCTAAAACTCCAAAAAATCCTGTAACAATGTGAGTTTTCCCCTTTAGAAACTCAAGCAGAAAAAATTGAGGTTTAATAAAAAGGCCACTAAATCTGTTGACTTCTTTATTACAAAGGTATTTCCATATATTTTGTGGCCGCTGGTGCTGGATAATATCTAAAGCATGACAGTCATCTGATAATTGGGTATCCAAATATACATCTTGATGTATTGATTTGAATAACATACTTTTCTCTTACATGAAAATCAAACTGAATATCATTTACAGTATCAGATTTTTTGTTGTTGTTTAACTATGTTTTTATATGGCAATTTTAAAAATCATTGGAATTACAAAGAAGTGTCATCTCACTCATCTTTAAGAAGAAGGACAAAATTAAACACATTTTCATTATTATGCAGAGCCACATTTTCTTTGATAGTCGAAAGATTTCTGCAAATAAGTAGAGACAGTTTGGTATGACTTATTCATAGTTTTATTAAGTCTCAAGGTTAATATAGTAATAACTGAACTAATATTGCCAATGTCTTTAAAGGGCAAGTAACATCAAAAAATTAAATTGTTTTAAAGTAATAAAAATATAATGCAGTGTTGCCCTGCACTGGTAAAACTGCAGTGTTTGCTTCAGAAACATGACTATTGTTTATATAAATAAGTTGCTGTGTAGCCATGGGGGCAGCCATTCAAAGGAGAAAAGGCTCAAGTTACACAGCAGATAGCAGATTAGCTCTGTAGAACATAATGATATCTGTTATCCGAAATGAAAAGAAAAGAATTATCTAATTCCCTGTTTTTAACCAGATAAAAGGAGAGAATCTGACGAAGTCAGTAAGGTGCTTAAGGTGGCCATAGACGCACAGATAATATCGTACGAAACGAATTTTCGTACGATATTCGGTGCGTGTATGGTGGGAAATGAGCCGACCGACATCGTCAGATGATTAAGATATCGGTCGGCTGGTTGATCGGACTGGACGGAAAATTTTGATCGGATGTCTTTGAAAGCTCCCTGAACATCGGCCATTGTTAGTGCTGAATCGTCAGATACAAGTAGAATTCTATTGTTTTTACCTGTATATCTGACCATTCAGCTCTACACGTGTGTGTTGAAACGAACGATCTTTCTTGGAAACATCTTTTCCGAGAAAGATCGTAATTGTTATGTCTATGGCCAGCTTTATTCAAAAAGGTAAAAGAAAAGAAAACCCCCCTTATTATCTATAAGGTATTCTGTGATATCTATAAAAGAGTCCAATTGCTGGTTCTTCAGGACCAGTCAATAAATATAAAGTGCTAGTGCAAAATTATTTGTATCAGTATTAGACAAATTTATAAGTGCTAAGTGCCAAAAAATTCTAACTGTGAATCGATTATTAAAAATTAGTAAATCATAATTCCATTAAAGTTAATAATAATTCATTTCCAGGAATTCATCATTACAACTCCAATAAATAAATATCAATTAATATAAGTAGTTCAGTGTTATAAATTAATTGATAAAAGTGCTTGTTTGACCTGGATTTAAAATATTCAGGAAAAGGAAGACAGTTGATAGTAGGTGGAGAAGTCCCATAAAATCTGTCTATTAATTGGCTATCTTTGGGACCCCACTTTGTGGAATATAATAACTCTAGGCAACTAACTTGTACTACGCCGCTGTCTTCTAAGCACACTAATTACATAGTTGCTAAAACACTACACTTGCACTGTAGTCACATGACGTGACTTTTAAATCTCCAGCACTTCCGGATTTCGGGCCTCCTGAGAAAGCCACGAGCTGTGGCAAAACGGCTGTCGAGGTGCAGCGCTGCTTTGGGGAGGCTCGGACGTGCCCTTGGATTGTGGCCACACTGACATAGAGACAAGCGACCAGTACTATGGGACTATGAAGCCTCGTTAGCCAATACCTCATGGGCACGGTCGGTATGACTTTTTTATCTTTAGTTCCCGTTGGATTGTTCAGTGATCAGCACATTGGATTGCTGCCCATGTGTATCTCCAGACATCTATTCAGAGTTTATCATTAATATCGCAGCAGTACGGCTCTAATTACAACTATAGCGCTGATTACACCATTTGAACTTCCTGTATGTTGCCGACTGTTGCTCTTTCAGTACCTGTTAAGATATCCTGTCGGATCTTCCTGCATATATACAAAGTGGTGAGTAGTACTTAAGTGCTTGACCCCCTTCTTCCCATTTTTTCATATTTTTCACTTTTTTCAATTTTTTCATTTTTCTTATTTTTTCATTGTTTCCATTTTTTCTATTTCCTTCGGGACATTTAATTTTGGAGTATTAACTTTCCATCTTGTACATCAGCCCTGGACAATAACTTATTTACTGGATTGCATAGGAGTTATTCAACTTAGAAGCATACTTGGAGGGTTACCATCAGGATAGGACTCACACTAGCACCTGGCTCGTTGTCTTCATTACATATTTCCCATTTTATTTTTACTGTCTTGACGTCTTAGTCATTATTGGGGGTTGGCATGTGTTTGGGGCAATAGTCCCAGCACCCCTGCAGCACTGCTTGTTTTTAATTGTTTTTAAGTGTTTCATATTGGCATGGTGGTGAATAAATATTGCCTTTTACACAACTCTATTTAGATTTACATATGTGATCATTTCTCGGTACTGGACATTTGCAACTGGGTGGTATAAGTCCCATGTGTTAGTTTTGAGTTTCTTATAAAAATGGTACAAAATTTTTTAATTAAAGTATATTGGAGATAGATTTCTTTTTCATTACAGAAAGTAATAGATGTGAATCTTTGTTTTGTAAAATTTTCAGGTCATGTGTTGATCGTCACAACATTTTTGGTGTCATGGCGATTGGTAGTTTAGTCAATTAGACAGATTAGAATATGTTTCGGCTAACGATAATATCTCTGTGATATCTGACAATATTAATGGCTAGTGGTAGGTCGGGAGATTGCAACAAACCAGGGATCGTCGGACATAAGGATATATCTGCACATCTATGGCCAGCTTTACAGAAAGAGACAGAATTTGCGATGCAACCCAAGGATGGTTCATCTAAAAGGTATGAAGGACAAACTATAGTCACTTCTAAAAGAAACTGTCTGGGAGAACAGAGGGTAAATACTCCTGCTGAGCTTGGTAAAAAATAATAGACATGAAGTTCCATCACCATGCAGTGAGATTAATCTGCTGCCAGGCAAGGATGGCTTTTTAAAGGATATAAAAGACTAACTGCGGTCACTCCTGAAACAGACATTCAAGCAGAATGTATGTGGTGGAGGAATTCCCCTGCTAATCTTTGCCAGGAAGAAATTCCTAAAGCTCAGTCACCATGCAGTGAGACTGATCTACTGCTTGCCAAACACCCAAAAGGAGCCCCTGTTTAGAGTGTCAGCTCTGTTAACCAGTCAATCAGAGTTCCCCATTGTGTTAACTGTGATTGTGAGGCTATTGACAGAATTACAAATGTGAGGCACCTGTGTAAAAACAGTTCTTCTGCACTACTGTTTGTAGAAATGATCTTACATTTCTTACAACATTACAGTCTTAATAATGCCAGATTTGGCATCCAATTCACTGCAAGTCATTTGCCCCATTCATCCATACCTGCAACTGTATGCAATTCATCAAAGAAGCCAATGAAACTAACAAGTTGCCAGGGAGCATGTTTGTACAAAAGTACTTTTTTGTGCATTGTGTCAAGGCATTCATAAATTGACTTACTTTAGTAGATATAGCTCTAAAGTACTCTTAATTTAAGCTTCCTTTAAAATGTAGAAAAGTGCCACCTAATACCAGAATGCATCAGCACCTGGTATGTAGGTCGGAATACCAAACTAGCTACTTCTTCATACTCACTCATTTGTTTTCAAGAAAATACACACATTTATCACAATATTTTGTATCCTCTGACAAAAAGGCATCATTTGGTTGCACTGTGCAAACTTACAGTATCTACAGTTTCACAGTCAGGGCACCATATCAGAGATTTTTTTCAAATGCTACTCTTTGTTTTCCTCTGGCTGAAAAGTCACCAAGACTTTTCTAATGTATCAAAGTTAAACATCTTGGCATTTAACATAAACTTGCCATCTACTGTAAATTGTCACATTGTTTTTCACCATTAGAAGTGACCTTTGCCAACAGTGTTTCCACTTCCAATACATAAGCCATTCCTCTTAACTTAAGCTTAAGGGCTGTAATGTCTCTGTTTTCAGGTCCCCGTTGACACAGAACCTCTTTTACAATGAATAGCTTTAAATCCTTTGAACAGTTGTTAAATAGTACACATTCATTTTCTCAAAGAAAATGCTCCACCAATGTAGGCAAAATCTTGATGCTGAAGCAATGGAAAATACTTTGTATTTGACTATGAAGATTCTCATTCATCCAGGTCATGGTATATCTAACACAATTAACTCCAAACAACTGGACTCGCTGAGAAATTTTAATGAAGATGTTTCACTGCTCATCCGAGCAGCTTCTTCAGTTCGACTGACTGGTGTAGCGGATTTCTCAGCATATAGACAACAATCTAATCACAATGGCACATTGTAACTCTTCATTGAGAGAGGGGACATCTGAACCTCACAGAGGTGTGCTTACTATGATAGGATTGCCAATGTGTCATGCAACTCCTAGACACAGTTGTTACTTGCGAGAGTTGCATGAATAGATTTGTGAAAAGTGTTGAAACCGGCTGGGTACAGATGTTAGAACAGCATTGTATGTAACAGACAGGTGGTGTGGAAGGCCCCCACCTCTGTTCAGGGATGGTTTCTCCACCTTAACATAAATCTCCTCTTTCACACCTTTTTCAAACCAGTGGTCTTCTTTATCCAAGATTTGGACATTGCTATCTTCAAATGAGTGTCCCTTGTCTTTTAGGCAGGGCCGGAACTAGGGGTAGGCAGAGTAGGCAGCCGCCAAGGGCGCAGTCATAGGGGGGGGCGCACTTTAGAAGGGAAATATTTTTTTTTTATTTCTTTAAGTTTAACTTACTTGCCCTTTGCCTGGCACAGATCTGGGGCAATATTTTTGCTGCTGCTCTGGCACAGGCTGGTGGCACAGGTACAGACTTGGGGGACAATGGCTGATGGCACAGTTGCAATGGCTGGTACAGACTTGTGGCACAGGTACAGACTTAGGGGGCAATGCTGGTGGCACAAGTACAGACTTAGGGGGCAATGATTGGTGGCACAAGTACAGACTTGGGGGGTCATGGCTGGTGGCACAGGAACAGATTTGGGGCAATATTTTGGCTTGCTGGCACAGGCACAGCTTAGGGGCAATATTTTGGCTGCAGGCTGACAGGTACAGTTTGGGAGCAATTTTTTGGGTGCTGCTGGCTGGCACACGTACATTTTGATTCACTAATGTGTTATAAAGTTTCTTTATTTAGAAAAAGTGAATAGGTGGCAAATGGTCATACATAACGAGGGTGGGGCACTGATTGAAACCCTTGCCTAGGGTGCCAAACTACCTTGGCCCGGCCCTGCTTTTAGGTGTAGAAAGACAGACGAGTTTTGTCCTGTAGAGTTTGCCTTTCTATGCTGATCCATTCGCTTAGTGAGCAGTTGCTTTGTCTCCCCAATGTTCAGATCAGTGCACCCTTCGCTACACTGGACTAGTATACCATTTTACTTTGTTTTCCTTTAGGAGTTGGATCCTTTGGATGTACCATTTTTTGTCTCCGTGTGTTGCAACTTGTCTGTTGAAAATCCTCCTGAGTTTCTCCAACACTCCAGCTACATATGGAATGACTATGTATCGCTTAGTATGTCTCCTGGTGGTTATTTCTTTTGATGTTCCTGTTGGGCTTGGTTGCTGCTGTTTTGACAAGGCCCAATCTGAGTAGCCGCATGCTTTTAAAGCTCGTCTGAGATGTTTATGCTCCTTGTCCTTGGACTCTGTATCAGTTGCCACATACTCCGCCCTGTGATGTAGAGTTCTAATGATACCCAGTTTGTGTTCCAGCAGATGGTGGGAATTGAACAACAGATATTGATCTGTATGAGTGGGTTTCCTGTATATCTCCGTTTTTAAGTTACCCCCCCTCTTGGATTCATTTCAAACAGTCCAAAAACGCAAGTATTTTCCTGTGGACTAGTAATGGGCGAATTTATTCGCCCATCACTCCTGTGGACATCTCCACTTGTGAACTTTATGTGTTCTGTGAAGGATGCCACTTCATTGGATCTGATTTTAACCCAAGTGTCATCCACATATCTGAACCAGTGACTCGGTGTAGTTCCCTGGAAAGTAAGTAAAGCTCTCCTTTCCACTTCTTCCATGTACAAGTTAGCCATAATGAGAGAGACTGGAGAAACCATTGCACAGCCATGTTTATAGAAAAGGTCCTTGTACTTGAAGTATGTGGTGTTAAGGAACAAATCTAACAACAAACATACTTGGTTAGGATTATGCTTTGTTCTACTGCTAAGGGTGTTATCTTGCTGCAGTCAATTTCTTATAGTCTCAGTTGTCTCTGTCATAGGTAAACAAAGATGTGACATCATATGATACCATTGTTTCTTCTGTCTCTAGTGTAATGCCATGAACCTTGGTTACAAAATCCTTAGATATGATGCACTGTATTGCCTACCAATGGGGCTAAGATGTTATCCAAGAATTTTGCAATACTGTATGTCACTGAGTTTATGCTCTTTAACAGTAATGATTCTGGCAGCTCACCATTTTGGATTCTGTTAGAAGTGCCAGTGATACGGACATGTTCACTATGCTCTGGGCAGCTAAACTAAGCAGTTGTCAGAAATCATCAAGCAGAAAATTAAGTTTGTCAAATAATATCTGCCAGAAGCCGATACAGCAAGACTGATTATTATTATTAATAATAATAATAATAATAATAATAATATGCAGACCTATGCAGACCTGAGCCCTATGTTGTCATGTAATCTAATGTGGATTTTATAGTATTTGTATTGTTTAATATAAGATTTCTTATTTTACATCATACACACTCCTGGCAGCATCAGGAAGTGCACAGATGCAGCCGTTTCTGAAGCTTAGCTCTGATTGGCTGCTTCTCCTGTCAGTCATCTTCTGATCCCTAGTCAGTGTGGTTAATTTGCATACACACTGGGGCCAGCGTGTGAGGAGAGGAGAACTCCTCTGATAGGATTTGGTGTGGCAGCATGTATGTACACAGATGTTTGTTATGTGAAGGGGCTGACTTGAAGGAGGTGAACCTTAAGGGGTAGATTCATCAAAGAGTGAAGTTAAGAGTGAAGTTCCGCCACTAGAGGGAAATTCCACAGCTCTCAATTCATTTCTATGGGATTTTTAAAGGCGTATTCATCAAAAACTTTCACTTCACCCATTAATGAATACGCCTTGCAAAATCCCATAGAAATGAATTGAGAGCTGTGGAATTTCCCTCTAGTGGCGGAACTTCACTCTTTGATGAATCTACCCCTAAGTGTTTTGTGTGTTTTGGGAGGCTGGCATGTCATTTTCACAGGAGGGAAGAGGAGGGTGTGGCTGCACAGACTTGTGTGGGGTTGAGCTGTTGTGTGATTAACAAGGAGGGAGGAGGGCTTCATTGAGGGGTAGATTCATCAAAGAGTGAAGTTCCACCACTAGAGGGAAATTCCACAGCTCTCAATTCATTACTATGGGATTTTGCAAGGTGTATTCATCAATGGGTGAAGTGAAAGTTCACCCTTTGATGAATACGCATTTAAAAATATATTGTGGCTCACAAATCCGATGGGTGCTTGAATGAGCATGACCACTGTACATGGTGGATGTGCACAATTATATTGTTGATCATATTGCAAATATAAACTTGAGAAAGCTGTTCATCAAATATTTCTTTTACTAGTTACTATGTTTGCACATTAAACACACCAATCTTGTCCAGCTTTAGAAATATAACCATGTGCAGGGCAAATATGTTCGCTGTGCAGATTATTCTGCACTGCACAAAGTATGTAAATAAATCCCATTGGGCTCAAATCTGCACCTGACATAACGACATTGGATTTGTGTAAAAACTGAATGGCTTCCAGATATGCACTTTGCACATTAGACTTACAATCATAAATGTTGTTTTTTTTTTTCAAAGTTAAAGTTTTTAGAAAAAGATACCACATAAATGTTACTTTTAGATTTAATTTATTCCCCCAGTTCTACTGCAAGTAACTGAATGTTAAATTATTTTGCACATGAAGAGAACAGATGGCATAGCAATATTAAGAATCATTCTTTGTTCTTTGAAAGGTCTGTCCTTCACATTTATGGCATTATAGAAATAACATATAGCCTTCCATTATATAGTTTTAAAATGATGCCTTTATCACTAGGCTTCACGACTGTTATAAAGTTTTAAAGCTCTGTTTGATTTCTTTTATTGCGTGACCTCCTTCTACGTATGTGTTCGCAGAATAGTTTGTAACTAGTGACAATGACCTTCAATGGATCTTTATTATAGCTGTTTTAAAGAACAGCATTGTAGCATCAACATATTCCACTTCATTTTCATTTACAACAAATCATAATTAACAGAAGTTTATAACTTGTTTTTCTCAAACAGTTGTAATCTATTACAATGTCAACACTGCACAAAGAGCAACTAAAGCTGAAATCCCATCATCAGAGCAGTTTCACAGTCTCAGTTACATATTGTCATAGTTATCCATAGTTTCAGTAACTGGTGCCATTGCTCTTAGATACTAGATTTCTAGTGAACAGTAGTGTTACTGGACCTCACAAATTAATTTTAGAGCCCCCAATGTATTCACAGGTTGTCCTGTTTTACCAATATATTTTGAAATGTATCATTAATTATTGTCTCATGTGGCCCCCTATAGCTCCTGGGCCCACCTGCAGCCACAGGGTATGTTTCCTCTAAAGTTACCCCCTTGCTACTGATCACTCCTATGACTTCTTGCACTTCCTTGGACAAGTTTCTAAATTACCCTGTGACTCAAGATATATATATTTATCATATATGCAAGGAATAATTTAAAACCTTGTCAAATTGAGAAGTTTTTTAACTTAGACATTCGACCCTTACTAAATCTACTCCTTTGTTTCAGATTAAAGTCAGTGAGAATTTAATTTAAAGCTGATTTACTAAGGGTTGAAGTGAATATTTGAATGAAAAAGTTTGATTTTCGAAGTAAATTTTTGAACTTGATGGACTCTTTTTACAACCCAATGTAACTATGTACCTATGCAACACAGTAAATTTCCCTTTCAGTAATCATATGGAACACTGGCTAAAAAATGTACTTAACCAAATCCAATTTATCTCTAGAAACAATAGCTAGTCCATAGCCATACTAACTGTAGAGTTTAGTATCAAAATAGCCTTTGATATTATGTCTGTCCAAATAATCATCCAAGCCCCTTTTAAAAGCTTCAACAGAATCAGCCATCACAACATCACCTGGCAGTGCATTCCACAACCTCACTGTCCTCACTGTGAAGAACCACCTGCACTGCTTCAAATGGAAGTCCTTTTCTTCTAGTCTGAAGGGGTGGCCTCTGGTGCGGTGATCCCCTGATATTTGTCTATAATGTCCTCTAACATATTTGTAAAGTGTAATCATGTCCCCTTGCAAACACCTTTTTTTCCAGAGAAAACAACCCCAACCTGGACAGTCTACCCTTTCTTCCATCCCTCTAACCAGTTTAGTTGCATATCTCTGCAGTCTCCAGCCCTTAAGGACTGGAGTCCAAAACTTCACTGCATTTTCCAGATGAGCTCTTGCTAGGGATCTATAAAGAGGTATAATTATGTTTTCATCCCTTGAGTTTATGCCCAGAATTAGACAACTTGTTATCTATAAAAACCCCAAGATCTTTCTCACTTAAGGAAACTCCCAACACACTACCATTTAGTGTATAACTTGCATTTGTATTATTTTTGCCAAAGTGCATAACCTTGCATTTATCAACATTGAACCTAATTTTTTCCAGTTTCCCAACTTAGCCAAATCACTCTGCGAGGTGGATTTGTGCCGTATGCAAATTAGGCTTCGCTAGTGAAATTGCTCTATGCCTAGCGAAGTAACACTAGCGTAAATACGTTACCATTCGCCAACCAGAGCGTAAATTCGCACTTTAGTGAATTTGCGTAGCGCAGGCAAAAATTCGCCTGGCGAAGTGTGGCAAACGCTCGCGAAGCCTGCGCTAGCGATTTTTCGGATCTTAGTGAATGTCCCACTTGGAGCGCAGAGACTTCCGTTAGTGGCTTATAATCTGCTGTCTTCAATCTATGGAAAGACCGGCGCTACATAACAGTGTGCTGCTCCTCTGCTCACCGCTACACCGCCAGCTGTACACATGCCCAAGCACCATGTGACAGAGGAGCAGCTCGAGCTGTGGCATTTGTGACCTGGGGAGTCCGGGGCGCAGTCAGTAAAGGTAAATGGGGGGTCGGGGTAGAGAGAGACTTCCACCAGCTCCTCACAGAGCGTCTTGCCTCTTTATTTATTGCCTAAAAGCCCCGCCCTCACGGAAGAGCCGTAGCCAATCCAAGTGCGCTGCCCCGCCCCTCTTTGTTGTGCTGCCCAATGGCAGAGGGATAGAGCGTTGCTGGCCAGCGGGTGACAGAGGAGTAGCTACTGTCTGGCCTCCCATAGCTGTGAAAGTACCTCCCGCTCTCTGACTCAACTCCGCCTACAGGACGCCAAGGAAAAAATATGATTGGCGGAAAATGGGCATGCGCACGTGAAGCGCGAATGATCAAGAGGCGGGTTCGGTGCCAACTGTTCCTATCTTTAATCTCGCGTTGTTAGAAGCGAGACCCGCTCACTCAGCGCATGTCCCCAACGTTGCTACGGATGCTGAGCTGACAAAGTCAGGCGGCTCTTTTTCTAAAAGTAACATTGAGGCAGAGTCGCCTCTGAAATTCTGTAGGACAAACATTTTTTTGTGTAAAAAAAAACACTGGTGTGATCTATACCATAAACAAACATTGCCCAAACTCTTTAGGAAGCAGTGGTATTTTTAAAACTACTGAGAAGCACTCTAGGTGTCCACCATGGTTGTCCACTTTTTTTTGGACTGGAACAAGTCTGTTTTTATAAATGTTTGACTACATATGTTCTAGCGCCCGTTAATTTAACGGGCTTAATGTCTAGTTTAGTATCTTTTTGCAAAAATAGAAGCAGTACTTTCAATGCCCACATCCAGGTCATTAATAAACAAGTTGAAAAGCAAGGGACCCAGTACAGAGCCCTGCGGTACCCCACTAACAACACTGGTCCAATTAGAAAATGTTCCATTTACCACCACTCTTTGTAGTCTATCTTTTAGCCAGTTTTCTGTCCAGGTACAAATACTATGTTCCAGGCCAGCATTCCTTAATTTAAACATTGAAAAAAGGTTAAATTAAAAAAGGTGTTGAAAAAAGGTTTGCTCAAAATCCAGTCTCCCTACATACTGTATATACATAATTTTACATTCACAAATGCTATCTCTTTGGCTATATTCATACTGACATATGAAACCTTAATTATTATTAGCATTGCATCCAGCCTAAAATTAAAATATTTTGCAGCACAATCAGAGGCCACTAGTCTCCTTTCACAGTCATTCTTGAAAAGCATAACTAGGCACCAAACACTGAAGTTAAAAAAAAAACTATATATGCACCATTAAAAAGTCTGGTTTTCAAAAATGACCAAATTAAAATAAATTAATATTTTAAATTACATTTTTAAATAATTTATATAAGATTTACTTCTTGTTGGGTGTGAAGATATATAATAAATGTATATCAGATAGAAGTAACATACAGTATGTATCTCTAAAATTGCATTACAATTGCTCAATTTTGTGGATCTTTGGTAAATAGTAAAACATTGTATATTGAGACTTTCTCTTTCATAGAGTACAAATTTTCAGACGGAAATTACCATGTTTTTAATCCAGAATGCAGTGTTTTTACTGAATTTCTAATATAACACTAGGATCCTTTCAAGTAGTATATCTAAAGAAATAAGTAAAATTCAATAGTCTTCACAAACACCTTTCAAGTAGTATTTAACTTAACTTATTTATACCCGTTCTTTCAATAACTAGTAAATTGTCAGCAAACAGGATTGAGGCCCATTGTTCTATCCCATTTTCTGTTAATGTCCAAAAAGCAGAAATGTACTACTTCCTTTTCTCTTATCCGCACAAAGTACGGCATAAGCTAACAATTTCCAGGTAATCTTAAATTCATGTAAAGGGCAATCTTTTTCTCTCAATAAATTATATGTACTTGTAATTGTGAATTTTTGTATCTTGCTCTGGTCCCAATGAACACAGAGTTTATTATCCATATCAAACAGTTTAATGGCAAAATATCTTATACAGCCAATTTTATTATTACATTTGAAATACAGTTCAATAAAAGGGCCCATAATTAAAACTCAAAGTGACCTGTGATACATATTTTTCATCATGTTCTTGTATTGCCTTCAGTTGTATTTATCTTCCACTTCTGGATTTTCTTCCTTTTGTATTGATACTCTTTTTATTGGTTTCAGGTTTTCAGTTAAAAGGAATACCAAACCTGGTTAGGGTGAGAAGGACTGAAAGGAGCCAAAAAGCCCTTCATAAGCAATTACATGCAAAGTGAAGCCTTCTGAAATGAGAAACTTTTTACTTGTCTCATGCCATACACATAGCATTGCCTGGATACCAAAAATTTGAGTTTTAATTCTCCCATAAGGCATCATGGGTGGAGACATGTAAATCACTCCTTTATGTCCCTTTGGCCAACTATACATCCAGAACCGCTAGTTTATAGCACAGATACAGCTTAATGGTTCAGAGCCATATATCCAGCCTTTTTCAATCTTGTTAGATCTCATCAGTGCAAGATACAAATCCAGACCAGGCAGTATTTTCTTCCAAATTAAGTTTACTCATGTGAGTACCTCTAACAATGTAAAAAAAAAATTATTTTATAGCTGTCTCATTTTATCTTTTTTAATTAAGTTCCCCTAAAGAAGCAATAGCTTGTTTCACATTATTCTAATCTTGCTTGAGTTTGTTTTTCTTACCTATTAAAATCTGTTTCTCAATTTTATTCAGTACAGACATACAGTATACAGGGAATATAATTACACATGCTGTACTGGGTTTTCACAATATAGTAACAAAGTGATCCAGAAAGATCACTTAAAGGATAGAAGTACAAAGTCATAATACAGCATCATATTTAAAGGGGACCTGTATAATAAAAGCCCTTATCAAATCAAACACGAAACCCAGATTATTATTATTTTTTTATTACAACATCCATGCCTGTTATAAATACGATTAAAGGTCTCAGCTGCCAGTGATATGTTATCTGTCCTCTGTGCCTTAAGGTGGCCATAGACGCACAGATAATATCGTACGAAACGAATTTTCGTACGATATTCGGTGCGTGTATGGTGGGAAATGGGCCGACCGACATCGTCAGAGGATTAAGATATCGGTCGGCTGGTTGATCGGACTGGATGGAAAATTTTGATTGGATGCCTTTGAAAGCTCCCTGAACATCGGCCATTGTTAGTGCTGAATCGTCAGATACAAGTAGAATTCTATTGTTTCTACCTGTATATCTGACGATTCAGCTCTACACGTGTGTGTTGAAACGAACGATCTTTCTTGGAAAGATCTTTCCCGAGAAAGATCGTAATTGTTACATCTATGGCCAGCTTTATCCTTAGGTGGAGCAGGCAATTACTTTCACTTTCCATTCTGCACTTCCTAAATGTCCCTGCACTCCCCATATTCCCCATGCCCCCTCACCATCTAATTGTTTAGCATGGGCATGAGGTACCCCATTCTGATGGATAAACAAGATGTTGGCAAGATGAAAGGCTTCCCCTAACAACAGTGTCCACAAAATGATGCTGCCCTGCAGGATTGTGATTGTAAATTCCAAGACTAAATGCAAGTAATAAATTTATATAGTCTGAGGTTTATTTTACTTGAATAACATTATCAAATTTGGATTTGGAATTATATCTCAGGGTGATAGGTTCTCTTTACTAAAAATATCTACATTTTGAATATTTTCTAAATGTGGGGTTATATTTGCAGTTAGTTTTATTTTCTTGGGCATGTATTGTAATAAAATTATTTTGTAATCTTCAAAAGTATTCAATAATTTGTTCTATTTTTATAGGTGCTTCCACATGATAAACTGTGAGATAAGTTTTTCTGAATTGAATTTCATCTCAAACTGAATCTTGTCCATGAATCTGGCCCAGTATATGCTCCTGTGCTAATATCCTTTCAGTATCTGAAGAAAAAGTTATAACTGTCATAACTGTTGAAGGAAGAATATTACATTGTCACATTCAAATTCGTATAGGTGGAAATTGTTTTTCTCTTTGCAACTTTTATTACATTCCCCCATAAGAGTGTAGGTGGTAGAGGCTTAATAAAGCACGCATCTGAACTACTGAAAAGCTTGTTCTGTTGATGAAGGTAAATCATCAATAAAAGATCTGGAAAAATGAAGACAAATAAAAGATGTTACCCTTTCTTGCACTTACATCAAATTAACTTTCAAAGTGCAATTACAGAGGGTCTTTACTTTATAACTATATTACAGAACAGATGGGAAACATTTTTCAAAGACAGGGGGATTACTCACTATTGCTATTAGTTACAGAGAAACCAATGATTGTGGGAGTCATTATCTCATAATGGAAGTTGGCATATGTGCTCTTTGCTCTGTACTTAGATGGTATTAGAACATTGTACCATAAGGAGCCAAAATGAAGATATATGTGATTGTATTACCAAAGCTACAGCTAGTCAATAGAGGATTTATGCTTACCCCCTCTGGAAGTGAACTCATAAGTTACCTAATCATAAAGGTTGAAGAAATAGGTAAGGAATCACTAGATAAAATACACCAAATAAATGGCCTCATCAATGCTATTGTCAATGTGTATATTATTTTTATATAGTGCTACTTGTACACTATAATGAACAGACATGGGTAAATACAACAATACAATACAAATAAATGCAATATGCAGTTAAATTCAAGATTAAAGGGATACTGTCATGGGAAAACATGTTTTTTTATTTTTCTAAATGCCTCAGTTAACAGTGCTGCTCCTGCAGAATTCTGCACTGAAATCCATTTCTCAAAAGAGCAAAAAGATTTTTTTATACTTAATTTTGAAATCTGACATGGGGCTAGACATACTGTCGGTTTCCCAGCAGGCCCCAGTCATGTGACCTGTGCTCTGATAAACTTCAGTCCTCTTTACTGCTGTACTGCAGGTTATATCACCCCCTCACCTCCCCAGCAACCTAACAACAGAACAGTGGGAGGTAACCAGATAGCAGCTCCCTAACACAAGACAACAGCTCCATGGTAGATCTAAGATCAGTAAAGTAGAGAATAGCCAGAGAGCACAATCTCTTGCTTAAAGGGTTTTTATTTTGGAGAAAAAGCTGCACCACATATTTTGGTTACAACAGCCTTCTTCAGGTGCATAAAATACAATGATACAACAAGCTATTTACCCTTTCACACCACCAACAATTTTGCACCAGATCCATAGTCTTGCCAGGTGCATACAAACATCTGAAATCTTTCTGTGAAAGTTTTTATTTCATATATTTGATGCTTATATCTAATTATACGTAGATGTTTCTTAAGACGTTTAAAATACAGTATGTCTTAAATGAAGAAACCAAAATCTATTCTTAGAATGGAGCATATTTTAATACCTGAATTTATAATGGGTTAGGTACAGTTACACACAACCTTAGGCTACTGCAATCCAAAATTCTTTTTTGTGTGGAACAATTATTGTTAATCCAATCATTCTCTTTAAATTAGCACTTTTTTGCCTGGTGCTTTTTAGTAACAACAATTAAGAGCGTGTAAGTCAATACCTCATGCATTTCTATTTCAGTGAGAATTCTTTTTCCTTTTATTGCATTCAATTATATCTAATTGCCCGACTGGCAGCCCTTTGCCTCTGGCTGAGAATGCAGATGAGCACCCCCTGTCAAAACAGATGAGAGTGCTATTTTGAAAATGAGCAGAGCAGGGTGCCGGCTAAGTCTGCTTTCGCTGGTACCCCTGAAGACAAATTATCTTTAGCTGACATAAGCAAAAACTTTTTGAGGGTTGAGATATGCAGACAGACAGACAGAAAGAAATATAGATATACACATATAGATATCAGACTATCCATGAAAGTTGTGCACCAATTTAAATTATGCTAAAGGCTCCACCTAGCATCATGGTTCTCCAGTCTTGGATGAAGGTAAAATGTAGGAGATACTGTAAGCCAACAGATGCATGCAATATATATACATAGTTTTTTTTTTAAACTGCAACTCTTTTCACTCCATTTATTGAGCACACACAGTTTCAACTAATTTTGCACCTTGCCCCGCCATTATAAAAGATATACATAATTTCCAATACTACAGCTACACTACTACCTCAAATGGGTGATTTGAAAATAAAAGTGTAAATGATATTAAGATTTTTCTTTAATGGTGAATTTAACAATTTTTTCCCTGGCTCTTCAGCAACATGAATATGAGTAGGCATGAAAAAAAATATAAGCAATATAAAATAATGTCAATAAAGGTCTGTCCTCAGAATGTCCGCAGTTTTTCAGGCTGCTGGGTGTCACAGACTCTGGAAACTTAATAGTATTTTAATTTTCAAATTAATAGAATGATAACTGCAAAAAACCCCAACTTATGATTACATACCATTGAAAAGAGGTTCCAACCTTCAGTATACAATTTGAACTTTGCATTCAAAGTTTTTTATTATTAGTATACAGTAAGTATGGATTCCGTTATCTGGAAATCCTTTTACAGTACCTTGTATTTGGTCTCAACTAAGATATAATTAATTATTAGGAATAGTGGCTTTCAATAATATATTAATATTATTATTTATTTGCACTAGGTACAGTACCTTTCTGTGTAAATCAATATTTTATCATACAGTCATTATACTAGGCAAACTCCTATGTAATGATATAGGGAAAAAAGTTAGTCCTCTAGTTTTAGTTTCTTGCCGATCCTGTTTTATTTGGAAACTCCTCTATGTACTCAACCTTATTGTAGATGTGATTTAAAACTGACTTAACAACCACCCACCAATAACTTACCATTTTTTAATTGAAGCCCAAGTGTGCTTCTTTACCAAGTGCATTCAATGTGCACAGTAGTGTAACTAATGAGGGTCAGTCCCAGGGTGCAGGTTGTGGCCCCCCACCCCACTTTGGACACAGTTTTATGTGCATCTCCACATCAGCATGAGCATCTGAAGGGCCCTGAGGGGATGTGGGCCCAAGTGTGATTGCACTGCTACACTCAGTCCATAAAACTCCCAAAAGGCACACAATGATCCTGAAGTCTCCAGGTCTGCATGCCTGAACTGGAGCTAGTTTTCAGGGGGAGAAGAAGTCTAATGGTCATACATTTCCCCCTTAGATGTTTTTAGTGTAAAAAATTTATATATATATATATATATTTTTTTTTTTTTTTTTTTTTTTTTTTTTTTTTTTTTTTTTTTTTTTTTTTTTTTTTTGAATCTGAATATACACTTTTGCAAAGATTTGTGTGCTGCTCCATTCATTTTGGTGGTGACGAGACAGAGGGTGCGCCACGGCGTTTGTTCGGAGCGCTAGTAAGAGTTCTGAGGCATCCTCAGTTTTGTATATAAATAGAAAACATGCCTAACTGCTAGTTAAATAATGGTATAAGTCTTGAGATTTGTCTAGCAATAAATTCTTTTAGAAAACTTTGATGGATTCCAAGGCCAGGATCCTGTTTAATGTAATCATTATCATTGGTGCACAAGGAATGGAACTATAGCAACATTTTGCTGCTCTCTCGTTATAACTGAAGTTACTTCAAATCTCAGCATTTTCCTTATTCCAGTTTATCATTTTACCAACCAATCTTTTAGTGGCTAATGTTAACACTTTTTGAGATGCTCCTTAAATACAGCATAGTAGTAATACATTCATTTTGTCTTCCATATTAAAGATCAGGTTTGCCTTTCATTTGAACCATGACTTTTGTTAAGTAGCTACAAAGCATTATACTGAGGTAGAGATGAATCGAATGTTATGCTCAATAAATAACACACAATTTTCCATGTTACTCCATTTTTATAGATGATTACAACACATTTTTCCAGTGGGATTAATGCTGTGCTAATGACCATTAAGTCAAAGGGAAATCTTGTGAATCCATCTCCAAATTACTTCTCAAATCGTTTTTTGTAAATTGATTTGAATGTTTGAACTTGAACTCAGTGATATATACATAATAAATTTTCTTTCCACTGTACAGTCTTCCTTTACCAACCTGTCTCTCTCTTCCTCCTGTTATAAAGGTGTGTGTCTGTCTCACTTTCTGTCTGATTAAGTGCTCACCTCATCTACAGTACTGTTGGGCTTACTATTAGCACACTAGGGATATTTAGGACCTAGTGAAGTATATGATGTTCTGTTTTCTAGTAAATAAAGGTTTTTTTGCTTACATCAACAGGCTCTATGTTCTTTTTCTTCTTCAACATACACATTTTTCTCCTAAAGAAACAGATTTCTGCTTCTCTACTCAATCTATTTTATATATATATATATATATAAGGCAGATGAATAATATTGCTAACACTGTACTAAATGCATGAAGCCAATCACTTAGGGGCTGATTTACTAAGGGTTGAATATTGAAGTGGAAAATACTTCGAAATTCGACCATCAAATTGAAATACTTTGACTTGGAATATCGAAGTCGAAGTATTTTTCTCCGAATTTGGCTATCCTGAGGTTGAAGTAAAATAACTCAAATTTACAGATTTGAACGATGTCATCGTTCAATCGAACAAAATTGTTCGATTGAACAATAAAATCATTTGAATTTCGATTAAACAATAAAATCATTCATTTAGTGGCTAAAAATCTAACGATTTTACTTCGATAAAAAAAAAGCTTAGAAAAATGCTCTAGAAGGTCCCCATAGGCTAACATAGCACTTTGGCAGGTTTAATTTGGCGAAGTATTGAAAACGAAGTTTTTTTAAAGAGACAGTACTTTGATTTTCGAAGTCAAAGGATTTTATTATTCCAATTGAATGGTCGAAGTAGCCTATTCGATGGTCGAATTATCAAAAAAAAAATTCTAAAATAGAAATTGAACTGTATCCATTTGTTGCATGACAGTTTCATGCCACAGATAAGGGGGCCCAATTAGAGAAGATGCAATATTGTATCAAGTGATCTTGAATGAAAAATATGTAGGTGATATGACACCTGTCTAATAATGACTCAGAATGGGACATTACTGAAATAGAAAAAAAGAAAAGCAATGCACTGTAGTATACACTAATACTACTAAAAGTCTTTAATATATTTGTGAAAATTTTTAAGGCAAGTATTTTAAATCTGAGATCCTAAAACAGACTGACAGCCCAGGACATTAACCCCCACACCAGGACAATAAAATCAATACATTATTTTGATTATAGCAGATCAGCTTTAACATATAATGCTCTATGTTGCAATAACCCAACAGCTCTTTATTAATGCTACATAGTGTTTTGAAAGAAATGTGGCTAAAAGGAGTAATGAACACACGTTCGGTATTCAAAAACCCAAAAAAGACACCAAGGTTATGGTCACAGCTCCTGCTTCTGCCTATAACAGTCGCATTTCATGTTGGGAGGAGCCCTTCACTAATCTGATGCCACCAGGACTTAAAGTGAGGGAACTAAATTGAGAGTTCTGGACAGGCAATGGAAACAGATTGGGGCAAATTTACTATTATTCCCCTAAATATATTAGTTTTTACTCGATATTCGACTAGCATTCGATTTTCAAATGCTAATCGAATAGTTTTTGACAAGGTAAGGGTCTAGGAACAGTAAATCAAACAAGAATTGCACCCAGTAACTATCTAGCATAGACCTATGTTGAACAAGGGAAAAAGCATGAGGCATTGTTAAATATTTCATTTTGTGCCAAGCTAGATGATATCAGAAGCGGGGAGCCAAACAAAATGAAGTGCACATTGGACCTGCCTTAAGTGCTCTAGTTAGCAATTACCAACAAACACACATGGGACCTGTTATCCAGAATGCTTGGGACCTGGTGTTTCTGGATATTTCCAAACACATGTGCTAAATCTTAGGGAAGTGGCTGTCGATGTCCCTGTCCGAGCCTAAAAGCAACCCTGGCTACATGGGACAGGATAAATATACCTCAAAAAGTATGTCCCCCTTGTTTCTGGCTGCTCCCATATATCAGAATTCCTTGTTTATCCTGCTTATCAGCTTTTAAGCAAAAAATAGAATGGATTATGACAAATGAGAAGTTAACCAGTTTATTAAATTGCCCCCATGCCAAATTTGTAAAGACCTGGCAACCATGGATATATTATAGACATGCAGGTATTCAGACTCAGGCTTTATTGTCTATATAAAAACAACAAATATATCCCTCAGCACAAAATCCCAGATGTCATGTTCAGCTATTAATGCATTCTATTTTGGGTCCCAAGTCTGTATTTGTAACGATAAACTCACCAAATATAAATGAGCAATTGTACAATTGTACATAGTTTTTGTTGCATTTGTTATTATTTGACATTTTGATAATTATCGATATTGTGTATGATGTATTTTACTTATTTTCTGTAAATCCTTTTGTATTGTATTTTGTTTGTATAAAAAAAACTGAAAAAAATATATTGCTGGATAAAAACAAAGAAGGCAGCACACAGAAAGGAGGAAGGCCTTATGAACCCCCTTCCCAGATTTTTCTTAATAAACTCCTCCATGACCTTAGATTCAGGAAGAGAAAGAGAGTTAGGAACCTGGAATTAAATTAATAACACAATCAAAAGGCTTGAGCGGAGTAACGGTCTGGGAAGCTTTTTTTGAGAAACATCAGCAAGGACATGGGAAACCTCACAGCCTATTCCTCATTTCAGTATCCTGTTTTTTGGGGATTGTGTTTCTGTAGAATAGTACCCATGGACATGATGAGATTTTTGGATTTTAGGAAACCGATATCCTAAAGAGCTTCCATCAATGGTGGATCCTTTTGACAGATGGGACAAGGGATTGTGTGGGAATGCCGTGTCTATGAAAAAACTCAGTGTACAAAAAATGTCCATCTTTCTAAAAAAGGCAGTATTTTCTACACAACACTTCTCCCATTCTAAGAGGACCAAAATGAGAACACTGGAAGAAAACTGTTGGGGAGTTGAAATGGCATGACCTAAACAGATCTCCCCAGACCTGCTGCTGTTTCCCAGCCTCTTGGGACAGGAATCATGGAAATGCCCAATTGCATGGGTTATTCTGCAGGCCTAGGAGCTAACACGTCAGGCTTGGGTGTCCATTCCAATGGAGTATTATGCCTCATTTCAATCTGTATAGTGAGGTGCATTAACGCATCAAAGGAGAATAAAGATGGAAAGTTAATTAAGCTATCTTTGATAGCATCAGAAAGACCCACCATGATCTGACTACATAAGGCAATATCATTCGAACCAGTCTCTACCATCCATTGGCAAATCTCAGTGCAAAAATACTTGACCCACCATTTACCCTTTTTGAGGTAACCAATTGGTGAGTTAGCAGATGCAGAACAATCAGGACAAGGAGATTAGTTATCCAAGATAAATTTCTCTTCTGTTGGCAATAGAAACTTTCCTACAGCAATATCTGTATGAGTAAATATATGAAAATCGCCCAAAATCGTTCTCTTAAGTGGCAATTTTATTGTTTTGTTACGCTCTACCTGGGTAGTAGGGTAAATTTGATCATAGCAACTAGATAGCTGCTAAAATTGCAATCTAGGGAATTCCTGAATTGAAAACTTAATTATTAAAAAAAACATATAAAAGAAAACCAAATGTATATTGTCTGAGACTATCATTGCCTAATCATACTAGTAGTAATAGTAGTAGTAATAATAGTAATAGTCTTACCTAAGTGTAGTTAAGTTTTTTCCTCTAATTATATGTGTAATATATGTAAACTGAAAATATGTAGTGATGGGCGAATTTATTAGCCAGGCGTGAATTCCTGCAATTCCCCGCCAGGCGAATAAATTCGCGAAACGCCAGGGAAAAAGCTAGGGTGAAAAAAACGAGACGTGCTCTGAAAATGACGTGACCCGCGCTGAAAATAACGTGACTCGCGCCAAAAGCAATGAATTCCGTTGTAATTTCGCTGTAAATTCTGTGAAACGGGATAGATTCGCCCATCACTAAAAATATGTCAATATACGGGACATACAACTGTATGTCTTGAAATATAATCTCAGTATACAGTTTTCTCAAGCAATAAAGTCAAGCAAATGCTGATTTTTATTGCTAGTCATTGGGTTGACTTTCTGAAGTGCCTGTCTGTGATATGATCTTGAGTGATCCGATCCCTAGCTATAAGTTGCAAACTCTGGGCAGTGCACATGGGCCACCAACATATTTCACTGAGTTTACTTTACAACATGATAACAAAAGAACTAAAATAAATAAATATTTTAAATGAAATTAAAAACATTTAAATAAAACTGTTTTACATTGTAATGTGTTCATAATTTTTTCATATAAAATATGTTAAACAGGCATAGTTTAGGAAATTGTAAAAACTTATTCCAAAGTATGTTTTCTATTTTATTTAATGTCAATTTCTTGTTTGTGTGTTTCCCATATGTTTTTGTCGCCCACTGCATCTGTCACTGCAAGAAAAAGCTAATAACTATGTGCCAACCATAAATGAGACAAGATTCACACTCAAGCTGGGAGGATTATCCTTGTATCCTACACAGGAGCACTTTGAGGGTCATGTAATTACTAGGAAGTTGCCAAAAATTATCACTGCTGCCTTTTATGTGGGTGGGAAAGAGCTTGCACCTCATTACAGGGTAGAGCAGAGTTGCAATAAATGACATGAAAATTAGCTGGGAAGAATACATTACTGCTATGCATATCAATTTCTGAACAGTAAAATGCTCATTCAGAAAACTGGCATTTCCTGTGAAACTGACATTTCTAGGACATTGGCTTGGTTTTATAGTCAACCGTCTTTTTGATGCTTCCTTGTCTTTTATAAATCATTCAATTCTCACTTGCCTAACCATTATGTTGCTCTGATTAGCATATATTATTCTAAGACAAGATTTTTTTCCTAGTACTCTTTTAGCAGTGATTAATTGCTTAAATGCTGTTCTTTTATCTCTGCTGAGAATGTTGAAAATAACTAGTACACGATTATTATTATTATAAAAAATACGAAGAACAGACATTTTTAAAAAAAATTAAATTTTATTTTGTAATTATTAACAGTAATGTTTACTCAATAAAATATTAAAATATATTCTTAGAGGTTAAATGTGTAATGGGTAATTCTATATTTTAGGTGCAAATTTGCACTATTAACAATAACAGATAAAATAAAGCTTTGATCTACTGGAGTTAGAAAAGTGAAAGTTAAGATCCAGGTCTGCCTTTGCCATAGAATAAAGGATCTAGTCTGAAAGGAAATATCCCTTCTATGGATGGCTGCAACTACACAATTTTTTTTGCCTAACTCTGGTGTGCAAGGTGGTTAAATGAGAAGCCATGTATATATATATGGCCTATGATTAAGGGATTGTTTCCCGAAACGCGTAGGGCATTGTATCCCTGTTCCTGATCAGAGTGCTGTCTTTTCCTTGGATTTTGTGTGGTATATATATATATATATATATATATATATATATATATATATATATATTGTAGGAGGTAAGGGCCAAGTTCTCGACTGCCTTCCATCTCTCAGTGCTGCAACTTGAGTGTTCTGAATATCTCAAAAGCATGGGCTTTCTGCAGCCAACATACATTCTATGAACTCAAAGATTTTTCTGTTGGTGCCACTTGCAAAATTTAGGGTGGCAGCAAGGACATTTAAAATCAACCCTCTTGTGTTTAGCCATCCAGTGACTGATAAGATTCATAGAGTAGCTTGTTTTTTACCTTGAACATTCATCTTTCTAAATATTATCCTCTATAAGGGAGCCTTACCTTGTCGCTCCGGAAGATGGCGGCACTCAGTCCTCACATGCGGCACGTCATGACTCAGAACGTCAGATGTGCACTGCAATGGATGCCGGCATCGGAATGGACGCCAGTGTCAGAACACCAGTGTCAGATTGGAGGCCAGTGTCAGCACGCCATCATCATGATGTCACTACTCCCTTTTTGGCGCTATTTGAGGCCTATATAAGGATACTGGACTCAGTAGACATTGCCCTATTATAGCTTCCTCTTAGTGAGTTCCTGGGTGTGGCTATATTTGTGTTTAACTCTTGTCATTGACTTCAGGCTTTTCCTTGGATTATGAACCTCTTCTGCCTGGATTGACACCTTTTGCCTGGGCTTCGACCACTCTTTGCTTAATCCTTCTTTTACCATGAACTGCAGTGGACTTTGCTTCCTCCTTGGTGGACAAAATCCTTTCAGAGCCTTCCGGGCCCCTGACAGGGACAAGTAAAACTATAATGTCAGTTGCCATGTAACAATGCATTATTGACTAATCCTTAAACCCTCTATATGGGTTAAAATTAATAGGAATAGCAATGCTGTTTTATGCATATGTGAAGAGGAATGTGATTTATCTTGATGGTTGCTATATGAAAACTATTTACTAAATAAGAATTCAAAATTATAATTATTATGCTCCTACATTTTCATTTTTGGTAGACCAAGCTTGGTTAATGAAGCAGCTAAAGGGATGCAGTGTCTTTTTTTTTTTTACAGTAGTAAACGGCAATAATTATGTTGGAATGTAATTTCTCTGCACTAACTAACCTAGGAAAGGAAACCCTGGTTCTGGTTCAGTGTTCAAGTGATGAGGTAACAACTCTTGCTATTGTTCAGTCTATGATCACATTGGAATACAGTAATGTTTATCTGCCTGCAATTGGGCTAAATGTATCCCCTGACAGAATCTATTGAGTCAAAAATTAATAATCATACATTCACTCACCTGTTAATGTTTCTATTAAGTATATTTAAATGTACAAATAATTATAGCAGTCTTTCATTTAAACATGCACAATAAATAAAATGGAGAGTAAAAAATTACATCAGATAATGGTAAAAAAACTCAACATTTTAATAGGTACCTAATTAGGTACATATAAAACACAGACCATGGGCATGTACCTGTCATTGACAATACAAATTAACTGGAAGTAGTAGATGCCTGAGAGTGCCATATCCAATGCAAACTGATGTTCTTGAACTTAGATTTGAAAAGTGAGATACTTAAGCTTGTAATTCAACCCATTTTGTCATCAGTAACAGAAGAGGAAGAATTTAACATTCATTTAAGTCCTAGCTCAAAAAGATCAAGCAAATTAGTGACACAAAATCTGTCTGTTTGCAGATGATGTGCCAGTTCTAGATTACCAATTGTAACCTGTGTGTATATTTTAGAATGATACACTGCTTTATAGCAGTGATTGTCTGTCAATAAATTAGAGACTGTGACAGTTGAAGCAAAGAAAAAAAAATCTACAATAAAATGAATGAGTGAAAGAAATCAACTGTCGAAAATATATGAAAAAAATATGAAAACACTACCCACACATGAAAACCACCTACCCAAAGAAAGATGAGTCAAATAGTGAAGATTCTTACTAAAGCTGTAATAGGTAAAAATTCTTAAAGCTTAATTGTGGTTTCAAAACAACATATAATATGGGAAAGACTTCACACCAATAATCAATTGTCTTTCAATAAAAGAACAATAAAATATAATCAAATTACAGATACAGTCACTTGGATTTGTAAGTTAAATGCGTCGTGACTCAGGGCTAATTGAAGAAACTGTGTTATCTAAAGTTATCTTAATTCATTTAATGCATTTAACCTTTTCATTAGCATACCAAAGCACCATTGTTTTCAATAGTGAACTCTTTAATTGGATGGGATGCTGTGACACAATATTCTGTGCTAAGTGGGATAAATGGGAAAGATGAGTTAAGTCACAACGCATTTAATTTACAAATCCAAGTGACTGCATCTGTATACTTTGCACTGCACAAAAGGCGCTTCTTCAAATTACTATATTTAAAACTACTATCCGCCACATTTACAAGTGTAATTGAACTGGGAGAAACTATTACAAGACTATTAAAAGACTAGTTTAACAGGAACTATTAAGTGTCACAGTAACAATAGTAAGTTACACCATTAGGCACATTTATTAAAGTGTGACTTTTCTCTTCACCTAACTTCACCACACTTCGTCTCACTTCAAAAAGGTGTATTTTTACAACACAACGTAAGTTCACTTTTCCAAGAGAATTGTGGCGAATTTTCCTTCTTTTAAGAATTTTCTCTGATGAATTGCTGCCTTTGAGTTAAGCATGGAAAGGTCAATGTTGATTGCAATTTAAAATTGGCCGCTCTGTCTTTATAATTGGCGTTTGCAAGTCTGAACCTGCCTTAATACACTTTAGCTAAAAGGGTAGCATTTGCATATTAATAAATTACTTTATTTCTGCTAGAGAATTGTCCTCTTCGCCATTTAGTAAATAGTCGATGGTATGGTGAATTGTATTTTTGGTGAATTTTCTCTAAACATCAACAATTCACCCTTAAGTAAATGTAGGGATCTATAGGAATACTAGATTCCTATAGCTTTAAAACCCCACCCTGTTAGTTGCTAGGCAGAAACCTATGTAGCTGTTTGTTTGTAACACCTGAAATCATTGGCCCAGAAGTGTAGTGGCACCTCCCTGTCACACTGTTATATAATGCTGGGAAGGGAGAGGCAGCTTCCTCTTTGGCTCTGCATGTGATCCAGCAGCTTGTGCCCAGGGGGGACCTGGGTACAGAAAGGCCTGATGATTTAAAGTGACCCCAAAGGGAGGTGATACGTTTGGTGGGTAAGTCGGGAACCAGGAAATCCCATGAATGAGGATTAGCTATCCTAGGGGAGTGTGTGTGATAGACTCTCTAGGAGAGTGAGGTAGTGAGGTTTAGCAGCATGAGTAGCTCAACTCCAATAAGGATTTGCAGGAGGGAGTAGCTTCCCACAGGTTTTGAAAACCTGAGTGCAGGGACCTCAGTGAGGAGGGAATGTGAGGGTAGAGGCTACTTTCCTTGTTGACTTCCAGGAGGGAAGGGATCGTGTAACTGCAAAAACCTGCTGGATGTCTGTACTACTGCTGTAACCCTGCCTCTGATGTGATGTGGTGGATGTCATATTTTAATTCCTCATCATCCGTTGCCATTGCCTTGTGCATATGTTCAATAAACCCAGTTACTGTTTTCACCAAGAACCTCCTGGCGCCTAAGTTTTTCCCTGTGTGTCTGTACAGTGCCTGTGGATTGTAGTTCAACTGCTTCTTAAAGGGATCGCTTCCACTTTGCGAAGGCCCTGCCCTGATGTGTAAAGTCGCAGTGTAACCCATGCTCATGCCGTAGCTGGAGCCTTTAACTATCTGTGTGCCAGATAGGCCAAAAAAGCGTTGCATAAATGTCCCCCATGTGTCTAGACAATCCAACTGGCTTACCACTGCAAATGGAGGGATGAGGCAAACTGATTCCAGTTTCCACAGAGTGCCTTACTCTACAGTAGTGATGGGCGAATCTACCCAATTTCGCTTCGCCGAAAAATCAGCGAATTTCCAGCTAAATTTGCGAATTGGAAAAAAAAAATTGCGGTATGTTTTTGACGCACGTCGTATCGTTTTCGTCGCGTCACGCCGTTTCCGTCGCATCGCGTCAAAAACGACTTGCGACGTGTTTTTTCGGCGAAATTTCGCTGGCGTTTTGCGAATTTATTCGCCAGCGGCAAATCGCAGGAATTCGCAGCGAGTTTGCCCCTGGCGAATAAATTTGCCCATAACTACTCTACAGTATCATGTGGTTGGTCTACATCACTAATTTAGAATTAAACAGGTAGCCAGAACTGCCCCACGTGGCTTCATCAGAAAAAATTATGAAACTACATAAAACTGCAAAATGGTGACATTTTTCTAAATACATCATTCTATGTAAACAGTATTGCATTTTTTTAAAGTATTTTTGAAGTTCATGGACTTGTTCCTCTTGTTTTTTTATTGTGAAACAAAGTACATGCTGAAATTCTAGCACAGAGATACTCTGCTTACAGTACATGTCAAAGTACACAAAATTCCTTCTGCTTGATAATAATTTTGATAATCCCTTAATCAACATATCCTCCAAATTACATACAAATTCAGATATAGGATCACATTGTAAAATACTTTACATTGTATTGTCTACTAAAAATCTGTTAGATTCATACATATTATAATCCCAATCTAAAACATCATGATTTTGTATCATAAAAAGATGATATAGTGTCTTAAAATAAATTTTAATTATAGGCTGTGACTTACAGTATCATTATCACGTAATAACTATAATTGTCTAACCGCATTCCGAACTGCAATCAGCATCAAACTGCGGTTATATCCCCAGTGGGCCCCAGAACAGGATCTGCAGTAAAGGAGGAGTCATTCCTTTGTGGGCAGATACCGGCATGATGGGAGGAAAATGTCCATATTCGATCGAAAATGACCCCCCAAAAAAAATTATAGGGTTGAATTTTGAAGTATTTTCCACTTTGAAATTCGACGCTTAGTAAATCAGCCCCTAAATGTAATCACATATTTCAACTTCATTAGCCTGAAGGTGGGACGGAGGAAAATTATATATTGCTACCAATTTTAATCTAATCTTTACCTTTCTCTACACCATCCTGTTTTCTATTTATTTTCCTTGTCACCAAATCCCTTCCTTCCTATTCTGCAGATGTATTGGCAGGAACATCCAGCAGGCCTTATATGAATCGGTCTCCCAGCCTGATCAAAAAATCTTTCATTATATCATGTCTGTTTTTGACAATTGAAAACATGCATTGTGCACCAATAAGATTAAAAATCCACATCTTGCAATGTAATATTGTTCCTTAAACGGTTATTGCATTGCGAATCGTTATTGCGCATTGCGAGTTGTAATTGCACACTCTGAAGAAGTGCTTCAAGGTGTCGTAATCTTTTGGAGCAAAAAAAAAAGCGACTTTTTCAGTACAACTATAAAATTCGCAAACAACCTTCCACTGGCTGAAGTGGTCGCTAAATAGTTTCCAGGTTCGCAAAAGGTATATTACATTCGCGCAAAGCAAACTTTTTGCATTGCGAATAGTTTTTGCGTTACTGACTTATATTACATTCCCCTAATGGTGTCAAAGGGCAATTACAGATGGTCAGACAAATATGTGCATAGAGGGGGGGTTTTAGATTAAATAGGCCTGTTTTCAATCGAATTCAATTGGAACGTATTTCCAAAAAAAAATAGATTTTTCCAGGAAAGCTACCAGGAGGTCCTCCATAGGCTACAATGGAAATTAGGCTGCTTTAAGGTGGTGAATAGTCAAATTAGAATTTTTTTAAAGAGACAGTACTTACATATTAAAACATTTGAATTTTCAAATTTTTTCAATTCTTATCGCATTTTGGGCTATTCGATAGTGGAAGTAGCCAAAAATTACTTTGAAACCCGAATTTTTAAAATTAAAATTTTATTCGAAAATTCACTTCAACCCTTAGTAAATCTGCCCCTTAAATGGAAAACTTCAAAAAAACAGATTTGTAATACATTTTAATGTGAATGATGATACATTTTAAGTCCCACATACATAATGATAATTTGATTTTTTTCTTTGCTTTGTCAGGTGAAATCCTTTCCAGCTACTGGATTTGTTTATATTGTTGGTGTTTCTGTGTGTCTCTTTCCTTATATCAACTGCAATGAGTTAAAAGTAGGGCTGGCAAAGATATTGCACAGTTTGTATGTAATTTACTGATAATATATCTCATTTTTCATTGATGCTTCATAAAACCTTCATTTCATGTATTAGTTGTCTAACACAAATGGCTTAATTTACACCAACTGTAACTAATAGGGTTAACGTGATTTATTTACTATTTTGCTTGCTAATGTATAATCAACACACAGCTAAACAATATGGATACCTGTATACCTCTGCTTTATGTTTTTAAGAGGTCAAATGAAAAGTTTATCAATAGAACCACCATTCTGAATGCTCATTATTAAGCAGAAGGCTATGAAAATCTTAATGGTCATTAAGTAATTTACGTTTGTATTGTAATATGGTAGGGAGATTTATCATGCTGCAATACATAGAACTTCCCACTGACTGAAATTCCCAGCACTCACACATAAGCTGGTGAAGAAAGCATAAGTGGACAAATGTGAGAAAGAGAAGGAGGATGAGTGTCCTTTTTCACCTAGTAGTGTTTTGGATGGAAATTGCAATTTTCAGCAGTGTTAAAAACAGTATTTTCACAATGCTGATCTATAATTTTTGAAAGCATTTTGTTTTTCTGGAGAAAAATCTATTATTTTGTATAATGGAATTTATTTATTTTAATGAGTTTTTTTCTTCTCTGGAAAAAAGAAAAAAATGGCAGTGGCATTAAAGGAAAACTATACCCCCCCAAAAAATGTAGGTCTCTATAAACAGATATAGCCTAAAACAACTCATATGTAAAACCCTGCTTCATGTAAATAAACCATTTTCATAATAATACACTTTTTCAGTAGCATGTGCCATTGGGTAATCATAAATAGAAAATAGCCATTTAAAAAATAAGGACAGCCTCCTGGGATCCTAGGATCCAACGGTGCACACAAACATACCAAACAAACTATATACAGATGCAGTCTCTTTGGATTGTAAGTTTAATGCGTCGTGACTTAACTCATTTATCTCATTTATCCCACTTAGCACAGAATATTGTGTCACAGCATCCCATCCAATTAAAGAGTTCACCATTGAAAACAATGGTGCTTTGGTATGCTAATGAAAAGGTTAAATGCATTAAATGAGTTAAGATAACTTTAGATAACACAGTTTCTTCAATTAGTCCTGAGTCATGACGCATTTAACTTACAAATCCAAGTGACTCTATCTGTAGTTAGGTCACACGAGCCAATTAACAGACAGTGTTCTGTCTTTTGTTTCAACACTTCTTCCCTTAACAGTAAGAGCACACAGACCATCACGAAATGATGGTTCAAGGCAAGAGATGTAAAAGGGCAATATTTACTTAAATATATATTTCAGTTTGGTAAGATTCTTTAATACTTGATATTTTTGTTGCTCAAAAATTCATTTTTGGGGTATAGTTTTCCTTTAATATAATTTCCCCATGTGTTTTGATTTGCCAAAAAAAAGTGTAGCATCAGAATACCCTCTGCACCCTGCATCAACAGGCACTTACACAATGCACTTACATCTAATTATACTTTGTTTATTGACCTTGTGTTTGTAAATGACCCCTGGTGGTTTGGATGAACTGGCTCAAGCTTTTATTCTTTTAGCTTGTCTCATCAATTTACCAAACTTTAAATCTGTTCTGCAGTTAGTACATCATAATACGCGACCACACATTATGATCATGTCAGTAGTGATGGGTGAATCTGTCCCGTTTTGCTTTGCCGAAAAATTTTGTGCATGTTGTTCCCAGCATGGTTATTTTAAACCACTAGAATAAAAAACTAACAAGTTACCTTCCAACACCTGTGAGAGTGTCAATTGTCAACCTTGTAGCAAAAAAAGTTCATCTTTTCAGGCTGATTATTCATATTAAACTATCAATCTGTGCATGTAATCAAACGAAATTTTTATTTGACTCGCCGGTTGACCACAGCCCTCTGTGTTGGCAGCCTAAGAGAGATGCACTTATTTAGTCAATATGACCCCAAAGAGGACAGCAATGTTTTATACCCACTGGGTCACATGTACAGATGCAGCCACTTGGATTTGTGAGTTAAATGCGTCATGACTCAGGGTTAATTGAAGAAACTGTGTTATCTAAAGTTATCTTAACTCATTTAATGCATTTAACCTTTTCATTAGCATACCATTGTTTTCAATGGTGAACTATTTAATTGGATGGGATGCTGTGACACAATATTCTGTGCTAAGTGGGATAAATGGGATAGATGAGTTAAGTTATTCGGTGTCAAATGCACAATCCAAAGTGGCTTCATCTGTATGAATAATATGTATGAGATATGAATTCTTAAAGAAGACATATGGCATTATAAGTTACAGCATAAACACTCCTAATCTTGTAGTCAGTCATGAGAAATATATGTGTCAGCTTTTACTCTGGGATAAACATAATCATTGACTTTAAAAATGTCCCCTTTATTGGAGTTCCAAATAGATCTGTTATGATTCCGAACTGTGTCCGAAATGAGGGGTGAGCTTGTTTTAATGGTTTCTGCCTGAAGCACAACTGAAGTGGAATAGCCAATTACAGACTTGCAGTTACACAAGTAAAGCCAGGAATCAGTTCCCTATCAGCTCCATCTAGCTGGTGATTGGTTCCTACCTGCACAGCCTGGGAAAGAAGGCAGCAGGAAGTAGAACAGATGGGCAGGAATATTAGGGTTTTTGCAGAAATTTTAAAAAAATCACTGCTAGACATTACTGTTTTAAGCACTGTCTTGAATTAGAGTATAATGCCCTAGCACATTCTTGTTTTTCACACAATATGTCTCCTTTAACATTTTCTTAATGTGTAACATAATTATGCAGTGGTACTGAGAACTGGATAGTTCATTCAACACAATTCCTGGCAAATCTCAGGTGGCTTGGCTACACCTATATACATTACATTACATCTAAATGGCTGACAGTTTTCTTAACTCCATTTGAAGAGTATTTTTATTTAATTTGCATTTATGCTGAAGTTTCTATTACATAGCATTGTTAAGTTCCCAAAGGATATCTTGCCTTTTGGAATAGCTGCCAAAAACTAAACTGGCAGAGATGAAAAGGGATTAAAGAAATCACTTGTTTCAGCCAGATTGCTATGCTTTCACTTACTGACTACTTCACTTCTTGATTTTCTTCCAACTCACTGAAGCAACAGCTACCATTGGCAGAGTTATCACTTTCATGCAGACAACAAAAGGATCATTGGAACAATGCAGTGAACTGATGCAGTAGTTAAGTCATCACTCTGCCCCTACAACTCAATAAATAAATAAATAAATACATACATAAATGAATATATATATATATATATATATATGGCGCCAATTTTTGAAATGTGTTTAACACACACTTCAGTATATGCACTTTATCCTTAATAAAGGCCCCAGTGGGGGCTGAAACATTGGAAGATGCATTGTGAATAAAGACACCTTTATTTCTTCACCAAAAGAAAGGTGTGCAGGTCCCTTCAGATCATTTTATATCACTTTGATAAAGGCTACTGGAGTAGCCGAAACGTTAGTGCTTAAATAAATTGCA
>CM044433.1:36234542-36267397 GCA_024363595.1 Xenopus borealis
TATATATATATATAGATATAGATCCTTTGTCAAGATTACATACCCATAAACAAATTGTGATTAAATACATACAAACCCTCAAGGCAATTTTGAGTGTCACACATCACCAATTCCCATTTAATATCACCTCTAATTGATGTCGATCCAATCCCCAAAAATTCAATACAGGTAAATTATCACATAAGATTCCACAATCTATGGATTATATCGCTTATATCTAGTGATGGGCAAATCTATCTCGTTTCGCCAAAAAATTAGCAAAACGAGTCTCGTCACGTTCTTGACGTGCGTTGCGTTGTTTGCGATGCACGGCACGTCATTTTCGGCGCGCGAATTCGCGCCTGGTGAATAAATTCACCCATCACTACTTATATCCACTCAATACAATAAATATCTAAAAAATATTCGATAAATACATGATAAATATATTAAGTACATTCAATAAATACTCCGGTGTTCATCTTATCTTGTTCCTTAATACACTGTGTTACAAATGTAACTACTTTATCTCTGACTTTTAAACAATTAAAGAAACATTGTTCATTTAGTCCTGTAGGGGTCATAGTACTTAATCTTTTTATCCATTATGTTTCTCGTTGTAACAATAACCTTGATCTATCACCATCTCTCCTAGGTTCTGGAATATGGTCTATACCTATGTATTTAAAAGTTGGCATTCTATGTCCCTTTTCAAGGAAAAGTTTAGCAACAGGTTTCACCAATTTTTGATCCCTAAAGGCTGTGCTAATAGCAGACCTGTGGTTATCCATCCGCAATCTCAGTGTTAAATCAGTTTTACCTATATAAGAAAGTCTACATGGGCATGTTATCATGTAAATCACACGTGAGGTCGTACATGTGATACGATCATTAATTTTTATCTTCTGCCCTCTGTGTGGATGGTTGAATACCTCCACAAACAGGAGCCTACACACACGGCAGCCCGATCGGACCTCGTGGCCTAGGGGCGCCCACCAAAGGAATCCGGCCCTGTATATATATATATATATATATATATATATATCTCAAGATTAATTTATCATTTAATTCTCTGAAGCAAGATTGGTATAAGGCATCAATTCCAAAAAAAAAAAAACAATAATTCAGTTAATTTATTTGTTGCTTGAATTACAGAATATTTGATGCAGAACACAATGAAATTTGCCATCATTCTCTGTTTTTCTAATCATTGCTTCATTGTCTTTTTCATACTGTATAATGGGTCTAATTTTGCAAACTGGAGGATTGGATTTAGTGTGTAAGAATAAAGGCAATTAATGAAATTTGAAAAGTGGATCACAATACATATTTTTTTATGCTGACATAAGTCAGAACCATTATGGATCTCATCTTCAGCTGGTAAACAACACATTAAGCCTGAATTAGTGTAATAGTTACTGGTAATAATTTGCATCTAACGGAAAACATCTTTAGATTTAAATACATGTAAATGCAGACAATATAATCACCCTTCTGTGATATTATGTCTACTTGCATGATAATAAATAGGGTGCATGAAAAATAGCACATAATGGGCTCAATTCAATGAGATATGATACTTTTTGTATGATAAGTGCTACTTTTTATACGTTTGTAATTCAATTCCGTGTGCTAAACTAAGCCAGAAACTGATTATCGCCTGAAGTCTTTTGCATTATCTTCTGGTTTCCATTGTGCCACTTTGGCTGAAATACTCTTCCTCCTGTCGCTAAAGCCCTTTCACCCTCTTTCCATATTCTATTTTCGCAGATGCGCCTTATCGCTCATGGCATTTACAGCTATGCTTATGTGAATTTAAAGAACTAAAGTATTTTTATGTTCTCATGTTTGTACAAAATACATTAATTCAAAATATTTCACCTATTTGTCTTATTGATGACATTTTCATTCAAGTTTAGTTTTTTGGAAATAGCTGTGTGTATTAAACTTGACTAGTACTGCATCACAATTTTTTTTTTACCTTACCAGCAATCCAGTGATTGAAATGTCAGGCTGCATGTTGACTTGGAAAGGGCCTCACAATAACTCCAATTTCTGTTCAGTTGTCAATAACACTATAATCTTCAACCTCTCACCTCAATATATTTAGTTTTCTGGGTTATTGGTCACATTCCAAAGCTTTCAATCTATCAAGACAAACCTTCAAAATGATATTGATGTAATACAACATGAAGATCCTCCTGTTCATCATGCAGATGCAGGCCAATGTGGGAACCAGATGCAGCAACAAATCATTCTTGGACACTTCTCTTTTAAGTTGATATAAAATATTCTCACATACAAGATTCTGACTACTTAGCTTACAAATGTAATTTCTCTGCTACCTCATCTATGAACAATCTCAATGTAATTTGATGGTGTTGATATGACACTGTAAGCTCTTCCTTTTTCCAGGCAGTATCATTGTAATGTTGTTGTTTGGCCCTGTCTATTTTTGACACATCATTTGCACATTCCATGCTTCTAAACATTTTCTACTGTCCCCAGAACACTAAATAGCTTTTTATTTGAAGGTACTCTTTGCTGTTTCCAGAAACATCTTCCTTCTGTAACACCCTCTACAATTCACATTACAAGCTCTCATTCAAACAGGCTGGTTGCTATAGTAAAATGTACCCTAGCAACCCGACATCTCAGTATGATATCAGTAATGAAGGTGTTACAACCAAAGCTACTGTATATGTTTGATGTTCAATTAGAAACCAACATTCTATTGTGTGTGTATGACATTTTCCCTAAATCTACGCATTTCTATAGACTTGGAAGTAACCTTGACTACATGTAAGTAAACTTTATTTTCTACAAAAAGCCTAAAGTAGTCAGATTTTTGGGCTAATTCCAGTGCAGACCACAGAAAATTCCAAACAGGATAGGGACCTCTACTATTGACCTATATACAACCTCCGCAGGTCTTACATTGAGTATTTTCAGATTCAGACTTTTTCCATCCTCGGGGTATAATAAATCTCTAAAATTTCAAGTTTCTTTTCCACTACAAATTAGGATTAGGATAGTTTAAAAAAACTCAAGTTTTCAAGTTTTAATGTATCAATTTAGAACAGTTACAGAGTTGGTGACCTCCCTCACAGAGCTGATTTGACAATAAGGTAGAAAATTAAAGTTTAGATTTCAATATTAGAAAAACAGTCACGAATAAAAAAAGACCATAATTGAAAAGTCTTTGTGTGAACTATCTGAAAACAACTGAACTGAAAACTTGTGAACAACCCCTTTAATTCTCAACTCAGGTCTCACACTATGAAGCACTTTTAATTACCAGATTCTAATGATTTCCTCAACTTCACAAGTAACCATTCTAAACTCCCCACCCTGGTTATGGCCAGAATTCTAGGTAACAATACTAGTTCAAATTAATGCATAACCAATAAGATTTGCAACTAAATGGAACTTGTATCATGGTGGTGGTGGTTCATAGGGAGCATTAGTCCACCATACAATCAAGCTCCACCACACCCATAATTATGATATACCTATTACACTACCAACAACTGTGAAATGCTATCAGAAGAAAAATATTTGTTGTACACCTTGAAATTGCTACAAGACAAAGAAATCAGATAATATGATTGTGAGCTTCCTTGTTTTGTTTGTATTATGGAAATAGCATTCTTCTAAATTTTAAAATCCTTCTTTTTTGTTTGTCCTTTCATTGTAGATGCATTTTTAATTACTTGTCATAAAAAAATTTTTAAACAATTTAAATGAACATCTAGAACATAAACTGGATTTTATACGAAGCCTTTGCTCAAAAAGACCCTAATGAGACCATGTAAACAGTAACTGCCAATAAAAAAACCAAGATACTTGCAATATATCGCTCATTAAAACAGTATCACTTCACCTTGAATGAACTGTCTCTTTCTACAGAATTGATTACCAGGTTCCTTAAAGAAATTGGTTGTTATTAAAAAAAGTGTATGTAACTTATTGCATAAAAAAGTCTTCTAAAAATGTAATATTATTTTTTTTCCTGCACTCGTTGTTTTCCTTTGCTTATAAAAGTAATTTTTCATTACCAATACAGCAGTGACATTCCCTTAGCAACCATTGGCATGGCTATACTGTATGGTGATGTCTGTACTTAATTTGAGAAAATAATATTTTATGATCTGAAAAAAAATACAGTTAAAAGACGACTATCAAAACATGGAGTTATGCCTGTAGCATTTACCATAAAACAAGGTAAAGTAGACATTACTTTAGACTGTCAAATATTTGCAATTTTTGTTTTTAATATGATTTATGTATTATAAGTATGCCTCCATTTTTTATCAAATTTAGTTTATATTGTGATTTCCTCACAATCTATTTACTAGCATATTCTATCCTTTGAACATCCTAGAGTGAGGAAGCCACATTGTATGGTGAGAACCCCCGAAGTCAGAAACTGTCTTGAATGTGTGCTGTTGAAACGCTAATGAACTGTGTTCGGGCAAACCTTATGTTGGGAAGAGTTTGCCAAAATAAACATGTGTTTTGTATGAAGGTGTGGTGCTCCTGATCCTATGGCTAAACATGGCTATCATAGCTTATTTCCCCCAAAAACTCTGTGTACAGGCAGCCAGATTGACACACCATATACTGTATACTTTATTTAATTTGAGTTGATCAAGTTCAACCCCTCCAAATGAAACCCAGCATCCATACATACACATAATCACACTGACCCCTTCACACTCACATAAATTTTATTTGCTAATATCTATATAAATTGATGATTTTAGTATCCCAATAGCCTATGATATTAAACTTGTCCAAGAAATCATCCAAGTCCCTCCTATGTCATGGAAAAACATGCTTTTTTCAAAACGCATCAGTTAATAGTGCTACTCCAGCAGACTTCTGCACTGAAATCCAATTCTAAAAAGAGCAAATGGAGGGTATGATATTACTCCAACTTGCAGTACAACAGTAAAGAGTGACTGAAGTTTATCAGAGCACAAGTCACATGATGGGGGAAACAATGTGTCTAGCCCCCTGTCAGATTTCAAAATTTAATATAAAAAAAAAAAATCTGTCTGCTGGAGCAGCACTATAAAAAATTTGGCAGGTTTTAGATTGCGAAATTGACAAAATAATTTACTAAACTAAAATGTACACTATTAACTTCAGTCTAATAAATGTTTATTAATTTATCACTATTCCCTTCCAATAGATGCTTAATTAAAGACAATATAATCAATTTCTTTTTTTCTTACTCTAGTTTTTCTCAGGTATAAAATTATTTATAAATACCTTTATCCCCCTTCCCAATTTTTTTTGTGTGCCAATTCTTGAACTACGGCACAAAATGTCATTTGATCATTAACAGAAAAATTGTAAAACCTCATCTGAGACGAGGGTGTTCAAATTGAATTTAGCTAATAATGGTGGTAACTGAACCATATATGTTTACTTCATCAAAGACAACAATAGAAAAATGACATAAGAAAATATTTACTCAAATACAGAACTAGTGCTGAGAGTTTAAATGACAGATTGTTGCAGTATAGTTCCAAAATTTTTTAAAATGTTTGTTTCATTTAATGTAATTTGTAAGGTACTACAAAATGCCAAATCTACTAAATATAAATCCCACCATAGTGAACCATGTTAAATCTAAAGTGCAGAATAACCCAAGAGTCTCCTCTTTATACAGGTATGGTACCCAGAACCTGGGGTCTTTCCGTAATTTGGATCTCTGTGGATTGTCTACTAAAAAATAATTTAAACATTTTGAAAGTCAACAGGATTGTTTTCCATCCTTTCTTTCAGTAAAATGGCAGCGGTTGACCTTATGCAAATACGCAATATTTCCTACACCCCCTGACCCTTTTGTGTCATCTTCTGCAGCTCAGACAAACATCCAAGCCCTTCTTCATCAGTGTGCTTCCTTCACTCATGTCTCTGTAGGGGAGAAGAGAAAGCCTTCCCCTGTTTCTCTGTCTGTGACATCATTCCAGTAGTTACAGGCTGGAGGGTGACCTAATTGCCGGGACACCGCAGTGCATCCTGGGAAGAGAGGGTGTGCCAGACTGTGGAGCTGTGTGTAGGCCCTGAATCTGTTTGTGCAGGCCGTGTGACAGAGTTGATCCCAGCCTGTGGAGTGAAAGATTCAGCCACAGCCAAGACCTGTATAGCTGTTCAAGCTGTGAGATCTGCAGGAGTGAAGAAAGAGGGTTCCTGTTCCCTGCTAAAGCTTCAGAGGAGAAAAGTGCCATTGGTGGGAGTGATTCTGCAGCAGAGTTACTTGTGATTCCTCTGAGAGAAATCGGTGAGCACGTATACAGTGTTGAGCCTAACAGCAAGACAGGCCTTGAGTTATTTTTGCCTGCTCGTGGGATGCTGCTACTTTCCAAAGGAAAAAGTACTCTGGGGAAAGGTAGCGCTACCGGGGAATAAGAGCCCTGGGAAAGGGACATTGCATTTTGGACTGTGTGCTTTTAACCCTAAGGACTGTGCTGAACTAACAGTTAGAACCTATGAGGGATTTATGTAGTGTCCCATATATTCCCATACAGGTGTGACTTGTGTATTAGTTATTATACTACTGTTTATATAAAGTAAAATTTCGTTCATCTGCAAACTGTGTTTTATTTTTCCTAAGGGATTCCTCTGAGGTAAGTTCCTCAGTGCTCCCTAGGTGGAGGCACTGCGCTGTAATTCCCAGTTCCCAGTACTTTCCATATTGCAAAAGGGACTCAGGGCCCCTGAATTGCCTAGGAAGATTCTATTTAAAGGGACAGTAGCAAAATTAGGGTTACATCTCCATAGTAACCATTTCACTTGGTTACCTTTGGAGCAAGACAAAGGGAAGGTGGGCATACTGAAGGTCAAGATCTGCCTTTGCTCCCAAACTTAGCATTTTGTTTCCAAAACATAGATTAATGATGCAAACAGAAGGGATTGTACAGTGCTGCAGAGAACAGTAAAGGTATGATTGTCAAATTATTTAATATCTTTAATAGACTTTCCTAATTTAAATTCTTCAGGGGTTGGGGGGCAGAGTGCAAAAATTAGATGTCCCATGCCAAAGTGGGGCACAAAGACCTGCACCTCTCTGATGAATGCATTGTTGTATTCATAAAATCCACACCCTAACCCGTGTTTCAATCAAACACACAAGTTAGAAAACAGGACACAGCCTGGCCCTATACTTACACCCTTCCCTTTGACAGGGCTTAAGTAATAAACCAAAAAGATTGCCCAATAAATATACACAGGTTGCACCAACCACCTTAAAGCCAGGAGCAGGGCATGGTCATTCTTTTACATGTCCTACAACTGCATGCTGTACATTTGTAAAATGAAAACAATTTTCTAACCAATACTGAATTTATATTGAGAGCTAATTTATTAGTCAGTATTCACATTAGACTGAAAAAAATAAAATTATACACTAAGAACACTTTTCAACAATGTTTAAATAAGCCACTAAAGGAGATAATTTAAAGTGATATTATGGAAGCATTTCCCTTTAGATTGTTTACTGTTTGATGAATAATGAACAGCCTGCTGGATGCCAAAAAGCATCAGAGACCTCAGTAATCAAGGACATCTAATTTATTTTTGTTTTGTTCATTATTATTATTTTATTTTCAAATATTCCAACATCAAAAATGTAAAAGTCATGAAAACATTATAACAACACAATAAGTTGTATCTTATGCAAAGTTTAATTGAATTTTAATAGGCTTCAGTTAGGAATATATTGAAGAGGCTGATGGAACTTTTTCACTCTTTCACTCAATTATTGAAACTCATGTTTATAATTAAATTAAGCACTCATAGAATCAGTGGTTCACATGTATATCACTTACGCTAAAATGTTGCCATGGTGAACACAATTACAGTAATGGATTTGTATAGTATGTCTTAGCGTCTTGTCTCTTTATGGACTTTCCATTGTTCGGAATATTTATAGTTTAAGTATACTGAATAAGGTCAATCATGAATAGTAAAGTGGAGGCCCATTTATAGGTTTTTGAAACCACAATTCTTGGGTTATTTATCAAATGTTGTATTTATCAAATGTTGAATTTTACAGTTTTTCAGACTTCAAATGACCTTGAATGAATTCACAACGCAAATGGTTTGTAATTTACGTATACATTTGAATGGAAAAAACTTGAATTTCAACCGAAACACTCAAGTTTTGGCGGAAAAAAATACTAAAATAGCTTGAACTGACTGATTTTCAGGGAAACATCTGAAAAAAACTCAAACATCACGAAGGCTATTAACATCTTTAAATGGTTTAAGGGACCTTTGTCATTGACTTCTGCATTACCTCAACAGGTTTTCGATGGTGTATTTTTATATTCCACGTTATTTCCAGGGTCAGGATAAAAAATGTGAGTTTTTTTTTTTAACCAAAAAAATTATTTTTGACACTATAATAACTTTGAAACCTCAATTTCTTTTGTAGAAAACAAAACTCAAGCCTTAATAAATGTACCCCTTCTATAAGGATGGATTTTATTAAAATTATAGAAAACAAAACTCAAGCCTTAATAAATGTACCCCTTCTATAAGGATGGATTTTATTAAAATTGCAAGTGATGTTTAAAAATGCATTTTTGATTAGCTTGTTTAGCATGTTCAGCACTGCTCACAATGTAAAATCATTATCTGACAAATATTACATTGCTCCTTATCTTAGCGACTGATGTAACATTTGTCTGCAAAGGTAAGCATTAACACCTGTTCTGGAGTTTTGCTAAATATTTTGCTGCAAATACAATGCGCAATTTTGCAAAAGATATTTGTTTACAAACTTACAAGTTGTTGAGGTCTGAAATCAGTCAAAAAGGACACAAACAATGAAAAGCTGATATTTTTTAGGTGATTCTGTAAGATCTTTTTCTTTATCCATAGATAATATAAGATACTAGAAACCAAAGTCATCAGAGAAAGCAACAACCATGGCATAGAGATTGTTCTTTTTGTTTTCTCTCCGTAAGGTTGACTTTTTGTAAGGGCAGAATATGGTATGTTTGTTGATTTGTCACTGCAGATAATTACTTGTTTACTGCTTGTGGTTTTTGTCTACTTTTGCAATTAAACTTGTGAATTCATCAGAGAAGGCCCCATGGATGCATTAGCACTCAATGTTACAGACAAGGTGTAGATGCAAATACCTTTTTAATTAGTGTCAATGCACACTCAATATCAGCAGTGAGCCCTTTGTATATCTGTCCTTCCAGGAATCAGTATTATATCAAGAAGCTATGATTCTACTTATTTTGTCTTTGTGCTTAACTTAAAACAACTGCATTTATTCTTAAGACAAGAACAAGCTTTTAAATCATGATGTCTATGCACATGTAATTTTTTGTGAACTGGATCCTTGCTCATTATAAACTAATGCAAAGTGCTGTGTAATAGTTGGTGCTATATAAATAAATTATGGTTATGATAAATGTGACAATGGTAATTGCTGGTGCTATATAAATAAATTATATTGATGATGATGATGATGATGATGATGATGAAGATACATTTGATAAAGGTAAATTAGAACTCTCTACCACTGATTTAAAGTTCATAAAAATTAAATTGAAATATTAATAAATTGGAAAACTTGAGATTACAGCATCCCTATAACCCACCCAGTCTTACCTTATGCCTGTAACATATTTGCAGTGTGTTTGGAATTTATCTCTCTTAAGCCATATGTTCTAGAGGGCCATTGGTGACTTGTTTGAGGATTCCGCACAATGTCAATCAATACTCATTTCAACTTACTGTTGTTGCATCAACAGGGGAATTATTTAGATCCCTTAAACCCCATTTGTCCAAGTCAAAATCTAGTTTTCTTAGCCAGTCCTTGAAAAATTAGTACTACAATAATGAACGTTTTGATCTCTGAAAACCTCGAACAAAAGGTGGATCTCTATATGGAAAGAAAGGGAATTTCCATTGACTTCTACATGACCTTGACAGCATTTACTTGCCGTACTTTTGTATTTGTTGATTTTTTAGTTTTACACTTGATAAATTACAAAAAAAAGTGTATTAAATAGCTATACAAAAAATGTGTTAGTTTACTCCAAGAAGTAAGATTCAGAGATGCAAATGCTCTATGAACTTTCATAAATCAGCCTTTTAGTGTCTCAAACTGTGGTACAGATTCTCTAATGGGCGAATTTTCGCCAACTTCAGCTTTGCACCGATCACACCACTTCGACTGGCACAAATGCACTACAAATATGCCAATTCGCTAATATGTGAGGTTTAGTCTTGGGCGGCGAACACTGTCGACTTTTTTCTAGTGTTAATTCAGCTGTGCGCACATTACATATCGAAGCTGCACTAGCGTTTATTAGTGATCTTGCGCTTTGGTCAATTTGCATAGGGCAGGAAATTTAACGTTGTATGGAGGTCTTTATTATAATGATGGTGCAAATTTTATATAATGACCTACAAATTAGCCCACTGTAAAATTAATGCTCCATATTTTATGAAATGTCTGGAGAAACCAGTTACCCAAAAAAAGTGTAAATTAGGAAGCAAGCAACCCTGCTTAAAAAAAAGGAAAAGTCGGCAGCCTTTTTTCAACTTTAATGCATTTTCGTCAGCCAGGATATTATACACAGTGCTACGAAATATGTTGGTGCTATAGAAATGCATGTTAATATTAATATAAGTGACAGAAGAATGAGGAAGATCTAGCTTCTTTTTAGCACTTCGCCTGGTCTGAGATGGAGAAGTCAACTCTGGTGAAAAAGGTAATGTTCAGAAAAATCCTCAGTTTACTGAATTTGTGGTGTAATAATTGTTTGCCAGAGCAAAAAGTCTGTGAACACTAGCGATGGTCTCTTTCACTAGTGAATTGACACCTCTGCCTGTATAGGTGAAGTCCCTGTGGATGGTAACACTGACGATTTGTCGCTAGCATTAGCCACTTCACCCATTAGTGAATCTGCCCCTGTGTGTCTGAATGAGTGTGTATAGTTATATCACATAATTAAAAGCTGATCTGTAGTCAATAATAGTACTGATATACTGTACATTATGTCATATGCACTGATTAAATTTCTCAGTTGTAAACTAAGAACTTGAATAAAGGGGTTCCTGTCCATAAGGTATGCAGTGGCTGTATATCTCAACAAAATAAAGAACAAAAACATATTTATTGGTTTTAAAACACATGGGGTAAGTCAACTAGCCCCAATGATTTATTATCAGTTTGTGAATCAATTGCCTCTTCAGCTTCGATATATAATAGGTTTCTTTAATTTAATCACATCTGTAGTACATAGAGACTGTAACTGACACAGTCATAAAAATATATTTAGTTCCCTCTATCTCTTGCTTACTGAAGAGCTACATAAAGCTCCAGCAATATTTCACAGAGATTATTTCATATAGATGTGAAATAACAGCTCCACTCACTGGGCTAAAATAATGTGCCATTCACTTTATTCCCATTTTGAAATACATTTTTCAAATGTGGCTTAATACAGTAAAGAGAAATAAATTCTATATCTGTTATACATATTTTGCAATTAGTGTATTGCTAATGATGAGCAAGTTTAGTGCTTCATAGCATTCATATTAATGAATATATTATCATATATATTTTTTACTTATTGTGTCATAATAGCCATCTCGTGCATACTTAGTTCAACTTCCATCTTGTACTATAATGACAGTGCTTCACATGGAGGTCTGCTTATTAAAGTGATACTGACACTAAAAAATGAAATTTAACATATGAATGTACATTAATTGTTACCTATGGGTCATGTTGATCATTTTTTGCTGAGAGGTTTGTTTTTGTATATAACTGTTAGCTGAAATTTCTAAGCCTGACTCTCTGACACCCTGACACTCTTACTTTGCCAACCTAACAGTTCCATCTCAGTCTGTTAGTTACAGTTTGTAATGATAACAGATGCCGGGTGCACAAATATGGCAGTCCCCTCATACAGGAACACAGGGGATCAGACAGGTAATGTAAAAGCATCATGCAAATATCTTATGGCAAAGTTAGAAGTAGCTTTCAAAGACAGTTATTCTAATAGAGGTAAAAAAGAGTTTGACTTCAGGTGTCAGAATCTCTTTAAAGTGTAAAAAGAACTCTACTAAATACACCTCAGTTGCCCATATTTTGACATTTACATTTTGCGTTCATAATCTTGCACAGGGGATTTTTTTTTTATTTAAAATTGTATGTAAATTGTATTTATGACCAGTAATTTCCCAGGGGAATTCATCAGGACAGAAATGTTTTTTTCCTGGAGGTTCTTTGTCCTCTTATATTTCACAGTAGTATACAGTAAAAAGGCGTATTCACCGAAAATATAAATTACATTGAAATATTGATCAATATCAAAGAAAAACAGAGCCCTGCTCTGTTTTTAGAGCTTTCAGTCTAAAAATATTCTGATATGCTGCTTTGTCTTTTCGATGTGAAAGTCACGGGCAAACTTTATTGTATGCCATTCTTTTCTTATCTAGGGTGGTCTGGTTTATTGTTATGAATAAAATTCATAAAAGTATTTGCATAAAAACAAAGCATCTTTGTGTTTCCTTAGGGAATAGAAATGTGGCAAACAAATGCAAAGAATGGACCAAAATTATGGACCAAACAACCTATCACATTAAAAAGCAGACTTTTAAGTGGAACATGCTTACGTGTACTTTAAAACAAGATATTGTGTCAGATTAACATCAATGAGAAAATGTTATTTTAGGTTTTATCACATGAAAACTTGTGATTGAGATTAGGGACTAGCTTTTATCATCAAACTAAAAATTCTAGCATTTGGTTTTGAGCAAAAATATGTGATTCTAAAAAACAATGTGTCACTGCCCTAAGTGTGCAATTGTAAAATGTAACAAGATGTATGTAGGTCACTATGAAGGAATTTTTTTTAGAATAATACATATAATTAATAAAAATTATGATTATTTTTTTTCTTTATTAAATACAGTAAATACCACATTCCTCTTATGTATTATCAGAACTGTGGTACAACCTACGCCCTATTTCATTTACATAATGATCTCATATGGTACCCTGTATTTTACATAATATGCAGTAAGAAGACTTATACAACTTTACGTCAACACGTCATCTCTACATGGCCAATTTAACACATCTTAATTTTTAGACTTTCCGGTTCCTGTGACAACTGAAGTGTCAGAATTACTTTTCTTCCCTTCATTATTACCCTGCTATAATATTCGTTATTGCCATTATTATTGTTGAACACTAGGGGGCAGATTTACTAAGAGTCGAAGTGAATTTTTTAATTAAATTAGAATTTAAAAAATTAGAATTTTGAAGTAATTTTGGGCTACTTTGAAATCGAATAGCCCAAAATTCGATTTGAAAATTCTAATTTTGAAGTACTGCCTCTAAAAAAATTGAATTCGACACGTCTCCACCTTAAAGCTGCCGAATTAACATTTTAGCCTATGGGGGACCTTCTAGAACCTGTACTGAAAAATTGAAAGTCCTGGAAAATGGAAGGATTTTGTGCAAAATCATTTGAATCATTCGAATCGATCAATCCATTCCAACAATTTAAATTTGATCTTAAATTAACCTATTTGGTCCATTTTCAATCTAAACTGTCCTAAAAAATTAGAATTCAACCTTATGGGGCAGATTTACTAAGGGTCGAATTTTGAATTTTTTTAAGGGCATTGAAATCCTTCAAATTGTTTGAATGCATTGTTCGATTCCAATGATTTTGCTCAAAATCCTTAAATTTTTCAGTACAGGTTCTAGGAGGTCCCCCATAGGCAGAAATTTGGCAGTTTTAAGGTGGCAAAGTGTCAATTCGAAGTTTTTTAAAGAGAAAGTACTTCAAAATTTGAATTTTCTAATTTTTTCAATTCGATTCAAATTCTCGATTCAAGTATCTGTAGACCTGGCCGGCTCAATCTCTGGATTGCAGGATTCCCTATGGGAACACTAGGCCTAGTTGGGGCCATAGCTGCTCATGCTCGTTACCTCTCTAAGTTACATTTCCTAGTGCATACTATTACACCACTAGGCCTCACACTACCTAGGCTTAGATACTACTGCTGCAATGCCCTCTGCAAATCTTGCTTCCCTTGACACATCTCTGTTCTTACTTCCTGAAACCTTCCCTTATATAACTTACTATTTTCCACCCACTGGGGGACTTTCCCTCAACTGTTATTCTCTCGCTCCCCCTAGTGGAAAACCTAAATACAGTATATGTGTTAACCATTCCTTAAACATTTATATTAAACCATTAACATTTTACCCTATTACACATGTGCACATTGGTATGTTCATTTTCCAGGGGTGCAAGGTAGTTGACCATGTTGGCAAGGTAGCCTGCCAAGTTGCTTAGGGGGGCCAGCTGGCTAGGAGTGGCACTTGGACAAATCTAAACAGCACTTGGTAATCTAGACCAGGGCCAGGCCAAAACAACAGGATATAACTCAGTGTTACTTTGAATAGAAAAAGTATGATTATGATATAATTTAATGCAGAACATGAAGGGTCACTTTGACCTGTTGTATCCAAATGTCTAAATAAAGTTTTCATCTGTACAGAAATAATATCATACAGTAGATACATATACAACTGTACAGACCTTGCATTGCAGAGCAGGGATTATTCTAACTGCTGTTAGTGCATCATCTTATTCATAATGCCAGGTTTGTATTAAAACTATATTGTAAAATCAGATATACTGTAGTGCTTGAGTACTGAGGCTTGACTAATAGTCCATAGTAACTGCTATAATTACATGAAATATTCTGATATACCATAGGTAGTCTGATATACCATAGGTAGTTAACTAATAAACTTTCACTTGTTAGTATGTGGCATTTCCCTGCATGATTTACTTCAGCTCAGTGTCCAGTTAATTAATGTCCACAAACAATTCCACAAAGCCGGGGATAATAGGAGTTAATTTATTAATATGCTCCAAAGTCTTTTCCCCATGCAAAATGAAGAAGCAATTAACTGAAGAAGGCACAATTAATGCAATAATCTGTGCTCGTGTGCTGTCAGTGAGTGTTCCAGCAGGATTACAGGATTAGCTCACATGTTCAACTAGAAATATTTTCCAGAAAAGGACACTGAAAGGCCTATTTATTAAAGGTTGATTTTTTAGAGCTTTTTGAAACCACACATAAGCTAATTTTCTCTAAATCCAGGAATGCCATGAAAGTTATTAAAAGATTCCAAATATAAAAAGTACAAACTGAAAAAAACATGAACAATGCTCTTAAAAAATCAGAAAAACTATAAAACCTCTAAATATTTTAGTTTTTTTAGACAATTACTAGCAAAATAATCTGAAAGTTTTCCAAAAATCTGAATGGGTAAAAAAATTAAAAACAGTAAAAATAGGATCAGTGCAGCTCCCACTGACTTGAAAAATTAGAAATTCAGATGTTAGCAAAAAGACCCCTTAGTAACTGTGAACTGTTAACTAGATGCATAGCCAAATACATGTATATGTACAGTAAGGGGCAGATTTACTAAAATTCGAATTTGAGGGTTAATAAACCCTCAAATTTCGAATTTAAAGGGGAATTTCAAAAACATTCAAATTCAATTGTTTTTAACACAATTCGACCAATTTAACCAATCAAATGATCGAATAATAAAAATTCGATTGATTCATTTAAAAAAATTTTTATTCGATCACAAAAAACTTTAAAACACCTATGGGAGCTTCCCATAGGGTTTTAAAGCAATTCGGTAGGTCCAAGTTGGCAAACTGGCCTATTGAATTTTTTTAAAGGGGGAGTACTTCAACCATGGAATATTCGAATATTCAAATACAATTAAATTTGAATTATTCGAATTGGTCGAAGTTACCTCATTAGCATATTCAAAATTCGAATTCGATTTTTTTTAAAAATTCGATCGAATTTTGAATTCTTCGCACAAATTTAGTAAATGGGCCCCTAAGTGCATGTCCACTATTTGATTCTGAATGTTGCTTAACCTCATAAAGTTTTCTTTAAGGTGATGGCACCAATTTTGTGGGGTCATTCATTTCAAGCAGGCTTTAGGATTATTAGAAGGAATTGTAAAGTCTAATCCACTTTTAGGCTATCCCATGTAAACTAGCATAGTGAATAGTCTGATGTCAACATAATCATTATTGCTAAATTCCTCATTTGGGACAAGATGGGGTGTAGGAATTAGGCGATGATTGTAAAAAGCAAATACGTACCAGCCTCCTTTTCCCTTTCCTCTAATAATATCAATTGGAACAGAGTATTATTTTACCTGGTTGTCTGGAATATTGGAAAGATAACAACTCTAGTCTAGTTTCTGTACAGCTCAAACAATTCAGTAGTTTAAATGATTCAGTTTTAATATCATTATTATTTTGTACACTTAAATTGGCAATATACTGCTGCATTTGCCCATTCTTTTTAGTAAAAATATTTATTTTCTTTTCATTTCCCTGTAATCAAAGAGTTATTTGAAATAAAACTGTGTATAAACAAGCCCCTCCATTCCCAAAACCACTACTTATGTCTCCTCAGCCCAATAGTTTGAGCACCTAGGCATTCATACTAGGCTACATACAGTTGTGGGATCTCTTATCTAGAAAGACGTTATCTGGAGAGCTCAAAACTACAGGAAGGTCATCTCCCATAGAGGGCATTTTAAGCATTTTCAAAGCATTTTCAAAGATTTCCCTTTTTCTCTGTAATAATAAAACACATAATACACTAGTTCCGGATAAGCTTATGTTGGACTGGTATCACGTGTATATAAATTCCAGGCTGGTTACTAATACTGTATTGAATCAACCTGATTGATTATTATTAGCAAACAAAACTATAGCACTTCTACACAATTGGTGAGGGACAACTACTATTAACCTCCTGTAGAGCGAGTTTACATGCAACTCTTAGCAGGTGCAGGTGGTTCTTAAAAGAAATTGTAACTTTTTATTTGCAGGGATGTTTAAAAATCTTGCAGATGAAATAGTACAATTATTTAGCAGTTACTATTAATTTAGCTTCTAGTAGTGATTGCTCAGGCCAGTTACCAGTGACAGTATATTAATCAGTTTCACTGGACTGAGTGCAGGCCCTCTAAATGAAACTATCTTGGAATGTACCTCTATCCCTAGGTTTGTACACTTGAGTCCCTACTCTGCCAGGTGGCACCCATGATTATTAACCCAACTTCTTTTCTCATCTAAGTATCAGACTGCTTACTAGCTACCCTCATCTGAAATCTCCCAGCAAGCTATTACAAAACTATCCTGTTCACCTACTGGATCTACTTAAACCCAGGTTTTGAGTTTCATCCACCTCCTCCATCAAGTGAGCACCAAAGAGCCTGAGACTTAAACATTTCTATAGAACTACCTAAAATAAAGGTTAGCTAAACCTTTATTCCCCCCCACCCCCCTCTAATAGGTAATTCATTACTGCAACTTTATACCTATTTCTGGCATGCAATTGAGAGACTACTAATTAAACTTTGGGGGGCAACCACCAAAATATGAGGCACATTTACAGAATATTGACCTAAAATAATTGATACTAAGCATTTTATATTTTTGCAATTTAATAACACTTTCCTGATTTTTCCCAATTTTTTGGAGGAAAAATAATGAGTACTGTGTTATATTAGCTATGCTCTTTTATAGGCAGTTTCCAAATAACATTTTGCAGCTACAAAATGGTAAAATGATTTGTGTATAGGAACTTGTTATTTTTTATGATGGGTAACTTTGTAAACTTTGATTAAAAAAAATACAGTGCTTATTAAATCAGCCCCTGTAGATTAGATTGCATCAACTGATTTGTACTGCAAACTTTTTATTGAAAAAAATTACCCTGATATAAAAATGTTGTAGTTGGAAAGCATGCAACAAAAACTTTTTATGTGAATAGAGTCCAGAGAATTAATTGTGTTTTTTTACCCAAAATAGCAATGAACAGTTGCTAATGATGTCTATTCACAAATCACAAGATATTGTAGAGTTTAGTATCAAAATAGCCTTTGATATTATGTCTGTACAAAAAATCATCCAAGACCCTTTTGAAAGCATCAACAGAATCAGCATCATAACATCACCCGGCAGTGCATTCCACAACCTCACTGTCCTCACTGTGAAGAACCACCTACGCTGCTTCAAATGAATGTACTTTTCTTCTAGTCTGAAGGGGTGGCCTCTGATGTGGTGATCCTCTTTATGGGTAAAAAGGTCCCCTGATATTTGTCTATAATGTCCTCTTATGTATTTGTAAAGTGTAATCATGTCCCCTCGCAAGCGCCTTTTTTTCCAGAGAAAACAACCCCAACCTCGACAGTCTACCCTCATAATTTAAGTCTTCCATCCCTCTAACCGGTTTAGTTGCATGTCTCTGCACTCTCTCCAGCTCATTTACATCCCTCCTAAGGACTGGAGTCCAAAACTGCACTGCATATTCCAGATAAGGTCTTACTATGGATCTATAAAGAGGTTTAATTACAGTGTCAAAGATATTCTTTGAAAAGAATGGGGCTCAATTAAGAGTCAATGAAATATTAAATGAGTTTAACATTCTCAGCAAACTAAGATGGTTAAAAAAATCACAATGGAAGATGCACAAGCAAACATACAGATAGATAATCAACTGGCCAACCCCTTCAAATTATGCAAGGGCTTAAAAAAGGAGATGGGACGGCCCAAGTATTGTTTAATATCACCCTAGAATATGTCATCAGAAAAATGCCAATAAACCCAACAAATATACAGTATTAACATATAAGTCAGTTCAAATAGTAGATTATGTGGATTACATGAACATAATGGACATGACAATTTAGTGGTGAAGGAAACATACACTGATCTAGACAGCAGGTCCAATCAAGGAGGTAGGCCTGATGATACAGTAAATATGGATAAAGCAAAAATAAAAATACAGATGAACAGGAAGATAAACACAGAATGCAACACAAGGTGATCGCAATCTGGAAACTGTAAAATGATTCACATAAGTTGTAGAAGATATAGCAGAGATTCATGGGAGAATTATTCAAGCAAAAAGAGCTTACTTTGCCCTTTCACACATTTTCACTTGAGATCTTGAGCTCCACAGAAACAACAAAATGCAGGCAGATAAAACCATACAAATCCATACAATATATATAGATTGACTAAGTTACTAAGATCTAGAAAGAGATGGGCTGAAACCTGAGAACTATTAAAGATACACAACTTGAATCAAGGAGTGATGGACAGGGTTGGGTAGGGCAGGAAACTGAAGGAGTCCAGGCCATGAGTTGCTTATTTATTTAAAAATTTGAATCTAAAACCCAATTGAATAAAACCATGAAAACAAAAATTTAATCAACTGAATTCAAGTTCCCTTCATCATTTCAATGGGTCATAAAATTATCAGAAAAATTCAGAAAACTAAAAAAAAAGGGGTTTCAAGCTGTTGGTGTTTAATAAATCTTGAATATTTGAATTAGTGAGTTTTTGCTCAAAAACATTGAATAACAGTAAAAATATGAATTTGAACCTAGATTAATCAGCCTCTGAGGAGTCAATTTTCAGATACCGATAAGTACATTTCAAAAAAGATTTATTGATATTTTAAAATTTAACAATATATTATCAATGATTCCAGTGTGAAAATAATTGTTCATCAAAGAGTGAAGTTAAGAGTGAAGTTCCGCCACTAGAGTGAAATTCTACCACTAGAGTGAAATTCCGCCACTTTCCATTCATTTCTATGGCATTTTTAAAGACATATTCATCAAAGGGTGAACTTTCACCTCACCCATTGATGAATACACCTTGCAAAATCCCATAGAAATGAACTGAGAACTGCGGAATTTCCCTCTAGTGGCAGAACTTCACTCTATGATGAATCTACCCCAAGGTGTGCATTCTGACAAACTCTGTGGGACATTCACTAAGATCCGAAAATTTGCCAGCGCAGGCTTTGTTATTCGTTCGCCACACTTCACCAGGCGAATTTTCGCCAGTGCTACGCAAATTCACTAAAGTGCGAATTTACGCTCAGGTCGGTGAACGGTAGCGTATTTACTCTAGTGTTACTTCACTAGACATAGCGCAATTACGCTAGCGAAGCCTAATTTGCATATGGCGCGAATTACAAAATATAATAGAAGTGTATGTTACAGCCACTGTACAAGCCCAGGAAACGTTTAATAAAAAAAAATAAGGTTGTCCTATTGCCCTTCATGTGCCCCCTGTATAGTTGAGTTGCCACATGTTAGGAAATGTAGGGTGGAAGAAGGGTAACCCCCCAAAAATATTATTGATCTTTTTCAGACTATCACTCTCCTATGCTAAAATATGCCAGAATTTTTTTAGGACTTAGAAAAAATTTGACATTTTTTTTTCAACCTCCTATCTATTGTATTGAACTTCGCCTGGTCTGAGCAGGCGAAGTGAAGTCTAGCGTAAGTGCTAACGTTCAGCAAAAATTTGAACGATCCTTCGCCAGTGCGCAACTTCGCCTGGCGTAAGGGTGCGAAGTTGCGAAGAGCTGGTGTTAGTGAATTTGCGAAGTTACGATTTGACGTCACGCTTGCAAATTTGCACTAGCTTTAGACGCTTTGCGCTTTAGTGAATTTGCCCCAGAGTTTGTTAAATGTGTCAATTTGTTAAAAATGTTACTTGCTTATTTTTAGTTACTGTACAGCTCAAACAATTCAGAAGTTTAAATGATTCAGTTTTAATATCATTATTATTTTTTACACTTAAATTGACAATATACTGTTGCATTTTGCCCATTTTCTTTGAACTATTGTATATACTTTATACAGGCGGTCATACTAGGCTACATACAGTTGTGGGATCTCTTATCTAGAAAGACATTATCTGGAGAGCTCAAAACTACAGGAAGGTCATCTCCCATAGAGGGCATTTTAAGCATTTTCAAAGATTTCCCCTTTTCTCTGTTATAATAAACACACAATACACCAGTTCCGTATAAACTTATGTTGGACTGGTATCACGTGTATATAAATTCCAGGCTGGTTACTAATACTGTATTGAATCAACCCAAACTCTTAGTTTGTTAAATGTGTCAATTTGTTAAAAATGTTACATATTTTCCTAATATAATAGGAAAGCTTTGATCAATTAACAGTTTGTTCCTTCAATAATCAAACACAAAGGGGGTTATTTACTAAAATCCAAATCTATCTCATTTTCTATTAAACAGCTCCACCAAATCCACATCCATGATTTTACCTTAGTTATCAATAAAATAACTTTAAAAAGTTGTGTTTCGACTCAAACTCAAATCATGCAAATTTTTTGGGACTTATTGCACAAAACCCCCATTTTTTTTAATTATCCGCTAAACCAAACACAGACCATGATATCTTGAAATGGAGATAGGGACATCTCTCATTGACTTATACATGACCTTGACAGGTTTGAGTTGCCGGGTTTTCATATTCTGGCTTTTTCTAGCATTGGGGTATAAAAAAAATCTCAAAAATTTTAGTCTTTGCCCCAAAAAGCCAGACCAGAAAAAATTAAGTTTTAGTAAATAACCCCTAATCTATCAGAAATATAAAAAATGGATCAGCGCCTCTGGCAACGGAGACACAAAACACCAGAAATAAAAGAAAAAAAATGTATATATAGTGTTGTATATATAGTGTAGTATTTTTAGATATTATTATTATTATTATTATTAACATGTATTTCTATAGCGCCAACTTGTTGCGTAGCGCTGTAAAGTGAATGTAATTATACAACCAAATCACATGACACCACGTATTACTCCAGGGAATTTATGTTGTGCTGTAATCCTTTCCCTTTCTATAGGCTACTTCACATGTGTTGGAAAGTCACACTTAGTTCCCCTTTAAAGTGAACAATAGTTCCTCTCAGCATGCATAAGTGGTGATATTAACAATCCCACCGGGATTTGCTAAATTGCCTACTTACTAGATAGTTAGCCTTAATTCACCCGTAGTTTTATCTGTACTCTTCTTCTCCTTCGTCACTCCATGTTTTTCCACATACATATAAGACACAGACTTATATTGTGTAATTTGCTTTAATAAAACTGCTTTAAAATCAATGAAAGATTTTCACTCACATTTTTATCAATCTTTACAAGCGTTACAGAATAGGCTGTTCTATGCTGGTTGCCCAGTTGTATCCTGGGTTGGAGTATAAATCTGGCTTCTCCCTCGTGGCACTTTCCTGCAAGTTGCTGTTCCGTCCCCACTGCCTGACATGTTTCGCTGGTCCAATTAGCTTCCTCAGAGGCACCTTCAACAGAAATGCTTATGCCTTACCCCTGAGTTAAATTTAAAAAAAGCTACAAACATAACACTTCAAACTCTACAAATGCTTCATACTTAATGCCAGTATTGACAAAAAAATTTTAATCAACCAATGAAAAATCTTATTTTATAATTCCCCCAATTCGTCCTTTTGTATGTTTTCACAGTGACTCCAATGCCTTTGGCAAAATGTTGCCATTTCAAGAATTTTCTGTGGTTTTGTGAATTTTTCAGCAATGTGAAACAACATTTGGCAGATTCACTAAAGGGAGAAGTGGCTTACACTAGCGACTTTTCACCAGCATTACCACCCACAGGGACATCGTCAATTCTCAAGCAAATGGGACTGTTGCTGGCAGTAATTTTCAGTCTATCACCAGTTTTCGCCTGGCAAAAGTACAGATTTTACTGAACGTTACATCTTTCACCAGAGTTGACTTCACCCCCTCAGACCAGGCGAAGTGGTAAAAAGAAGTTAGATTTGCCTCAATCTTCTGTCACTTGCATCATATTGTATCTGTCGAAAATGCAATAAAGTTAAAAAAACACTGGCGACTTTTCTTATTTTAAGATGGATTGCCTGCAAAAGTCCTAACATTTTATAACATATAGAACATTGGGTTCATGTGTAGGGCATTATATTAACTATCTTGTCTTTGTTAAGGTTCCCTGGGCATGTGTAATAAAAACAGGTAACAAACTATTTGCAACAACATTTATAATAAAGACCTGCATACAAGTTTAAATTTCTCCAATGATGCAGACTAGGCATAAATGAACTCTAGTGTATCTTTGTGATGAAACGCTCGCACAGTTGAAGTAATGCTAAAAAGTCTCCAGTGTTTGACGCCCAGAACAAAACTTTTAGTTTTACAAATTTTAGTGCATTTGCGCCAGGAGAATGTTGTGATGGGTGTGAAGCTGACACTGGCAAAATTTCACCTGTTGGTGAATATGCCCCCACAGGAAGCCTGTTCATGAATATATCGGGAGGAAAGAACAACTATCCCCCCCACACACAATGTTTATAGCATAGTTGTCATTTTGATGTATTTTTGCCTTGTGGTTCTCTGACTTTCCTCATTGTTATCTCCCTTCTGTTAAAGCTCCAGATGTACATCACACTGGAATACTGTTCTTTGCATTTCAAATATCTTTGTATTTAACATATAACTTGCAATTTAAACAAACTGCTTCTAAAATTAGTAGCACACGGTTATGATTTACTTTATTTGTCATGCTATTTAAAAAGTTTAATCCTTATATTTCAATTTACATGAAATTAATAGATTTTTTAAAGTCCTGCAATCTAAGATCATATAAGCATGAATTAATCTTAATTATAAAAAGCTATGCTTCAGTTCTCTTGCGGTAATAAATAGCTATAAGAAGAGGAAGATGGAAACAGGCACAAATAATAATGTAAAATTCAGTACTGCTTGTAGTCTTTTCAAATGAGAAAGTGTAATCTTTATTATTCTCTGGGTCACCCAATATTTTTAAAATAAAAATTATTTTAGCCCAGCTATCCACCCCAAAAATTCATTAGGCAGTAATATAGCTGTTTATCCAACAGTTAAAATAGCACAATATATTAATGCATTATATAGTTTAATGCAAATAACGAACATTGGTCTCTAGTGTATATGTGTACAGGTATTTGTGCATACAACCAGGTTAGCACCTTGTAAGGGCCCAGTACATGAAAAAAAATTAAATAAACTTTTATTTAGCATGGTTATTCAGGGTTACTCACAATCAACACTTGAATCCACTTTAGCTTCCAACAGGTTCAAGCCTTTAAATTGCACCACCTACTGGTCATGTAGTCCGTCGTATGTCCTATGACCCTCCACTTAACCCCAGCTAGGACTTTGTCTTGTGCCACCTCCCTTCTTCAGTCAGCTTAACACAGTGTCAGTGCCCCTCTGACCTTTCCAGGTAGGAATTTATGTCACCTGGCCTGGGTTGTCCACACTGTCCTTATTCTAATAGTTTTCCCTATCTGTAGCTGAACCACAGCTGCTAAGCCATTCTTTCACCTTGTTGTGGTGCCAGATACCCATGCTAACCAGCCCTGTCTGGCTAAGGCACCTAGTACCTGTACTTAAACTTTTAAGACCTGTCTACCTAAACCTGCAGGAACAGAATCACTCCACCCTGGGCGGGGCTTCCTTTTTATACCTTTCCTACTTGCCCTTCATTGCTCCCTTTTGGAAAAAACAGAACATTACACCCACAATCTGTTTCTTTGCTAAATTATTTTTACCATTTTAATTCACTCCACATTGTTAGGTACACTATCAATTTCCTTGCTCACACATGCAATTATCACACAACATTGCAACAATTCTTTCTAACAGACATTACAACATACCTTCTTACAACCCTCTTACAACCTCAGCATCTTAATGGCCATTCATTGTTTTGGTGTGCTCACATGCTATCATTTTAATGCTGACATGCAACATGTCCACATTTTGCACATGTGACCAAACTTGTGGTGTCACAACATCTTGAAAGGGATGTCAATGAACACCAATGGTCCCTGTGTTTGTAGCTGGGATTACCTCAATACTGGAGGAGTGTTAAAATATATATTTCAAAATGCTATAGTTGATTTAGCACTTATAGAATTTGCAATGCACTACCTAAAATATTTATAAACATTGGCCTCAATTTATCAAACTATTATCAAACTTAAAATTAATGAAAAAAAGCATGAATGTGGATAAAAAAAAAAGTGTGCAACTTTTTTCTCGAATGATAGCTTATTTAATTACAAGATGTTCTTGCTCACGTTTTTTGCAGGAAAAAAGTTGCACAGAAATACAGTTCAATTCATTTTCAATGAACTGAAAATCTAAATGCTTTACTGAGCTGTGAAAATAAATAAAGTTGTCAGAGAATATTCACATTGACACCTGTACAACCTTGCCATTTTGACGTGTGCAGCTTTTCTGAACTGAGAAAACACATCAACTTTATTTTTGATAAATCAGCCCCTTTGCTTTATTTAAATACAATAAATATTATATTATATGTTATGCAAATTTTAAAGATGTGTTGTTTATGTTACATTAGCTAAAGTATTAGGTGTCATGATTTTTTGCTTTTAAGGGTAGGGACAGACAGGGAGATTCGGGGAGATTTTGTCGCCTGGCGTTTTTAGCAGGCTACAATCTCCCCGAATTTCCTTCTCCCTGTCTGCCGATCGTAAAGGCACAAAGCGCCAGCGCCTGTGCAGACGCGGCGCGGCGATTTCCGGAATCGCCCGAAGATACCTCGTGAGGAAACTTCGGGCGATTCCGGAAATCGCCGCGCCGCGTCTGCACAGGCGCTGGCGCTTTGTGCCTTTACGATCGGCAGACAGGGAGAAGGAAATTCGGGGAGATTGTCGCCTGCTAAAAACGCCAGGCGACAAAATCTCCCCGAATCTCCCTGTCTGCCCCTACCCTAAAAGTACAGTGGATGTTTTTCTCAGCCTCCGTTAAGCTCTCTTAAAGATAAATTAACTACAGGTCCCTATACGTCAAACTGTAGTAAATAAACTTTTTTGAAAAAAATGAATGAAAAGTCTTGCTCTACATCTTATGATACATGCTACCTAAAACCTACAACAACAACTACAACAACCTATGATCTTGCAAAAGAGTGGGAACGTGCAACCACATCCAAGCGCAACTTTGTTAAAACAGTAAACAAGTAAATGATCAATATGAGCTCAAGATGGAACACTTATCTACAGGGCAAATAGTGAGAACACATTACTGTAATAAAATCCAAGATCCAGTGTATAATATCTCTAAGATCAATGTGCAATAGCAGGCAAGGTGGTAGGGTCACCTTTCCTTCAGAAACACATGACAGCAGGAGGGGGGTGATGAAAAAATGGGTATCATAACATTTGAGGGACTTTGCAGCTGAAGATCTCCTACTACTTATATACTGGAATTAGGAACTTGGCTGTAATATAAACACACATCACACTTTGCAGTGACTTTTCTTTTTGGAAATAAAACAGCCAGTGTTGAAATTTGAATACAAGAAAGTCACCAAAACTCATGAATAGTCAAGAAATCTCAATAAAACTTATAAATATGTGAATTCTTAATTCTAGTAATGTAGTAGAAATGTACTCCCAGGAAAAGTTCCATATGTCAGTGATTTTCAACCTTGTGCCTCCAGCTGTTAACGAACTACAAGTCCCACAATGCAATGAAGGAGTCTGACAGCCACAGTCAGGCAAATGCATTGTGGGACTTGTAGTTTCTTAACAGCTGGAGGCACAAGGTTGAAAATCACTGCCATATGTAACTGACAGTTAAGGGTTCAGTATTTGTCTGATAGATAACCGTGGTATTCCACACTCATCCATATATTCATTTGGATTAAGTTGTTCTAGTGTTATTTTGGGAATACTTCAATCATCAAGTATCATCAAATATTGTAAAAAGACAGCTCCAAGAATTTACTGAAAATTCGATATAATTTCTAAAAAACACAATATATATTAGTTAAATACAAAATTTGCTTTGATCATCGCTAATGAGACAATTTCTGGACCAAAGGATGCTCACTTTTAAAACTTCAGTTAACAAAGAGAAACCTGTGGGTAGCGTTGTCACCCATCTCCTGTTTTTTCCGTGGGCTTTCTGGTTCAAAATGTGTTGCTTGGTTTGCAACAATCTGAAAAAATAATTCACCCAATTGTGGCTAAGAACTTATCTGCGAGGTATAATCTGAAAAGTCTGGGTTTTTGTCGAGTTTTTGCTGTGAAATTTGATAAATCGAATTTTTCGAAGCATAAATTGTTCACTATACAGTACCAATTGATGCTCGATTTTGTTGCTATGTTTTGTCACTTCGATTTTTCAAGACCAATTATTGATAAATTAGTTCAATTTGGTTGTAATCAGCCCCTTAGTGTTCACTATTTGATAAATGCACTTGTAAAAATCCCACAGGAATAATAGAGAAAATTGTTTCATACTTTCATACTGTAATTTTCTTTTCCTGGCCATTCCCTGTAGTAGCATCTCAAAACCTCTGGGTATTCCCTCTCAACGATGATTATGACAGAAGGAAGAACTTACCGATACTATAAATGCCTCCTCCCACTATGCTCCATGTCTAAGTACAAAGCTTCTGGAATACATAGGTTCTATCGTTAATGGGTGGGGAGATGCTACTATAGGGAATGGCCAGGAAAAGAAAATATCTGAGAAGAAACATCAAGATTATAATGTCTAAGAAAAGTATTAGTGGATCTCCATGTTGCGGCCTTGCAAATCAAGTAACGAATCACCTGTGTCTCTGCCACCCAGTATGCTGCCATGCCTCTAGTTGAATGAGCTCTCACCCCACTTGGTAATTGTTGACCTTGCTTTCTGTAGGCCATAGTTATTGCCACTACTATCCATCTTCCAATTGGTTTAACAGAAGCCACCATGATTATAAAAAGATTATCTGACTTTCTGATAGTTTGGGTTCTCAGAATATACTCCTCCAAACAATTTCTCACATCCAGACTTGACCATAAAGCTTCTTCTTGAGAAGGGAAATTAAGATTGAATGATGGGAGAACAATGGGCACATTCAAATGAAAAGTAGACACTACCTTAGGTAAGAAATTCGGCATTGTTCTAAGAACCTCCTTCTCTGGATAAAACACTGTATAAGGACCTTCATATGAGGATCTTAGTTCACAAATTCTTCTGGCTGTAGTTAGTGCAGTTAGCAAAACAGTTTTTAAAGTAAGGTGCCATAATAAAATCTCTTCTATTGATGCAAAGGGTTTTGCTGCTAGGGCCCTCAAGACAAGTGGAAGGTCCAACGGAGGAGAGAGAGACTTAATTGGAGGACGAATACATTTCACTGCTGCCAAGAAATTAATTATCAAAGGATCCTCTGCATATTTGACATTCAGGATAGCCAACAAAGCCGATACCTGCACCTTCAGAAAATTCCAGGTGAGGCCTCAATCTAAACCTGTCTGCAAAAATTCTAGAATTTTAGTTGTGAAAAGGCTCAGAACTTGAAAGCAATACCAAATATTGTAGATATTCCGAAAACCTAGAAGTCCACCCCCTCTCAACCTCCAGGCCTTGAGGTTTACATATTGAGGAAATGGGTGATACACTGGCCCTTGAACTAGAAAATCAGGTCTCTTGGAGAACTGTATTGGTTTCTCGATGCTCAACCTCCTCAAAAAAGGGTACCATGGCCGACGCAGCCAATCTGGCAAGATTGCAATTACATTTGCTCTGGATATCATTATCTTTCAGAGGAACATGATGAGTGGTAGAGGGGGAAAGATGTAGACTAGATCATGATGCAAATCTTGGGCTAGGGCATACACAGCTTCTCGAATAGAACCATGTCACCTTTGCGTTCTGGGAAGTCGCCATGAGATCTAAAGTGGTGGTTCCCCACGTGCGAGTTACCTGAACAAATATCTCTTGATTTAGCTCCCATTCGGTATAATCCAATGGTCTCTGGGAGAGAATATTTGTTGTTAGATTTTCCTTTCCTGGTATGTAAACTGAGGTAAAATCTGACAAATGCATTTCTGCACAACACATAACTGGTACACATAACTGCCCCCTTTTTTTCTTATATATGCAACTGTGGATAAATTGTGGGTTCTTATCTTTACACAAGTTCCCCTTATAAAATCTTCGAAGGCCTTTAATGATTTGACGACTGCCCTTATTTCTAAGATATTTGAAGGAACATCTCTCCAATTTCCAGGCCAGAGACCCTGTGCTGAATGGCCTGAACAATGAGCTCCCCAAACTTCTGCTGAGGCGTCGGTATATATCTCGACCCAGGATGAATGCTTTAGAGGAAAATCTCCTAATAGATTTACGTCTTCTAACCACCACTGTAGACTTAGTTTGGTGGATGTTGGCATTGGAATGGATAGAGTCCAATCCTTGTGATATATGTTCCAATGGGAGAGAAAAAGATCTTGGAGAGACCTCATTCTCCACTTGGCCAACTTCACTAGACCTATACACGAAGCCATGAGACCTAAAATCGTCATAGTTCTTCTTGCTGAAGATTGAGTCTCTTGATAAACTTTGAAAATTTCCACTGGATCTTTGCTTTCCTTTCCTGAGTCAATCTGATCATATTGTTTTTCTTGTCTATTTCTGCTCCCAGAAATATAAGGGATTGAGCTTGTGATAAATGGCTTTTGTTCTCTTTCACCAACCAACCCATCTCCTTGAGCATGATCAGAACTAAATCTCTGTTGAGACTTGTAATGGGTCATCCAGATAATGGAAAATTTCCAAGCCTTCTTGTCTTAGCCATGCAATAACGACTATGAGGACCTTCTAGAAGTAGAGAGACTGAAAGGGAGACAGGTAAACTGTAGATGAAGATCCCTCCAGCCAAATCTTAGATACTGCTGATGCTCTACTGCTACTGGTACATGTAGATATGCATCCTTCAAATTGATTGTTATTAACAAATCGCCACGATTGATAATTGGCCTGATAGTAGCTAAGGTTTCCATCTTGAAGGATTGGATCTTTATCAGCTTGTTTAACCTTCTTAAATCCAGAATAGGTCTGAGGTCTCCCGAACTTTCTCTGACAAGAAACATACTGTAGGAGGGAGAGTAGAAGCCTCTTGTCCTTGGATGCTGCGGAACAAGTACCACCACTCCTTTCAGCATTAACTGTTGCACATACTTCTCCATTGCTATAATGGCCTCTGAGTCTCTTTGCATCTGAGTTTGACAGAAAAAATCTTGGTATGGTTTTGAAGAAATTATATTCTGTATCCTCTGTAAATAATTTCTAGTACCCAGGAATCCTGAGTTACAGATGCAGTCACTTGGATTTGTAAGTTAAATGCGTCGTGACTCAGGGCTAATTGAAGAAACTGTGTTATCCAAAGTTATCTTAACTCATTTAATGCATTTAACCTTTTCATTAGCATACCAAAGCACCATTGTTTTCAATGGTGAACTCTTTAATTGGATGGGATGCTGTGACACAATATTCTGTGCTAAGTGGGATAAATGGTATAAATGAGTTAAGTCACACCACATTTAACACACAAATCCAAGTGACTGCATCTGTATTTCTGCCTAGGCCTCCTTGAATGTAAGAGTCTTGCCCCCACTCTTAGGGGGAAATTCACTAAAGTGTGAAGCGTCTAACACTAGCGCTAATTCACCAGCGTGACGTCAATTCGTAACTTCGCAAATTCACTAAAACCGACTCTTGCGAATTTTTGCTAGTGAAGTAGATAAACTTGCGCAACTTCGCACCCTTACGCCAGGCGAAGTTGTGCACTGACGAAGGATCGTAATTACGCAAATTCACTAAGATGACCATTTTACTGAACGTTACCACTTACGCTAGACGTTACTTTGCCAGGTCAGACCTGGCAAAGTTCAATACAATAGATAGGAGCTTGGAAAAAAAATCGGAAATTTTTTCTAAGTCCCAAAAACACGCTGGTGTGTTTTACCTTTCTAGGGTGATAGTCTGAAAAAGAGCGAAATTTTTTTGGGGGGGGGTTAACCTCCTTCCCACCACATTTCCTAACATATGGCAACACAACTATATAGGGGGCACATGTAGGGCAATAGGCCAACTTAATTTTTTTTATTAAAGGTTTCATGGGCTTGTGTAGTACAAAGTAGTGGCTGTTTAATTCTATTATACTTTGAAATTTGCACCATATGCAAATTAGGCATTGCTAGCGTAAATGCGATTTGCCTGGTGAAGTAAAGTTAGCGCTACTTGGCTAACCGCCACCCTGAGCGAAAATTCCCTTCTTAGTGAATTTGCATAGCGCTGGCGAAAATTCGCTTGGCGAAGTGCGGCGTATTTTCACCGCTTAGTGAATTTCCCCCCAAGAGTTTGGGCAGGCCTCATCTCATGCTGAGTTGTTTAGGAGAACCACTGGTTCTTGACTTATGGTTCTGCAAAAAGCTGGAGTTATTTGAGTGCCAGGATTGGCCACAAAAGGTATCTCTTTTCAATCTAAAAGATCTAGACTCCTCCTTGCGTCGACTGAAGAATCTTTCAGATTGAGATCTCCTAAAGGCTTCTCTGAAACATTTATTCTGTTGTAAAAAAGAGGACTTTCCCCGGAAGACTTAATCTCATTTGCCAAATAGGTGCCCTGCTTCATACGGGAGCTTACATAACGTATTCTTGGAAGTCATGCCTGCCTGCCAATTCCTCAGCCAAAGGGCCCTTCTTGTTGAGACAGACAAGGCTTTAGTACGGGCAGGTCTGCCATCGGGGGGGGAGCGTTGTACCGGGCCCGAGCCTAAAGGGGGGCCCGACTGTGTTAAATTTTTCAAATTAGCCGGGCCCCTCTGTAGCGCCGAAGTTTATGTGCCACTGAACCCGAAGCTGCACTGAAAGACCGAAAGCTGTGCTCAGACCTGCTACTGCTCACACTACTCCATTCTCTATCACTAAGCTCTGCGCGGCAACTACATTCTTCCCAGTTCTTGCCGAGCTGCTGCTGCTGATGATGTCAAGGGTGAGGCTGACATGGGGGGGTGGAGAAGGAGGGAGGGAGAAATGAACACAAGTTTTTAACCCCATGACTCCAAATTGAGCTGTGAAGAAGAGGCAGCTACTCTACTAATTTAAGGGGGGCCCTGGCACCAATTTTTTTTTATTAACTTATAGGAGGCGCCCTGACCACCAATGGCTTTTTATAACTTGTGAGTAAGGGGTGTTACTGTTTTTAGCACTGGTGTTTGTGTGGACTTTTTAATGTGGAGTGGGCCGGGCCAGGGGGACAGAAAAATTTGCTGTATGGGGCCCCATGATTTCTGATAGTGGCCCTGAGTTTCTCCAGTCATATACAATAACAAACCTATAGTATTTAGAAGTAAATGTATATATTATTTTCTCAATTATAAATATAGTATATATAGTACACATTATATACTCTTGCTGTAATTTATTTGGCTCTTAGAAGTCACCTCAGAGTTCTGTGACCATATAAAAGTACAAGTGTCCCTTGATAGTAAATTGGGTGTCATGAATAACTCCAGCACCTTTATTCGAATGCACAGCCCGCTATGATTCAGACCATTTTAATAAGGTATAAGATTTGTTTATTCCCTGCATGAATAGCATTTCAAACAGGGCTGTGCATGCCGACGGTATTTGCACAAAATGTACTTTGTGCAATATGTAATTATTTTATATTGCAAAAATGATATACCCTGTCAGTAGATGTGTTCTTGGGTTTTGTGCTAGCACAGTATTTACATATAATAAAAACAATGCACAGTAAAAGTAAAGTACAATACATATGTATTTATACTAGCATTGTCAGGATTAATGCAAAATTCTATATAAGGAAAAGAGTAATGTGTGTGTGTGTGTGTATTCCACATTCCTGAGGCAATAAACATACATTTATTTTTTTTATTAAATTTTTATTGATTCTTTTCCAAAACAATATATTTACCATGTCCAAACATTGTTTTACACAATAACAGTTATTTACACAATAATTATGACTTCTTAAAGTAGCTTTTATTGTTTTTATTCATTTTTTGCATATTTGAGAATCCTTATGGGTATGGTATTTCTCATTGATGTCTTAAATA
>CM044433.1:36268821-36357665 GCA_024363595.1 Xenopus borealis
TATATATATATAGTTTTATATATATATATATATATAATACAAATAAATAGATGGATGAATAGATTCATGATAGATGATAGGGTTCTATACTTGAATTGCATGAGGTTTTTGGACTACAGCAGATACCCATTTTTTAACAAATAAAGGACTGTTTTTAAATGGGAGAAGTGCAGTTTTTTTTAGCAATATATATGTAGATGTGTAGAAAGATAAACACATAATTTCTCAACATCATATACTAGAACACACTGAAAATACAGTAAAAGGATACCCCTTACACATCCTACAACAAGTAAAGCTAATTTGTAATCTATGTTAAGGCCTTTTAGTCATCTCTGGATCCATCAGATGTCACTTTTTTTCATTTGTAAAGCTCTGTCACCTCCCCTGGTCAGCATGGGTATACCTCAGAACCCAGAACTTTAAGATGGGTATGCCCAGCATCCATATAACAGAGAGTGGGTGAATTTTTCTTTTGTGAACCTGTTAATCTGACATTTTGATATGCACCCTGAACAGGGAAACTTACCATTTCTTTCCTGAACAAAGTTCTTTGTATTTTACCCAATGTGCACACCTCCAGTGTAGGCATTTACCAAAATATTATGTTCTGTTTGGGACAATATTCTGCAATCAGTACTTTACTGAAATCATTAATTCCTGGATAAGACTAAAAAATAAAATCTCCTAGTGTTTCTCCCTGATACCCACTGTTGGCCAACACAAGAGTGGTGTTATGCTGTTCTATGGTGCATTACTGCTTACACAAACAGGGTCTGCATGGAAGAGTTATCAGGAAAAAGCCTCACCAGAGGCCTCATTGCAAGCGTCAACCTCCAAGGCATGCAAAACAACATGAACAAAACACCTTGCCAACTAGTAAATATGAGAGGGATCTAGTATGCTTTGGGGCTGTGGTAGCCAGTGGATTCAGCAAAATTTTAGCAAATTAAAGATGCCACTGTAAAACAGCCAAGAAGCTCAATCTGAAAATGGGATGGTTTATACAACAAGATCATCAAACCCACCATGAGCTACTTGAAAAAAAAGGAAGCTAAAGGTTTTGGAATGGCCCTCACAGCCCTGTGACATAAACATCATTGAAAATATGTGAGTAGATATTAAACATGCAAGATGGCCCAAGAAGATCTGGGAAACTAGAAGTGATCTGCAAAGATGAGTCTCAGAAAAAACCCTACTGTGAATTGAAAAACTCTTCCCAGATACAAAAGATGTTTACACGGTGTGATCTGATCCACATGTATATTTTTTGAATTATTTGCCACCTACTGATTCTTTCAAGCTTTCAAATGAGGATCACTGACCCCATTTAAAATGCTCTGTAAGTCTACAAATTTATTGTTATTGTTTTTTATTCAGCCCTTCTCCTATCCATAGTCCAGTCTCTTGTTGAATTCAGTGCATGATTACTAGGGTAACTGGGATCCTAGCAATCAGATTTCTGAAACTGCTAACCGGGAAGCTGTTTAATAAAAAGTTAAATAACTCAAAAACCACAAAATGAAAACAAACTGAAATTTGTTTCAGAATATTCCTCTCTACATCACACTTGGGGGCCCATTTATTAGACCTCACATTTATCTGGTTGAGGTTTTAAAGGGAAAAACTCAAATTTATTGAGGGAAAAAAAACTGAATTATTAGAGATGTATAATACCTCAAAGCTGCTAAAATCCAAAAATACTCTCTCAAACCTGTCAAGGTCATGTAGAAGTCAGTGGCAGATGTCCCTGAAGTTTTTTCTTGATTTAGTGATCTGCACTGGATAATCTGACAAAGTCTGGGTTTTTGTCCGATAATCTGATAAAATCAAGTTTTCTCAGTGACAATCTAGTCAAATGTCCAAACGTTTGCAATTAACACAATTACTATTTTCTTTGTTCCTAAGTTTTAAACTGTATGAAAGCAAAATGTAGGTGTTTTAACATTTGCAAATGTGTCGTTTTTTTTAAACACAATTGCAGTAGTGGTTTACTAAAATTCAATTTCAAAAGTAACTATATATATAATTTAGCAAGGGGTGGCCAAACTTTTCAACTGAATATATTATTTATATTATGTACATCTGTTATTATGAAATCTGTTAGCCAAAAGCACAGTATTCACAAAACTTGAATTATGGGACTCCTTTTTAAGCAAATTGTTTTTTCAAAAACTCCAGATTATAATTCAGCATACATGCATTTATATAGATACCAAATCCAATTGATATCAACATTTTTGCTCAACAGTATTAATCAAGCAAAAAATGTTTATTGTGAGGTTTTTTGTTTGATTAATACTGTTAAACAAAATTCCTGCAAATTGCCCTCAGTTGGACTTGGTACATTGCTGAGGTCTGTCACCCAGGTTTTTATTGTGGCTGTGTGGTCCATTCTGTTGTGTATTTATATAGATGCACAAGTTGTAATCTGTATGTTTCATGTGTTTAAACAAGAGCATAATTGACTGTCTCGCATCCCTCTTTCCCCCATGGAAGCAATATACTGTTTACATTTTCTCAACACTAGAAGTTCTGAAAATATGATAAAAATCCCTATTCTTTTATCAGTTTAGTAACACAAAATTATCACACAAAGTAAAATATAATTAGAAATAACATTTTCACTGATATTATGTTTAGGACTCTACTGCAAAACAAGTATTAAAACACTGATTTGAAATGATTTCATTCATTGAGCAAAAGAATATAAATTCAATAATCAGCGTCTCTTATCAGTACAGGACCTAGTATTTCATTTTCTGAGTTATGTAACACTATAATATCATGTTCCCACTATAGTGTGTGCTTGCAGGAGTTTGTACAGCTGCAGAGAGCACAAACAAGCTTAATGCTTGAAGACTGAAATAAATTAAGGCAATTTGTATGCAGATTAGAATGCTGCTGCCATCAAGAGGATTATTTTTTAATGGCAGGCACAAAAGAATTCCCATACAAGGTAGAAAAAGTAAAAAGAATAGAATTAAAGGATTTACCCTAATACCCAAAGACATTTATTGACTTTAATAAGGAGATATGTTGCTTGCTCTATGTTCATTTTCTCCATAGGGAGCTTTAGGAAGATTGATCTTCTTGATGGTGTTTTTGAAGAAAACTGTTTGAACGCTGAATTTAGGTAAGCACAGAGGGCAAAATAACAGCTGGTTGAACGGCTGTGATTTTGTAAAGAAGATCCTGAATTGCTTATGAGCATATATGGACATGCAAATGGAGTCCTCTGTTTTGCGTAATTGAGAATTTTGAATGTCAATCAAGATCAGTAAACATTTTAGGAACAATCTTGAATTCCTATGAAATTAATGATGTACAGATTGACCTTGATTTTGAACTGCTTTATGTAGTTTTTTTCTTCAATAAGTCCATGTTTTACTTAATGTGTCATATGCGTATTATCTTTACTCAGAATGATAGGTGCCACACTGTGAAGATGTTTCTGATAATGCTGCCTGTGCTTATATTTAATTAGTCTTCTGATATATATTTTAATCATCTACAGTCACATCCTCCTAACGTGCAGCGTCTGTCAGTGCTGACCTGTTTCCTGATTAGTTTAGTGCATTTTTACAACTTCTTTGCTTATTCTTTTATCTGCTTGTCAGGTAAAGGGCTGTTGACTAACTTCCCAGTCAGCTTTAGTCTCTACAAGACAATTAACTAACTGCAGCCCTGTACACCCTATTAGGGATGCACCAAATCAAGGATTCAGTTTGGGATTCAGCCAAGCTTTTGCCTTTTTCAGCAGGATTCGGCCAAATCCAGGTGCCTGGCTGAACTGAATGTAAAAAATCATGTGACTTTTTGTCATGCATCCAAGGAATTCAAATCATTTTAACTATACCATGTAGTTCTCTTTACTCCTTGTATCCCTAATTTACATATGCAAATTAGAGTTTGGTATTCACCCATCTTTTACAAAGGATTCAGTATTTGCCCAAATCCCAAAATAGTGGAGAGGGTATATTATCATTTAAATTAATTGGTATCTACCATCTGGCCACAGATTGCCAGCAACTGCAATATACTGTATATGTTTTCTACATTTTTAACCTAGCTTTATATGTTGTATGTTCTACAGGCTATTTGATAATTCTGCAGGTTTACTAGCAACCCATTTGAGAGAGAAAACATTTTACTCTGTGTGGAAATAAGCATTAGACTTGGAAAGGGGGTAGGCAATCTAAATACTGAAATAATTTTTTTATCATTGACCTTGGGAATGGGAACAAAATCAATTTGATCACCATAATGTGTTGCCAGCATAGATTATGACTTGAGTATTGAAAAGAAAACTGAAAAGTGTTCAAACTCAGTCTTCCTACTATAAAGCTTTAAAAGAAAGTTTGCCTTGTGCCCAGAATATTAATGGGAACATTTAGCAGGTTGCCAATAGTGATGGGCGAAACGGCCTCGTTTCGCTTCGGCGAAAAATTCTCGAATTTCCAGAGAAATTCGCAAATTTTTCGCCGATTTGCGAAACGAGTCGCGCGTCGTTTTTGACGCGCGTCGCGTCAAACGCGACGCAACGCGTTTTTGACGCGCGTCGCGTCGTTTCCGACGCGTCGCGTCATTTTCGGCATTTTCGACGCGCGACTCGTTTTTGAGCGGCGAATTTTTTTGGGCAGATTTTTTGGCAGTTCAGCGAATTTATTCGCCAGCAGCGAATCGCGCGAATTCGCCGCGAATCGCGCGAATTCGCCGCGAATTCGCCCCTGGCGAATAAATTCGCCCATCACTAGTTGCCAAGCTGACTTGGAATCTACAAAGAATTTGCTTTCGAGAGACATACTGGGGCAATCAAACCACCCTGTGTTGATGGGAGAGGTCATCTTCACTCAAACATATTTTGATGTTATTTTTATTCAGGAATGAAATGATGTTCCTTCCTGGAATGTTTAAAGGGGTGGTTCACCTTCAAGTTAACTTTTAGTATGTTACAGAATGGCAAATTCTAAGCAATTTTTCAACTGGTCTTCATTATTTATTGTTTTATAGTTTATGAATTATTTGCCTTCTTCTCCTGATTCTTTCTAGCTTTCAAAAGGGAGTCACTGACCCCCTCTAAAAACAAATCCTCTCTAAAGCTACACATTTATTGTTATCAATACTATTTATTACTCATCTTTCTGTTCCAACCGTTCCCTTCTAATATTCCATATTCACATTCAAATCAATGCATGGTTGCTGGGATAATTTGGACCCTAGCAACCAGATTGCTGACACTGCAAATTGGAGAGCTGCTGAATGAAAAGGTAAATAACTCAAAATATATTGCTCCCTACATCATACTAAAAGTTAACTCAAAGGTGAACAACCCCTTTAATAAATATACCTTTTCCATACCATACCTTTTACTTCATATTATATATAATTTCTCCATCACAGCTTTAGAGATTCCTGCACATGGATTCACTGTTCATGCTAACAGACCTTACTGCTCTCCATGCCAGCCTTTCACTAGCAAAACCCAGGCTTCCACACGAGGCCAAAGAAAGAGTGGCCAGTCCTCAGTACCTTATATAACCCGTCTAACACTCCTATCCATATACTGAATATAATTATCCTCACCCCTTTTAGATGTGTGATGCTAAAATATTTTGAAAAGACAAACTTGAAGAATAAGAAAAGTTTAATCCATGTCAATTTATTTTGCTATTAAGCAAGCCATACATGGTTATATTTACCCCCTTGTTGAAGTCACACAAGGGGTAAGCCAAGTTAGCTGATCCAACTGTTTCCAGTCAGGCCAAGTTCAGCATTTTAATTTGAATGAGATAACAAGGTAACATATATACAGTATGTTTGGACATGTTACAGGTAAAACACCTCTACTACCACTGTCCCTTTAAATCTATCCATTGGAAACAATTTACTTGTAGAAATTTGAAGTTTAAAAATATTCTACACATTGCAAAATGCATCTTAAAAACAGCATACAGTCCTGAAATTATAGGGAACACTAAAGGGACATATTTATTAACACTCAGATTTGACTTTTTAACCAACATTCTATTTTTTCTGCATAAATAGTGAATTTTCAAAACAAATGTGAAATATTTATTAAGCACAAAAAAACTGAATATAAAATTGTGCCATCTTGAAGCTGTTGCGTTAATATAGAAGTCAATAGCAGTATTATTCACAAAAATCACAATATTTTTCCATTTGAGTATTTGAGCCTTTTTCGAGATTTGGCAGACTCATTCAAAATGATGGGTAGAGTGTGATTTAACTGCAATCAAGTTTTTTTTTTCAGTTTTACACAATACAGTTTTTGAGTTTTTAAGTATTTTAATCATTTTTAGATTTAAAAAATGTAACTGTGTTTTTTATAACTATGCCTCTCCATCATTTTAGATATTCTAGTTGTAATGGTCATGCTAACAGACAGGGTTAAATACGTTTTTTGTTCATTCACTTATCATAATTTTTTGTGGGTTTGTGTACAAAAATTATATATGAGGACACTAGCATAGAGCACTTCCCTGTTGTTACTATGGAAATGTCCCTACTATAATGACAACTAGATTTTATTTAAAACATAATGTAAAGTATATTTTAGGAAACCTTCTACAATCACATGCCAAATTATACAGGTATTACATATAGAATGTAATACAATGTATATTATTATTAGTGATGGTTGAATTTATTTGCCAGGGGCGAATTCGCAGCGAACTCCCGCGATTCGCCGCTGGTGAATAAATTAGCGAAACACCGGCGAAATTTCGCCTGGCAAAAATTAGCCAAAAAAAGAGTTGCGCGTCATTTTTGACATGACTTAACGAATTTTTCGCCAATTCGCAAATTTCTCTGGAAATTCGCAAATTTTTCGGCGAAGCTAAACTGGGGAGATTCGCCCATCACTAATTATTATGAGAGGGTTTGTTATTGAGTTAGGACCTGTCAGTTATATATAATAACTTAAAGTACTGTGTAACTTGCTGGGGCTATATAAAAAAATGATGATAAGTAAGGAAGGACATCAACTTCCAAGGTGCTCACACCATTATTGTAACAATAATGTCAAATATTTTGTAAAATGAAAGGAATTATTTAAAATGAAGCACAGTGCTTATCAGATAGATAAACATTTTCTCAAATGATAACATAGTGGTTCAACTTTAAGCAATAAAAAAGTCATACGTACATGATCCAAATAGTGATTAAATATAAAATTGTAATTTGTCTAACCCATCACCCCATAAATGTATTCTAGTTTATTGTATTCTGAGGCGCAGTTCATATCCTCCAATCATGTTTTTTGCTACACTTTCCAGAAAATAAAAAAACACTCATTCTCATTTTAGTATGTTTCATTTCCTTGCATGTCAAGATTAATAGGTCTGAAAATAAGTCCTCATCAATATTTAATTTAGTTTTTGAACTTTATAACATTGCTTTACACAGTAATTTTATTCAGATGTAATATGACACATTCTAACAGTGTTAATGCAATTATTGATTTGGCTTTTAACTTCACACCATGTAACATTACATGCATTATATTAAAGGCTAATGGAGATTTCCAGTGATGCCTAATGATCGTATACGTGAAAAGCTTTACATAGGACAGAAATGGTTGCAGCCTTTGCTCTGGTTGTCTTTTCTTGGAAATTAACCTTATAATTATATACTGGAATACCCCCCCCCCCCCCCCCCCCCCGAGCTCCCTCTGTGACTTATTTTATCTTCTCGCTGCAAAATTCATTAACATATAACATTTTGTCCAAGCCTTCAAATCTTCAAATGCTTCCTATAGTTCTTATACAGTTCTCTGTGCTATCTGATACAATCTGGTTAGGCCACTATTTGGGGTAAACCAAAATAATAATAATCCTATGGCTGAAGTAGACATTTTTGTCACTTATTTGTATTTTTATATTTCCAAATAGTCTTTGAATTGGGTCCTGTCAGAGATCCAGTGCTCACTATTTGTTAAACCTGGTGAAAATCAAGTTGATCTATTGATGTTGGGATGAATGGTCTTGTGGAACACCTCACTGTATCTAACCCCTCATGCCAATTCTCACTGGATTAATGGGATCCATGAAGAGTCTTCATTAAAGACTTTAATTTAAAGACACAAGATTTTCCTGATTGTGTTCTGTAAAGGTTAGTACGTATGCAGCATTTTATGGTTTCTCTCCATAAAGGCAGTGAAAAATCTTTGACAGTTCCCCATGCTGTAAAAAGTTCTGGTGCAAGCCCATTTTTGTTGCAATATGTACACTTTCAGACTTCTTTGTCATGGTCTCATCTGGCTTTAAAGTAATAATAAGTCAATAAGGATTCTATAAGATATAATAAGAAAGGCTTTTGACAAACTTAAGAAAACAGCATATTTAACAAGATTAAAACAGCAAGCCAGGTCAGCATACATTTAAAGGAGAACTAACAATGCAGGCCTCTATAAAAATATATCATAAACAGCACAGCACACTCTGCTTCATCTAAACAAACCGTTTTCATAAAAATATACTTTTTTAATACTTTGTGTCATTGGGAATTCCTAAAGAGAAAATTGCCTTTTTTTAATAGCTGCCCCCTGGGATCATAAGATTTATGGTGCACCCAAACAAACTAAGAGCACTTAAACGTGTTTGGTAAAAACAGCCAATTAAAGGACTGTCTTTTACTCCCACACTTCTTTCTGTTTAGTTGGAGCTGCATTATTTCTGGTCATGTGTAATGATGACCAAATTTTTTTGGCAGCCATGGATTTGGGATGAAAAACCAAATCTTTTCTAGTAAATGTGGCAAAAAAATCGGCCATTGACTTTAATGCATTTGGAGAAAAAAGTCACCATAAGAAAAAACACTGACTGACTTTAATACATTAGAACAAAAAAGTCACTAAAAAAGTTGCCATAAGAAAAAACGCCCATAGACGTTAATGCATTTGGAGAAAAAAAGTAGTTATAAGAAAAAACTTGACTTGCATTTGGAGCGAGAAAAATTGTTGCACAAGTGAAAATTTGTAGTGCGTTATTAACTTCAATAACCCATTAACTTCAATGCTCTTTGTGAAATTTTGCTGCAAAGTGAAACGGGACAGATTTGCAGCAAATCAGTAGTCATGTGATCTCTGAGGAATTGCACAGACCATCACAAAATGGTGGCTCAAGGTGAAAGATGTAAAAGGCAAAAAGGAAAGGTTGTTTGAGCACTCCATGGCTAAATAAAAATATACTAAAATGCAATGGAAGTGCTTCTTATCTAGCCAAATTAACTATAGACATAGAGAAAAAGAATAGAGATTGATCAATGCACATTCCCTGGTCCCCTGTCACATAAGTAATCTATGCAGATGCATTTATTTACAAAGACAGGGTTTTTTTAGTTACAAAATTATGATCATAAGATTGATAAGCTACCATATCACATCAAGGTAAAACCAATATGGCGGTCCCTAACTATTTACCTTTCATCATAATACTCAAATGCTACAGCCTCCTGGCATAAAAGCACTATCTGAAATAAAGGTCTCCTGACATGGGCATTGGTTTAAATCATAGGGCTTAGTCCTCCCCCACAATTATCTGATTTGGAAGTTTAGCAGCTGCAGGCCAGGCTTCAATGTGGTTGTAGCACCCCCACACATACTGTCCCTTTAAATGGTGGCCCCATGCCTTTGGAAATGGGTGTTGATCTGGGCAGTCTCTCTCTTTTAAAAGCCGCAAGCGGGGGAGGATTAATCTCATGGAACCAATGCTGTGGTCTAGGTTATCTCTCTTCTTTGAAAGCTAATTGCGGGGGTGGACGAAGCCCCTATGTTAAAGCATTTTAGTGGTCTGTTAGACCAAACTAAAAAAGAAAGCATTTTAAAACAATGTCATCATGTGAAAGAGTAATTCCCAAAATAATGAAAAGCCTTTGGGTTGATTACTTTAAATGTGATGCACTTTTGTTGCAATTTGTTAATTTTTAAGATCACTTAGTGCATGCAAGGGCTGCCAAATGTTAATATTTTGGAAATGATGTTCTTCAATTATTCACTTGAACTATGAGACAGAATCAGAGCTGCACAAACTTCTCCAAACTGGCAACGGTCCTTAGATTTTTTTTTTCTTTTAAGTGCTATAAAGAGGAAATTCATTTTTCCATTACTCATATTTGTTAATTTATTTCAACAAATTAGTGTTTTGGGTCTTTGACAGATTGAGAGATGAAATTAATTTTTCTCATGAAAAAAAAAGAAAAGTATCTCAAATTTCTTTCTGATCTAGTTCTACTTCAGGTTATGCTCTATTTTTTCTTATAGTTAATGTGTACAACATAAACTAATTCAAAGGATTTTTTTTTTTTGCAAAATGAAACATAGACAAGGCTTTTGCTGTGGACTAGAGTGTTAAGTAAATTCACCTGGAAAAATTTTTAATAAGAAATTTGATAGTAAGAAATTTTTCCTTTTGTTCGAAACAGGGACTGGCACCCCAGGCAACCTGACTGGCTGCATGCTCTTGCTCGCATGCGCACTGCCGCATCATCGCCCTCACGTACCCACCCCCCTTCCCTAATGTACCCATGCACACAAACAAATGCAAAGAGCAGGACTATGCAGACCAGAATGGGGTAGGTAGGCATTAGTGCAATGAATGTGCCTGGCACCCCCTAAGCTTTGTACCCTAGCCATGTGCCTATTCTGCCTACCCCTAGTTCCGTCCCTCATTCAAAAGATGAGCAATTGGTAAAATTATTTTCACCTACCTTCAAAACACAAATCATTTTAATTAGAAAGAAAAACATTAATGTTGGTGATGAGGTTAGTATAGATTTGAATTACTGATGTTAAATAACAACTCATTATCCACATATATGTTCTGAGACTTGAATTCAAAATATACTTTGGTATATTTTTCCCAGCTGATTAAAATGGCTGGGCCATTTATAGCAGATGCTCAAACATTATTACAGTTAAATGTGGTTGATTTGTCGATTGTACTAGTAGTACCACTTCTTTGGACTGTTTTCAGGAGGCAAATCTCCTATATCCGCTCGATAGGCAATATTATTTAAGAGCTACGTATATAACTTAGCTTTCGTTTCATTCCTTAAAGAAAGTACCAGAACACCACTACTACTTTACAACAGTAGAAGAAAGACACAATTGGTGTTCTTATTTAGTGGAGCAATGCAAGACAATCCATTAAAGGGCACCTATCATCTAAGAAATCATTCCAAATCTTATTTTATGGTATTAGTCACATAAAATAAACTTATTTAGTGCAGTGACATGTAACAAGTGCAAAATGGAAAGTGAAAGTAATTGCCTGCCCCGCCTCTATGCCTAAGGCATAGAAGAGGGGCAGACAATATAAGGGCCCTTACACACAATCGTTTTTACCTGCGCTCCCCTGCATTCCGTTTTGCAGCGTTGAGCCACAGGGGAGTGTAGTATAGATGCACTCAATTATTTTCAATGGGGCTGTACTCACACAAACGCATGTAGGCGCTAAACGTAGGTTCAGACAAAACATGCTGCATTTTTCCTGCGTTTGGCGCCTACATGTGTTTGTGTGAGTACAGCCCCATTGAAAATAATTGAGTGCGTCTATACCTGGGCTCCCCTGCGGCTGAACGCAACAAAACGGAATGCAGGGGAGCGCAGGTAAAAACGCCCGTGTGTAAGAGCCCTAAGATTCACAGCTGACACTTAAATGAGTTTATAACAGTTATGGTTTTTTAATAAAAAATTATTTGGGTTTCATGTTGAATTTGAAAGGGGTTTTTATTATACAGCTGTTAATGTCTGCGTGACAGACATTATTTTGATATATGACATTTAACGGACAAATAAAACAATTTAAGGAGAGTCTCTACCTGTGCTTTTTCTTACTAGATTTATATCCAACCCATAAAGTTGATCGAAATTGCTCATGAACCTCCAAAATATAACATTGCCACTAATCACTGAGTCCTTTTTACACAAGTTCCCTTGAGAAAAGTCAGTTAGTGACCGAAAAGTCGGATTTATGAACCCATAAACACACTTTGATGTTGTTTAAACTTGAAAAAACTCGTACTATAAAAAAAAAAAAATATATATATATATTTATATTCATACACACCACAAAGGTGGCTAATAGAGTGTTAATGATGTGTGCATTGTTTCAAGAGTATATACTGTAATATATAATGGCATATATAATTCCAAAAATGACATATTGTTAGTAATGGCAAGACTTGCTCTAATTCAAGTAACACCTTGGGGGTAATAAAATAAAATTTGTAAACTTTGCTACTAATTCACTAAAATGCGAATTTGCGCTCAGGGAGGCGAAAAGTAGCAAAGTTGCGCTACCGTTACTTCGTCAGAAAAAGCGCATTTACCCTAGAGATGCCTAATTTGCATACACGCAAAGTTTAATATAAGTATATGTTACAGCCACTACATTACACAGCAACAAATGAGAAGGTAGTAATTCGCTTCACCACATTTTTCTATAGAAATTCGTGAAACGGCGAAAAAATTGTGAATGCCGCCGCGTCTCGTTTTGGATGTGGGTGTCTGTCTTTGGACGCGGGCGTCTTTTTTTTTTTGGACACAGGCGCACATTGCCGGAGTCGGAAAAACGGACACCTGCATCCAAAAATGGAAGCCCTTGTCCAAAACGAGACACCAGCTAATTTTTGCCAGGCAAAATTCTACTGCTGCTTCGCAAATTTGCACAGAATTCCTGCGATTCGCCCATCACTAGTAGTAATTACTGGTCACCAGCTGCAAAGCAAATAACTGATTTCCAAATTTACAGATCAGAACGTTGTATTTACTATCTATTGCTTTGAGTTACTAGACCTTCAGATCTGCACGTTATTCCATTGTCGACTTTCAGTTATTTACTGACAAGTTACAGCAATCATATAGTGAGGAAAAACCCCTACATACTGTACATCAATGCTTTGATAATGAAAGAAGATGATCCCTGTTGGGACTCTGAAATACTAGTGTAATATACAGTCAGAGCCAATTACAAGCAGCTGGAAATCAATTTCTGAACTACTCATAATGTAACAAGTCCTCTAGAAGTATGACATTAGCTTTATATTGCTAACTAAATGTGGTTATGGATTGGCATGTACATCTAATTTCAATATGAAAAATCCTCCTGTATTTCCTTTATGGAATGTCCTTTCTATAACTGAGCCCATGGGATATTATATATGACATATAATTGATTCATAATAATAAAGTTTAGTACAGACAGTATCATTTGCAAATTTATACCTGCAGGCAGTCCTTTGGCACTGATTATCCACTATATATGATAATATTGTTTTAAGCTTAAAGAAATCTTTTCAGATAAGCATATGGTGAACCAGATATTTTTTTTTTGGTTTTTGTACACAGGTGGATGTCCCTAAAGTTTGATGCTGTAATCACGCCCTGGTGCAAGAGGCCAATGTAATAGGGTCCCTTGAAGCAATAGCTTGCCTGCCACATAAAGGTATAACCTCCCACCATAAGACAGTCATTTCCATGAGGACGAAGGTCTATTCCTTCTCTAAGTCATGAAAAATATCCCTAGTTTTGACCAAAAAAAAACCTTGAAAATTCTAATTTACAATTTGAACCATAGTAAACCTGCCCTAAAGTGTTAACCTACATGTATTGATGGGGGCCAATCCTGCTAATCTGATGAAGGTCAAACAAAGTGGACAGTAAATATCTCCAAGTTGGATGGTGAAATGTGGGACTTAATACCCCAGCTCATAATTTCTTCCAGGGACAGATATATACGAGTTGAATTCCTTCAGAAGGGTGTACCTTAGACCTCATAACATAGCTAAAATACACCAGAGTGTGTCATACGTATATGTCCAAAATGTTTGAAATAAGTGGGTACTTACTACCATGTCTTTTGGGAGTGCCCCCTGATACAGAGGTTTTGGAGAGAAGTGTTGACATATACAAAGCATACACTCGATCTTCCCAATATTCTATCCCCCACTTTGTGTCCCCTGGGAATTATGGGAACACTGCCTGTGAATAGCTATACTAATGGTTACCCACCGTGCATATGCACAAGCGCAGGAGCAAGCCCCTAAAAATTTGCAGTCCTAGGCCTCACCACAAATCTGGGCCTGTATATAAATGAGCAACCGGAGCAATATCATGATATTATAAAATATTGTCCTATCTCAAAGTGCACCATTATTTGAGTCTGTGTGTGCAATCGTGGGCATCAGCAGCACATGTGTGTCTGGACATGCATGCATTCTGATGCACAGTTCTGTGCTGTGTCTCTGTTGATGTCACTTTGATGCCCCCCTTTTTTTGCAATTTTTCTTTGGCTCTGTGTTCTACAGCGCTGCCTGCCCTGACTCAGTGCCTGTTTGTGACCCAGATTCTTCCTAACAGTGAAAACTGCCAATGTTGCTCAAAGCAACTGATCTTAGCTTTTCTCTATTTAAGTCCATCTGCTCTGAGCAACATCACGGGTAATTCTTCAGTCCACTTTTTACACAATATGATAAATAGGCCCTTAGGGGCAGATTTACTAAGGCCAAATATTTTTTAAAGGGCTTTTTCGAAAATGGACCTATTTCGATTGAAAATGGACCTTTTTTGATCAAATAAAAAATTGTTTGAATAGTTCGAATAGATTCTCTGCAAATCCTTCAAATTCTTGGAACTTAGAAAATTTTTCAGGACGGGTTCTATGAGGTCCCCCATAGTCATGTTGAAGTGTCGAAGGAGTCAAAGTTGAATTATTTTAAAGGACCAGTACTTCGAAAATTCAACTTGTCGTATATTCAAATTTTTTTCTATTCAAATCGAATTTTGGGCTATTCGATAGTTGAAGTAGCCCAAAATTACTTCGAATTTTTTTAATTCAAATTTTATTTGAATATTCACTTTGACCTTTAGTAAATGTGCCCCTTAGTGTTTGGTTCTATTGAGGTAGATAATTACATTATCAATGAACAGATAATCCCCCTGTGAAGCAAACTTCTGTAAGTCACAGCAAAGGTCAAATGGACTTTTTATCTCTAGTTAAACAAAGCTAAATAACTGTAAGAAAATAAGGGGGGGTTATTTACTAAACTCCAAATGCAAAAATCACTAAAACTTTGTGTGTTTTTTTAATAAAATACGACTTTTAAAAAATCACAAATTTTTCAGAAATTATTTAAACCCCGAGGATGAAAAATTCAGAATCTGAAAATCCAGCATCTCAAACCTGTCGAGGTTGCATATCAGTCAGTGGAAAAAGTCTCAATTATTTTTTATGTGCCCTGGGTTTTTGGAGTTTTTGGGTGAAATTTACTAAAAAATTATGAAATTTGGGAAAATCGGATGAAAAAATCCAAAAAAATTCATGAAAATCAGATGTTTCCCCACAAAGCACATTTTCTGGAAAATGTAATAATAAATTAGCGTTAAAACCCCGAGCGGATTTAAGCGGAGTTTGTAGTAGAAAATATTGAGATAAATTCGGACATTGATAGATAACCCCCCTAAGTATGAAATAATGTTCCATTATGCTTTATAATAAAAATAGGAAAGATGCTTTTATTTCAAATAAATGAATAGGTAGAATGCATTTTAGCTTAAATTCTGTTTATTTTGCTCATGCTGAAATAATATCAGTGTAGGTGTATACTTCCTTTTTAAAAAATGCCCCAATTCACTTAATTTATTTTAAATAAGAACATTATAAGATATGGTGTCTTAAGTTTTGCTTTAATTATGTCGTTTAGTACAGTTATTGCCAATTTAAAGAAAACATTTTGCCTTACATGCAAAATAAGCTGAACATACTTTAAATCAGAAATGAAGCTGCAAGATCATTAATCAAAATACTCAATAATTGATTTGTTGTATGGAACCTTTGGACACAAGCCACTAGTGAATAGAGTTTTACTATACCAATTGTTATAAATGCAAAAAAACAGTTGGATTTCGTTAGGTAAATCACACGGGTCTAATAGCCTTATAAAGGTCTTCTGGTATCAGCCTTAATGTTCCCATAGGGAGAATCTAAAAGGCCTCCAACTGTTCAAATCTGTGGGATGTTCAAACTGTATTTCTTGAACTAGCAATTACATTGTCAAAAGCAATGAAAAACCATAAGTACATACAAAAGAAATGTATTTTATTGTAATGATTTTATAAATCTGATTCAGTAAAAAATATCTACACCCACTGAATATTTAGTTTTGTTTGTATGCTATAGAGTGGAAAACTTTAGAACATGCAGAGTAAAAAAAGATTTCATAACCATAGAATAGACTAAATTATTCAGTAATCTCAAAATATTTCCTTTTCAAATATTTTCAGCTCCATAGAATTCTTCAATGCTTCTCTTATTATGCCAAAACATTTGTTGGAGCTTTATTTAATGGACAAGAGTCAGCTAAATATTATATTTACAAATATGTAAGTACTATGTACCTATTTACATAGGGTGAGCAGGAATGCATGAATCCTGCACTAATGTTTCTAAGGCTAAATATTAAAGGGCCATTTCTTTTAATGGCCCCCATGGGCTCTAGGTCATCTGCACAAGGAGTGCGCTCCCTGTGTGGGTGGGCATTATATGTGTAACATCACATGCATGTTAAAAAAACATGTTTTCCCATGACAGTATCCCTTTAAAGGGATTCTGTCATGGGAAAAAACATTTTTCAAAATGCATCAGTCAATAGTGCTGTTCCAGAAGAATTCTACATTGAAATCCATTTCTCAAAAGAGCAAACAGATTTTTTATATTTCATTTTGAAAACTAAAATGGGGTTAGACATATTGTCAATTTCACAGTTGCCCCAAGTCATGTGACTTGTGCTCTGATAAACTTCAATCACTCTTTACTGCTGTACTGCAAGTTGGAGTGATATCACCCCCTCCCTTTCCCCCACCCAGCAGCCTAACAACAGAACAATGAAAAGGTAACCAGATAACAGCTGCCTAACACAAGATAACAGCTGCCTGGAAGATCTAAGAATAACACTCAATGGTAAAAACTCATGTCCCACTGCGTACTATTCAGTTACATTGAAAAGGAAAAACAACAGCCTGCCAGAAAGCAGTTCCCTCCTAAAATGCTGGCACAAGTCGCATGACCGGGACAGCTGGGAAAATGACAAAATATCTAGCCCCATGTCAGATTTCAAAACTGAATATAAAAAAAATCTGCTCTTTTGAGAAATGGATTTCAGTGCAGAAGTCTACTGGAGCAGCACTATTAACTGATGTATTTTGAAAAAAACATGTTTTCCTATGACAGTATCCCTTTAAAGAAGGCATCCAATACTTTAATAAAATGTCCAAGTATGTTATTACAGACAAAAATGTGCTGCCATCAGTACCATCAAGAATGATCTGTATCAAAATCCTGATTAAAGAGACAATAGAGGGACCTATTTATTATTTTTCAAGTCTTTCAGCTGTTAAAGGAAATCTCGTGTGAGTTTCCTATCCTACAATGGGTTTCTGCCAAAAACATTGGCAATTTTTGTTATTCCCGATATAACCAAGCTTTTGTAACTAGTGATGGGCGAAACGGCCGCGTTTCGGTTCGCCGAAAAATTCGCGAATTTCCAGAGAAATTCACGAATTGGAGAAAAATTTACGAAACAAGACGCGCGTCGCGTCGTTTTCGACGCGCGGCACGTCGTTTTCGTCGCGGCGCGTCAAAAACGATGCACGACTCGTTCTTGGCGGTGAATTTTTGCCGGCGAATTTTTCCTGCCGTTTCGCGAATTTATTCGCCAGCGCGAATTCGCCCCTGGCGAATAAATTCGACCATCACTATTTGTAACAAAAACAAACTTTGGCAGCTTTCAGGTGAGTTAGGAAATTTACATGGGGTTCAATCATAAATAGGCCCCTAAGTGTGTATATAACTCTAACTGCCCGATATGCTGCCTTGTGTAGCTTTGTTCAGAAGCTTATTACCTCAATTTTTTTCTGATTGAGGTTTTTAGGGGGAAACCCCAAATTTAAGATATAGTTTTATTATATACCAAAGCTGCTAATAATCTAAATCCAATAGGTATAGCCTGCAGAATTCTAGACTCTATGTTCTTTCAAGAAGGGTCAACAAGGCTTACTCATGAGACTCTTACCACCTTCATGGCTGTTCCAGATTAGTAATACCTACCAACGATGCTACCACAAGGCTGGATGAGGAAATATAATTTCCTGATATTACACATGGTAAGGGTATGGTAGCCTTAGAAGGACAATTTTATAACAATACATAAACCATACAACTAAATCAATGGGCAATTAAACACAAATGATAAAACAATGTTGGAGGCATAACATATATAATTGGTTAGATGCTAATTTTTTTCCTCCTCCAAATTTTCCTTACAAATGATGAATGTGAAACTGTCATTCAAGAACACAATAATTGTTGTAAAATACAGCTGTTAATAGTAGGCTGTGTTTTTTTCATGCTGATTATGCAGCAGGGGATAAAATTAATTCTTAAAATGTGTTTAAATTATTATAAGAAAATTAAAAAAAACCTGGGACATTGAGATGTACAATGAAAAATAAGCATTTTTTTTCTGTGGAAAAAAACATGGAAGCATGTGACCTCCTCATAACCAATATGGGAGTTATGAGGATGTGAATCATATGACAGAAGTGATATTGATCCTTTCCTATAAGCTATAATCCTGTATATTTTCTAGTAACTTTCCAACTTCCAGGTCCAGCTACATTATTTTGATCAACTGATCAAAATAATTGACTGGCCCAGCTTCCTCGCCCAAATGCTGTGAGAGATTGTCTCAGAATATTCTTAATGTCTAATTAAGGGCCCCCCGGGTTTTTTCCTGGTGTCCCACTGGTCCAGTCTGACCCTAACCATACAAAATACTAGCTGGTTAAGTCTCGTTTTTATTGGTTGAGACTGATTTTCTTGCATCTGTAATTAAGCTTTTTGTCAACTGCAAAAACTGGGGACAGTCTTATAGCTGGGTTTGTTCTTAAAAAGTTTAAAATAATTACTTACTAGCAGGCCCAGACTGGCAATATGTGGGTTAGGGCAAATGCCAGATGGGCTGCTATAAGGTCCCATAGAAAGTCAGTATTTAGTGGGCTGGTGGGGACTGTTTGGGCCTCTATGTGGGCTGTTGGGCCTCTGTGTATCTGAAATGCCAGGGCCTATTTTGATTCTCAGTCCATTCCTGCTTACTACTATATGCATAAAGTCACTGGTTTTTATGAGATTATAACTGGGATTAAAACAGTACTACACAGTGTTACATCAAGATTTTACAACTTTATGAGAAACATGGTCATCTTCATTGCACAAAACTTGAACATAAAAGGGGTAATTTTACAAACCTGTGGAAGCATGTGCAAGAGCACTAAGGTGTCCAAGAGCATGCCCCTTATGGATGACCTATGGATCATTTGCACCCAAGGGGTATGCTGCTCACTGCACAGAGTGCTGGATCAAGAAGGTCACATGGTGCAACGCAGCCCTCTCCTCCAAATAACCACAAAAGAGTCAGATCAAAATATAGCAAGGTATAGATCATTTAGTCCTTTATTAAGAAATACTTTATAACTACTGCAAAAAAACAATGCTTGTGTTCAGGTTTCTGCAAGTCTCGGCTGCACGTGTTTATAAGCATCTCTGTTTAAAGCAGAGCTCTGGTATACAGTATAAAACAATGCCTGAAGATATAAAAATTAAATATCTGACAAACCAGGCTGAGAATCCTTGTGTAACTGTCATGTCTGACAAGACTTAAGATGAAAGTTGCATACAAAGGCAAAATATATACCACCATCAGCAGAAAAAAAATCTAAAATAAAAAAGAGAAAATAATTATTATTTGGTATAATTGTTAACTTAAGAATATTTGATTAGCAAATCATTAGTGATAACTGACCACTGGAATACTTGGCACCAAGGAAAATTATTATTTTGGACTATATACCATTTTTTGGAAAAGAGGACTTTAGTTTTTCTGTATTAGACTCTGCTGACATATCTTACAAACAAAAGCTTTACTATGACAGGCACCTCCAGCAAAGTCGAGTCTCCCTAAGATGCTTGATCCTATCACATAAATATTACAAGGTTTTGTGCTTTTATTGAAATATTTATTAACCTGCCTCTGAAACAAAGGTGTGTGTGTTGTGTGTCTGTGCAAGTGTAACTAACACAGACAAGATCTTCAACACCATTTCATAGTCTTTCTGTTCTTTCCCTTAGTTTTCTTTATTCTTGGATTTTGTTGTCGTTGTCACTCTTGCTTGAATTGGAACTTTTTTATTTCAGACAGAACTTTATCATTTTGATAATGGTACATGATATTGCTTATTTTATAATATCAACCAAGGGTGTTTTTACAGTGTGTCAGGCTGAATAGTTATAACTAATAACTAAATTATTATAATGAATTATTAGAAAAATGCCAAAACTTAGGGGCAGATTTATCAATGGTCGAATTTTGAATTGAAAAAAATTGAATAGGATGTGAAGTAAATTCCTTCAAATAGGAAAAATGTGATCGATTAATCGTTCAAATCGTTCGATTCTAACTATTTTTTCGATCAATCAAATTTTTTTTATTTGATCAAAAATAACAAAACCCAATTAGGTAGCTTGGATCTGGCGAACTAGGTGGTCAAATAAGAATTTAAAGGGGATGTACTTCGACAGTTGAATGATCGAATATTCGAATGAAATTTTATTCAAATCTTTCGATCAAATTTACAAAATTCGCTGGTCGAAGTGGTCTTTAAAAACAATCGAAAATTCTAATTCAAATGTTTTTAAAAATTCAATCGCACTTCAAATTCTTCATGTGAATTTAGTAAATCTGCCACTTAGGCTAGTGAATAGGACAAGAAAACATTATTTTTGAAGACTTTGATGCAGAGATTTTATAACTTTCAAACATTAAAATAAATTTTTAGGGCTTTATTTATTAAGGTTCAAGTTGATTTTTTGGTCAAACCTCACATTTTCTGGTTAAACAAAAGTTTTTTTGAAAGAAAACCATACTTTTTCGAGCTTTAATATACCCAGACCCTGTAAATATCTCGAATCTGAATATACAACATATAAAACCTGTCATGGTCATGTAGGAATCATGGTAGAGGTCCCTAGAACCATTTGAAGGTGTTATAATGTTCAACTTAATTCTTGGAGGGATTTACCTGAAAACTGAAATTCCTGCGGAAAACTCAATTAATTTGAGTTTTAGGGTTTTGGAACTTGAATTCAAGTTTTTTCCATTAGAGATTTTCCTTAAATAAGATTCAAGTTGTAAGTTCATTCGTATAAAAAATGCTAACATTTGACATTTGATAAATAATTCTTAAGAGTGCTGTGGAAAGTGAAATTTCTTCATTCCTTCATTTTTCCTAATTTTAACTTATTAAAGGGATACTGTCATGGAAAAAAATGTTTTTTTTCCAAAATGCACCAGTTAACAGTACTGCTCCAGCAGAATGGGAAGGTAACCAGATAACAGCTCCCTAACACAAGACAACAGCTACATGGTAGATCTAAGAACAGCACTCAATAGTAAAAACCCATGTCCCACTGCGTTCCATTCAGTTACAATGAGAAAGCAGATCCCTCCTACAGTGCTGGCACGAGTCACATGACCGGGGCAGCTGGTAAATTTGTCCCATGTTGGATTTCAAAGCTGAATATAAAAACAATCTGTTTGCTCTTTTGGGAAATGTATATCAGTGCAGAAGTCTACTGGAGCAGCACTATTAATTGATGCATTCTGAAAAACACGTTTTCCCATGACAGTATCCCTTTAAACTATTTAGTTGACCTAAAGCTCTTATATTTCTGGTTTGATATTTAAACTGGTTGCTACAGTACCACAAACAATCAGAGGTTTCCATAACAAACTGGAAGCTGATTATGAGATGACTAGTGACAAAAATATTTGCCAAATGCATTGAAGTCAATGGGGGGTTTTCTCACAACATTTTTTAATCAGTGGATTATGCATTTTGTCTTGGTTAAACATGGCAAAATATTTCACTCATCCATAGAGAAAACTTGAATAAAAAGATAAATAGAAAGAGCCCATAGCACATGGCAGCTGAACTGCCTTCTGGCAAAATCTGGAATATGCCAGGGCTCACTGCACTGGGGAAAAGGGCTCACTTACAGTCTCAAATACAATTTATGTCCAACACGTAATTGGACAAACTAGGGGGTTTCTAACCAGGATTTTCAGACCATAGGGGAATTTAACCCTATGGATCCCTACACCAGATTAACTTCAATTATTATAATTTGGCAAAGAATAACAAAGTTTAGTAAAAAAGGCCCTGCAATTGAAAGAGTAAAACCAATTACACATTACAGAACATTAACATGTACATCATATTATAAATTATTTCTACCATGAAACTCCCATTTAAAGGTAACATAAATTACTTTTTTTTTTTTAAATTTACTAACTCTTTCTGTTAATTCTCTACAAAATACTTAAAACTTCCCCTATTTATTTCAATCATTTAACTAAGTTCCTCTGTTCCTAATGCTTGACGTTAACATCAAATTGAAGCCAGAACAAATATGAAAATGTACCAAAAATGTAGAGTAAAGTTTCATAATTACATTGCATAACTTTTAATGCTTCTATTTATCTTTTTTATTAAAGAGTTGCTATATTTCACCATCTGAAAAAGATTTGTAGTGCATTTAATAGAAAAAAAAACTGCTGAACTGTCGTGACTTAAAAGGTGTCATATGTATATAAAGAAAAGAATATCTCTTGGCACTTGTTTCCAGTGCTTTGTCATAATTGATCCTCATTTAAATGACAAAAAGAAGTTGTGAAGGGACTTTTAAAACATTTGGCACATGGCTGAAATCTTGCTAGAGATTTCTCAATCACTTTAACCAGCCACTAATGTCACAGGCTGGCACAAATTATGCTTTATTAATCAATTGGCTTTTTGGAAAGTAATTAAACTTTCACAAGATAAATACAGTTCATTCATCATAAAATGAATATATAATTAAGAATTAAGCATACAAATATTGTAAAATGTATTTAAAATATTGATGCTTATTTTTTGTATGAATTGTTTACTGAGTTCAACATAGAATTCAGGATGAGTGATCTTTTGCTTAATGGTGCTACTGGGTTTCAAATGAAAATGATAAAGAAATTTGAATGTATATGGGGTTAAGTCACCTCTAGACAGAGTTTTCTTTTTTTCCAAAATGAATTTGGTGTTGGTTATTGGAGATCCTTTATTCCAAAGTAATGAAAGTAAAAAGTTATTGAAAAATAGGTTTATATAAAAGAAGTTGCTATGTAATGCTTGTTATAACTTTTTTCATTTTATCTTCACAAATCAATAAAGATATGTTACAAAAATAAAATAAGTTGCAGTAATATTTTTTTATTACAGGATTCAGACAATAAACAACTTCTTTCCTGAAAATGGATTTTAGTTGCAGATGATGAGATGCTGGGATATGTAATAACAAGTTTGCTCCATCTGTAGTAACCTTGGCACTTTTTATTAAAGGGATTCATGATTTTTACAATGTCATTTTTTATTTCTAACTCATACTGTTTACACTGAAAATAATTCACCATGTAAAATTTTATTCCTAACCTTAACAAGTGTATTTTTTTACTTTACTATTGTTTCTACTCAATGTAATGAGTCAAAGTGGGACATGGATTTTTACAATTGAGTGCAGTACTTATAGCTACCATCTGCTATCTGTTTACCTTCCCATTGTTCCCGCTGATGGGCTGCTGCGGGGGAGGGTGTGAGTGATATCATTCATTCAATTTACAGTGCAGCAGTAAAGAGTGACTGAAGTTTATCAGAGCACAAGTCACATGACTGCATGCTTGTAGGAAACTGACAACATTTAACCCCATGTCAGATTTCAAAATTAAAAATAAAAATCAGTTTGCTCATTTGAAGATGTCAGTAGCCTTCATGAAGTTTATTGTTTAAAGGATTTTTCCAAGAAATTGGTCACATTGATTTATTCATGTTTTTTCTGCAGAAACCACATAAAATTTGAGTTGTAAGGCCTTATTTATAAAAATATGAATTTTTGGACTATTTAAATAAAAAGGTAAATCAGGTTGGGGACAACCACCTAAAAATCTAGAGAATGGCTCTATTTTTTCTGTCTTTTTCCCAAAAGTCCAAAGTTTTCGGATTTTTGCCAAAAAAAGTCAGAAATAGTTAGATTTTCATGCAAATTCCTAGTTCAGACCATATAAACTTCCATATAGGATAGGGACCTCTCCCACTGACTTATATACAACCTCAGCAGTTCTGAGATGCCAGATTTTTGGATTCTGGCTTTTTGCAGCTACAGAGTTTAATTCATTGTGGGAAAATGTGAGTTTTTTCCCCACAAAAAAATCAGATTTTATTTTTGCCATTTGGACTTAATCACACCTTATGTTTTGTTAACCCTGAACTTGCTGGTTCACATTTTTCTATGATAAGAAACCATTCAAGTTGTTAGTTCATTCAATTTATTAAAAAAACATTTGAGCTTTGATAATTAACTCCTTAAATGTGAAGGCATCTGTCGAAACAATAGGAACTATAGAAACCAGTGCAACTAGCCAAACAATTGTACATATGTAACTATGCCATAGTAACTATTGCAGCAATGGTAACAATGGAAACAATTGTAGCAATGATAGCAATGGTAACAATAAAAGTAACAGTAAAAATGGTAGCAATAATAACAATGGAAACAATGCTATCAATGTTAATAACGGAAACAATAATAAACATGGTACAATGGTAACAATAGTAGCCATGGTAGCAATGGTAACAATGATAACCATGGTAGCAATGATAACTATGGAAACAATAGTAACTATGGTAGCAATGGGAACAATCTAAACAATACTAACCATGGTAGCAATGGTAACTATGGAAACAATAGAAACAATCATAACAATGGTTACAATGGAAACAATAGAACTAACTACAGAAATTATGTTAACTACAGTATAACCTTCAATTTATGTCCACAGATTTAACGGTTTCCCAGATTTTACATTTATTCTCACAGCCCCTTCATGTTCTAATGCATTTAATTAGGAGTACTTTACGTTTTGTTTTCCCAGATTTTAAGTCACTTTATCTCCTTTCTCCCTTGCCAATCACGCTATTATTTTATAAGTAAAATCCATTTTAAATTTAGAGTTTAGACTTTTGAAACTTGACACACTGCACATTCTGCCAGAACCAGCAAGAAGGAATAAGGGACAAGGGCACAAGACTAAGTCCAGAGAGGAAGAGAGTGCTGAAGGAAGAGCAAGGGACCCAGGCACAAAACTCAGTCCAGAGAGGCAGAGAGTGCTGAAGGAGGAGTAAGGGACCGGGGTACAAGAATGTGAGTGACAAAGGAAAACAGCAGCAGCTGTGCTTGAGAAGAAGGTAGCGGGCAGTCAGGATACAAGTGTTACAAGCAATCCGGAGAGGTAATCTTTGCTGGAGGAGAAAGGAGAAACTCTTGTAGCAAAGGGATGCAGGAACTTTGTTTGTGGGGATGGAAGCCGTTTCGGCAAACAGTGCTGAAGGAGGAATAAAGGGCCAAGACAAAAGACTCTGTGCAGCAACGGGAAGACACAGCCATGTTAAAAGGCTCAAGGATGTAATGAAATTTCTGTACTTTGCTGATGAATACTTTGAAATAAATTATAAAAGTAATTCCTGTACAATATGGGGCAGATTAACTAAGGGTCGAATTTCAAAGTTCAAAACATCGAAATTCGACCATCAAATTTTTTAACGCCCATTTTCGATCAAAAATGGACTAAAAAGGTCCGTTTTCGATCAAATAAGAATCATTCCAATCGTTCAAATGCATCGTTTGATTCAAACTATTTTTTAAAAATCCTTAGATTTCTCACGACTTAGAAAGATTTTCAGTAAATGTTCTAGGAGGTCCCCCATAGGGTACAATGGCAATTTGGCAGCTTTAAGGTGGCAAAGTGTCAAATTCAAAGTTTTTTTTAGAGACAACTCTTCGAAATTCGAATTTTCAAATTTTTTCAATTCAAATTGAATTTTGGGCTATTTGATAATCGAAGTAGCCCAAAATTACTTTGGAATTCGAATTTTAAAAATTCCAATTTAATTTGAATATTCACTTTGACCATTAGTAAATCTGCCCCTGTGTGTCTTTAAAACATTTCCCTTATTTTACATTTTCCTGAATTTTAAATTTTTTTCCACGGTCCCTTGAAAAACATAAAACCAGGTTTCTACTGTATGGTAGCAATGGAAACAATAGTAACTATGGCAGCACTAATAACCATAAAAAAATTGTAACTGTGGAGGAAATAGTAACGAATAGCAATAGAAAAAATTAATTATGGTAGCAGTGGTAGCTATTGAAACAATTGTAACTAGGTACTGTAGCAATGGGAACAATCATAAATATGGAAGCATTAGTAACTGATAGCAAAGGTAACAATGAAAACAATAGTTACATAATTACATTGTTAAGATGGGTTCAAAAAAGACCAAAGTCCATCAAGTTCAACCCCTCCAAGTGCACATACTGTATATACATTCATACATACAATAACTGGCATAAACTTCCAAAATACATTGTGCTGTTTATAGTTGCCCATAATCAGTAAATTGATAAATAAGAGAGAAAATGAATTTCGTCAAGACCTATTTGTATGAGCAAACTATGCATTTAATGGTACTTGTGCTGATCTGTTCATGATCCTTTATTCATTACTATATCAGTTCTATTATGCATCCTAGGGAAAGGGATTTTGCCTTGGAACCAATGCTTTAGCTAACCTTGCTGTAAGAGTAACTGTGTAATGCATTTCCAGTCAGTGCTTGGAGAGGGTCACACTGAATAATTCATGTCTATTCATTCCTAGCCCCCTGACAAGCAGAATCATCAAATGCTAAAAATGTCCCTAAATCTTTGAAAGCCTTTCAAGAAGTCCAGCCGGGTTGACATGAACATTATTTCTGGGCAGTTATGTAATTTCTAATTAATTTTGTATACATTTTTCAAAAACAGCATAATGCACACTCTGTATATATATATATATATATATATATATATATATATATATATATATATATATATATATATATATATATATATATATATATATATATATATATATATATATATTGTAAGATATGGTTGTCTAAAGGGCACAATATTGTGTGTATTTTCACTACTCCAGAGAAAACTGTATTGCTGCAGCTAGTAAAGCTGTCTTATTTGTGAACCACTCAATAAAAGCTGGATAATGGGTCCCTGGAATGAATGGAAGAGAGCAGGATGGGCTTCCATTCCTTGCTCCATTATGTATTTTGTAGCTGCCCAGGTAAAAACAGTTGTGTAATTGGCTGATTAAGCTATAGTTAAAAGGAGGTGTGGAGCAACACCTTGAGGCTGCTGCTGCTGCTTTCCTCTAGACCTCCTGGAGTGGAGTGCTGGTGAGCACCAGGGAACAGGAGAGTGATTCCCTTGAGTTCGAGAGAGCTCCAAAGGTCTGGGAGAGAACCAGTGAAACCACTTCCAGTAGACAAGAGTGTCTCAAGTGTGCCCAGAGAGGATTCTGGGATTTGTGGTCTGCAGATTTGCTTTTGCGTCTGTACCAAACAAGGTCTCACTCACATTTTAGAAAATAAATTATATATATATATATATATATATATATATTTTTTTTATATATATATATATAATCAATAAGGTCACTCATTCCTTCAACTAACCATCATAAGGAAGTTTTTCCTTTATACTAAGATGATGCATTTATATTGATCTAACACAACATGACAATGACTGCAAGCTGGGTGTTCACAGGGTGGCCTTTTACTCTGGACCAAAGCAACTAAGCACTACTTTTATTCAACAGGATAGCATTTTAAAAAGTCCAGATATTGAAAGCCGACGCTGACACATAAGATCTTAGATAAGGTAATGATCTTTCAAACTGGAGAAACTTACGCATTGAGGACATTTGACAAAGTTAATGGAAATCATTGGAAGGACTTCAACTCTATTAATATGGAAATGGTAAGAGTGAATTAAAAATTAATTCATTTTAGTGAGCTGAATTTATTTTGACCGCATTTTTATTTTTCTAAAAATAACTTCAAAAATAGTGGTTTGTAGTGGAAGGTTTCAGAGTTTAGTTTTTACACTGGTATCTTTTTAAAATGTGTTTATTTTCAGAAATAATTGTAACACTTAATATTTTAATAGGTATATACTTTTTTTTAATTTACTGTGTGTTGTAATAAAACACAATGATCCTTGTGACTTAAAGGGAAACTGTCATGGGAAAACATGTTTTTTTTTTTAAATGCATCAGTTAATAGTGCTGCTCCAGTAGACTTCTGCACTGAAATCCATTTCTCAAAAGAGCAAACAGATTTTTTTATATTCAGTTTTGAAATCTGGGGGCTAGCCATTTTGTCAATTTCCCAGATGCCCCGGTCATGTGACTTGTGCCAGCACTTTAGGAGGGAACTGCTTTCTGGCAGGCTGTTGTTTTTCCTTCTCAATGTAACTGAATAGTACGCAGTGGGACATGGGTTTAACTATTGAGGGCTGTTCTTAGATATACCAGGCAGCTGTTATCTTTTGTTAGGCTGCTGAGTGGGGGAAAGGGAGGGGGTGATATCACTCCAACTTGCAGTACAGCAGTAAAGAGTGATTGAAGTTTATCAGAGCACAAGTCACATGACATGGGGCAGCTGGGAAAGTGACAAAATGTCTAGCCCCATGTCAGATTTCAAAATGAAATATAAAAAAATCTGTTTGCTCTTTTGAGAAATGTATTTCAGTGCAGAATTCTTCTGGGACAGTACGATTAACTGATAGATTTTGAAAAAAAAATTTTCCCCATGACAGGATCCCTTTAAATAAGAATGACTGTGATTCTGATTATCTGATGGTTCTAATGAGAAGCATTATATGTGCTGGGACCCTGCGATTTGGGGATATTTACTCATGCAGTTTCCCCTAGGTAATAGGACACCTAAGGGTCCTTTAGTTAACTCAGGCAGCTATGTCCCTTCTCCTGGGTCCACATTAGTTCAAGGGGGTTGTCCACTAGGTGCCAGTAGTTTAAAGGATAAAAGGGTTTATCCCCATTTGCCCAGGGTTTATCCCCATGTGCCCAGGGCTTGTCCTGGGACCTTGCCTCACTGAGAGGTATTACAGGTGCAGACTTGCCAATGGAAAGTTAGATAACAGCTATTTAGTGATAGTGAGCATTGTAATAGTCACTCTAGGTGTGAGAGTTAGTACATGGTAGCTATTGAGCAGCAATGAGGAAAAGTAGTGAGGTCAGGCCCCCGTGGTGTGTACACCACAAGCTCAGTGACTCAGTGGGTGAGGTGAGGGTGCCAAGAACCAAGACCCAAAGCTGACTATCTCTGGGCAGGAAGCTTTTCACTCTGCAAGGAAATTGCCCCAAGAGGTGTTCATCCTAACTGTGCTATTTCACTGAATGTAAAGAATCCTGTTACTAATTATTAGGCCAGTATAGCCCCTTGCAGATCTAGGGCTTAGAGTAAATAATGAGACCACTGTCCCGGTTGCTCTGCCTTTCTCCCCTTTGTGGTGTCCCAGGGACTAGAAACAATTTAGGCAGTAGATTTGGGACAACTCCACCTCTCTTTTTCTTCTTATTTCCATTGTCTTTATTTCAGAACCGTAGCATGGTTTTTTAATTATCCTAATTAATTTGTGTACTTAATGAATTAGCAATTAACTATTTTTAATATCCATTGATTTAGATATACAAGTACTCTTTTCAATATTTATATTGACCTTCTCTGAAGCAATATTAATTTATGTTCAGTAAAACGTAATCATATTTCCTCACCAATTTGTTGGCACGTTACTAATAATTAATTGATTAATTGATTTTCGTTTGATGAAATTGTCGAATGAATTGTAGATCGTTTTTAATCAATTTATAGCATTGCACCTAATATATTTTGAATAACTTAATTAAACCTAAAGCATTAAATTGAGTTACACAGTAGGTAATTAAGGTTATAGTTACTGGGTTATTGAAATTGAGATATTGAAACCTGATGTAGGGCCGGCATTGGGTCTAGTATAACATAATCAAATCCCAGGTAACTTGATTAATGCTTGCATTGCACTGCACTTTATGAAAAGTAATTGTTTCTTAACAGGGGTGATTTACTTAATGCAGTGGCGTAACTACCAGGGATTACCAGGGGTAACTACCAGGGGTGCAATTGCACCAGGGCCCCCACGCCATTGGGGCCCATCAGAGCCACGATAATGGTTATGGCAGGCGGTTATCTAGGAGGATATTTTACAGCACACATGCTATCAACACTCCAGCATGGGATTTATAGAGGTAAGAGCCCAACAAGGGGGCCCAGGTGCCCATCCTGCACCAGGGCCCACCAGGGAGTAGTTACACCACTGACTTAATGAACTTCTGATCATAATCACGAATCTCTATGCACTATATTTTAAAATGTAGTTTATTTATAGCAATTTAGTGTTACAATTTATTTCATAAACAATTGGATATTAATTCTACCTAATTAAGTATACCATATATTTAGATTGTACAAGTGGGGTACTGTTTCTTTTCTCGAATCCTGTTACTGTTAACCTGTGGTCATCTAAGTGCCTGTGAATTGATCCATTGCAACTGTCCTTTGTGAATAAACAAGTTATTTTGCTGCAAGGATCACCTCTCTGGATCCTTTGCTGCACTGATCTACACCAGGTACCAGAAGTTCCCAGGGAGGGGCATTGCAGTTCAGCCTGTCCTGACCTTGGGTGGAGGCACACAATTTTAAAGTATACCTGCTCTCCCATATAACGGAGGCACCGGACTCCTGTAACACCACATGCAACTAAATGCGTGCTAGATCTCATGCAATAGCAGAAGAGGGCTATATATGTGTAATGGATCTAAAGGTGAAGGTGGCTCCATAATAGTTTAGCCTAGTGAAGTTCCAGGTTCTTTCTGATTATTCACTCCACTATTATTCTCCTAATAATTTTGGTTTCAGGATGTATCATTTCCAGAAGCACAACAGTGACTTAAGCACAGCCCCAATGGCAGAATGGAGAATTGGTTGCACACTTCTGAGCTCCTCACATATAATATAATGTATATCTAATAGTATCACTAGAAATGCTGCATATACATAGTTCTAGGACCCTCTTTCCAACAGTACCTTTGCCTATCTAAAATAAGTAATTCAAAAAGCAACTGGACTTGCTGAAAATTTTTAATGAAGATGTTTCAACTAAGCAGATAAAGGGCGATGCACAGTTGTGATCAACACAACTGACTATCACTGCAAGTTAACTGTTTGAGCGATTTTTATTAGATCGAATATGGCCCCGTGGGGCTTACAGTCTAATTGGGAGGGTAACTTACGGACATAATTTGGAGGGGTATTAAAGCACTGTAGGTTAAAGTGTGTGACAGTGTCAAGTTCCCAGTTCAGGTGTCATCCAGATGCTCCCAGAGATAGGCTTTGAGTTTCGTTTTAAAAACATTGAAGGAGAATTCTTTCCAGAGAGATTCAGGAGTGGCATTCCAAATATAAGGAGCAGCAAGAGAAATTATATATATATATATATATATATATATATATATATATACACAGTATATCTGTTTGACTGCACCTCCTAACAGGCCTCAAATAGTGAATTAATTGGTACAGCGAATGTGCAGAAAACTTCCATTAATTAATTACATATACTGAAGACAAGAAAAAAGGGGAAGTTATAAGATGTCGCACCATTCTAATGTCATGACACCAGTGTAGTCAGAGAGAGTTATTGTGATATTATTGTATACTTGTGCCAATAAAAAATAGATAGCACCTATTTAATTTCTATTGTACATACCATAAATTGATTGAAATTAATTGATTATGTATAAATCAATTATTCAATTAAATAAATAAATTCATTAAGTGTATATTCACTTTGATTTCTCAATTAAATAAATATAGTATAAAGTGAAGTGGTGACTACATTTGTGCCGGTTAAGTGGCACATAATAAAATTATAATGTGCATACCATAAATCACTTAAAATTCATTAAGTATGTATTTGCTTTGATTTCTCAATTAATTAAATAAATGAATTCGTTAGGTGTATATTCGCCATAATTTCTCAATTGAATAAATATAAAATGTGAAACAAGATAAATGGTGACTCAATTCATCCTAATTGTTCCCAAAGTAATTCATGTTCATCAGTGGTCAATAGTAATTAAGTAGTTAAAACATAACCTTTAATTCATTGGTTAAAAATTTAAAAGGAAAAAGATCATCTGATTTATAAGTTAAAAACAATTAAAACTAAATGATGCATTGATCTGAGTTTCAAATACGGGAAATAGTATTTATCATGCCCTCTCAGATCCCAGCATGAAACCATACAACCCCCATTGAAAAACAAACTTCTTCTCTGGGAAATGTGTGGCGGTGATAGCAAGAGAGAAGGGTTTGACATGGAAAATAGCAATAGTAGTGTGGGGGGGGGGTGCATCCAAGTGCTTGCTTTAAGAAAAGAGGAGGTTTTGGCCAGGAACATATAGAGAAACAAGAGAAGACGTAGTTAGGTGCAGAGGAATGAAGAGCTTTGAAGGTTATGAGGAGGCATTTATAAGTTTGTTTGACATCAGGGGTTATCATAACTGTAATTCGAAAGGGGTAATTTACTGCCTAAAATGCACTTGTGGCATGGCTTATGTGGGACAAACACAAAGAACAATTAAGGTTCGTTTGAATGAACATAAATTGGTTATTAGGAACTACCAGCCAGAAAGTGAAGATAAGACTAGTAAGAAAAAACAAGAAACCACACTAGCTAAACATTTTTATGAGAATAAACATAGGGTCTCACAATTACGCTGGCAAATCCTGGAAAAGGTTTATGAGAAACAGGGACAAGACTTTAAACAAAAACTCTTACAAAGGGAAAGCTATTGGATCTGGACTCTACAAACATTAACTCCACGGGGCTTAAATGAAGAATTCAGTTTATCTTGTTTTTTATAAAGTATTTTTTTATAAAAGCAAAATCTTTTCATTAAATCACTTTTTCTTATTTTACAGATATTTTTGAAAAATTTTAATTACATCCAGGGTGAGGTAAAAACCTTTTTTCCTATTAATAGGGACAGTGATTAATTGTAACAATTTTCTTGATACTTTGTTTCCTCTGGTTGGTGTACCTGGAGATTCTAATTGCAACTAATATGGACAATTTCTTTCTATTATGGACACTTTTGTTACTTATTTCTTTGGACATTTGGAAGTGGAGGAGGGTACATTGCCTATATATTGTGTATGCACGTATGTTTTGTATCACCTGAAGAAGGGGGTCCGCCCCCGAAACATTGTGACGCAATAAACGTACCAGGGGCTTGACCCTGGTTTGCACTTGCCTTGTGTGCTAGCTTAATACAGATGCAGTCACTTGGATTTGTAAGTTAAATGCGTTGTGACTCAGGGCTAATTGAAGAAACTGTGTTATCCAAAGTTATCTTAACTCATTTAATGATTTTAACCATTTCATTAGCATACCAAAGCACCATTGTTTTCAATGCTGAACTCTTTAATTGGATGGGATGCTGTGACACAATATTCTGTGCTAAGTGGGATAAATGGGATAGATGAGTTAAATCACGACGCATTTAACACACAAATCCAAGTAACTGCATCTGTATTTTGTTTCCACGAAGTTCTGGGAGGGCCGTCTCCCTTAAGCGTGTAAGCACCAAGCGTTCTCATCAAGGAAGGGCCTGAGTGTGCACGTGAGTTTTCTTGCATTGCTCTGCAATGATTTAGGCAGTAGATTTGGGACAACTCCGCCTCTCTTTTTCTTCTTATTTCCATTGTCTTTATTTCAGAACCGTAGCATGGTTTTTTAATTATCCTAATTAATTTGTGTACTTAATGAAAGAGAAGACGTAGTTAGGTGCAGAGGAATGAAGAGCTTTGAAGGTTATGAGGAGGCATTTATAAGTTTGTTTTATCAGAAGGGCAGCAGGGCAGGGGCCTATACCGTGGGTCTGGATGAGAGGCGGATCATTCTGGCAGCAGTGTTTAATACAGACTATAGAGGGGAGAGATGGGAGTTAGGGAGGCCAGTTAGCAGAAGGTTTCAGTAATCTAGTCGGGATAGGATGAGAGCATGCATGAGCATCTTAGCCAAAGCGAAGGTGAAAGGAAGGGATGGGTTTTGGCAATATTGCATAAGAAAATGTGGCAGGTTTTGACAGTGGTGTAAATATGATCAGAGAAGGAGAGAGCGGATTCAAAGATTACCCCCAGACAGCGTGCTGAGTTGACTGGGTTTATGAGCATGCCATCAATAGGGATAGTGAATAGGAGAGTAGGAGCAGGCTTAGGTGGAAAGATGATTAGTTGAGTTTTTGTTAGTTTGTGTTTGAGGTGGTACTGGTTCATCCAGTTGGAGGATGGTAGGAGGCAGTTAGAGATTTGAGTCTCTGTTTCAGCTGTTAATAAAGGGGTGGAAAAATATATTTGGGTATCATCAGCATACAGATGATAATTAAATCCAAATGATCAGATAAGATCTCCCAAAGACAAAGTGTACAGGGAGACAACAACAACAGACCAAGTACAGAGCCTTGCAGCACCCCACATAAAAAATAGAACTGGAGGTTTTGTTATAATAAGAGACAGTGAATGATCGGTTTGAAAGGTAAGAAGAAAGCCAAGATGCAGCCTGGAGACAGTGGTCAACTGTATCGAATGCAGATGATAAGGAGGATGAGGATGGAGAAGTGGCCTTTGGTTTTGGCAATGCTGAACAAAGCAGTCTCAGTAGAGTGACCAGGCCAGAAACCTGATTGCAGAGGGTCTAACATATAATTGGTGTGTAGAAAGTTTGTAATATGGGAGAACACAAGTTTATAGGCAAGCAGTAGAAGTGCGACTGGACAGTAATTTGACAGACAGGATGGGTCAAGCGTGGCCTTTTTAAGAATAGGCTTTACACAGGCCTGTTTGAAAGGAGAAGGGAACATTCCCAAAGCTAGAGAAGAATTGAAGATGTGTGTAAGCGGTGGTGTAAGTTCTGCAACACAGTGTTTGAGCAGAGAAGAAGGTATTGGGTCAAGGGGGCAAGTTGTGAGTGGGGAAAAAAGCTTGGAGAATTCAAACATTGTTACCAGAAGGAAGAAATTAAAACATGCAGAAGGGGGCTTAGGAAGGAGGAGCTTGTTGACAAGTAGAGGTACGGATCTGATTGTGGATGGACACTACTTTGTCTTTAAATAAATCAGCAAAGTCCTGAGGAGTGTGCATCAGGTTGACTGATACTGTTGATGAGGGGTGGAGAAAAGTATTGAATAAAGAAAACAGGTATCATGGGTTGGATTTGTGATTGTTTACAAGGGTACTGTATTACTCTTGCTTGCCTTTCGACAAGGCAGAATTGAGAAAGGAAAGTAGAAATTTGAAAGTAGAAATTTACAGTGAATAAAATCTGCTTGCGTCCGGGATTTTTCTCACATACGTTCAGCAGTACAGGGTTGAATTGAAAATTCAAATTTGAAGTAAAATTTTTTTCATGGTCAAAACTGTCAACTTCGACTAGGCAATAATCAAAACTTGATTCATAAAAAAATTTGAATTTGATTTTCGAGATTTAACATACTCTGGACCTTTAAAAATTAGAATTCTACTATTCGCCACCTAATACCATCCTAATTACTGTATAAGTCAAAGGGAGAGGTCCAGTGACCAATTTTGAGTTGTTTGCAGCCTTCCTTCGCAGATAAAACTCTAATTGAGTTTGGTCGAAATTGAGTTTTTGGGTTGGTAAAATTCATCCGAATTAGCAATATTCTATTTTTATAATGTTTCCCCAATTGAATTTAGAGTAAAAACTAATTCATGTGAGTTAAAATAAAACTCACATGAATTCAAAAATTTTATCTTGATAAATGTGCATCCCCGTATGTTGTAGAATGGTTAATTCTAATTAACTTTTTATTTGGCTTTCATTTTCTTTCTTTTTTTTAAAAATAGTTTTTGCATTATTTACCTTCTTATTCTGTCTTTTTCCACCTTTTAAATGTTGCTCACTGACCCCATGTAAAAAACAAATGCGGTATATCACTCTCAGAATATCACTCTCTACATCAGTGATCCCCAACCAGTAGCTCGCGAGCAACATGTTGCTCTCCAACTCCTTGGATGTTGCTCCCAGTGGCCTCAAAGCAGGTGCTTATTTTTTAATTACTGGCTTAGAGGCAATTTTTGGTTGCATATAAAACAGATGTCCTGCCAAACATTCTCTCCAGTAGACTGCTAGTCCATATAGGGGTTACCAAAAAGCCAATCAGAGCTTTTATTTGACATCCACATGGTATTTTTCATGCTTGTGTTGCTCTCCAATTCTTTTTTAAATTTAAATGTGGCTGACGAGCAAAAAAAGGTTGGGGACCCCTGCTCTACATCATACTAAAAGTTCATTTAAAGGTGAACAACTCCATTAATAAACTGGGAATACATGCACTATATTGTATCTTCAAGTGACTTTGTATAGGACAACTAATGTATTTTTTACTTTAGAACTATTGGAAGCAACAAATCAATTCCCCTTTATTTGAATTGTGTCAATTTTCATTAATAAAATAATAATTCTATAGACTATGGTCTTGAATTTAATCTTACATTGCACTAATTCATATGAATTTTTCTTACGGACCAAATGTAATCTAAAAAAGAATCTATTTGTATGTTCAGCGTTGTTAAAAGAAGATTAACTGGCAAGGGTATAAACAATGGAAATTCACAGTACGAATGCTTCAGTTTTTTTTGTATCATAAAGCCATTCAAAAGTACACATGCTACAGCTTGTCTAACTGTGAGCTTTGATGCCATAGAAAAGAAACTGCTAAGCTGAGGTCATCAGTTAGTAGAAAACAATTTCCCTCACACTGAGCAGCAAACGTACCGCCGTGCTTCTGACACAGACAGATTGGGTTTTTATTAAAAAAGGAGAAAAAAATAAAAGACTGTATAATAGAGGTTGCAGGGTAAAAGGTTTCTCACCACTTTTGACCATAACTTGAGCAGAATAAATGACACTATTCCTGAAGGGCATGTGCTTGAGAACGTTGAACTGAGATGTGCATAGTGCTGAATATTTATTAACCTTCTTTATTCCATCAATTAACCTCACTTTTGAATAAAACTATTTTATGAAAGTGTTCAAGGCACCATTAGGTCTTGATTTCATTCCAGGTTTCTTAACATGAAGGGCTATATTTATGAAGGTGTGCAAAGAAGACATGCAGATATCTATATCTACAGTATATATCTATATATATATATATATATATATATATATATATATATATATATATAAATGAGGTGTCACATAATACCAAAATTGATAGAATGTATTTAAGAAGATTTAGAGGTTTACTAAATGTTGTTATCTAGAAAGTTCCGAATTACAGAAAGGCTGTCTTCCATAGACTCCATTTTATTCAAATAATTCACATTTTTTAAAATGATTTTACTTGAGTCAAACTACAATATAATTAATTAATCCTTAACAGAAGCAAAACTAGCCTATTGGATTTATTCAATATTTACATAATTTACTAGTAGAAGATACAAGTATGAAGATACAAATTATGAAGATACAAGTATGAAGATACAAATTGCAGAAAGATCAGTTATGAAGAAACCCCAGGTCCCAGGCATTTTCAATAACAGGTCACATACCTGTACAGGTATAGAATTTGTTATCTGGAAGCCCGTTATCGAGAAAAACTTGTAATTACACGAAGGCCGTCTCCCATAGACTCCATTTTAATCAAATAATTCAAATTATTAAAAAAGTATTTCCCTGTAATAATAAAACAGTAGCTTGTACTTGATCCAAACTAAGATATAATTAATCCTTATTGGAAGCAAAACCAGCCTATTGGGTTTATTTAATGTTTACGATAGAGGCAGATTTACTAAGGGTTGAAGTGAAAATTTGAAAAAAAAACCTTCAAACTTCAGACAGGCTCAAAGTAATTCAAATTATGAAAAATATTGTGAAAAAAAATATTTCCTTTTTCTCTGAAATAATAAAACAGTACTTGTACTTTGAACATCCAATTATCCAGAAAACGGCAGGTAATGAGAATTCTGTATAACAGGTGCCTTATGGAAACTCGTTATCGAGGAAAACTCTGAATTATGTGAAGGCTGTCTCCCATAGACTCCATTTTTATCGAGTAATTCAAATTATGAAAATTATTATGAAAAAATGATGTCCTCTGAAATAATAATACAGTACATTGTACATGATCCAAACTAAGATATGATTGATCCTTATTGGAAGCAAAACAATCCTATTAAAGACAATTAATGTTTAATGATTTTTAGCAGGCATAAGTGCAAATTATGGAAATATCCCTTAACCATAAAATCTCAAGTCCAAAGAATTTTGGATAACAGGTCCCATACGTTTGATATTCTCAGGAATCCAGCAACCTGTTTTCTTTTTTTTCACTTCCAGCATTTTCACCTGCACCAGTGAGTTTGTCAGTAATTATTAGAAGTGAACCATATGGCTGAGATTGAACTAACTGAGCTATGAAGATAGATTTGTCGGAGCAGAGCAGAGACTTGACTGGTTGGGACACGCTTAGATTCGAATCATCGAGCAGTTTGAAATGAATAGTTGAACTGGCAATGATTTGACTAATTGAACAGGTACTAAGACCACTCAGCTGTGTATACGAAGGAGTAGGCAATGAGACTCAGTGAACAGACAAATGAATCTGGGATTTATTCATGGATATGTTACAGGGATAAAGGAATCACTCGTGGATCAATTGGCCAAAACATTCCAATATCTTCCTGTTGCCTGTTTTGCAACTTAAGTGAAAGCATTGACTATATCATAGTGTTTACAGAACAGTTAGAGGCAACCCCACTCTCTTCTTAAAACAGATACTTTCTCCAACCAGCAGCAAGTGGTTCCACAAGTATGTTTTTACAAGTAATAAGCATGGCCCTTTTGTAAAATTACACTTTGATTCAGCATAAAGCGTCCTAATTAATTCTGCAAAAAGGCTCCCTACCCCCCGGCTTTTTTTTTTACATCAAAAGTAGTGGGAAATAAAAAGTAAATGCGCTTAAATTACTCTTGTTATAATTATTAATAAGTAGTAACATTGATAACTGCCACCCTCAAGAAACCATCAAGGAACAGGAAAAAGGAATAAGCAACAGAAGTTAATAAATCAAGGTACAAGTATGGTATCCATTATCTTGGAGCCCATTTTCCTGAAAGCTTCAAATTACGTGAAGGCTATCTCCCATAGACTCCTTTTTAATAAATAATTTTTTTTTTTTTTAAATGATCTCCTTTTTCTCTTTAATAAGTAAATAGTACCATGTACTTAATCCCAACCAAAATACAATGAATCCTTATTGGAGGCCTTATTGGAGGGGTTTAGGTCAAAATCCTCTGTTTTTAGATGGTGTATTTTCGGAGTCAAGCTATTTCCAGGGTTAGGTATATAATCTGAAAAAACTTGAAAAATGAAAGTTTTTTTACCCAAAAATTAGATTTTTGACCAAAAAACAAACTTGACAACTCGAATTTTCAGGGAAAACATAAAGTATGGAGATCCAAATTTCAAATTGACCCATTATCCAGAAAACCGCAGGTCCCGAGCATTCTGAATACTGTTGCATAACCAAAATGGTTTGCAACATGAGTAAGAACCTACGTCTCTGTATAGTTTTCATTTTCTAACCTGTGAGGTCTAGTCAAGCTGTTAAGACTTTTTAAAAAAATCGAGAGCTCAAGTATGAAACATGAAAGGGGAGAAACAGTAGTTTGGGAGAAAAAAACATACACTATGTTAATAAAAAAACACTGAGCAAAGGAAACAATTATTTGTGTGTTTTGACTCGCAAATGGTGCAAAGAATGACATGTATAGCAATCCAGAAAAAATAAACAACAATATTTAAGACAATCCAAATGCATTAGTGATTAGGCATTAGGCATTAGTCATAGTGGGTTCTTTATTAAGGACCAAATTTATCTCAGTATTTCTGAATGGACCTTTTTTATGAAGAAAAAAGCCAGTTTTCCGCAAAACGACGATTTATTTGCTCTGAATCCCCAAAATCATTGGATATCAGTACTGACATCAGTGCAGAAACACTTACTTATACAGGACCTCGAGAGCTTTTAGATGCTGGGGTTAAGGATTCTGAGTTTTTAGACCATTGGTCTATGGATAATTCGTAGTTTTTTTTTGCTCAGAAAACTACAAATTATTTGAGGTTCGGATATTCGGATATCAGGGGCAAATGATATGGGGGACAGAGAGGGTGGTGTAAGAAATGGATTGTGACTGAAGGAATTTATACCACAACTTTGGACCGCTCTGCGCCACAGAAGGAAAATCTCTTAGAATCACTGCATAGAAAAGTCAAGCTTCAAATTCTGTCCTATTTGATAAATGCCTATGCAAATGATTATGAATGCTAAAATCAGAATGCTCCTGAACAGCTTGAAAGGTATTAGATTATGTTCTGGCTTTATGTTATTACTCAGACAGTGTGTTGTACTGAAGACATTTTACCATTTTATTATTCTCTAAGATATTGATAGCTTTCCTTTCGTGCTCTCTGGATATTTCCTCTGGGAACAATATCAGCTGGGATATGTATTTACTGGTGGCTCACGAGTGCATAAGCCAATGTAAATAAATAACAACCAACAATGTCTCTCACAGTCATATGAAATAATGAATTACGATGATAAAGAAGCCTTGACGAAGCCTTTGTCTGTGTGTTTAGTATTTATATGGCTTAGGAAACCTGAATGCACCAACCTGCCCTGGATAAGAGCCATGAATTTATCATGTAATCAAACTCTGACAAGTTCAACAATCTAGCTGAAACTATGTACACTTGTATAGTAGTTCTACAAGACACAAATTATATGAGCAAATATTTAGAGTTTAATGTCTTTTTGAAAGCTTTATCTTTTTTTTTTCAAATAGTCTAAATAATTCTGCTTTGGCCATTGCTTATCTGTCTGTCTGCAATTATGAATTTGAATTTTAAATGTTATTATGCTTGACATAGGTATGACATTCTCCGAGAACACACAGTATGTTAAACATTTACTGGTCAAATACAGGAGACTTTTGCTACTGTATAATTAAACCATGTGTTGGGCTGCTTCTACTTATATGTTGAAGAATAGAACTGAAAAAAGAAAATCTTGGCCCCTGTAAATTGTTAACAGACAGACTAAGTAGGTTGGAAGGTCCCTATGCAAGACCCAGACTTTTATAGGTTTATTTACTAAAACTCAAATGAATCAAAAAAAATTTATTACAACAAATTTTGGTTTTGGATTTTTAGCAGCTTTGGGGTATAATAAATCAAAAAAAAATTGTTGTTTTTTATTTCCTCTAAAAGTTTTCCCCTTTAAAAACTCGACCGGAAAATTTCAATCTTTAATAAATGGTCCCTTAAGGGGCAGATTCATCAAAGGTCGTAGTGAAAATTAGAATTTTGAATCTGAAATGAATGCATTTTTTAGTTTATTTTTGTGAAATTCGACTAGGGAATAGTTAAAATTCAATTCGAGTTTTTTTTATTTATCATGTACTGGCCCTTTAAGAATTAGAATTTCAGTATTTGCCGCCTTTTTTGCTATTTAATCATATGGGGGATGTCCTGGGATCAATTTGGATCAATATTTTGTTTGCAGGGTCCATCCCAGTCACCCGAGTTTGAAAAATTTAAATGTTTTGGTAAATTTCGATTGGTAATTTTTTGGTCGAATTTCGAGTTCATGGGAGTTTGTGGGAGTTTTTACAACTCTAAATTTGACCCTTGATAAATTTTCCCCTAAAGGGCACCTATAGGGGCAAAATGATACCCCCAACCAAAAGTGCGGGCTGATAGAGCCCGCATTCCGGTTGGGGGTTTCACTGTTTTTTTAAAAAAAATATGCCCCTCGCAAGCGCTATCGGCCCTGCTCCGGGAGGGAGCTCCCGGAGCGAGCAGCCGTCTCTCCATAGGCGCACATGCGCAGAATGAAAAAGCTGCCTCAATTCTGGCAGCTTTTCATTCTGCACAGGCGCATGACGTCATTAAGACGCGCGCCTGTGGAGAGACGGCTGCTCGCTCCGGGAGCTCCCTCCCGGAGCAGGGCCGATAGCGCTTGCGAGGGGCATATTTATTTGCCCATATTTTCTAAAAATGGGACATACCCTTCCAACTTTCAGATTCATGGGCATAGATTTAGTTCTTGAACCTAATAGAGGAGGAGATTGGGACCGTTTGTTAATTCAAAAGGAAGTATATTGGATTAAAACACTTAATACGGTTGCTCCTCGGGGTCTTAATGAATACTGTTCATTCAGTACATTTTTGTAACCATATTACCTTAAATTATTATTGATATTTATTAACGTGTCTCTGCTATATTTAAATTTTATCCATTATGTACCGAATACATTGATTTTATGTGGTTTTAACCTTAATCTTTATCATAATATTTTGCACTTAATTCTTATTGAGATATTCAGGTTTTAACTATTATACTTAAAGGGGTTGTTCACCTTTGAGTTAACTTTTGGTATAATGTAGAGAGTGATATTCTGAGACAATTGGCAATTGGTTTTCATTTTTTTATTGTTTGTGATTTTATAGTTATTTAGCTTTTTATGCAGAAGCTCTCTAATTTGCAGTGTCAGCAATTTGGTTTCTAGGGTACAAATTACCCTAGTAACCCTGCATTGATTTGACTACGAGACTGGAATATGAATAGGAGAGGGACTGAATAGAATGATAAGTAATAAAAAGTGGCAGTAACAATACATTTGTAGCCTTACAGATCATTTGTTTTTATATGGTGTCAGCGACCCCCATTTGAAAGCTGCAAAGAAACAGAAGAAAATTGCAAATCATTAAAAAACTATGAAAAATAAATAATGAAGACAAATTGAAAAGTTTCTTAGAATTGGCCCTTCTGCAATATACTGAAAGTTAACATGAAGGTGAACCACCCCTTTAAAACGTATTTTGTATTTTTCATTTCAGACTTATCGGAATTTCTATTAGTTATGTACATGGTACATCACGGGTTAATTGATCTACTTGATTAGTGGGAGTGGTTCTAGTGATGGTTCACAAATGGGTGTATTTAACTGCTGTATTGATTTTTTTGTATATCTTGATAAAGGTCCCAGTGAGGACCGAAACGTCGATCTAATAAAAGTAAGATACAAATTTAAAAACCCCGGTGTGCTTCAGCATCATTCATGGATATATATATATATATATATATATATATATATATATATTTATTTATTTATTTATATTTATATATTTTACCATACTAATCTAGGATCTAGGCTAATGGCAAATGGGGCAGTTTCCTCACAATGTTTTTAAGCTGGCAGGGAAACACCTGAAACCACTCATGCCACTTTCTACTGTACATTGAAGTTGATTGATATTGCAAGTACAGTTGGTTCTTGTCCCAAAAATGCACAGCATTCATTTTAATAACTCACTGCACCAGCAGTATTATTGTACATAGGGCATTTTATTAACCAGCGGTCAGGTCCACTAAAATGCCCCATTGCCACTCTTGATAGTATATGAAAAGCACATTGAGTGACTTACATGGAGCAGTGAAAGGCAGGCTTCCTCCTGTTTAAGGTCAGACTAGACATGGGGGGGGCACACCGGGTTACCAACCTCTGGGCCCCCCACACGTATGCATGAACGCTGGCTCACGGCACACATGAGTGAACGTAAACGGCGCCGCAAGTAGTTTTATTTGGAGGGCTGGGCCGGTGGATGCCCATGATGGCCGGGGCCCAATGGTCCAATGCTGCTCCTGTTACCTTTCTTTGTATGTCAACCATGGCTCATTTCATATTATAAAAAGTCAGAACATCAGGCAAGGTTGTTTTTATCATTTTTCGGCACCTATGCAATACATATGTTTTATCTCTGAAGTGTCCTACTGACATCAATCAATGCAAAATATTTTTTGGAGATTTGTTGCCTGCAGGTAGCAAAGATTTCTTGTGGACACCATACTGTATGTCCCAAGGTGTCATCACCCTAAAATGAATGGCACAGTTTTGACTTTTTACTCAGTTGGTAAAACACAGGACAGTTTCTCTAACAGCAGTGCTATTAGCTCAGAGCAGAGCAGTGGCATCAGCATAGAAACATGTTGGTGCTATTTGTTCAGGCAGCTGAATCCTTCGGGAGAGGTATGAGGGAGCTGTTATGTTGTTACCTATCCATTGTTCGGCTGATGCTGGGGTGGGGAAAGAGATGAGGTGAGACATGACTCCAACTTGCAGCACAGCAGCAAAGAATTCAGAAGTTTATCAGAGCACATGGCTGAGGGCACTTGAGGATGTAAGAAAATGACAAAGCCTCATGTCAAATTTCAAAATTAAAAAAAATCTGTTTCATCTTTTGAAATGAGATTCAGAAGTTTTCCGAAACAGAATGCCTTTAAGACAAATGTATAGTTCTGGTTCCCCAGTGTGTTTTTCAAATAATTAATATTTTTTATTTTAATGTCACCAGTATATTGCTTACTCCCTTCTGCATGTTTTAAGATCTCTCAACCCAGTTCATGCATGTCCATGGGGTTCAGTAAATTATAGATCATAGAAGGAGACTGCACAGTGAGAACATCAATGTTATACTGTACATGTTATAAAAGCACCAGAGAAGTATGTATACTCAATGGCATTACTGCAGCTTGATTAAAATAGAATACATAACTACATTTATATGTGTGTATGTATATATATATATATATATATATATGATAGATAGATAGATAGATAGATAGATAGATAGATAGATAGATAGAAGAGGTCCTCTGAACTCAACCAATTATCAATATATTAAGGACGTTAATGTCCACTATGTCAAAGTCATCCCTAGTATGGGTGTGTGTACACAAAAATGTATATCTATATGTGTGTGTATATACACATACAAATAAAATATGCATTGTTGAATGGATTAGTATACATAAACCATTTCCATTCATTTGTAAAAAATAAGTCAATTTATACTGTCAGGAAATACGCTCTGTAAACTGTTTAAAATAGCTGGTAAGAAAAGGATATTTTCAGGCAATTGTTTCTGAACCAGCTCAGTGAGATGCCTATTATAAAAAATATTATATAATGCAAACTGTTTGTCTTGTTTGTTGCAAGTGGCAAAAAAACCACAGGCCAAGCAGACTGTGCCAAAAATATAAAAGCCTATTATTTAATTACATTTGTCTAAATTGGGTTGCAACTGAGTTCAGGCACGGCTAGTTATCATGATCAATGAAGACTACCTGTATTAAACAATGGATGCTAAAGGACACTCTTTATATAGCAATTTCAAATGACATAGGCTGAAGCTGCAGTGACCTTTTCATAAGACCAAGGTGAAAATAGTTGGATTCTCTTTAAACAAATTTACGTATGTCGATAGAAAAAATGGACCAAAAAGTTCCAGCTGTTAGCCTTTAATGAATTCTACCTATTGTATGTTGTAAAGTTACCTGATTATTTGTAAAATTAGGGACACAGAACAAATGCAGCTTGCCGGGCCACACTCATAACTGAATTCATGAAAATGATTTCAATCAATGCTGCCCTTCTAGCTGGATTACTATAAGAGATTTTATATTTTCATGCATTCTGGTGACCATGAAGAGGCAATATATACTGAAATATATATATATATATATCTGCCTCTGTGTAACACAGGCAGAGAGGCTATTTCATTGCTGCTCTTTTCCACCTGATGGTAGTGCAATTTAAAACAACTCTAAAGCCTAAAGCTTGTATAAAACATTAAATCAAAAACTTAAATTTGCCTCTTTAAAGGTCCATGGAAAGGCCTCACTTGTATAAGTATGTAGTGCAATTTTGGGCACACTGATTTCACACACAGTGGTTCTTTAAAACATATGAAACTCTTTATTAATGGAATATATTCAAAAACACTTTGACGGTGCTGACTTAGATGGTAACAGTTCTCACATCAGTTCTAATCACACCATTTCAGTTGTAGTGTCATACCAGCTAGAGGTATTGCCTTGATTAAATAATCCCCAATACTATGAGAAGCTCACAGTGGACCTGCACTCCATGGGGCACATTTATTAAAGTGGGAAGTTAGAGGTCACCACAGAGCAATTCACTCACTCTATTTATTCCTATGGGATTTTTAGAAGCATATTTTTCAAATACTGAACTCTACTTTCTAACTTTCACACATTGATAAAAACACTTCTAAAAATCCCATAGGAATAAATAGTGAGTGAATTGTTCTGTGGTGAGCTCTAATTTCTCCTAAGGGTCTCTTATCCCTTAGCCTAACCACTTTGGTTTCTATACTGGCAGCCTTGTCATCACAGGGTACTAACCCTTACTAGCCTCCTTAATGGAGCCTCTGGTCACTCTACTAACTACTGTGATCCTGCCTCTCATTCTTAGAGTGAACTATTACAAAACCTTTATAGCAATTACTATACCTACTATGAACTACATCAATCCCAGGCTCCCACTAACACTTCTTCCAAAAAGTAGAAAGTCAAAAGAGGTAGCACCTGTCGGCTTCCCTAACACCCCTAACACACCAAAGGACCTTTTCCCCCTTCCAACTGTAATATAGACTAAAATGTAGCTGGCCACAACCCTCCTGGGTTACTAACAGAATAAAAAATTGTCAAAACCTTTACCCTCCTACATTTGTAGTAACACACAGTCCATATTATTTGCTATTAATAAGGCTTTCTCTAAAGGAATCAAGGCAACAACTCCACTTGTCACAAAGTGATTGTGATATTTTATGGTTGTCTATGGAAAATGAGATCACTGGCATTCTGTGGTTTTATATTATTTATATTTGTTTTCTGGTCTGAGCTCCAAGCTTTGAATTTAGACTTCTGTTTGGTTGCTAAGGCTTAATTGCCATAGTAATTAAGATGCAGTGTTGAAGTCAGAATGGAAGATGAACAGAAGAAGGCCTAAAGAGATCTTCATATTGACTATGTTGACTATCTGACTTTTTTATGTAAAGTGTACATTTTTACTATGGTATATGAAATGTGATGTGTTAACTGAATTTCATTACTCAGATCTACAGATGAAGCCTATAACCCTAAACAGTGTAGGTCTCTATAAAAAGATACTGCATAAAACAGCTCATGTGTAAAACTCTGCTTCTTGTAAATAAACCATTTTCAGAATAAATACTTTTTAGTAGTATGTGCCATTGGGTATTCCTAAATAGAAAATTGCCATTTTTAATAATAAGGGCTGCCCCCTGGGAATGAAGGATTCATGGTGCACACATACAAATCAAACAAACTATACATGTTAAGTCACATGAGCCAATTAACAGACAGAATTCTGTCTTTTGTTTCCGCACTTCTTCACACAGACCATCATGAAATGGTTAAGGCAAGAGATGTAAAAGGTCAATATTCACTTCAATATATATATTTATACCAGTTTGGTAAGATTCTTTACAATGCCACTTAATATGATATAAACTATCTGCTTAAATATTAATTTTGGAGGTAAAGTGGGGGGAGCAAGAGAGAGAGAATGTAATGGCTATTTACATTTAGGGCAATGGGACACACGGTGAGAAATCTCAACCTAAAGCATTTAGAATTAGCTTCAATGGCTCAATTAGCTTCCAAAAATCATTTCCCATTCATCTCAGTGGAAATTGCCTGGACCCTTATTTGTGTTTATTTATTTATGGGTCAAGCAAGTCACCATTTCCAAGCATCAATGACCTTAGCCAACAGTGCCACATATCGGCCCAGACGATTGGCACTTTAATGAATGTGAAGCAAGAAAAGGCTGAAATCACTGTGTGTGCCATGACCCTTAGATCACAGGTTCAAAGTGAGCAAGGTCCAACTACAAATGGAAATTCTTGTATTTACACTTTGTTGGTTTGGTCAAGGGTTTAGATTATGGGTTTCCTTACTAATCCAGTTATTAATGACATATAAGAGTAGGTATACAAATAAAAAATAGAAAAAAGGAATTTAATATACAGATAAAAAAACCTATATCACATATGAACCTTTATCTGGAAACCCATTATCCAGAAAGCTCTGAATTACAGAAAATCTCCCATAGCGTCCATTTTATCCAAATAATCCAAATTTTAAAGAATGATTCCCTCTCTATTTTTTTCTATCCATTATCTTGAAAACCCCAGGTTCTGAGCATTCTTGATAATAGCTCCCATACCAGTATTATACATACATATACATACATATGATTAAATGTTGTTTCCTAATTTGTATGCAGAAACCAGGTAAAAACTGGTCTGTACTTGTGAATCGGGTGATCATACTGCCTAGGCAGTGTTTTAAACTGTAAATTTGGTAGGGAAGCACCGAATTCAGGGTTCGGTCTGGGATTCGTCTTTTTCCAGTAGGATTAGGATTCGGTTGAAACCTTCTGCCCAGCTGAATTCTGCATATGAAAATTAGGGGCGGGGAGGGAAATCACATTACTTTTTGTCATATGCAAATTGGGATCTGGTTTGGTATTTAGTCAAATCTTTCTCAAAGGATTCAAAGTGTATTTTATCCCTAAAATGTAGACACAGTACTAGGTTTCTTCCCAGAATGTTTACCTGCTTTGCATATGAAGGTATGTATGTGTATGATACACTTCCCTGGTTCTACATTTGCTGAAAAAGACTCCCAGGGCTGTATTGATGTGTCCGAATAAGAACAAAACTAGTTGGTAGATGGGGATCTGATCATCATACCACCCAGTGGACGAGGTTCAGCCTAAAGGGTATCATGCTGTTGAAATTTTAAAATCAGTACTGAGTTTACTTAAGTCCTAATTAGAGAGACCAGAGATTAAGAGCAGTTTTGTGCTCCATCAATGATTGTAGCAGGCAGTAGCTTCCCAGGCTCCTAGATTGACTTTAGTGAAGTTACCACAGTGGATTGGGTGTCAGGCTTAGACTCCTTCTCCTTGATCATGCCACTGGGTGAGATTCAGACCACTTAATGGTTTATCTGCCTGGTGATGTGCATGACTGCTTGACTACAATGCCTATGGGAGTCACATTCCTCAGCTGTGTCATCCAACCTTTTTCAGCCTGCTAATATACTGCATGTGCCTCATTACTGTAAGTAAACCTGTAGTAGAGTCCTGCAGCTGGTCAGGTACCCGCAGTACCCGCAGGTTACCCAAAAAATCCTGTGTACCCTGTGGGTTGCATGTAGAAGTTCTAGGTGCGGGTATAGAAGCAGGTCAGTGGTTCTGCAGGTTTACGGGTTCATGGTTGGGCTGCTGATCTTCTCCATAGCGATTTGTACTCCTTTTTTCTTGAGCACGTCTACTTCCGATGATGTCACTTCCAGTTTACAATGACAGAACTTCCTGTTTTACTCCTTTTTTCTGAACACGGCTACTTCCAATGATGTCGCGGGTCAAAGCGGGTAAGACTGCAGGTCGCGGGTCCGGGTTGCAAATTGCAGGTTGCGGGTACGGGTCGGGTACGGGCCCCAAAAAATTGACCCGTGCAGGACTCTAACCTGTGGGATATTTGTCTAGAACAAATAACCTGTTACTCCTTTGTTCCACCATAAGAATCTCCTGGCAACCATTATTCTTTATTTTATTGCACAATAGTCTGAGTGTTGTAGTTCTGCTAAATCACCTGTTGAAATCTTCCAGGCCCTAGCCTGAAGTGTTGAGTCCCATGTAACCCATGCTCCTATCACTAGCTGGACATTTACTGCTTTTGGTTTGCCTAGCCCAAATTAGACTTTACTACTACATTACACTAGTTTGGAATCTGATAAGCCTACTACCATGGCTGTATTGATTCAGGTTGTGCAAGGGAATGACAGAAGCAAATACCCCTTTCTATACCTCCTGCAAAAGGTAAATGTAATATCTATGGTCCTTTTCCCTTATGAGGTTCACACTATGCCTTACACTGGAAACTGCCAGCCACGCAGACGTAAATGCCTGTGTGTTCCACAAATTCCTGCAGCTCCTTGAACAATGTTTGTTTTCGTTATAGTAACTGGGTTTGTGTCATTTCAAACCAGTTTTGGGGTTGCTGAAGTGCACGCAAGTCCCAAAAAGTCTAATTTTAAATAAAAAGGGACACAACTTCATAATTAATGAATGAAACAAAATCTCGCCTAATTGCAGATCTTTGACTAGTTACTTTTTTCTGTTGTACAAAGATTCAAACTGTGATTATTAGCTATTACTCTAATTCCAAAGATAAATTTACATAAATTATTTTGAATCTAAAAATACTTATCGTATTGCACGAGTATCTCATGTCCATCCATACACATCAATCCATTTTCATGAGCAAATATTAAAGCTATTATAGCAATCATCACAGTTCCTTTCCCATCTTGAAACACAATAACTTTCAATGGATTTCTTCTCTGTAGCAGTAGCAAAATTTGATTGCCTTTTCAGGCGGCAGTATAAAAAAGCCTGCGCAAAAAGAATCCTCTCTTCTAAAATACACTTGGGATTATTTACAAAGACTTTTCACAAAAGACACATGAAAAACTCCACAAGTTTATAACCATGCACTGAGGGCATGGAGCATAGGTCTAAAACATACAGTTATTATTTACACAAGTAAATCAGTTACATTTTTAGAATTCAGGTAGAAAGTATTTTTCTGTATTGGAAGGATGTTAAACTGGTACCCCCAGTTTTTGTTTAGCTGTACTTACTTAAATGCTTAGGTAAGTACAATAACTTTATCTTACATTTATTACAGGTATAGGATCTGTTATCCAGAAACCCCTTATACAGAAAGCAATGAATTATGGATATAGGGTTGCAACCTTTCCCCACCATTAACTCCAGGCAGGTGGATGATGTCACGGGGCATGGCGTTGACGTAGCGGTGATGTTGCAGAGGCAAGGTGGTGTTTGTGAGGATTATATCCGATTCACGCCTGCGTCAGTATGGGCACGGGCGTCGGGATGCTCTCGCGCGTTCAGATGGGCGCACGCGTCAAAACTCCAGCGTGCATGCGTCTTGACGTCATCACTCCTACGTCTATTTAAGGATGCTTTCGGCCTATGGACTTTGCCCGATTATAGGTCAAGCTAGCCTTGTTCCTGGGTGCGCCATTTCTCTATCTGATCCTGTATTTCCTGGGTATGACCTCGCCTGAACTTTGGACTACTGAACCTACGCTGCCTGAACTGATCATCTGCCTGGACTCTGACTACGATTTCGTCTTGAGCCTTGCCTGTACCACGAACTGTTTTCGGACTGGTGTTTTCACCTAGGTCCGCTACCAACTCCGGAGCCTTCGGGCCTTACAGTGTTACAGGCAATTCCCGATTGTCTAATTTGGAAACCAAGCAAGCAGATTTGGTCTTCCTTTCAAAAACCAGGCTGTCAGGGTCTAAATCCTAATGGGACACCATCTTCCATGGACTTCCTATCAATCAAATAAAAAAAACTTTAGAAATTATTTCCTTTTTCTCTGTAATAACAAAACAGAACATTGTACTTGACCCAAACTAAGATATAATTGATCCTTACTGGAGGCAAAACAGTTCGATTGTTTTTAATTAATGTTTAAATTATTTTTTAGTTGACTTTGGGGGTTGGTTACTAAACCTCAATTTTTTCTGGCTGAGGTTTTTTGGGCAAAAACTCATACTTTTATTATACCCTGAAGCGGCTAAATGCCCTAGTCTTAAAACCTGCCAAGGTCATGTAGAAGTCAGAGGCTGATGTCCCTTTTACAATTTATAGAATTTATATTGTGGTTTGCTCTGGGTTTCATCCAATAATCTAAAAAATTCTGGGTTTTAGGGCTATAACCCAAAATAATCAAACAATATGGGCGTTAAGTTCACAAAATTTGTATGATTCAAGTTTTCACTCAATTTTATCGTCTTTTCGCGACCCAAACTTTTTGAGTTATTTTATTGATAAATAAGATAAATAAGACGCGACGCGCCGAAAACGACGTGATGCACCGAAACAACGCGACGTCAAAAGCGTCCCGCGACTCGTTTCGCGAATTTTTCGCCAATTCGCGAATTTCTCTGGAAATTCGCGAATTTTTCGGCGAAGCGAATCTCGGGAGATTCGCCCATCACTACTAAATAGCTTAAGTGACTCAAGCACCTGACTATCTTTTTGTATTTAGTCCACAAGTTACAGTAACAATAACACTTTATACTAATACAATGCTGAAATGAGCATGAGGTCAAAAAGATTTCAGGAACTGCTCGACTCATGATTTCCAGTTCTTATTCCTCTGTAGAATGCGTGCTCAGAAATGTACAAACTGATCTGACTGCCTAATTGGGCTGCAAGGACTATTTCATTCATATTGCAATGACAGAATGTCACTGTCAGGCATCATTATTCTTTAAAGCCTCATCTATTGTTATTTCTCCTCCAGATGTCTCCATGGACAATCAGTTTCTAATATAAAGCGCAAGCAGAATTTAGACTTGAGGGCATTTGTTAACATCTCATTACCTTGTGTACCCTGTTTGTTTCTACAGAATGACAATTTGACCCAGTTATATAATTTCAAAGTGTAGCCTGAGCAGAACTGCGTAGTAGCCACTGAACTTAGGTGGAAAAATCTGATAAACTAGTTATGAAACAAGTGCCAAAAATTCAAGGCCTCAGAATAATTCAGACACCGGAACAATTCTAACATGTCAAGAAAGTTTTAAGAAATAGAAAATAAAGGCATAGGAAGTGGAAGATCATCGTGAGATTAATATAACCTATTCTAACATGTCGAGAAAGTTTCAAGAAATAGAAAATAAGGGTATGGGAAGTGGAAGATCATCATGAGATTAATATAAGTTATTCTAACATGTCGAGAAAGTTTCAAAAATTAGACTATATCTGGATTGTGAAGGAATTAAATTTCTCAAATTGAAAAATGTAGACTTCCTAGTATCTAGGACAGTGATCCTCAACCGATGGCCCATGAGCAATACTGTATGTTGCTCACCAACCCTTTGGATGTTGCTCCCAGTGGTCTCAAATTTGGTGCTTATATTTGAATTCCTGGCTTGGGGGAATTTTTCAGATTTACAGATGTGAGTGGCTATAGTGCACCCTTCAGTTTTGTTGCTGAGCTTGTTCAGTATCCTAAATTACAGTGTATATGGTAAATATTGAGCTTATACTCAAGCAATGACTGTGAGGAGGGCTGGGATTTATATAGGGCAGAGTCAGCCATGATTGGCTGACTCCATCCAACCAATACGGCTGCTGGTAAAGGTCAGGTGAAAGACAACAAGTAAGCCTGCTAGCTAGTGATGGGCGAATTTATTCGCCAGGCGCAAATAAACGTACCGTGACTCGTTTCACGAATTTTTCGCCAATTCGCGAATTTCTGGAAATTTGCAAATTTTTCGGTGAAACAGGATAGATTCGCCCATCACTACTGCTTGCTGCTTACCCGGCCCATTGGAAAGGACACAGACCAGAAACCCAAAGGTTTATGTCTCAAATCCCAGCCTATCTTTACACTCTGTTATATATGTTACATTTACACAAGACCAAAATAAAGAACCGTAGTGTAATCTCAGAGCTGTGAACATTCCAGAGCTGAATTCTGCCAAGATGCTATTAAATACTTTAACATGATTGCTTAAAGGAAAAAATTGATATGATGTATGAGGTTATTTAAGAGCTGCATAATACATGGCAACTATAAATAACAATACAGCAGTTACAAATAACCTTAAAAGATATTGAAAATACTCCTATATATGATTGTGTTTATATACAGAACAAAAAAATAGGTTTCAGGTTTACTATGATAAATCTGCTTTGCTTATTTTATTTTGTACCAATATAAAGGGATTCAATTTTTTTTCCCAAGAATCGAACTAGCAGTGCACCTTTACATGCTATATTCATTTTGAACCAATTTAATTTAATAGTATTATTTATTAGCTGTAGTCCATATACGATCTGTTACCTCGATATAGGGAGGAAATAATGGAACTTGTATGCACAGAATATTCCTGAGTAGTTTAGGCTTTTAAACAGTAAAACACATACTGTTGGTATTTGAGAACAGACTATAACCAGTGTTTGTATACAATACCTCAAAATATTGTTCTTGATCAGGGAGCGGAAACCATACTAGATAGTAAAGAGATACTGACTATCTTTTTTACATCTATTATAATATTGGCTTTGAAAGCTACTTCTAACTTTGCCATGAAGTATTTGCTTGATGCTTTTACATTAACCGTGTGATCCCCCATGTTCTTGTATGAGGGGGCTGCCATATTTGTGCAGCAGGAGTCCGTTAACATTAGAAACTGTAACTAACAGGCTGAGATGGGACAGTCAGGTTGGTAAAGTCAGAGTGTCAGAGTCAGGCTTAGGAACTTCAACTAACAATTATATAAAAAAACAATCCTCTCAGCAAACAATTATCAACTTGACCTATAGGTAATATTTAATGTATCACTTTAAAGGTCCAGGACTTAGGGGTAGGCAGAAGAGACAGGTGCCTAGGGTGCAAAGGTAAAGGGGCGCCAAGAATGTACCTCTTCTCGCTGGCTGAGTCATTGATCTTGCCTTACTCTAGCCCTTCCGTGTTATATACAAACATGGAGTCAGATGACAGGATTCACTCTCCTTTTGGAAAGCAGAAAATATACTTAACATTTCCAAATGCACAGTCCATCATTTCTCTCCTCTACAAAGTAACTACATGATACAAATTGAATGTAACGATGACACAGTCCCTTTAAGTGATGTACATTTCCAGCGCTGCTAGGTATCTTTCTCTGGCACATACTTTCTAAATAAATAAAAACACTGGGGAAATGTGCTTAAACTTCTCTTTGCAGCAGCTTACTCAAAATGCTGAAATTTGACCTAGTTCATGAAAAAAGTTTTTCCTCCATCTCTTCCTCTCTTCTTCTAATGTTATTTAATATTTATAGGTCCTCTTTCTATATGTTGCAGTATATTTTTCAGATGTTTTAAAAGAAAAAATGGCACAGCAGGAATAGGTAAAATACTGCATTGCGTTTTGTTCTACCACGTACAGTTAAGATCCTGCAGAACAAAGATTCTTGCAGATCAACTCTGCTGGACCAAGGGAAGCTCTGTGTTGGACTTGAACATTCTTCATATATTTAGGTAAATTTTATTTTAATAAGAAGGAGATCTGGCTAAGCCTTTTCTCTTGTATGCTTGATGCAGATGTTTGCATGAAAGGATTGTTTTCTCTGGGAAAAAAAGGCGCATGCGAGGGGACATGATTACACTTTACAAGTACATTAGAGGACATTATAGACAAATAGAGGACCTTTTTACCCAAAGACAAGTTTCATTTGAAGCAACGTAGGTGGTTCTTCACAGTGAGGACAGTGTGGTTATAGAATGCACTGCTGGGTAATGCTGTGATGGCTGATTCTGTTAATTCCTTCAGAGGGGTTTGGATTATTTCTTGGACAGGCAGAATATCAAAGGCTTTTGTGATACTAAACTCTACAGTAAGTATAGAAATGGGTATATATAATTTCTGTGAAATTATGGAGGGGTGTGTGTATGGATGCTGGGTTTTCATTTGGACTAAGTCGGGCTGATTCCATCATTTGGCCCATACAAGCAGGGTATCAGGATAAGTACTGTATCAACGAGGTGAGGGGATGGGATTTTTAAGCCTGCCTAGGTCACCAAATGAGCAGATCTTTTACCAATATGTCCACCTGGAGGTGGGGGCAGTGAGTCAGGTTGATTCGATCATTTCACCCATACAAGCAGGGTATCAGGACATGTACTGTATCAATGAGGTGCGGGGATGGGCAATTTATTGGTTGGGGAGGCCGTCAGAGATCCCTATACATGGGTCAATAAGCTGCCAACTGTGTATTGGTCACCCAGCGCCATAACCAGTGTGTAGACAGCAGTTCCAACTATTACCTGCCTCCTCTTCGCTGCCCATTGGCATAATCTCGTGCTTCCCTGCAAGGGATTCTTTAGAGCTATAGAGGCAGGAGCGCACTGCCAATGAGGCAAGTTGAGATATTCGCCTCCTGGTACTTTAAGAGCCAAATTTCCAGTTTGAAAAACGGAAATTTGACTACTCTAGCGCAGAGAGTGCAATTATGCTCTCTGCACTAGCGTCCTGGCCCTCTCTGCCACCCTCGTGGACCCCCTATGGCGAAAAAAGGTGAGTGCGCGGGGGGCGGCATCAAAAGCAAGATTCCTCAGCTCAGCTGCCTGTAGAGAGGAATTGACCCTGTGTTTACGGGTCCCCCTGTGCCCGGTGGGGGTTCTTTCCTCTATACTTACACTACTGATAACCTAGACTGCATTTGGTGTGAGCAAACAAGGCTGAAACAATCAAAATGTATTAAAATGAAACATGTGATGGAAATGCAAAGAAAATTCTAGTAAGACCTATACACCCAACATACACACACACATAAATCCATGCACAGCAACAACTGCCACAGAATGTTCAGTGTTCATGAACTGATCCATTTATTGTGTTTGTCGAATAAATTGAAGAAATTGATTGAGTCTTTTATTCCCCGGCAGGTTTACTCTACCCACAAATTACAATTATTTATCTCTGTACCTGTCCTTCTGTGCAGAAAGAAATAGCCTGATAGGTACTAATCGTTTTCTTAACCAAGAAATGCTAAAGCCCTGTTGCTTCCTATGCTGACAAGGAAACATAGGCTTGATAACACTGACCCCTTGTGGTGCAAGCGCAGAAGCCATAAGAAACAGGAATATTTAATTGCTAGTTCTTGGTCTTTCCATGCCACACATGGAAATATGCTATGAAGAAGGTATGAAAATAAATATACCCATGAGTGAAACAATACTCTAAAATATTTTATAATTAGTTTGATAAAATATTGACAAATAAGGAAAGAAAGAGATATACTAGAGCATAATTATATTTTCAGGTCTACAATTATAAAATACCTACAAGGGCTCATTTATATCTGCAAGTGCAGTTGTGGTCCCCACAATTTCCCTGCAGTTAACTATCATTAAAGATACTTGTGTCAAAATGTGTTCCTTGCACTACTGTATAGGGTGATGCTACTCCTGTTGATGCTGGAGCTATTGCCACCTCTATTGCCACCTCTTGCCACCTTCCCTTTTTGTTTGTTATTGGGGATTTTGGTTCTGTATGAGTGTAATACAGTGTTATTGGAATGATAGTCTAAATTATGTTCATATTTTGTTGTAGTTTTCAATAAACAAAAACCCTTCAAGCTCAGCATCACAGAACCTAAAGAATCTGGAGAATCTGAGATGTCACTCAAATACTGAAAACAGCATTGTGGGGGAAAAAAACATGGAGCCTTTGATCACTACACTTGCGGACATAAATGACCTCTAAGAGGACTCACTTTCAAAGCCACCTAGTGTGCAAAGTGCAAAATGCCCCTCTTGGCCACTTTGGGTGGGGCATTGTGTAAATAGCCTCAGGCATCTGTTTCAGAGTTCAGAGACCAATGTATCCTTTATACTTAAATGTGTTGCATTAGTGAGGGGCAAGAAGGGGGTAACATATAGGGATTCTCTCTGGCCACATCCCTAGATGGAAAGCATCTAGGGATGTGGCCAGTAGTGACAAGTGAATTTTTTTTACCAGACATGGATTTGCAATGAAAATTCAGCTTTTCGCCATCATGAAAAATTCCACTATGAAAACAATGCATCAATGTTGCAAAGAAAAGCGTCCATTGACTTCAATGTCCAGTGACCCCACTGACCTGGACCCTGAGCACTGGAACTTTACCTGCCCTCCAGGACGATGTCAACTGCAAAAAGTGAAAAATAAAGTACGCAGTGGGACGGAGGGGTGGTGGCGATTTTGGCAGGGGCTTGGTAGGCCACTGTGCTAGCAGCCTCAGTGGGCCACAGATCCCCATCCAACAATGTACAATGAAATGCGACATATTTGCTCAGTAAGGTAATCTCCTGTCACTTCTGCTGCAGTAAAGAGCAACTAGCTAATGCTTCAAGAGCCTAGGGTGATCCAGTAGTGCAGCCATTTTGATAAGCAGAAAGCTACAGTGTGAGAAGAAACTTGGTTCCTTCTGAATTGTAAGTTATTAACCCTCAGGTTGGAAGTTTGAGGGAAACTATCCTGCTAGTCCATTGGAGGGAGAGACATACATTGCTTCATACATCAAACTACTCAAGCAGGGGCACCACTTATACCTTTACCAGGGGACTCATCACCATCTTGTGTTGCCTTTACACCCAGAGACAGAATCCAGTTGAACTGTTCAGCATAAACATACAGTGGAATTGATCTTTGCCATTCATTTACCATGCTGTGCCATTTGCAGCCCATCCAGGCTTTTCATGCCAGTAAAAGGGCCTCCCCACCAGGACACAATATATCCACTTAGCAATGTGTTGGGGGGCATATAGTAGGTGCACAAAACCAAGGTTTGAGGGTTTCTTGCCGGGGCTATTTTTGCAGAATTTTTATAGTTATTGTATTTTCAGCCTAAAAGGTTAAGTACCTAATTGTCCAGTTATTATCCACCAATTTTCTAACCAATCCTTTCTTACAGCTGTAGTCAGGTTGGGCATGATGCACTGCCATCTTGTGTGCTTGGTTACTGGGGACTCGGGGTGTCACCGGGTTAGAGAAAGCAGAAACATTGTTAATATTCATTGCAGTCACCAGAGTGCTGCAGCACTAATCTTTGTGTGTAGAAAGTCCATGCACAGATTTTTCTTGCGTTGTGATTTCTACAAATTCCTATGTTCAAAATAAAATTATAATTAAGTCCAACAAGGTGCTTGTAGTGCTTTCTTCAAAAGGTAAAATGAATTAAAGTAAGGTAATGTAAGGTGCAATGGTGTTTTCTTCAGTTAGTAAAACTCAGCATGTGGCTTTCTCCACTCTATGGTTGGAAATTTACAAGATTCCTGATTTCAAAACAGCATATCAATATCAACTCCAGGGTATTCCTTTTTCTGTAAAAAGCAGGGACGGCGCCCATAGTATAATTTGCCTTTATTTTTAAAAGGTTTAAAAACTGCTTTAATCTTGCAATTTTAACTATATCACATCTATCACTGCCAACACCTGAGGGTGCGCTACAAAAATAACAACAAACATCTAATAAGAAATCAAGCAACATAATACTCAAATCCTGGCCTGCCTTTGAACGTCTGCTAAAAGGTCCTAACAAACCAAACAATGCCCTGTACATATATTCATTAAACCAGTAACCTTGGCTAATAAAATAATCTGAAACTCTGAATATTGGAGCTAAATGATGTGAAGTACAAAATAATTATCCAGCACTTGGATTTCTTTCTTTCTAAATGCCACCATTTTCACATGGAGACTTTTTTTTATATTTTGACACATACCAATCACTGCATAACAGGTTCTCTAAAACTTGGGAATATCAATGGACAGGCTCTCTTATGAAGCTATTACATTCTTTACTCTTGTACACCAGTACTTTGTTTGATTTTGACAGCTGTCTGTGATGGCAATTTTAGTGACAAAGTACTTGTCCAAAGGGGAAAGGATGGAATCCATTAACTCATTATTCACATGAAGGTGAAAATCATTTATCTTTTGAAAAATAACTTCTTTGGCAACGCATCATCTCTAAGTATTATTACATTGTACTTATACTGTCACTGTGTTTAAAGTATGTAATTGGTTTCCTCATAAAACTAGATTGACTCTTGTGGAATAAATATCGATATTGTATAACTCAAGTTCAGTTTGGCATCGTCCTTTTAGGGGTCATTTATAAATACACACAACAGTGTGGGTGCTCTAAAATGGTTGCAATGAAGAACCCAAACAGACAAAATTCATGAAGGTAAGGTGCAAACAAACTACTGCACTCCTACATGGTTGCCTGTGTGTCCCATTTGATGAATGTGTGTGCAACTGCAACTATTAACACTGAGGAACCCTGAGGCGACCACCACCCAACACCTGGTGGGAGCTCCAGGGTTCCTACGATAATTTACTTCAATAGGTGCACCAGGCTTGTGTCCAGTGAATCAGATGCAAAGGCTGTTTTGAATGTAAGCTTTGAAAAATGCTAAATGCAACTTGCACCCGATTTGCATCAAAACATGGCAAGAAGTGTCTGAGAACTTTGAAAAGTACACAAGCAATAATAAATGACTCCTTCTGACTCTTCCTATCAACTTAAATAAATATATAGCTTGACAAAAAAAGCACTGGGTCTCCTCTGAATTTTGAGAGTTAATTTATCAAAGTTCGAATTCAAGATATTTGACATAATTCAAATTATTTTGCACATAAACTCACAAATTTTAGTTGTATTTTGAATGTAAAACTTCGGCATCTAAAAGCTTGCAAATTCATATAGAAGTCAATGGGAGTTCTCCTGCAAAATTCAAACCTTTTTTTTAATTTGAGATTTTCAAGATGACTCGTGTTAGACATTTTATGGATACAGCTAAGAAAAATACCCTCCCCTTTAAGCAGAACAGACATTGTTTGTTCAAATATTACAATATACTGACCAACTGCATCAGTCATCTATGCTCAGGCCAATCATAAACTTTCATCTGATCAGGTCATTCCTGAACAGTTTACTAACTTCTGGGTCCCCTTACCATTGAAATTATTATGAATGGCTCCACCAAATCATTCCCTTTTTCGATGTCCAAGTGTTTTAACCAAAGAACAATTTCCACAGATTTGAACAATTTCAGAACAGTTTCCACTAGTGATGGGCGAATAAATTCGCCTGCCATGGATTTGTGCTGAATTTTCGCATTTCGCTGCCTGTGAATGTTTTCATGTGAAAATTTGCTGCCATAAAGTTCACTGCAGCTAAAAAAAATTGGTGCGCGCATAAAAATATTTGCCCGTCAAAATTAGTCAGATGCCGACATAGACAAAAATAACAAAATTTGGGATCCCTGGTACCCCACACAAGAGAGACCAGTCGTACAAAACTAAACTCATGCTTAAAAACTAAAGATATAGTTAATAATAGTACAAATAGAGAGAACTCAGCAATAAAACAGATATTTTCAGCCAATAGTCTTCCCCCCTGTAACCTTGCCATATACATACTATAGAAGTTAAGCTTTGCCTATGTTTCATTTTTTATACTTTGTTAACAGCATAAAGCCTATGTTATGTGTATTGTAACATAATAAAAAAAGTTAAATTACAAGAAAATTAGTCAGACGCCCATTTCTTCGCTAGCATCAAAATTGTCAAGCGTCAGAATTATTTTGAAGCAAATGCATTTGCAAATTTTTCGCCATTTCACAATTTTTTAGCTGTTTCGCAAATTTTTCTGTGAAAGGAAATGGGACAGATTTGCCCATAACTAATTTCCACTGTTTTCTATAGGAAAATAAATAACAGAAAACAAAATGGATTGATAGATAGATGGATAGATAGATAGATGGAAAGATAGATAGATAGATAGATAGATAGATAGATAGATAGATAGATAGATAGATAGATAGATATAATAAAAATAACAGTCAGACAGAGAGAAAGTTAAAAGTGCAAAAATAAATCTGTTTGCTTGGTTCCTCTCTTGTTTGTGCTTGACATGAATTCTCAACACAAGCCTGACTTATACAGATAAAAATGAATCACTCTATAGAAATTCAAAAGAAAAGTAATTTCTCTGCAATAACAAGCCATGACTTGATCATTTGAATTGATTTATCATGGCAATCCACTATATCTACACACATTTTCTATAGGAAATGCCATTTGTTTAGATTACCCAAGCTAAACTTATGTAAGCAGTTCCCTTGATGGGTTGCATTTCTTTTAAAGAATGAAATAAAGAGCTTGTGCTGTATGATCGCTGCGTACAATAAGCATATTTTCAAGCTGTGTAGTCAGTTCATTTATTTACAGTAATGTATAAATGAATATACAGTATACTGAAAATGTCTATGATGCTTCAAACAAAAATATTTATGTGATGTTGTAACTTCATTAATGGATCTATTTGCTGAATAATTCATCTAATTTTTTTCTTAAAACAAATTCAGCTAAACTCCATTCCATGAATTGACCATTTATCAATTATTTTTCTCCCAAAAAGTCAGAGTGAAAGAACAGTGCAAAAAAAATTTGAGCGTCAATTCATATCCTATGATACGGCCTGTCCCAGTATGGCATAGAACCGGGTAGTCATTTTTTTAAGGTCCACCCTTCTTAAATAAACTTCTAGAGTAGTCTACTATTTCAATGGGTCTGGTAGGAAATTGTGCGTGGTAAGTGGAAGGTGCCTTGAAGACTCTGAAATTGCTCTATGTCCCCATTCTCTACAATGTTACACAAAGTTTTAACTTCCTGGATTTACATCTGGTAGATCTCTAAAGTATGGGAGCTCCAGTGGGACCACACAGGCCTCACCTTATGGACAATGTTTAGTGCTTTTTTGAACACTTCAACTGCTGTAGCCATTGGTGTAGTAACTGAGTAGTGCAGTGAGGATCCTCTATATAAGAATTTATCCAAAGCCTCCAATGAGCCCATGTTCACAGCTTCGAGCATAGTGGAAGGATTGTCAGACTGTGGAACTATCCACAAATGCATGTAGGTAAGTTGGTTCACCAGGAAGTAAAGCCTAAGATTGGGCAAAGCAAGGCCCCCTCCTGTTGTGGCGTCTGAAGCCCAAGAAAATTAATGTTTAATAAATGGTCACCTTAGTCTTTTCCACCCTAAAAATTATTCCATAATCATTATTATTAAATTGAATAGGCAAAATATCATGAAAACTGAAGATATGCTGAATAAAAAGCCAAATAACTATAAAACCACAAACAATAAAAAATGAAAACCAAATGCAAATTGTGTCAGAATATACCTCTCTACATCACACTAAAAGTTAACTTAAAGGGGAACAACCCCTTTTAAAGGCAACCTGTTATCCTAAGAAATATTTAAAATTATTTTTCTATTGTCTTAGTTAAGCAAAATAAACTTTACTTGCACTATATAAAATATTCAGATCTTGTTTCCTTCAGTCTTGGAATTCACAATCACAGCAAGCAAGCAGTCACCATTTTGTGGACACTGTCATTAAGGGAAGTTTTGCATCATTCCAAAATAATGTTTATCCAGCAAAATGGGGCACCTTGTGCCAATGTCCATGCACAGATTCAAAATTATAGGCAAAAAAGAGGTAAGGGGAATATGGGGAGTGCAGTGTCATTAAAGGTGGAGAATGGAAAGTGAAACTAATTGCCTGTCCATAGAGATCAAAAATGAAAATTAAGATATGATCCTGCCATCCATGAATAATAAAAGCACTTCATTGGTTCTGTAGAGTAATGATAGCTACTGATATTTACAAGGAGCATGAATTGATGCAGAAAGCTGTGCATGCATGCTCCAAACAACAAGCACTAATATGACCCTTTAGCCTCCTCTGCTGAAATAAGTTCACCACTGATGCAAGGGAACCTTGTACTTTTCCCTAATTCTATGGCTCCCTCATCAGGTGAGGCCGAGTTCTGCAACAATATACAAAATAAAGAACATAGTGTGCAAAGTAGTAAGAGGTGCAATTAACTTGTAATGTCCATTGTATGTAATAGGATGCCAGGACAATAAAATAACGTTTATTGTCCAAGACGATAAATCCACAGGGTTACTCACAATCCCCAGATGCAATTGCAGCACAAGATGTTAACTTGCCAGGACTGTTAAGTAGTGATGAATGAATATATTTGGCAGGCACAAATTCGGGGCAAATTTCCACTTTTCATCACCAAAACTACGGCGAAAATTCACAAAAAATCTGATGCCGCAAAAAATTGTCGCACATCAGAATGTTGCGTTTGGACAAAATAGTTGCTCAAATAAAAATTTCAATTGCGTCAAGATTGTCACGCATCAAAATTATTTCGATGCCCATTGATTTCAATGCATTTTGTGTATTTTTCAATATTTGTGGTAAATTCGCAATTTTTTTGTACATGAAGCAATTAGATACATGCAGACCTCCTAAATGTCCTGTTTTTTGCAGGACAATCCTGATTTTGATGAATAGATGATCTGTTCTTGTTGCAGGGAAGGGAGTGAGATACATTCATGCATGACAAAAGCAAGGATAAATAGGTACATATCAGGAGACTATGGGGCATGGCTGGAATGAAGGCATTAGTGGGAGAGTCTGGCTTAATATAGTAAAAAATACATCTTTAGTCACTTTACAACCACTTTTGGTCAGTGTACTGTGCTTGCATTAACACAATTTAGAATATAGGCATATGAACATAGCATCAGGGAATTATTTATGGAGCACCTAACCAACAAGAAAAGCAATGGAGTGCAGAGTTCTGCAACAATATACAAAATAAAGAACATAGTGTGCAAAGTAGAAATTGGCCAGTTAGAGTGATGAGCCTGACTTCCATCCTTCTTAGGCATAGCTTTCCTCTGGGTATTGAGTAAACAGTCTATAGCCTATAAATATCTAGAACCAATCCGGTAGACTATCACACACTGGGTAATGTTCCACCTATATACTCAAACACAGAAATAAATTCAGGCAGCTGCTGGAAAACCTAGATGGTGGTTCTATTTATTTCTTCATCTAAACGTTGTTCTTTAAAATAGTTTATGAATTAGAAAATTAGTCTGACCTTGTCATTTCCTGCATCGTTATTTATATCTGTTACAGGATAAGCTTGATAAGAAGAAAACCTCTCTCTCTATGGATTGCTTTGTGTATAAATAACGATAACCACTAGATGGCATTGTATAAAAATGAATAAAGTCTATTTTGCATTATTGAGATGGTATTTTGACCACACACTTGAAATTTCCCGGTGTGTCTGCATTGCTGCCAGATTGAGTCAAGTGTCCAATCCAAAAGTATTGTTCCATTATCCTTATAACCATCCTCTAATCTAGTTAGATTGAGAGCTCTGTGAAACAGGGGAATGTTGTGTATCCAATGATGCAAATGACTAGGTTTGGTATTACTTAAGAATATCTGTTATTTTATTCATGAATGTTTTAAACGAATACATACATTTTCTGCCCAGGTATGACTTTTCTGTAAATATGTTAATCAGTGTTTTGTTTATACACAGTACATACAGTTATTGTCTGTTCTGTAAAACTCATGTAGAGATTGTTCCATTTATAGTCAACATTACATCTCATTTAATGTAGGTTGTGTGTTTTGCACAAGCTCACAGTTTAGAGGGTTCGCAAAATGTATATCAGGAATCCCAGGAAGTTGAACTTCCTGATAATTGTTTTTCAGGCAAAGTACTGAGTATCAGGAAAGTAAAGTATGTGTAACATTCTGTTACCTGGGATCCCGTAGGAGGATGGCTGGTCCTCGGAGAACTGGTGGCAACAGGAACTCCTCTACGGCTCCGGTCTTCACCGACGCCCTTTTGGGGCCCCGGGCTTTCTGCGGCGGAGACAGCAAAGGAGCCAGGCCTGTTACCAAAGCGTAGTACAAGGGGATCAGGCAAGGACGTAGACAGGTTCAGCCAACGTCAGTTCCAGAAGTCAGAGAAGCGAGGTACCAAAGGGATCAGACGAAAGGGTAGTCAAATTCAGGCAAAAGTCGGTTTCAGGCAGCGAAGGTTCGAAGGAGCAGGCTGAGGAAGACAGACACATCAGGGACCAATAGGAAGCCAGGCGCCCAAAATCGAGGTCATAGCTCCGAAGTGTTTTGGCGGGAGCGTCCATTTTGATGTGCGCCAGCGTTTATGCGTTGGTGCCTAAGTTGGCGCACACCAGCATTTATGCGCTGACGCGTGGCAGGTCTTGCAGTATGGGTATTACTTCATATAACTTTTTAGTATGTTATAAAATGTCCTCTGCCTAGTAACATTGCAATTGGTCTTCATTTTATATTTTATAGTTTTCAAATTATTTGCCTTTCACTTCTACATCTTTCCAGCTTTCAAATGGGGGTCACTGACCCAACAGCCAAAAAATGAGTTTATTTATTCTCTGTCTTATTCATATTCCAGTCTCTCTGCCTGGTTGCTATAGTAAACAAGACTATAGCAACCAGCTAGTCAATAAATTTCAAATCTGGAGAGCTGAAAAAAAGCTCTAAATAACTCAAAAACCACAAAACATAAAAAATTCAACCTATTGAAATTGTGTCAGAATATCAGTCTTTCCAATTCTAAGCATTTATACCTCTTTCATTCTTTGTCACTTTCCAATATACACCATGCAAAAACAAAAACCAGTGGCACTCTGATAAAAGTGAAAAAAGTGAAGTTGGTTTATTCAGCCCATATACATACAAAAAAAGGGGCAACGTTTCGGACTCCACTGAGTCCTTTATCAAGCCTTTCCAATATACACCAGTCAATGACCAAAAAGTGCCTTAGTCAAGATGGAAGAGCTGAGGTTATATATATAAATTACATGTAAGTGCCACAAAATATACATTCAAGCAGTGATTGAATTGTAATGAAAAAAGTGTGGTGAGTGTAGTGCAGCATGCTAAAACAAGCCCCTCCCACAAACATAAGCCACACCCATTGTTATAATAAGCCTCACACACCAATACTTTCTGGTTTCACTCACTTTAAAACAAAACCATTTTGCTATTGCTATTTTGGTATTTCCATTTAATGCCCAGTATGTATTTAACAGCTAAATGCATATGGACCCCAAAACGAAAATTGTGCATTTGAATTTTCAAGGCTGTCAATCCAGCTTTTGCCTGTGTATTGTATTATAACATAGCACAACCCCATCATATTCTATATTCAGGGACAAATATTACATAATAGGTGCCCCTAGGCCCATTTCTGTTCCTTGCCCCCAACCCCTTCCCTTCCTTTGTGTACATATGCAAATTTTCAGCATCAGGTCCAGAGTACTGTGCATTGGTGCACAGGTAATTAAAAAAAATATTGGATGTCCTGCAAAGCCCCAGTGCTTCCAAACCAATGGGGTGTTGTTGGGTGGCATGTGCCCCCTTAAATTCTGCTGCCCTAGGTCGGGCCTTTGTGGCCTTTCTCTTGTCTATATTACCTAAGATTATTTCATATATATCTAATTCTCTCACTATTCCATAGTCTGCTGCCATTTAATACCTTAATTTTCTCTTTTTTTTTGCTTCCCCTGTTTTATTATTCTCTACTTTTCTCTATAACTCTCTCTGATGACTCCACCTTCTTTATCTGCTTTAGGCTGGGGACAGACAGGGAGATTCGGGGAGATTCTGTCGCCTGGCGTTTAATAGCAGGCGACAATCTCCCCGAACGTCCTTCTCCCTGTCAGTCGCTAGTTGAAATGTAAAAGCGCCGGCTCTATGCACAGTGCGGTGCGGCGATTTCCGGAATCGCCCGAAGTTACCGGCGTGTGCACAGAGCCGGCGCTTTTACATTTCAACTAGCGACAGACAGGGAGAAGGACGTTCGGGGAGATTGTCGCCTGCTATTAAACGCCAGGCGACTGAATCTCCCCTAATCTCCCTGTCTGTCCCTAGCCTAACACTTCTCTATCTCTTCTCCATTTTTCTCCCAGCAATCTTTTCTCTCCATTTATCTTATATATATTTAACTATATTTTATTTTACCTCTGCATTTTATTTGCATGCAGAAGTGGAGAAGAGCAAACTCTTGCATCCCCTCTCACAAAAATTCCAGCATTCCCCAATTCCAGCATTGCATTCAAGAGTGGTCATATAAAATTGTATACCTGCTGAACCAGGCTTATTCAGTCTAAAATAGAATAAGGCTAGCAATGCTGTATTTTGTATACTAAACATTAACTACTAAATTTACTGCACAACAAACCATCAAACAAATGATTTATGCTTTTGAAGTTGGCCACAGGGGACTGTGATCTTGTAACATTGTTAAACGTCTTTGCAAGACCAAGACTGTGCACAAGCTCAGTGTCATCTGGGCTGCTTAGGGATCATCATAAATTCTAAAAACAGCACAAGACAAATAATATCTGCCAGAAGCCGATACAGCAAGACTGATTAATAATCTGAATATACAGACTGCACTGGGTCCTGTTTTGTCATGTAATCTAATGTGGATTTTACAGTTTTTGTATTGTTTAATACAAACTTTTTCCAAATCTACAGAACCAGTGGCTGCAGCAAAATAATCCTCCAAATATAATCCCAGATTATCTGTTTTAATCTGGATCCATGAACTTTGTCCCTGCAGCTGGAGTTGGAAACATTAAAGGGGATGTAAAGGCAAAAATAAAATTCAATGCAAATCTCACAATTGCCAACTGCTCTACAGGGAAACAAAGCTGCTGGATTTCTGAAAGGCTGGGAAGTAAGGCGGGGGCTCCCCCTGCTGATTATAAAATGATTGTTTCCATGCACAGCTGTTAGGGACTGTCTGACAATTCCTATCCACAGCCATAAATGAAGGGCGAATTTCACTGCACTTATAAAAATGGTACACATTTTTTAAATAAAGTATATTGGAGATAGGTTTCTTTTTCATTACAGAAAGTAAAAAAAGGATTTTATTTTTTTGCCTTTACATGCCCTTTAAGAACGCAAACTGAAAATGTCAATGGAATAACTAGAGGGTTATGGGACCTATTGAAAAAGTGCACTGGGCCCTCTCCCTCCTTGCCAGAAAATTACCATCATAGCCAAGCTTCAATATCAGCACTGTGGACCTACTGATGGGATTCACAGGGGGTGGGACCCAGTCTAGCCACATCCCCTGTGACACCCACTAATTACATCACTGGAAGATTCACAGCAGTGAAAGATATGTTTCCAAAGATTTCATTGCACATATATTTTAGAAGATTTTTTGTTGGAATTAATTACTTTCAAATACTTGGACTGAATTTTACTGTCTTCTAGATGAATGTTAGTTTGAATTCAAGGTTTTTTTTTGTTTAATTTTTTAAGATGAAGAGGTTTGCTTACATGTTTTACTTCATCAAGGTGTTTAACAGTATCTCCATATTTCCCTTAATTTGTTTGTAGAGAATAGAACCCAATCCCTATAGTTTATTTGAAGGATTTCTCCAAACAACAGTAATTCCAGTTAAATGACTGAATCACATTAAACTCCGCACTGCTCATACCATAGGAATAAATTGTGTGGCATGTAAATTAACCCTACAATTTGGATAATCTAAAAACATGTGAGTGTATCCCAATCAGGCAGCTGCATACTTTCATTTCAAACGGATTTTGAAAATGTGCGTTCCCTTTCAGACCAGTTTCTTGTTTTTTTTTTTTTTCTTCACACATAAATATCCCCAAACAGAATGAATTGGAACAAATTGCCTGTTATTTATATAGTATTGTTTTCACTCTGAAATTATACTACTCTCCCTAATAATTACTCATGAAGCAGATTTCCTGTGAACAAAGTCCATGACAGGGAAAATACAAGTGTTTAAGGATTTTAGAAATAATGATTTGAATGGTTCCTAATGTACGTAAACAAAAGCATGTACTAAAATTGCTGCGTTTATTTAAATGATGACAGGCTAATTGCAGTTCATATAGAGCTTGTACATTACATCTTCCCTACGACTAATGAGAGGACTTGTTTATTTCGCTGTATTCCTGGATTGCAAATTGGCTTTTATGCTCTTGACAGAAAATAACGGATCTGTAGTATTAGCAAATGCTCTCGAATGGTTAAAAGGTTAAACGATAATTCTACACTTGCTTCCTGATATCCGTTGGGGCTGATTTGCAAGAGATAAACTAATTTGCAACAAACGTCAAGTTATCAAGTGGGGGAAAGAACAAAAAATAATAGTATACGTTTGAGAATGCTTACTAGTGTGCTGTCTTCTCCAGGAAAGCAGCAACCAGATGGAACAGATTAAAAGACTGTTTTGATAATGGAATAGTACATCAGCGTAAATTAATTATATTTTACACATAATCAAAAACCTACATGATATTGACTGCTCTTCCACAATTCCAGCACCATGTAGAATGAATTAAGCTCTTTGAGGACTTTTACATACAGGCAGAGGAGAGCCTAAGGACCTTGCTGGCTTTTGGGGGAAATGCTGAATCGGGGATTCAATTGCATATTTGGAATGAATTAAGCTGCAGTACCACAACTAGGTTTTGAACCGGACAGTCTGGTTTTCCAAATTAGTCCTGTCATATCACTGTCCCTGACATTACAGTCCCTTCCCCATGACATCATGGTTCTGCCCTGCTATATTACTGTCCCGCCCCCTGCTGCATCAAGGCCCTGCCTCCCCCAGAGTTTGATGGGGGGGGAGGTGGCAACCCCAGCCACAACAATCACCCTATCTATCAGCCTTATGAAGTAGTATGTAGGTAGTAGGTATTACTACTATTCCATAAATTTCATACCTCATATTCTCTCCTATTTACCTAGCCTTTGTTTTTAGAAGTAATAAGATGAGTAGTATTAAGGATTAATTATTGATGATGATTGAATTTGCCCCATTTTGCTTTGCAGAAGAATACGCAAAAAGCTTTAAAGTTTGGGAAATTTAAAGTGGACCTGTCATCCAGACACTAAAATCTGTATAATAAAAGTCCCTTTCAAATTAAACATGAAATCCAATTTCTATTTTTTATTAAAGCATTCATAGCTGTTGTACACTCATTTAAAAATATCAGCTGTCAATCACATTTTGTCTGCCCCTCCTCAATGCCTTAGGCATAGAGGTGGGGCAGACAATTACTTTCACTTTCCATTCAGCACTTCCTAGATGTCACTGCTCTCCACACATTCCCCATTCTCTTTACTGTTTAATTGTGTAGCCAGGGCATGGGGATGGACATTGGGTCCCCCATTCTGGTGCACAAACAAGATTCTAAGATGATATCATGCTTGCCCTAATAACAGTGTCCACAAAATGGCTCCTGCCTGCTTGTTATAATTTTGAATTCCCAAACTTAAGGAAACAAGAATCAAATAATTTATATATAGTGTAATTAAAGTTAATTTTGCTTGACTAATGCGATACAATAGGATTTTGAATATTTCTTTTGGGTGACGGGTCCCCTTTAAGGTTGCGGCAACTTTTTTACCAAAATATATTGGAGACTATGGGTGATTTTTTGCTGCAGGGCGACTTTTTTCTCACTCCTTTTGCATTAAAGTCTATTGGCATTTGTTGTGAAATTTTTCTCATTCGAAAAGCATTATTAAAGGAGTTCTTTCTCACTTTAAAGTGAGTGGACATTTTTTTCTTGGCAAATTTTTGCTGCGGAGAAATGCAGGAGAAATGCTGGATTTTTCTGGGAATCCAAACATGGAAAAAAAATTCACTCATCACTGTTAATCATGCCTTTAAAGACAATTTGAGTAGAATTTTTTTTTTAATTCTAAATCCTTTAAAAATTAAATAACCCCAATAGGCCGGTTCTGCTTCCAATAAGGATTGATTAGATCTTAGTTTGGATCAAATGCAAGGTATTATTTCATTATAATAGAGAAAAAGGAAATTATTTTTAAAATGTTTCTTTTTTGGATAAAATGGAGTCTATGGGAGGTGGCCTTTCCATAATTTGGAGCATTCTGGATAATGGGTTTCCAGATAAAGGATCCCATACCTGTATTATCATTAAATGGGAGGGTGAGAATGATAACTACAGTGCAACAAGTTTTATCAAATAAAAAAGAATAAGAAAGCATATGATGGTGTGGATGACACTAAAAGAAACTAATTATGCTATGATGGTTTTGGCAGCTGCAATAATAAGGTAATTAGCTATTTGATTTTTAATATACAAGAAGAAGATTCAATCTGGACTTTATGGGCATCTTTACAAATACAACAAGTAGGGTTTTTGGACATTTATTTTGAAATATTCCAAAATGATAGAAAAGATCTCATATTCTGTTTATACCATTGAAGAAGGGGAAATGAAAATTGGTGCCAGGTTGTCTTGACAATAATGGGAAGGGAAGAAGCACACTGCTGAAAAAGAACATTAAGTGGAATCACCTGTGCTTGGTAATTATCAGTAACAGGAGAATTTGCAAAATGCAGGTGCGTAAGTATTTTGTACATGTTTAACTCTTAGATCAACTTACAAAATGTTTTGATGCATAATATATCATAAAGAGACAATAAAATATGTTTTTATTTTATTAGAAAGATTAAAAATCATTCCCATGTTTCAAACTTCTCTTAAAGTATTACCTCCTACCCCCATGTGTTACAGGCACAAAGTTTGCCCATGTGCAGAAACCCATAGTTACCAATGGCTAGTAAATGCTACCAGCTGATTGGTTGCTATAGGTGATTAGACCTGTAGCAAATGTTGCACCTTTTTATTACATTGCAAGTTAGATTACATATTTTGTAAATTACAACAGAATTGCAGTGCTTTACCTTAGTTTATAACAAGTGGGGAATAATAATAATCAGACCATGCTAGTCTATCATAGACAGCCTTGTAGCCCCAAGAAATGTTTAAATGTATTTATCAGCTCAGACGAGCTTGTTCTTCATCTTTCTTAAGTTGTTCTGCTGTAACTATAAATGAGTTTATATGATTACTGCAAAAAGTTCTGTGGTTGTAAATTAAATGAGTATAAACGTGGGGTTACAACATCTTTATCTGATTCCTTACAGAGAAGAAACATTGCATGTAAGTTGTCTTCATTTGTTAAATTGTTAATGAAATATTTTGAATGAATATGAGAATATTAATATTTAATATGAGTTGCCACACTCGAATACATTTGACATTGTTTTCTTTGATGCTGATATAATAGAGTCAGCTAGTGGTGACATTATAATGACAATTGAATGGTAAATGTTAGCTTGTCTAAGAGATGTGGGCAGTTCTTGATCGGTACAACACGGACTCAACCTGTAAATGCAATAAGCAATTGAGCACTTCTAAGAAAGTGTATATACACTGAGCTCTAGCTCAGTTTCACAGACCCCCTCATGCAGATAGGTGGGTGTAAGCCTATAGCCTACAGAAAGCTGCACTGAATATGAAATGAAGATTAAGTTGAAGAACCTCATTAGTGAGCATTAGCCACAAGCCAGAGAGAGCTTGCATAACCAAGGAGAGATATTAGTACCAGAATTAAATAGCACTGAGAACCCACTAATAGGTGGCTCTCAACATTTGTATAGAGATTATGCTAAACCATAAGAGCTTTTACCCTAAAGCATTACACTTCTGTTCTCTGGTATAACAATGATTTACTCAGCAAGCAAAGCCATATATTTCAGTTATTGTTATATCGGTCATTGTTTCTGCACATATAAATACAATAAATATTTAACTGTTGTTGTTACCATCCAGTTCAGTCCAGTAATCATTAGGATTTGATTGACCACTGCATTTTATTTTACATTCCCTTATTAAATGAAAGATCTTAAACCCCTGTATATTTCTGTATTTTGTTTTTTTATTATGCACATCCCTTCTTTGATAACTATGGGGACTATTATTATTAACATAGACTATGGACTATGAATCAGATCTTTTGATAATCAGACACTCCTTACAGTGGGTGACACTTGCAAATGTAACTTTTTATTTCTTGAAATAGAAATTATATGACAGGATACTTCATCTCAGGGGTGAGGGTTGGAAACTTAAGTTTGAAACCTTTTCCATTATTTTCATATTAAAGTCAAATTAGCATCCAGGATATTATTAAGTATACTGACAAAGGTGGAAAATCTACATGGAATTGCTTGCAGGAATGGAGCATTAGTGTATCCATACATCTTCTCAACTGTGCACCTTCTTCCACAATCACTAGAATGACCTAATATTTTATAAACTATTTTGGTGCACACCACTGTGTTACTGGCCACTGACATCTTAGTTTGCGTTGGACTTATGATTATATGATATTTCTGTCTTAGTTGTGATTGGTTTCAGGTGTTCAGTTGGTACCCATGACTATGTAAAGATTTTGTTTAAAAAAAAATTTTTGTGCCCTCCTTTTTGTTGACTTGTGTATAATGGTCAAGGTCTGACCTATTCTGCCGAAGGGAAGTTTATACCCCAGAAACATTGGATTGTCTTCATAAATCAGACTATGCTTGTTGTGTCATTCCCACATTTAATAAACTGGATTATTGCATTGATAAATGTGAAAGATAAAAGGCCCAATAATTAAATTATATGTTTGATTGAATGATCAGTTGTTAATCTGGCCATGTTTGTTTATGTAGGGTAAATATCTACTAAATATAGTAGAATATAGTAAAAAGACATGAAATTGCAGTCAAGAATTTAAAAAAGAAAAAGGTCAAGATTTCTGTCCTAAAGTATAGTACAAATAATTTTATCGTGATATGATTCCAAATTTTCTATAGATTTCAGTAGTTTTCACATAATGAACAACAAGTTTTTCCTCACTGAATTAAACCTGGGCCTATTTAATCTGTGTTTTAATCTTGGGGTATAATTCATGGTATATAAAATCAGGGCTGCTAAACAAAGGGCCTTCCTAGGAGTCCCTGGGGTCCCCTTCTGACCTCTAAATTCCCACCGAGCACATGCACACCGCAACACGCGCACACAGAAAAACGCATGTATGTGCATAACATGCCACAGCAAAACAGCTGGTCAGCCAGGGGAGCAGATCAGGGCTGGAGGTCACCAAGTGTATTCCCGGGAACCCGTTGGCCAGGTCTGACCCTGAATAAAATACTGCCATGTAAGCAATGATGCCCTTTTCAGAAATGTAACAAAAATGCTAACTTTAATAGTGATTTGTATTTTGGTACTACTACAATATCATATCATAAAAAGCTAGTTTTTATTAAAAAATAATGTTAAAAATAGGAATATAGACTTCCTGGTATTCCATCTTTCGTGTTTTATACCCTTTGTTCCTTAATCATAGGCATTAATAATACCCATTGTTGTTATTGCCTATGATTAAGTACCAGAGAGTATGAAGTGCATAAGGCTGAATACCAGGGGGTCTGTATGCCTATTTTTAAAACTATTTTTTAATAAAACTAGCATTTTATGATAGCATAGTGTTATGGGATAATTTTTATGATTTTTGGAATGTCCATGTAACAAGAAATATGCGGGCTGAAAATGAGAGTCCAGCAACACTGCAGTTCCATCCACAATGCTGGAAAGAAAGATAGAACAGATATAACCTAAGAGATGTAACATAAGAGTTTATATGCAGAGAACCTCCCATACCAGTCTGTTCAACTGAAGAAGCTGCTCGGATGAGTAGTGAAACGTCTTCAATAATTACTCAGCAAGTCCAGTTGTTTTAGAATTACTTATATTAGATATACCATGACCTGGATGAATGAAAATATTCATAGTCATAACCTTCTCCACAGTGGCTTGGCATTTCAAACAATTCCACAATATGAGCCCTGTAGGTTTAAAATTGTGAGCCTTGGAAAAAATAAACTGCGGCATTAGAAAAGGGAATTTGAAACAAGAAGGGAAAGCCATTGAATTTTCAGACTTAACAAAATCTACTATTATGGAATCAATGAAAATAACTTTTTAATGCATTTACATTTACATCAATACATAGTAATAGATTATACATAGTGATCTTCCATTGTTATCTTAACAATTTAGGGCCTGTTGTAATCATATATACATTGAGACATGATGAGTTTCCATGGTAACCCTATTCTACACATCATATAGTTAAAATAGATGGATTCCATTGGTTTCCATTGTAAACCATGTCCCTTTTAGGTAGACAAGTGAAATTATGGCAGTTTTCCCTCCCCCTTTGGGAGGTAGAATGATGTACACCTTCAGTTTTGTGGGAGGAGAGGTGAGCGGATTGACACATAGGGCGAACCAATAGGTTTGAACTAGTGGTGCTCAATGACGTAATCTGATGGCACAATGACTCTCGCAAGATATGAATGATGTAATATGCGTAAGTTTTAAATAGCTACTCAACAGTTAGCATGCCCAATTTCTTTGAGAAAGCATATGCAAAGCAAGCCTTTATTATTCTTTTAAATTATAAATACTGAAGAATCCTTCTCATTTTTAACCAATTTTAATGGATCAGCAAACCATTTTTAGGATTGTAGCAGCGTTCATTTTCTCCTGAATCTCATTTTACTCTAAGGCACTGGGGATTTGTGTTTTTTTAGTGAAGTTAGTTCTCCCAGTGTAAGTGAAAATATCAGACCACAGTCCTCAGTCCTCTTTTATTCATGAATTGCTGGAGCTTTTCCTAATTTATATATTAATGAACTCCCTTTTTAACAATTAATTTCAAGCACAAGCACTTTATTTAATTCATTTAGTGTATACTTAAATAATTGATTTTTAAAATGTATTATTATTAATTAATTTGTATGCTGGTACAAAATTGATCTGGATTTATGCATACAATTGCATTGGCACTAAGCACTTTATAGAACATGGTAGCACTTTATATTTATCTCAAATACATTTTGGCAATTTTGGAAAGCATAGGGTTTTACTGCTACTCTTTTTAAGAACAATTTTGTTTGGTAATTATACCACTAAACAATCCTAATTTATTTAGTAAAAATGAGTATAAATCAGGTTACAAGGAAATTATATTCTTCTAATTGAAAACAGTATCTATCTGTAGGGTTTGATAATGTCACAGTGGGTATAAGTAATAATTTTTTAATTTTTCTTTTCGCAGTCCTAAGTAATAGCATTTTTTCTGACACAGTGATAGTACACTATGTGCTTACCTTGAAGCATTTCCTTTTTTCTATGTTATTATGATGGCACCTGTGTGCAATTAGCTGGGATTATAGTTTCAGCTATTATGTTATTATTGAGATTATACAGTAGTAATTTAAAAATTTTTTGGTAAAAGCTAAGTGCACTTTTATAATGCTTACAGAACACTTTGGTTCATAACTAGACAGTGTAATATAATATATGGATGTCTTATTGGCAGATTATACTAAATATCAATGTAATCCAGGTTAATATACAAGTTGATTACCTTGACATCTCCTTCTAAGTCCTTGACGGAAACTCATCCTGATTTTTACTGTGATGTTGATTGGAGATTCATGGTATTATAATATCTGTGCAATACAATTAAATACTCTGTCCCCAAAGGATGTATAAAGTAAGCAGTTAAAAACAAGAGACAGTATACATATATTAACCCTGTCCTCATGCAACTGACCTTGTGATTATGCATCATTTATTCACTCATTTTCCAGCTAATTAAAGACATTTGACAAAAAGTCTTCAGGCAAAGATATGTATTATTCTAAGATTAAACACAATGTCCTTTATTATAATGAGTCATGATTTTGTTGCAATCAGCTATAGAATTTTCACAGCAGGTGACTCAGCTCTCATCTTCCTGCTTTCATTTTATTACCAATGATTCCATACTTTTCTCTGAATATTAGTGCTTTTTTTTTCTTCTGTACAATTTAAATCATAAAACATGAACTCCCTTCCACTGCACAAATCAGCACTCTAATGTTTGTTTCGCTGTTCTTCACAGCTTAAATGTGACTATTCTTTAATTGTTATTTCATAGAAATTGGTTAGAGCCCCAACCATATCACTAATTTATCATATGTATAAAACAAGATGATTATTACTGGGGTTTTATGTCTTCAGATTTATCATTGCTGTGAACATAGCTATAACAATGTATAAAAAAATGGTTTCACAGAATAATGAGGTGTAGGTTATAAAACATTCTCCATTCTAATTGGTAGAACTGAGGTATCTCTGGAGTTACCTCTTCCATGTTGAAAGGACAAGATTTGCTAGAAATATATTTTACATTATATTAAATATGCGGTAAATCAATTAAAAAGAGAATTGGGATATCACCAGATAATTATGGGAAGTCATGAAGTCAACACATTGGTTACTGCCTCTCACCATGGAGAACATAAACAAGTCCCTCTGTTGACATATCTGTTCTCCATCACTATCTCTTTCTCTATTATGGTCACTACCTTTACCTGAACAAAAGTGGGGTTATTTTCAATCCAACACATCACCACACAAGTCCATACCTTTTATCATCCTTGGAATGGATGGTGCAAATTCAGTAATGCAATGCCAGTAGGCTTTCCTCATTCTGTTGGTAACTTCCAGCATGGTAAGTAAATAATCCATCAATCCGTCCAAAATGTGGTGTTTTGTGCTATTACTACAGTAGCAGCATTTAGACTTGCAATCCATTGAATATTGAGTGTCTAGATTTGTATCTATCTTGGGGTGAACTCTCCATAAAGGTGAGCCTTTGAATATTATTGACTTTCTTTATTGTACAGTTCTGGGACCTGTTATCCAGAATGCTTGGGACCTGGGGTTTTCTGGATAAGGGGCCTTTCCATAATTTCGATCTCTATATGGTGAGTCTACTTAAAAATCATTTAAACATTAATTAATCCTAGTAGAGTTGTTCTGTCTCTAATAAGGGTTCATTTCTGTATGAACTGATGAACTGTTTTCTTACTACAGAGAAAAAGGAAATCATTTTTAAAATGTATAATTATTTGATTAAAATGGGGTCTATGGAAGATGGCCTTTTTGTAATTCAGTGCTTTCGGGATAATGAGTTTCTGGAGAATTGATCCAATATGTGTATCGGTTTCATGTAGACAGCACTATTAAGGGTACATTTAAAAAGCCTTTATAGGTAGGACTTTTTTGCATCAAGGACAACAATGCAGCAACTTTTCAGGCTTACAACAGCCTTTCCTCAAGCTTGAGGAACAGCTGTTGTTCAGACAAAAAAATTGTTGCATTATAGTCTAAGATGTAAAAAGCCCTCCTACAATAAAGGCTTTTTAATGGTATCCTCACTGGTGCTGTCTACATGAATCCTGGTAATTTCATCTGGCCTAGTGTGGTTACCAAGTGACATGCAATATTTAAACTGATCTTCGTTGGTGAGTGCTGACTTCTTATTGCTTGTGTGCTATGGCATAGCACACATATTTAATATATATTAAATAAATATTTAAATACATTCTAAAACAGATGTGACAGGTTACTGGGAGATATATATGCAGCATAATGATGACATTTGTCATATTGCATGACATTGTATTTCTTTATACTGTATTTTTATTCTGTATTTTTATAGGTATTCAGGCATTCAGTTATAAATGAATACTTGAACATTACAAAACAAAATATTGAATAGAAAATAATCTAATTTGCCTATTAAAAAATGCCAAATATATCATAATATAGAGTAATCCATACTTATATTAACGCACAGAGGAAAAAAATCTTCAAGAAAGATTCTGAAATAGTGAATTAGTTGTAAATAATAACTGAGATTTGACCTTGTTGAGACTAATACATTTCAGACTTTGGTAGTGTTTGTAATTTATAATAATTACATTTCAAATTACCAGTTATTTATAAGCAGTATTAATTGAACAATGTACTAGGTCATACTGGACATCATAGTTAAATACCCAGAAAAGACATAACAACTTTTAATTAGCAAAGGAAATTTTATGGTTGCATTTTGTGCTAAGGTTAATTGTGATTATATTTCAGTTTTTAATTTAATAAATTTGTTCTACAAAATAATTAATTGAATGCATATTTGATTTTTTAAAGACCAGTAACATCAAAAAATGAAATTGTTTTAAAATAATTAAAATATAATGCAGTGTTGACCTGCACTGGTAAAACTGGTGTGTTTGCTTCAGAAACACTACTATTGTTTATATAAATAAGCTGCTGTGTTGCAATGGGGGCAGCCATTCAAAGGAGAAAATGGCTCAAGTTACACAGCAGATAGCATATAAGCTTGTAGAATATAATGTTATCTGTTATCCATTACTTATCCTGTGCCATATAGCCATTTTTCAATTTCCGCCATAGCTACTTAGCAGCTTGTTTATATGAACTATAGTAGTGTTTCTGAAGCAAACAGATCAGTTTTAACAGTGCAGGGCAACACTACATGATATTTTCTTTACTTTAAAATACTTGAATTTTTTGGTGTTACTGTTCCTTTAAACTCCAGTATTTAAATAAATAAAAAATTCAGATGCGGGTAATTACATTTATTTTGAGGGATTTTTATTAAAAAAAAAGCAACTTTTTTATTTTCAAAAACACATATTTCAATAGAGATTGTATAGGTCTGTATTCGATCAAATAAAAATTGCTCAAATTATTCAAATCCATTGTTCAATTTGAATGATTTTGGTCAAAAAATTCGATTTTCTAAAATTTCCAAAAATACTCCTTAAAGGTTCAAGGAGGTCCCCCATAGGTTAAAATAGCAATTCAGCAGGTTTAATGTGGCAAAGTGTCAAATCTGAATTTTTGTAAGAGACAGTACTTCAATTTTCGAATGGTCAAATTTTTAAATTCAATTCAAATTGTTTTCAATTCGAATAGAATTTTGGCCTATTCGATGGTTGAAGTATCCAAAAACTACTTTGAAATTAGAATTTTTAGTACATTTTTAGCAAATCTACCCCTAAAATATACATCCATGTATATCCCACATGCTACAGGGAACTATTGTCAAATTAGGAAGACAAAAAAGTCCTGCAATAATACATTACCCTACAGAGAAGCTAAAAGATCAATATAAATCACAGGCACATGTCATCTTATGGCTTACCAGAAGGAGAAGGTGCACCAACCCAAGTCTATGACTTATTACAACCAAAAGAAAAATAGTAAAGGGAGTCAATAATGGCCACACTTGTTCCATACAGTATATAAAAACCACATATATAATTTATTACGTACAGCTTCATTGCTAAGACTTATATCACATTAAGTATAGAAATATGAAAACTAGCAAAATACAAAAACAAAATCCACACAGTGCACAAAAAACTAAAAGGGTCATCCCCCTTTTGACTTTAAAATCATGAAGGAAATTGCAAGGGTTAAGACGTATCACACTATACTCTGCCAAGTTATCCAATCACTGTTTACTAGGTTAAGTCCAATCACAATATCTTCAGGGAGTAATCCATTACATAGCATGCAAAAATGGCACATCCTCTTATAAAGTCTCTCATGTGAGGCACCATTGTCCACACTTGTAAGAGTTTATATTATATCCAGTAGACGTGTTTGACCAAAACTGAAAGCCAATAATATAATTTGTATGACTTTACCACTAAACTACATTCACCAAGTGCATCGGAGTCTCACACAAGTAAGTCATTCATTATTCCTTGCCACATATTACTTAATAGTAGCTATCCTGTCATTCCACTCATCTGTACACTAGTTATACTAGGGATGGCGCGAACCGCGGAAAAAAAGTTCGCGAACATGTTCGCGAACTTCCGGAAAATTGCGAACGGTTCGCGAACCCCATAGACTTCAATGGGAAGGCGAACTTTAACAGCTAAAAAAGACATTTCTGGCCAGAAAAATGATTTTTTAAAGGGTGCAACGACCTGGACAGTGGCATGCCAGAGGGGGATCAAGGGCAAAAATGTATCTGAAAAATCCATTGTTGACACTCAGGTGGTGGTTGTGGACACTGTAATATTATTGATATTATTGATATTATTGATATTTAGACAGAATGTGAACAAGCTCACACAGCTAGATGGCAGTTGTTTGAAGAACACACTGGGCAAAAAATGCCTACAGGGCAAATAATGGCTACAAGGTCAACGTATAAACTACTACAGCGGTGGATACGGATTACGTAAAATATATTATGGCTGCTTGAAAAAAGTCACTCAGGTGCTTTTTCTGGAGAGGGTAATATTATGGATATTTAGACAGAATGTGAATAAGCTCACACAGCTAGATGGCAGTTGTTTGAAGTACAGTAGATTACAAGCCAGCAAACTTACTATCCACTGTCCCTGAAATCACTAACAGCTCTCTCCCTACACTATCTCTTCCAAGCACACACAGGCAGAATGAAAAAACGCTGCAGGGCTTCGGTTTTTATAGGGAAGGGGAGTGGTCCAGGGGGTGTGGGGGTGGTCCAGGAGGGAGAGCTTACTGATTGGCTGCCATGTATCTGCTGGTCTGGGGGAGAAATGGCAAAAAAAAAGCGCCAACAAAGGCGAACCCAAATTGGCGAACGTCGCGCGACGTTCGCGAACTTCCGGCGAGCGTGAACAGCCGATGTTCGCGCGAACAAGTTCGCCGGCGAACAGTTCACGCCATCCCTACTAGTTACCTGGAAGGAATAATATTACAAAAAGGGGTGGACAGTCATATTAAATAGCAAAAGAGAAAATGGACACCCCTGCCAGGTTCTATGTGAAACAGTAAATGGAAAATATCCCTTTATGTACAATTTGGATTGAGAGGGAAGATACAATGTTGTGATAGTTTTTATAAAAAGTAGCCAAAAAAAGATTTATTATGCAGTTGTGCTACTGTATAAAAAAGAAAAGCACCAATCAAGTGCTAAACATAGGGGATGGTATGATGGTGTAAAAAAACTTCAGGTTACTTCCAACCTGAAGTTTCATTATTAGTTTATTATTTTAAAGCTAGAGAGACAGCTCCCCTACACAAATCAGGCTTAATAATTGAATAATGTTTATCCAAAAGTGCAACTATTTAAATTTTAATGGAAATATATACAATGTATATACATCACACAGGGGAGGTGAATTTATAGACTAGATATGGAAAACTAGTGTTTAGCTAAGTGTGATCAATGAACACAATTTATCATTTACAAATGAAACCTACAACAATTAAATATGTTCTCTTGGCCTCATGTCGATGGTGGTTGAGGTCCAAATTTTATATAAACCCATTGAATGAAAGAAAACAACCTAAATGGTCCATGGTTTTTGGTACGGTGTAACTGCTTTTGACAAAAAGTTTAAGGAGTAGCTCAGCAGAACAATGCTGTGAAGCTCAAAAAACAATGCTGGCATAGTAAATACATGTAGTGTGGCTGGAGTATGCAGACATTTATCTCTCTAAAGCAAGTGTCTGCATGCCTATGCATCATGCTCTAACATCTAACTCTCTTGTTGCTAGCATATGAGATGTGGGAACCATTGTATATGCGTATTTGTTACTTGTCCCAACATCAACACACCTCAGAATATAGCCCAGAGTAACAACATTCTCCTTCTTTTTTTGCGTATGATCATTATTATAAGACTCTTCTATATTCAATCCCCCTAGAGCTGTCTTGGATAATTAAACATCAACATAATCAATACCTACTCTAATGAGCAGATTTACTAAGGGTCGAAGTGAAAATTCTAATAAAATCAGAATTTTGAAAATTCAAATTTCAAAGTAATTTTGGGCTACTTCAACTATCAAATATCCCAAAATTCGATTTGAATTGAAAAAATTAAAATTTTTGAATTTCGAAGTACTGGCCCTTTAAAAACCCTTCAAATTTGACTATTCACCACCTGAAAGTTGCCGAATAGCCATTTTAGCCTATGGGGGGGCCTCCTAGAACCTGTCCCGAAATTGTTTCTAAGTCCTAGAAATTCAAATGATTTTGTGCAAAAAGATTGAAACAATTTTTATTTGATTGAAAATGGACCTATTCAATTGAAATAGGTCCATTTTCGATTGAAAAGGCCCTTTAAAAAAAGTTGATGGTCGAATTTCAAAGTTTTTTCACTTCGAAATTCGACCCTTAGTAAATGTGCCCCTTAGTGATGACCTAATCTATCCCATTTAGCCCAAAAATTCACAAAACGTGACAATCTTTCTCGCTCCGAAAGCTTTAATGGGCAATTTTTATTGTGGCAACTTTTTTGTCCAGATATATTAAAGTCAATGGGCTTTTTTCTTATGGAGACTTTTTATCTCTGTGACATTTTTGTCTTGCAAGTTTCTGTTGCGTGCATTGTTTTGCGGCAAAAAATTTCCCCCAGTTTCGTGAATAATTTGCAGATGCCTATCCATGGATGACGTAAAAAATCACTCATAACTACTGACTTTAAATGGAAAAATAGGTTGGACCATGGGACTTCTATTTTGTTTTCCAATTCCAGATTAGAGAAATGTTCTATGGTCTATACAAAGATCCTTTTACACATTTTTAAATGATAAATATTTCTTTAGCCTTAAAATAATTGTGGATGTGTCATGATAAATAGCATGCAGTTTGTCTAAAAATCTTCTCTTCTTTATTAACTTAATTAATTAGGTACCAAAGTGAGCTTAATTAACCATAAACAGCAGTCATGAACCATAAAAACCCTAGACTGCATTATCCTCAAGACTTTATGAAATGCAGGCGTGGTAAAAAACAAAAAACATCCATGTTCAAATATATATGTAAAAATGGCAATACAATCATAAAGTTAAAAAAAATTACTTTTTACAATAACTAATTTATACACTAATTGACCCGAACACCACTTGATATTTAATAGCTTCTATTACAACAGGCATACTAAACCAGTGCTGGATTACCGACACAAAACCAAACTGGTTTTGTATTTTTAAAAAATGCCCTAACAAGAATTCAGCAGGGTGAAAAGATCAGAGGCACTTTATACACATTGTGCTAATTACTGCAAGTATTTAAAGTTGTAATTAGCTTATTATGCTGCAGAGAACCTAACATGGCATGTCTTTTAAAAGAATTTCTCTCCAGATCATTAGTGGGAAAGCTAACAACATCTGCTTCAAATAAAATCAACCAATTAGCACCGGCAACTTCATATAGTTTGCAATCAGAGAATTATATTGTGCCAAGTGCTAATTTGAATGTGAACACTATCTTCTTCTCACATCCCACGCTTATCTGCCAGCACAGCTGGTATTTAATACTACCAACTTCAGTGCAGCCTCTAAAAACTTATGTTAATTTAAAGTAACCTATGTAATCAGAAGTGCACAATACAGGATGGGCTATTTCTGCCTTAATTAAAACTGGCCTTATTAATCCTCATTTATTTTATATTTATATATATATATATATATAGTGAATATTCATGTATTTTAGGAAAATCTCCAGCAAAAATGTTATCTAGGAGAGCAAGTGATACAATTGAGCATAAATAGTTACAGTATACCTACACAGTCATGTTAAAAAAGGTTCTAAAGCATGGCCCGATATTTTACTACTCTATGGTAGAAAACTGCTTTTTTGTGCAGATTCTATTGAAAAAGAACAAATGGGAGGGTACTTTACAAATGCTTTGGTTGCAAGTGCAAGAGCACTAAGGGCTAAACTCCACAAGTGCTTTTGTTGGATGGGGTCAGATCAACAAAAATGCATCCAATAAATCAGATGTAGTTGCATGGGTCAAAATGTAATGAGACTGATACTCAAATTTGATGCATGAAGCACCTAGAACCCACTTAGAAAATGTTCCATCTGACACAACTGTCGGATGAAAGCGCTGCATGCTGCATCTTCAGCCAACAAAATAAAATCTGATGGTGTCTAACAGACTTTTTTCCATTTAAATACAGTCACTGTTGGATGTAGATACACAAACAAACTACACCAGCCAATTTTACATTCTAATTGTAGGGGGGTCAGATTTCATAGCATCCTATAAATCTCATGGTGTTGCATGGTGTTGGATAGCAAAATTAGATAAAATTAACCCACAAATCAATTGTGGTTTTACCCTTAAAGATAGCAAATTTACTTGCATTAGGGGGAGAGCAATGGTCTGACCTAACTGGGGACTAAAAGCAAAGCACAGTATTAGTGGGCAGCCAGTACCTTATTTATATATAGGCAACCAAGGGCCTGTGCCTAGGGTGGAAGCTTTTGGGTGGGGGGGGCTCAGGTGCCTATATAAGTGAAAACATTTTTCAAACGAAAATGTAAAAATCCCCCCCCCCGCCACTAGAGACTTTCTGTTTAAGTGTGGCGGCACTGAGGGGGTGAGTTGCAGTGAAATTCAGAAGTGAAGTCACATGCACAGGGGTCATTCTATACATTGGGGAGCAATGTTAGGTCTAAATACAGCCCTGAAGGCAGCCCTTTCTTAAACCACTACCACAGAGCAGGTTAAAAGGACAGGGCTATTTTGTAATTTATATAAACTTATAGGAACTGCACCATCTCGCCCTGGACACAGTACTTCACAGTACCACTCGTAGTTTGAGCCTGTGACCCAGACTGGCAGTCCAGCAATCTGGTTTTGCTATGTGCTAGCACACATTTTGGTTCTGAACTTAGCCAACTATCTTAGCACAACCAGGAGGGACTGAATGCAGGTGAGGGGGGGTTATAGGTGAAGAACCAAAAGGGATAGAACTCCGGAGTACCACTTACGTGGTTTGAGCCTGCAATATAGACTGGCAGTCCAGCCAGACAGTTTTTGCTATGTGCTAATGCACACTTATGGTTTCAATCTAGCCAATTCTATTTATTCAATCGGGGGGGGGGGGTAGAATGTGGTTGAAGGGGTGGTTATCTACTTATCAATGGTGACTTGGAGGTGGCTTTACCATTAGGTGGGTCTGAGACCAGCTCCGTAGGTTTCTGTTTATTTACCACTTACTTTGAATCCACAAGTAGGTTACGTCAACTCATACTGAGACCCATTCAGTAACCTCTCCACTTTGATCACCCACCCGCAGTATTTGTCTCCCTGTTCCTACTCATTTTAAACGTTTTTCCTGGGTTTATTTTGATTTGGTTTTCTTATCTCTTACATATTACGTTTTAAGTTTATTCACTGAGGCTTTGGACTAAGGGATGGGATGGTGCAATTTCAAGGGTCAGTTCTTTTTTCTTTTTTCATTCATGATTTACATTTCAGACCCTGCACACCACCCACTGTTTCTCTAAATTCATAGAAGGTGCTCCATAATCTATACTCCACAACCCTTAAAGTACACATGACATAAAACCTCAATAAAAAACACATGCACAAATGAAGTAATGTAAACTTAAATATGCACATGATTAACCCCACACCAGTGGTATTAATATAAAAGATATGAATACATGCTGTTCACCCCAGACATACAGGTTACTAATTAGCAACTGACAGAAATCAGCAGTTCATTTAGTTGGTGCATGGCATCCAGAGCACAGTAATATTCATTTAACAGTCAAACTGTCACCATTTCCACCAGTGTGTTTGAATCACTACCTGTTTAAAAAAACAAATTGCACAGGGAAGCACAGCAGAAAGACTTAGGCTTGTACAAAGGTTGAGGGGAAGGGGGGCAATGAAATTATACAGGTATGGAATCCATGATCCAAATACTCAATATCGAAAAGCTCCAAATTACCAGAAGGTCCTCTTCCATAGGCTCCATTTTAATTAAAAAATATATATATATTTTTTAAATTATTTCCTTTTTCTCTGTAATAATAAAACAGTACCTTGTAAAATATAATGAATCCTTATTGGAGGTAAAAAAAAATCCTATTGGAATTGTTTAATGATTTTTTAATAGATTTAAATTATGGAGATCGAGAAACCACCTGATCCCAAGCATTTTGGATAACAGGTCACATAATTGTATAAAAAAGAATAATCAGAATCAGAGGTTTTCAGGTAACTGTAGGCTATGAAAAGTATAATGACACACACAGGTTTTTGGAGGGCTGACAATGCTTACCATAACAAAATAGTGCTTTAAAACTATACTATCATTATATAATTTTCTTTTTAAAGGGGCCCTCTACCTAAAAAGGCATAATTCTAAGAAACTTTCCAGTATACATTAATTAAAACTGTTCAGGGGATTTTGGGTTATTTGTAAATATAATTGCTAATATAAACAGTATTTACCTAGCTGTTTATATCTTTGCACAGTAGGTTCAGATTCTTGAAACAATGTTGCAGAAGCCAGCTAATTACCGGACCTGTGGAGTAAGACTTCATTGTTTCAGTGCCAGAGAACCAAAAAGGATGAACACAACTGCTTATGCAATTACATTTCCACATAACAAATTAACTTTTTTTAAAGACTGTTTAATGGAATGTTGCTTAGCATTACATTTCCTTTTATCATACAAAATAATTTTCGGTTGGAGATTCCCTTTAATAAATGTGTTTTATTAACACATACTTACATAATGTCAACCCATATTGTCACTTTATAAATCCATTTAGTGATGTCGTGGTATGACATCATTACATCTTGCTCTGACTTAAAATCTTGCTTTTGTTAGTGATGTTTGTTTATCAACAGGCTGATTGCCCTTTTCAAACTTATAGGGGCTGTTTACCCCCGTGTGCTGGTCTTACATTTGCCTGTTGTATTAATCACAGAAAATATACAGTGTACTAAAATGGGCAAACAGGGAAATTGAAACTATTCCATGCTGGGACCTTGTAAGGAAGATAATTAGATTACCAGTATAGAATTGCCTCTTCATCCTTTGTTGTGACTATTGTAGCAGTAGTCCATTTTGCAGGGGCATGATATGTGTGTTGACTATTTTATCATCTAGCTTGCAAGGATAAAACATGGAGCTGCTTCAATTCCCATTTTAGCTCAAGAAATAATAAAAAAAAAACATTTTTTTGTGGTTAAAACAATAGGCAAAAATATGTACAACTCAAGCCCTATTCATTGAAAATTTTGAACAAGTACGTTTACCTGCCTAAATGCTGCTCCGAGGCATAATCATATTTATTGAATATAGAAAAGGTGTAATTTTGCTCTTTAAATCAATGACTATAAAGGTCCTGCATGTTCACAAAAACAGCAATTTTAAGTTATTTTAAAGTTTCAAAACTGGATTGTAAGAACTAATAATGATCTATCCGGTCATCTATGTGCATGGCTCATGCTACCACTTTGCTAGATAGAAAGGATAGGTGGTATTTATAAATTGTGAAAGTTGTTTATAAACTTATAAGATAATGCTTTAAAACATTGACTTTTGGACTTCCGGGGGGCGGACCCAAAGATGGCCGCATATTAACAAGAGCTCCTGATACA
>CM044433.1:36365084-36425873 GCA_024363595.1 Xenopus borealis
GCGGGAGAGGGCCGCGCTCAATTCGCTGGAGACGTGCGGATTCTGCAGACAACACATCCGGAGCCCCCACCTGCTCCCATGACTCCACTCCCTGTGTCAGCGCTGCCTCCCCCCGCCAGAGATGGTCCGTGCCGCACATGCGCAGTAGCGCATTTCCACGGACACACGGACTGGACGCAGAGACACATGGATTTTATTATATAGGATGAACAGCAATTACAACCCAGGCATGGAAAGGTCCCAAATTTAGGTTTCCCAATGAACCTACGTTTCTATAAACTTGTATCTGATGGACAAAGTAAGTCTTTTATAGATTGAACTAAAAAAATTAAAATAAAGGCACTTCTGGACTGGTATATTCAGGCAGATGGCTGTACACCTAAGGCGTTTAGGGATGTAATCCCTTAATCATAGGCATTTATAACAGAACTGGGGCAGTTTGGTAAATAGATACCCAAATTGCCAGCTTGAAGCAGTGGTATTTTTTGATGGTTCGTTCGATCTTACCACTATGGTGACTAAGGGGCAAATTTACTAAAATTCATATAAAATCCCTCAAATCCCCTCAAAATTTGATAAGCATTCACCAAATCAAATTTTTGGGTAGGTCCTATTCACCCAAATTAGCTAATTCAATTTTTTCATCTGAATATCAGTTTGTAGAATTTTGAGTTTATGGTAGTTTTTAAATACTCACATGAATTTGAAATTCAGTCTTTGATTAATGTGCCTCCCACACTGGACCTTTGATAAATAACCCGCTCTGGGTCATTTAAAGCCCCAGGGGTCACAAGTGCAAGAGCTAACCGCTTAGTGCTCATTTAACACTACTGAACCCAAACACTCCAAATCTTCTTAAATCTCAGAAAAACCCTTTAGATTCATAAGTAAGTTAAATCATAGGTAATATCTTAACAAGATTTAGCCAACAAGATGCGGTAGGGAGTTAGGCTGCAACCAATGTAGAATTAAACACTTGTTAGGGAAAAAGAGGATGTTGGTTTCGGATTGAGGAAGTAATTGAACTACAGTATATTTCCAAATATACAGATTTTATGAGACATAATGAAAGGTAGAGCCAGTTTATCACTGAGATGTCTCATGGCAATGCTCCAAAGGTCTTCAACTTGGGAGCAAGACCAGATAGCATGTTAATCAGTTTGAGTTTGTTGGAAGCAAGGACAGGCAGATGACCCGTTAAGATATATTTTACTGAAGCTAATAAGGTTAAAATAGTATTGATGCAGAATTTTATTGGGGAACTATCATGAAAATGAAAATGTAATATACAGTAAGCTTCCTATACTTTCTAAATGCAATCATTTCAACACTCTGCATTGTTTCTGAAATAATCAGTTTATCTTCACCAGCATTTGTTTCTCTTCATTATGTCGTCATGCAGGAGTTGTGTCAGATGTCATTGACAGTTACATCCATTATATCTTATAGGGGGGTCCCTTTCCTAGCTGATGTATTAGAGATCACTCAAATAACTGATTCCTTTTGTACAAATTCTGCATGTAGATAGACAGTATTTATGGTGATTTTAATAGAGTGAGCTCTAATCTTCTAGGTAAAAGGACCCCCCCATAAGACATTTTGGCTCATTCATCTGACACCCAACAGATGAGTGAGGAGTAGTAAACTTGAATATTTCAGAAAAGGTACTGAGTTTTTAATTGATTGTATTTTGAAAGTTTCTTATTTCAGTGTGCTGAAGCTTATATTAAATTAAAATTTTCGCAAAAGTTCCCCTTTAAGGTTAATCAATAAGTTCCTAGTGGAAATTAGACATTGATAAACCAATTCTAAACAACCTGGAGGGGGATGACAGTGGAGTACACTGTGATATAATCCAGCACTGATGTTCGCAGCCCAAACGCGCTGGTATACTCAAATCAGGATACTGAAGCACACTGGTGCTCCATGCTCTCCCCCTGCCTGTTAATATCCATGTGCATATGGAATGTTTTTAACTTAGTTTTTCAATAAAATTGGATTTTATCCTTATACACTCGGTTCATCATACCCAGCGTTGATCGTTAGGCCACCAGTGTGCTTCAGTATCCTGATAAACCAATTCTGTGGCCTCTTCCCATTTTTCACTATTAAGATGTGAGAGAACCTGCTGCCACCTGTTCAGAGCTTTGCCAAAAGGAAAGGGTAAAACACCTTGTAGGACTTATAAAAGTTCGAGCACATAAATACTTTTTAATTCTTTTTTAAAATCCATTATATATACCTAGGGGCAAATTTACTATTATTCCCGGGAATTAGCTCGACCAAATTCATAATTCGATAAACATTCGACCATCGAATGCTTATCGAATTGTTTTAGGCTATCATTTTGCTCGCAATACGATTTCTCGATGAATTCGTACGATCGGATACCGATCATACGATTTCCCAAAGAAATCGTGAAATTTCCTTCAAGTGTCCGAAAAATTTGTACGATTCAAACGATCCAACACTACGATCATACGGATGGTATTCGAGCAGGACTTAGCCTCAGAAGCCTATGGAGAGCTTCCCATAGGCTTCTATTACAATTCGGTAGGTTCAATCTGGCAAATAACTTTAAAATTTTGATTCCTTCGATCATCGAATGATCGAATAATCGAATATCCGATCATTCAGTCTATTCGATATTCGATGATTGAAGAGGCCAAATTTGCATATCTGATTTCATGAAAAATTTGTACAATCGGTATTCGATCGAACTTCGATCATTTCCCGTGAATTTCATAAATCGGCCCCTAAGTGTTCTGTAGTTTACTAAGAAGCAAACTGTCAATGGAAATATAATAAGCTAAGTGAATTTCTATCCATATTTGTTCACAGTATTTAAAGTGCTTGCCATACAACACAAGTATTTTTTTCAAAAATTTTCTCAAAAAAGTTATTTTTCAAAGTTGCAATTTTTTTCTTGATCTCTAGCATATATATATATATATATATATATATATATATATATATATACAACTCTTAAAAAAATATATCTTGAAATACACCTCCCATTGACTTCTATACACCTTCCATTGACTTCTAGCTGGCAATTTTTTTTTGCTGAATTTTATTGATTTCAATGATTGCTAAATCTCAAAAATTCAAGATCTGAGAACACAAATGAGAAAGCAAATTTTCAGCATTGCATAGATCTTCTAATATTATCTTCATTATTTCTTTTTACTGTGATTTATTAGGATTGCTTATCATCGTAGCTATTCTTAAAGATATTATTTCAATTTGTATAGTTCTATTGACTCCGTTTCTGAATTACTTTGTCAGCACACATTATGCTTTTAATTTCTGTTCATTAATTTGTGAACAGATGTTGATTATTTCATGCATGTTGCACAGGGTTATGAGTGGTTAATGAGTTATTTCAAAATGTTTGTTGGTATTGATATTATTAAGTCTCTGATGAAGTGGGATGGCTTGGCACAATATACATCAGGCCATATTCATAACTCCATTTTACTGGCTTACTGGAATAAGTTCAATAATTGTTGGACGTTTGTAGCAGTCACTGATCTGGAAAATTTATAGAATGGGCAGAGGTGTAACACTTCCACTAATGTAAAATAAGTTACTTATTGGATTGTATAGGAAGACCATTCCCCATGGTACCAACACAAGAACAGGAACAGTATTTGGCAATGCTCACTCAAAACTCCATTGTGCAATAGCATCATTTAATAATAGCAGATTGTTGTGCATGAAATCAAATTCACAATCATCAAGATTTGTGACTTTTTTTTATCAGTTTGCTTATTGGTTTGGTCTATATTATGCTCTGCAATAATAAATACCGAGTGGACATTGGGTATGAACCTAAAAACCATCAAGCAAAACATAAATTGACACCTTAAGGGGCTTTAAAGACAACTAAGTACTCTTTTTATTGGGCTTTTTAAAAATCAATCAAAACCATAACACAATGGAAACAAAAAAAAATTGCTAAATTGGAATCTGATCCATGGTCATGTGATAGGCTTGCTCAATCCATGTATCACCTCGAACTGAATCTCTTATCTCTGTATTAAGGTATACCAGGGTGCAGCTTCAACTCCTTCTCCCGGAGAGACCCGCAATTCATGAAATAGGGGATCCCTCCATTATATCCTCCCCGCCTCTATTTCATTTCATTGTATGTTGAGAAAAAGCAACATTTAAAGCAGTATTTTCTCTGTATGATATTATTAGAACACTGTTCATATTTCCTAGTTTTTCCATACAAATTCAGTATACCCAATACAATGGGGCTAGAGATGTGCAGACTGTCTTTTCCTTTAATAGAATCATCATTGTAATATCTTCATTCATTCATTACAGAATATTTGTGCAAATATAGGCAGTATTTAGGAATGATATGCGGCACCCTGCTGAAATCTACTCTTTCAGAAGAATATGCTAATTATTACAGGAAATGCTTGTGTGTCGTTCAAAAAGACATTAGCACAAAATACGACATTGATTGAAACAGCAAGATCAGTGTTGCATTATGTGCAAGTGTCTTTTGAATGGAGTAAATGAGCACATATGATTTTCCAGATTAATCTGCATGAAGGAGCATCAGCGCTGTCTGATGACTGCATGTAAATGTTGCAGGTGTAGGGATGATGACCACCTTGCGGCTACTTAGGGGAACAAGCAAGTTGCTCATAAGGAATATTGTATGAAATAGAACAAACAGCTAAATTTCTGATCTAGCTATATTAATCTCTTAAATAACATTTATTCTGGGGGCAAAGCATGCTCACATATCTTTAAAGAGATTACAATATTGTTATATTTGTAAATTTAAGGGGTTCTCCACCCAAAAAATGTCTGGCTGCGGGAGTGCGTGCATTCTTTTGACTATTGTTTTCTGCATAATGATATGAAATATGAAAAAACTCTTTCCATTGCACAAACAATTAAATACTTTACTGCTTTTTAATTTGTGAAAATTAATTTAAAAAGTGTAATTACAACTGAAAGTGGCTTTTGTTTCTGCCTTGACTCTTGAAACAATGTAACAAAAGTCAGGTCTGTTAATTAGCTGGCTTTTGAAAAAATTTTCAGAACATCAGTACTAGTGATGGGCGAATTTATTCGCCAGGGCCGAATTCGCGGCGAATTCCCGCGATTCGCCGCTGGCGAATAAATTCGCGAATCACCAGCGAAATTTCGCTTGGCGAAAATTCGCCAAAAAAACGAGTCGCGCGACGTTTTTTGACGTGACGCGTCATTTTTGACGCGACGCGACTTGACGCGATTTGACGCAACGCACGTCAAAAGCGTCCCGCGACTCGTTTCGCGAATTTTTCGCCGATTCACGAATTTCGCTAGAAATTCGCGAATTTTTCGGCGAAGCGAATCTCGGGAGATTCGCCCATCACTAATCAGTACATAAACTTTAAAACAAATAATTTTATTTATAGTGCATTTGAAAGTTGCCTAGAATTAAATATTTTATTTTGAAGAAAACAGTTTTTTACATGTAGCATACAAATAGTAAACAGTAGCAGCGTAACAAATACTTTGGGGCAAATTTACTAAGGGTCAAAGTGAATTTTCAAATAAAATTTGAATTTTTCAGATTCAAATTTCGAAGTAATTTTGGGCTACTTCGAATATAAAATAGCCCAAAATTTGAATCGAATTGAAAAAATTTAAAAAATTCGAATTTCGATTACTGCTTCTTTAAAATACTTCGAATTCGACACTTTGCCACCTTAGAGCTTCCAAATTGCCATTTTAGCCAATGGGGTACCTCCCGGAACCTGTACTGATTTCTAGGAATATGAAGGTTTTTGAGCAAAATCGTTCAAATCAAATGATGCATTTGAATGATTTTTATTCGATCGAAAACAGATCCAATCGATCTATTTTCAATCAAAAGTGTCTTTAAAAAAATTCAATAGTCAAATTTCTACATTTTTTAACCTCGAAATATTACCTTGCACTTGATGCTAACTAAGCTGCATGAATCCATATTAGTGGTATAACAATCCTATTGAGTTTATTTAATGTTTAAATGATTTTTATCTGATTTCATAAATGATGATACAAATTACAGGAATAGTCAAATGTTTTTTAACCTCGAAATTTGACCCTTAATAAGCCCCGTAGGGGGTTATTTACTAAACTCTGAATTTATCTGGTCTGGCTTTTTGGGCAAAACTCAAATTTTGTTTCTTTAAACTCTACTTTTTCGAGATGTATTAAAGCCTATTAAAAGCCAGAATCCAAAATTCCTACAGGCCCACCAAAGTTGGTTATAAGTCAAAGGCAGAGGTAATTATACTATTTTGTAGTTTCTGTGGTCTGCACTGGAATTAGCCTGAAAACTCTGACCGTTTCGGGCTTTTCAGGCAAAAATCTGAAAAATTTGAGCTTTTTGGAAAAAAACATCCAATTCTGGTTTTAATTCAATTTTATCAATATTATATCAAGCTTTTTTAATAATCAATAAGGTAAAAATCGAGTATTGAACTATGGTCATGGTTTTTTAAGCTTAAAAATTAGATAAATTAGGATTTAGTAAATAACCTTCATAAAATCAGAGGAATGATTTATTCTTCCCTCCACCACAAATACATATTGCATGGTAGTTGGAGTTTTTATTAACATTAAAAGATTAAGTGCTAAAAACCTTACAGATTTTTGTCACATGTAGAGGCCCATTTATTAAAGACTGAATTTTAGTGGTATTAGAGTTTTTTAAAATCATGAGTAAACGCTGTTTCTATAAAACCACAAATGCCATGAAAGTTATTAAAAGATCTGAATATAAAAGGTACAAGCTGAAAAAAGTGTTGAACGATCAGAAAAATATCTCTAAAACCTCAAAAAATGTGAGTCATTCTGACAATTAAAAAAAATATCCAAAAACCTCTAAAACTCTGAATGGTTAACAAAAGGTCCAGTAGGTTCAACACAGCTCTCACAGACTTCTATGGCATCTCATCTACTTTTACTTGGTGAAGAGTTCTATTAGAGTTTTTCATGACTTTTACACTTCTAAATAAATCTAAAATTTTTACAGTTTTAGAGAAATTAAAAAAACAAATTTTTAGAAACCCTATTTTGGAGGGTTGGGGCACTACTGCTGGGGCCCTACCATGGGCCCAGGCCACAGGCCTGCTTCCTCTATAGCTGAAGAGATATGCCCAATTACTGGTGCAACAAGACTGAGGGGCTCATTCGGATTGTCAGGGGGATGCGACTGCAATGTGTATCAGGTTCCTCCGAGAATATTTTCTCAAGGGGCAGCCACCGCTTGTTTTAAATGCCACTGTCTATAAGGAGCAAGATTTTGTATAATTTAACACCTCTGCAATTCAACCCAAACCTTGATAAATAAACCTGGCATGAGAATAAGGGAATCCACTATTGATGAAATGGGTTTAAAATATCATGTGCCCAATATCTGGAAAAAGGTGGCTTTTAATGATTATATTACGTTGGCATAATGTATCCATTTATTCCTATTTTGCTTAGATTTAATTCACATTTTTTATACCTGACTAAGCTGAGTGCTGATTCATTAAAAAAAGTTATTAAACAAATTCATTTTGAAAATTATAGTTCATTGCGTTAACAAAATAATGAGGAGCAGCAAGTTAATATTGGGCGCATCATGTGTTGGGTGAATACAGAAGAAATGGACCTTAATTTAAATTAATTTAAACATGCAAGCAGTATTTCCTCTAGGATTTATTAAAGCACACTATAATTATTCCTTTATTCACTGAAGCATCAATACTAATAAAATGCAATGCCATAATTAATCCAGCATTTCAACAGAGGGGTCAGTGATTTCCACAATGCAGAAAGTCGAAGAGTAATTTATATATAACACAGTTAAAATTTTGAATCAAAAACTTATCTGACCACATTTTAGAGGGTTTTTTTTTTTTTTTTTAATTTTTCACTTGCCTGGATGAAGTGAGGAGAGTGCATCAATGGAGTCAGAGGGAAGTGATATAACCCCTCTGAGAACCAGAGAACCAAAGTCATAACAATTTCCTTCACTGGGGAATTTCATTAGAGATAAATGCTGTACAATTTGCATCTACAATTGAGTATGCACTGAATAAGTAGTGTATAATGTGACATGGCATTTGGTCATTTTCTTTTGCTTTACTTGGAGTCATGAATAATTTGAAAGGAAAATACCAAATGTCTTCAGCCAAGCTTGTCCGCAGCTGAAAGGGGGAACTATTTTGTTTTTATTACATTAACGTGAAAAGGAAAGTTTTGTTTCCAAAGCTCACAAGGAGTTTTACATTGTGATATTAACAACAGGTTTCCTAAAGTCAGCCTGAAAACCATTATCCATATTTCAGTTTTTTGTTGAAATTCTAGGTAAATACACTGATAAATGAAAAGACAGAGAACACAGAGTCCATTTTAAGCAACTAATTCTAATTTTTAAAATGTAAAAAAATTCCTTTTTCTCTGTAATAATAAAATACTACCGTGTAATTGATGGTAAATAAGCTGCACAAATCCATATTAGTGGAATAACAATCCTATTGAGTTTATTTAATGTTTAAATGATTTTTAGCTGATTTAACGTATGATGATCCAAATTACAGGAAGATCCCTTATCTGGAAAACCCCAGGTCCCAATCATTCTGGATGACAGGCCCTATACCTGTACTACATGTATAGAAGCTTCACCATCGGCCTAAAGCAATAATTGGCTAGAAGAAGGAAGATTTGGAGCATTGGCATGCAAGTTATTCTAGTCCAAAAGCCATAAGAAATAAGAAGAAATGATTAAAGCAGAATCCATATTGCCCTCAGACAGCATAATTTCAGATGTAGTTAGTGCTAGGTGAAAGAAGAATGAAATGGTGAAAAATATGCGTATACTCTTAAACCTTACCCTGTTTATGCACTTTTATGCTAGCATTGCATTTTGCATAGCATTTATAATATTCTCCCTCTCATACCCAATACCCATAAATGAGTAGAGTACATCATACATGCATTATATGAGACTTCGGGAAAACTCACTTTTTCACTTCATCAAAGTGCTTGAAAATCTATTTTTGAACTCCCATGCAACTCAAATCTTTATACTTGTTGATAAAAAGGGGGAAAGTTCTATCTTTATTAAAATCTGACACAAAATATTTATGTTATACTTAAGTACTGTACTTAGAGAGAGTTTTATATATTTGTTTTCTCATATCTTCTTATCTGCAGTTTATTTGCTAAAGATTTAGGGACTCACAGCAGCCAAGATCACTTAAAACCGATAGGCAGATCAATGTTTGGTTGAATGGAAATCTTTCTATCCATACCACTTATGGAAGAATTCTCAAGAGTTCACCATAAATGTCTATAAATGTTTTTCACACATTCTCAGAATAATCAAGAAGAAATTCAGAATTTGAATAGTCTGCCCTTTCCAACAATTGCAACCTTATAGGAATGTAGGGGTAATTTATGCCCACAAGTGCAGTGAGCACAGTTGCCATCACAATGCAACATTGTTTCCCAAAGTCATTGTAGATGCAAGGAAACATTTTGCCTGATGCAGTTGACACAACTACATCCAGTTCACCAAAAGTAATGCAACTGCACATGCATTTTATTGTAAATCAGACACAATTGCATGGTAGGCCTTCTGCCACAATTGCTGGTGTTCTGGTATTCGTCAAGCAAGTGCTGTCTGTGCCCAGTTCTTTAGGCTCATGTGTTTTGCCCCTATAGACACTGGGCACAAAGAGAACCCTGGAGCTCTGGAGGTGGCAGTAGCTCCAGGATACCCCTACATTGAAAGGTGCAGCAAAGTTCCATCTGGAAAAGAGGCAGGAAGGACTGAGCAGCACAATTATACAGTAAAGAACTTGACCTACTTTTAACGAATTGGCTTTCATATGCTACTCTCTTTTATAAAAAGTGCGGCAGCATAACTGCAGTCTTGTTTGTAAATGACCCCTTATGTCTACTTGAAAATTCCACTAGATCTGCTGGTAGGGATTTTGGAGTAGGTCATAGAATATATGTTAGCTGTTATTATAGGGTTATCAACCTGTAGCACACGAAGATCTTTCAGTTTTACCTATGGAATCTATGGCATTGCGGTTATCAATAAACATTTACTTCAGGTGTGGGATCCATTATTTGAAAACCTGTTATCCAAAAAGCTCCGAATTACACAAAGGCTGTCTCCCATAGACTCCATTATAATCAAATAATCCAACTTTTTAAAAATGATTTCCTTTTTTCTCTGTATTAATAAAACAGTAATTTGTACTTGATTCCAACTGAGATATAATCAATCCTTATTGGAAGCAACACCAGCCTATTGGGTTGATTTAATGTTGACGTGATTTTCTGGTGGACTTAAGGTATGAAGATCCAAATTACAGAAAGATCCCTCATCCAGAAAACCTCATGTTCCTAGCATTGTGGATAAAAGGTCCCATACCTGTACTGGCAAATCTTATGGACCAGTCCAAGTGCAGTTGCATTGAGCTTCCTCTTCCTGTCACAATTTCACTGATATCTATGGAAGGAAACTAATAACTGTATATCCTAATTTTCCCTTGATTGGGGACTTTAGTTTTTTCACTTCTCTTTTTGCAATCTGTGATTCTTTTATTTGCGAAGAAGTATAATTGTAGTTACTGTTAATTTTCAGCATTCCAATCATACCTTTTTGCCATCAGTTAACCAAATTCTGTTTCAATAAAATATCCAAAAAAGGTGTTTGTCAAGATTGTGCTTCATTTCTTTATAAATGTAGTGTAGACAGTTATGTCATACTTTGGGGCAATTAAAGTCCCAAAGTTTGCATGTCTTTTAACCAATAGTAACCACTCACATGATAATTTCAAACAAATCGATATATTTACTTACTTCCCCCACCTCTAATTACATTTAACTTTTTTTTAACAACAGTCAAGATTCAACAAATTTTAATTTAAGGGCAACTAGAAAATAATGCACAAACAGTAAAAGTTTTTTTTAGATTTACCTAGTCTATTTATTCAGCCTTTTTATTAAGTATACTCACTGAAGTATTGTTTTATTTGATGAATTCACCTATTTTATAGTTGTACCCTGCTTGTACCTGTACAGTTTTTGCGGTTATTACACTACATTGAATGGAAATGTTTAAAATAGATGTCAACACAATGAATGCATTTCTCTTTCTATTTCAAATGACAAATGAATAACTTTGAGATTGGACTTGTACAGGCCTCTGGAATTTACAATATATACAGTTGCCTTTTTAGTTTGTTTCCAAAATAACTCATGACGTGCAACCAAAGAGATTGTTCCCTTTCTATTGCTTTCATTGTTCACTCTGTCTTGTTTACAGGAATATCCAATCCCATCAGAAGAAGAATGAAGAAATCAGATTCACAGAAAGGCAAATTCAATTCTGAATTGCAGAGCTTACAAAGATGGAGTGAACGTGTCAATGTGACAAAAAGCAGAAGCAAAGATATTAAAGGACAAATTCAATCAGCTTTGTCATTTGCCTCATTACGGTGAACAGTGCCACTCTGAGAAACTGGCACTCTGTGTTTCTTCTCATCTCTTGCATCTTTTGTGGTAGCATAACTAGAGTACTGTAATACTATTTTTAGATTTTGTAAACCCATCCATTGTAGCCTTACTAACAACAAGGGCTAGATCTGAAAACTGTCAAAAATAAACAGATGGGAAAATTGAATTGAGTTTTTTAATCCTATGTAAATACAGTGGTGGTCCCAGCTGAAGTTGATTTCCACTTTAATAGCTGTGAGGATTTATGATCATTTGTATAGACAAATACAAGAGGTCCTCTGCACTCAACCCATTATCAATATATTTAAGACATTGAGACGTTTTGTGCATACAGCTACTAAAAAATGCCTTACCCTTTAACAAAAACAGGGATTGTTTGTCCATATATTGCAATATATTTAAGCTGGCCAAATACGTCAAAGTCATCCCATATCTGGCCATTCCTACTCTCAAATTGCATCTGATTCATTAAGAATTCTATTGCTTCATTATACATTTTACAAAGTTTTACCTGCAACTTACTTGCTGCTTTCAAAGTAAAACTCCCAAACTTGTTTGCCCTTTTATTAGACACCAGTGGGATCACCTGACTATAGTTGGGAGGGGTGGGAGCTACAACAAGGAGCTGGTCACTAATTCTATATGAAATATAACAAACAAGGGAAAGTTGTGCTCACCACTAATTTTTAAAACCATTAGGCGGGGGTACAATGAGGCTGTGACCACAAAATACAAATAGACAAATACAAGATCCTCTGCACTCAACCCATTATCAATATATTTAAGACATTGAGGGGCAGATTTATCAAATTCACATGAATGATTCGAAATTTGATCAAATTTACAAAAAGATTTGAATTCGAATTTTTGAAGGTCACTTCAACCATCGAATTTTTGAAAATTCGATCGAACAGAATGATTTGAATAATTCAAATAAAATTCTATTAGAGTATTCAACAGTCGAATTACTTGCCCTTTAATTTTTTATTCGACTGCCTAGTTCGCCAGATTAAATTTATCGAATTGGTTTTAACTATTTTAGATTGAATAAAAAAATTTGCTCGAATGGTTAAAATCGTTCGAATCATTCGAACAAATATTTACTATTCGATCATTCGATCAATTGAATCGCGGTAAGGATTTTTATTCCCATAAAATTCGAGGGTCGAATTCTACGTTTTTTTAACCCTCAAATTCGACCATTAGCCCCTGAGATATTTTGTGCATACAGCTACTGAAAAATGCCTTACCCTTTAAACAAAGCAGGGGTTGTTTGTCCATATATTGCAATATAATTAAGCTGGCCAACTACGCCCACTGGTGTCTAATAAAAGGGCAACCAAGTGTGGGAGTTTTACTTTGAAAGCAGCAAGTAAGTTGCAGGTAAAATTTGTCCCTTTGTAAAATGTATAATGAAGTATTAGAATTCTTAATGAATCAGATGCAATTTGAGAGTAGGACTAGCCAGATATGGGATGACTTTGACGTAGCCTCATTGCACCCCACCTAATGGTTTTAAAAATTAGTGGTGAGCACAACTTCCCCTTGTTTGTGATCATTTGTAGGATCCTTTAAGGACAGTTGAGTCTTGTCCTGATGAGTTAGACCTCCTTATTGAACACATTTGTTCAGGAAGTTATTTAGTATCGCTACTATATAGATCCAACAACAAAGCACTAACAAACCAATGTGGTACATTTGCTGTTGTGAAAAGTGCACACATATACATGCCACCACCAAACATTATGTAAAAAAAGATCAGAAAATCTCTAAAAATGTGTGGTTTTCTCATTATTTTAAAAAGCTCCAAAAATGTGTGATTTATTAAGTGTAAAAATGACAAAACCAATAAAACAATACTTCAGCAAGTTAAAATTGTTGAGGTCCTATAGAAGTCAGTGGGACCTGCTCTGATCTTTTTTGGACAGCTCTAAAGCCATTCAGACTTTTAGAGGTTTTTGTATTTTTTTCACTAGGAATTGTCTGCAGTGGCGTTTCAGGAGCATTTTCGACAGCCCTGATGCCGCCCGCTTTCCAGCTCCACACTTTCAACTTTTATCATCAGAGTGGGTCCGGGGGGGGGCCATTGCTAGTCCAATGAGCGCTATTGCGCTCGAGGCCCAGCAAAACGAATTTTCATCTTAAATAATGGAAATTTGTTTTTTAGAGTTACGAGAAGCTGCTTTTTGCCATCCCTGGTAACTGGCCACTCCATGCTACCAAGGTTCCCACCTTGCCTTGTGACAGGAGTGGTCCTTAGATTAAAAGTTTTAGAGGGGGTTTTTTTTCAAAAAAAGTATTTGGATTTTTTAGCACAGAGTACAATGTCATTTTCAGTTCATACTATCTCATGACATGGCAAGGGGCAGATTTACGAAATTCATGTGAAATGATCGAAGTTCAATTGAATACGATCGAATAACGATCCTACATATTTTTCGTATATTCGGATATTCTAATTTGGCCTCTTCGATCATCGAATAGATCGAATGATCAGATATTCGATAATTCGATGATCTAAGGAATCAAAATTTTAAAATTGTTCGACTGCCTACTTCGTCAGATTGAACCTACTGAATTGTAATAGAAGCCTACGGAAAAGGCCTGCTGAAGTCCTGCTCGAATACCATTCATACGATCGAATCGTTCGTTCCATCGTTCGAATCGTACCCATTTTTTCGGATGCTTGAAGGAAATTTTACGCTTTTTTCATGAAATCAAACGTTTGGTATCCGATTGTACGATTTCATCGAGAAATCGAATATCGAGCAAAATGATAGCCTAAAACAATTCAATAAGCATTCAATGGTCGAATGCTTATCGAATTTGAGGAAGATCGAGCCAATTTTGGGGAATAATAGTAAATTTGCCCCTTGGAGTTTGTGAGTTCAGTCATGGTTTCAGAAACCACTAAAACCATGAAAATTTGACTGTTGAAAAATAAGCCCTCACGTGTACTAAATAAATGCTTTTTGTAACCAATCATTATTTTCTACAACAGTTTGCTACACTATGGTGTTCTCAACCAATTGCTGAAACATTATAGCTCTTCATCAGAGGAAATGTATTATACTCTCTTTCTATAGAAATATAGAAAAAAAAAAGGCCTTGGATATGAAATGCAATGGAAAATTGAAAACATTTAGAGGAACCCCCCCCCCATGCTGCAGTGAGCATCAAGTGTTCAAGGAGTTTGTTTAGCAGTGCAATGATAAGTCCATGGGGTGTCTGCTTATTGGATGAGCACAGAAGATAATTTACTTTCAGATATAATTTAAGCAAAATCTGTATAAGCTTGTTCTTCTAAATTAAGTAAATAATATTAATGTGAAACAGGTCACCTGGAAAACCTGGAAAAAATGTTCTGATTGTCTTCTTAACCAACACAATGATCCCTGTTATTTCTGTACTATTATACTGATAACTGCAAAGAAGCATGTGAGCTGATGGAATGCACGGTAGCTGTCCATGGTGCTGAACATCATCTACATACTGTATTTGTTCATTCCTAAGTCACTTTGTATATGTGATTGGGGAGGCACATTTATCAAGGGTCGAATTTCAGATTCATGTGCATTTTTTCAGCTCACGTAAATTCAAATATGTTTGAAATTCGACTGATGGGCTATTGAATTAAAAAAAAATCTAATTTCTAAAACTGGGATGAATTTTACTGACCAGAAAACTTGAATCCATTTAGATTCAAATTTGACCAAACTCGAATCGAGTTTTCTCTGTGAAAAAAACTTGAATGTCAGGAAGGCTACAAACATCTGCAAATTGGTCACTGGACCCCTCCCATTTACTTATACAGTAATTCAGATAATTAGAGATAATTCCCTAGTTGCTTTTGACAGTTTTGACCATAAAAAAATGTAAATCATCACCAGATATGCGGTATTGAAAACCATATGCAATAATGGCTTGGTGGCTTCCTGGTGGCGCTGGTGGTTTCTTTCTGTTTTGTGTACAATATGTGTCGCTAAAGTTTGATTTTGAGGGACTCCCCAAGCTTCAGGTTTCCAAACATGACCCTGCAACTGGGACAACCAGTCTGCACTAAATGCTTACTGAGTCCAAGGAATGTGCCCAGGGTATCTCAGAGCTGAATGTAAAAAGTCTGTTAATACTGTTCCTTTATCAGTGCTCTTCTGACACTAATAATATATGTTCCTCCTGGAGATCTGTAAATAATATAAAGAGCCCCATGTTGTAAATGGTTAGCCTATAATTAGAAATGTCTGGGCCAGAAGACACTTTTCCCAAGAAAATACACTATGCATTTAAAGAGACTGCAATTAGCAATTAAGCATGGAACCATAGATTGACCATTCTTTGTCTTTGCTTAATCATGATACATTGCCCATAGGTGGGAGCCTCATTCTGTGCTGCCTCTGCTGAATTTAAAATAAGAGCAATAAAGGTAATTGACAACATGCAATTTCGAGCACAATTGCAATGTTTTTTTACCCACAATGCATTCCAATGCATCAATTCCAGAATTAACTCAGCTAATGTACCTGTAACCAATGTAGTAAAAATTGGCTCAACTGTCCATGCACTTTGACACATTTGTGGTGAAAATTTTAATCAAGTTGGCATTTTGCATTGAGAGATGTGTGTGCCTAGAAAAACTATTCGCAATGCAAAAAGTCATGCCTTTGCGTGAACATATTTTGCTTTGCGTTAATTTAATATAGCTTTTGTGTACCCGGAAACTCTTTAGCGATCACTTCCGACAGTGGAAGAAAGTTTGTGGATTTTATAGCTTGCACCAATGCGCGGTCAGTGTAATAAAACTTCTTACTGAAAAAGTTATGTTTGCACCTAAACACCTTCAAGAACTTCTTAAAAGTGCGCAATTAAAATTCACAATACGATAATGCGATAGAATATTACATTGCAAGATGTGAATTTTTATTCTTATTGGTGCAAGTTGTTTTTCTCTTTGCAGCTTTTATGACATTTCCCCTAAAGTGTTTAATTAAGTTGTATCTATCTGAAAACAAGATGGCAAATACAGACACACATGGGACTCCAGAATATTTAGGTGGAACATCATACATTATGGATACTGAAGAAAAAAAACATGTAAACATTGAAAATCCAATCAAATTGTTTTGGCTTCAGTGAATTTTAGTCCTAAAAAACATTGCACTTATTCAGATTTTGTAGGGGTTTTTCACCTTTCACCAACTTTTAGTATGATGTAGAGAGTCATAATCTGAGATAATTTGCTATTGGTTTTTGTTTTTGTTTTGTTTTTTAATTAGTTTTTTATTCAGCAGCGTTCTAGTTTGCAATTTCAGCAATCTGGATGCTAGGGTCCAAATTACTCTAGTAATCATGCATTGAATTGGATATATGAAATAGAAGAGGGCCTGATTGGAAAGACGAGCAATAAAAAGCAGCAATAATTTTAATGGGTAGCCTTACAGAGCATTTGTTTTTAAATGGAGTCAGTGACCCCATCTGAAAGCCAGAAAGAGTCAGAAGATAAAGGCAAATGATTCAAAAGCTATAAAAAGGAATAAAATTAAGGCCAATTTAAAAGTTGCTTAGAATTAGCCATTCTGTAACATACTAAAAGCTAACCTAAAGGAATTGTTCAGTATAAAAATAAAAACTGGGTAAATAGATAGGCAGTGCAAAATAAAAAAAGTTTCTAATATAGTTAGTTACCCAAAAAATTTAATGTATAAAGGCTGGAGTGACTGGACGTCTAACATGACAGAACAGAACACTACTTCCTGCTTTTCAGCTCTCTTGTTTTCCACTGACTGGTTACCCTGGTGACCAGGCAGTAACCAATCAGTGACTTGAGGGAGGGTCACACGGGCCATAACTGTTTGCTTTTGAATCTGAGCTGAATGCTAAGGATCAATTGCAAACTCACTGGACAGTTGTGTCCTATGTGATCCCCCTTCAAGTCGCTGACTAACTCAAAGTTAAAGAGCTGAAAAGCAGGAAGTTGGATTCTGGCTATTATATTAGACATCCAGTCACTCCAGCCTTTATACATTACATTTTTGGCTAACTAACTATAATAGAAACATGATTTATTTTGCACAGCTTATCTTTTTATCCAGTTTTTATTTTAACACTGAACTGTTCCTTTAAAGGTGAACGACCCCTTTAACAAATAATATATCTAGGCTGAGAAAATTAACACATACCCAAATGAAGTGCATAGCTCTATCGCTACTCTACTTTTCACCATTGTACTGCATACAGCTAAAACAGGTTTACAGCAATAGACAGACTAAGCCAGCAGAGGTCAGAGTATACTCATTTTACAGTTGCAGAAAACATAATATCAGCAGGAACATTTCTACCTTTGTCTCTAGTGCATTTGCTGCCAGAAAATGTCGTCATAATTAACACTCATTGCATGTTTATTATACCACTCTCTGTATTAATTTGCCTGTGTGTTCTGTTTACAGTGCTGAGGCAAGGTCAACAGGGTAATAGTCATTATGCTTAGCAATTATAAAACGCAGATAGAATTAGTCTATAAATCAATAAGAGTATATTTGGGATTTTTTTACTAGTTACTTTCAGCACGCAATAGCATATACCAAAAAGAGCAATAGAGGTATGGGAACCATTATCCAGAAACCCATTATCCAGAAAGGTCCAAACTATGGGACGCCATCTGCCACAGACTCCATTTTAATCAAATTTGTTTACATTAATATTACTTTTCTATGTAATAATAAGACAGTACCTTGTACTTGATCCTTACTAATATATAATTAATCTTCATTGGAGGCAAAACAATTCTATTGGGTTTAATTAACCTTTTTGTGTGCTAGATTTAAGATATGGACATCCAAATTAAAGGAAACACCCCTTATCTGGAAAACTACAAGTCTTGAGTATTCTGGGTAACAGGTCCCATACCTATATATACTTATGTTTGTTTATGTGTGTGTGTGGGGGGGTGGTCATCCTAAAAGTCAGCCAACATTTAAAAATTACTAAATTAAATACATTTGTAAAGGGGTTTGTTCTTTAATGATTTTTTTAGCAGCCATAAGGCATGATTTCACTTATTTCTGGGCTCTTATCTAGAGAAAAACAACTGTCCACAGCACTCCTGATTATTTGGCAGCGTTTTGTTACAAAGGAAAAATATGCCTCATTTGTACTGTTACCAATAACATGTACAGTGTTTATAAACTATAACAAACAAGGGAAAGTTGTGCTCGCCACTAATTTTAAAAAATATTAAGAGGGATTGCAATGAGGTTGTGACCACAAAATTTACATAGACAAATACAAGACGTCCCCTGCACTCAGCCCATTTTCAATATATGAAGGACATTTTGTGCCTTAAGCTACTAAAAATGCCTTTCTCTTTAAACAAAACAGGGATTGTTTGTCCATATATTGCAATATATTTAAGCTGGCCAACTACGTCAAAGTCATCCCATATCTGGCCAGTCCTACTCTCAAATTGCATCTGATTCATTAAGAATTCCATTACTTCATTATACATTTTACACAGGGACTAAGTTTTACCTGCGCTAAAGGTGGCCATTCACGGGTCGATAAATGCTGCCGACAGACGGTAGCTTATCGACCCATGAATGGGGCCCTCCAACAGCCTTACCCGATCGAAAACTGTCCGAAAGTTGGTCAGATGTCAGATGGTCAGATGTCAGATGTTACTCCGCAAATTCACAAAAATGCTAATTTTACAGAACGTTACTTCTTTCACCAGTTTACTTCCCCAGCTTAGACCTGGCGAACTGAAGCTACATCCTCCTCAATCTTATGCCAGTGACATCATACCCTGCATGCCGAAAAGTTATTAAAATATTTTTTTTTAAAAACGCTGCCATTTTTTCATATTTTAAAACGGGATTGCCTTTAAAAGTTGTAATTATTAGAATTTTTAGTTTTATCCTTTTTTTAACCATTTCAGCTGCATACCACATTTGTTTTAGGGTGGGCTTATGTCTAGAGCATTAGAGGATCTCTTTTGTCTTTATTATGGTTCCTTGAATATTTGTTATAATAAGTGGCCACTTCAAGCATTTGCACCAACATCTACAATAAAGACATATATATATGACCTACTATATGTACCCACTCTATTCAAATTGACCTAAGCATATGAGTACTAACAATATTTCTCAGAAACAAATTCTAGAGAAAGTTCCCTATGAAATGCTCCCGCTGAAGAATTCATGCTTAGTGAAACTTCACCAACATTTGGCTGCAGAGACGCGACTTAGCATTTTAGTGAATTTGTCTAGTAGTAGTGAATTTGCACCTAATATGCACTCTTGTCTACTTGTATGTTTCAAGACTTTGCAGTAAACCAAACAATTATTTTATTGTAGTGCAGAGTCACATATTTGTCCAGCTATTCCCCAAGTGTAAATAATTCATACCCACAAACTTCTCTCTCTCTCTCACCTGCAGCAGTGTCACTTCATGTCCAGCAGGACTATCCTGTCTTTACAGTAGAGGAGCCCATGAACGAACTTAAACTGGTGTCCTATCACAGGCCAGCACTCACTGTTTCCCTTGCACAGCCAACAGGTATCTGACACACTGCATAGAGCATGTCTAATTTCTCCACCCTAACATGACCACTACACCAAAGTGTCACTACCCCTACTAAACTAATTTTTGGGGCCTGGACTGCTTGGCAATCTCTTGCCTATGAAGTGAGCTTCACTTCTTCCAACCTTCCACTAGCTAGATCAACAACAGATGCCCATGGAGCCTCATATAGACACAAAAGAATCTTCCCCTTATACAGGCTATCAGACTTAGGTACTTCCAATGTTGTAGATCAGGTGTCCCCAATCGTTTTGACCACTGAGCCACATTCAAATGTTTAAAGAGTTGGGGAGCAACACAAGAATGAAAAAAAATCCATGGGTGTGCCAAATAAGGGCTATTTGGTAGCCCCTATGTGTACAGGAAGCGCTTTGTCACAATACACATGGTTTTTGTGCAATTAAAACTTGCTCCAAGTTTTGGAATTCAGAAATAAGCACCTGCTTTGAAGCCTCTGAAAGCAACATCCAAGGCAGTGGTGAGCAACATGTTGCTCATGAGCCACTGGCACACACACACACATATATATATTTCTAAAGGTCCCTAGAAAAACAGAGAATACTAAGAATACTGATAAAACTGAGAAGACAAGAATGGGTATGAATAAAGGTCTGATAAAGTCACCTATAGTGACCACTATATCAAATGTTCTACAGCTAATAAGCTTTTGATATCTCAGTGATTAATATAGCCTTTTCAGAGTTATTTTGTACCATGATGTCATGGAATGGGAAGGAAAGAGGACCAATAAGAATTGTGCACAATAGCTTTGCACAGCAGTTTAACATGCATCATTATCCTGCATTATAATTCCCAGGTCTCAAAATGTCATTCTGTTTAAAAAAGATCATCAGCACACACACCCATAAAGGTTATTACATTTAATACTATGGTTTCTAGTAATGCAAAACAACATTCGCTCAACTGTATGTGTGAAAAAACATTCCATTTGTCAAGGCACGGGAGGTGGGGGTCTAATAAAAGGATGCTGTGGGGCTCAGCAATTACCAGTTAGGCCATTGTGTGCGCAGTCTTTCATTTGTCTACATGAATTTCTGGTTCACCACAGATTTGTGTAATTGTAAAACAAAGTCTCCGCTGCCTTTTTTTTTTCCCTCACATTTTCAACCTTTGTAATTTAACTTTCAGATCAATAAAATGCAATTTTCTGTGGTCAGGGTTGTGAGCATTTAACAAATGTGTTCATGGCTTCAGTTTCATTTGTGTGAGGGTGTTTTACTTGATGTACAGTAATTTAAGAGAGAGAAAAAAATACTTCATGCTGTTTAATAATAATTCAACTGTAACATGAAGTAATAACTCTGATATAATTAAATTCTAATTGCTAGATTGCAGCTGACAATTATTCTAATACTTTGACAGCTTACGGTGCATACAGTATGCACAACGACAAGCCAGCTAAATTAATCCCTTGTCATTTTCAGCAATGAAGAGGACAACACGGCATGGTTATTGTTAGCCCACACAGGGGCAAAGGTCAGAGTTTACCTTTAATTTAATTAATGAATGATCTTAATTCAAAGGGAAGGCTTTATTCTTTCTTATCCTTCCTGTTTGAGCTGAAACATTTTGCAGAATTATACATGGGCATGAAAATAATAGTTCATATATATATATATATATATATATATATATATATATATATATATATATATATATAAATGGTTATGCATAATTTTCACTTTGTTCAATAGGTGGCAGCAAACCCTAAGGTAATGCCATGATTAGGCCTCCCCAGAAGTTTCTAGTAAAGGGGAGGACCAAAGGTTTAGAACCGGAGGCTCATGAGCAATAGCAATGGATGTTGCTCCCAGTTTCCTCAAATCAGGTGTTCTGAATTCAAGGGTTAGAGGTAAGTTTTGATTGCATAAAAAACATATGTACTGACAAACAGAGGGTTCTGTAGTATTGACAACTTTATGTGGCTCATGCAGGGCTAAATATGTCCTCCGTGCGCCCAGAGGCCGGCTTCCTCCGTTGTTCCCTCCTCTCGGATCTCGCACGTGCATCCGTTTCCCCCACAGCCAGAACACTGGGACAGGACACAGAATCCCTAGTGCTCCGGCTCGGCATAAATTTAAGTGCAGCTGGGAGGCATGCCACCCCTAAGCTTCTGCTGCCCAAGGCCCAGGCCTATATGGCATCGCTGCAAATCCTGGCCTAGGCTCATGATCCGGGGGGGGTGGTGACATCACAGGGGCGTTCCAGTGATGCAAGGGTTGGGTCAGTGATATCACAGGGTGAGACGAAGTGAGATACATCATGGGGCCAACCGCTGATCACCACGTTATGGTGGATCCTGCCCGGTTTTCCTTATGTCTTGACCCAGGCTGAAAACCGGCTGTCCAGGTCAAAACCGGATGGGTGGCAACCCTAGCCTTCTGTAATCCACAGCTCCCAACTCTTTTTTATATCTTTTTTTAACTCTATTACATCTGAATATTGCTCATGGGTAAAAAAGTTTGGGGACCCCAGTTTAGAGAGAGTGAAAGAGTGTCTTTGGCCTAAGTAACATTTGGTCAGCTCCTGCTTTTTTTTCAGAATAAGGTGGAGCAGGCTGTTTTGGGCTAAGCTTTGTTGCATATAATGACATGCTATACACACTCTCTTCTACTGAATCCTTTGCAAGTGTGCTTTGTACTTTGTTCTTGATCCAATCTAAGATATAATTAAATCCTTATTTGAAGCAAAACCAACCTATTAGGTTCATTTAATTTTACATGATTTTCTAGTAGACTTAAGGTTTGAAAATATATTACAGAATAAATTACAGAAACCCAAGGTCACAAGCATTCTAGATAACCTGTCCCATACCTGAACATGAAATAATAACTAATAAATATACATTATGAACTGTAGTACTTTTTCCAAATGTCGGCCAATGTACAAACAAAAGGTATATACCATAACAACTACTTTAAAAAAAGTAGTCAAGTACTATAGTAAATAGCTTATAATAGAAATACAGCGAAACAGCTAAAAGGGTCTTTTGTTTTTAAAAACAAACTTAACATAAAAAAATACAGCAGTAAGAAGTACTGGAGTGTTTTAGGCCTGTGAGGCAGGAGGAGGATTATTCAGCTACCTGTTCCATAAAGAAGGGGGGAGTACCTGAAATTGTGCTCCCCAGTTCCATTGCACTTATTATTATTATTTCAGGGCATGCTAGGGGTCATTTATGTCTAGAAGAGTCTTGAGCAAAATACATTTGGGAGCACAATCATCATGTTTTGCCATAATGAAAGCAGTGCACATGGTGCAATTGTGGTCAAAGCATAGGTGCCATTTGGACAAATAATTGGCTGCAGGGAAGTTTCATGTATCATGTATGATCCCTTATATCTCTTAAATTTTTGTGGTTTTAAAGACAGAATTACACAATTTAAAATATAAAACAGGTCTGCATAAGTGCTTCTGCATAAATTGATACCACATATTAATAGGGTACCAAAATCTTGTAGAGACTCCAAAATATAAATAGTACATCTAATTTGCATGCCTGAATTGTAGCTGTACACAAAACAATTTTAGCTGTACATAAAAAAAATCTAATATTTGCAGTAAGCACAAACTACAAATATTTCAAAATAAATGTATTTGTTCCTATAAATTATGAGCAAAACTTTCTGCAGATGGTAATCAACTGGTAGGTCAGTTAATGCAATCAGGGTACCATGGTGGGAATTTTCTGGAATATTCTGTTGAGCTGTCTAACATACAGTATATAGGATATTGAGTGGTCATACAAACCAATAAAATATCCAATGAATACCATATATACATATGGAGAATAAATATCCTGGAGACTTAAAAATGAAAAAAGGAATATTTGCATTATATCCTTAGTGCTCTTGCACTTGTGCGTCAGGCACAGGAAAATGAAGCCTCTGACAATGATATTTAATTTGTGTAGGTATGGTAAAGGTGGCTTAAATATAGAATGTAGCAAGTACATTTCATTTGTCAAATAATAGGTTTATTTTAAGTGCAGCAAAAATCCTGCCCCTATGCCAAACCCATTTGTTTGTTGCCCAATGTGCAATTTTTCCAGAACCTACAGTGTGTCTGAAATACATCCCCAATGATAAGTAGAAGACTAAAATCAGGGCACCCCCAACTAAAATTTCAAGTGCAGAAAACCACTATGCACACAGTATTGGACCTTATTCACAACCTTTCATTATTTTTGACAGGAACAAAAATTTTTGTTTTATGTTCTCTAGTTTAATTCATTATGTGTTTTTGTACATATTATTTTTCATCCTTCCCAAACCTGATTAAACTGAAACACTTCCTAGCTGGAGAAACCTGAAAGTGTTGTCCAACTGGCTATACATATAGGTGATCAAAATACCTTCCAATGGTTTCAGTTTCTGGGGGGTGGATCTCAGTCACAGATTTCAAAAGGAACAGGCCTACCAAAAAAAAGGGGGAGGCATTCCTGTTCATGGTTAGGCATGGGATGGAGGATGAAGGGTTGTTCTATACTCTTCTTCAAACACAATTGTTGGATGATGATTCAATACATAACACCCAACACAAAGATATTGAAAGCTTTACATATCTTTTAGAATGTTTTTCATTTGTAAAAATATTTCTAAATATGAAGAAACTGATTTAATTTTCCCAAGCAATGCAATGACTGCTGTTAAGAAATAGGAGTTCTGAATTCCTTCATCAGAACATTTGCAGAACTGTTTTACCTGGAAGACAAAATATTTTTGGATATGAATTATCTAATTTCACTTTTGGAATAAAAATATTAATCATGACTCCTTCCCTCCACAATTCTTGCCTTCTCAGTGAAATTGCTGTCAATTTTATCTGAGATATTGTCATGAAAGTTTCCTACTACAAAGAACTAAAGGCAGAACTGTTAAAAGGAAATCTCCATACGTCTCCACGCTTAGATAGACAAATGTTGTCTCCCACCCTAAACTATGAAAATCAGTTTAAGTTCCAGTTTTCTAACTCACTTAAATATAGATGTGCTTTTTTTCTCATAGCGATTGCTTGTTTTGCAGATGTGGAATGTCTGTGCGTGCTAATTGATTCTCTCAGCTATAAACAGTTGCATTAGCCTACTCATTAAAGGATGATTTTCACTGTCAGTGCAATCTAACTCAAGGGTGGCTAAATTAACTGAAAAACTGCTCTCCCTTAAGAAACTATGTACAAAGCTGTTAAATTAACCATCTGTATAAAATAATCAGAGGAAGGTTTTGGAGTTGGTGAATGATGAAGCGGTTTGGTGCAGGAAACTAGAAGGGGTACATGCTTGTAAATTTGGACCTTCAGTGATAAATTTAAAGTACTGTAACTCCAACTTTATTCAGGTCATGGGATAGAAATGAAACCACTACAAGGGCAACATACTTTTGAGATGTTGCATGCCTCTCTCATATAGTGTACTCTGTGATTGGACATATCCAGCAGGTTCAAGAGTCCAGTGAGCTTCATCCTCTTTTTGTTTTTACTGTTACAAAGACAATCATAAAACTCTATCTAGGCATTTAGGGACACATGCCATAGACTAATAATACATTAACAATGTAACATACACCTTTTATATATTTAAAAAGAATGTATAAACCAGGGCTGGGCCTGCAGCCGAGCATGGTGAACGTTTAATCTGGAACCAACGGACTCGTCTTTCCCAGAGAAGTGGTAATCAGTCTAAGCAGCTATGGGCAAGCGTACTAAAGTTTAAAGATCAACGGCAGAGGATCCTAAAAAGCACAACGCTCGCTGAAGCAGTTTTTCACTTGTAATGAGTCAGAACCTACAATGCATGGAACCAAAATGGTGCTCAGATGAGCGGGCAGTCCTGCTGACAACTCCGACAGTGAATCAGTGAGTAATGATACCTCTACTTTATCATATTTAAAATCACTGCGACTAAACGGTACTTTGAGAATATGGTTACACAAATTAAGCGGGTAGTGTGCAAGGAACTTGCAGATCTCAAGCCTGAAATCGCAAATCTGCATTCCCGCATGTCCGAGGTGGATTCTAGATAAGACAAAGTAGAAACCACTACAAGCTCTATTATTCACTCGACTGAGAAACAAAACGAAATGCTCTACTCCCTACAGAAACGTCTGTAAGATCTAAATAATCGTGGAAGACTCTGCAATCTGCACATTAGAGGCCTTACAGAGCAAATAGAAAATGCAAGCCTCCACAATACAGCAATAAAATGTTTCAACCAATTACTAGAACAGCCAGACATTCATGTTGTGGAAATGGAAAGGATCCATAGAGCATTGAGGCACAAAGGCCTACCAATGGATAAAACTAGGGATGTAATCTGCAGTGTAACCAGATATCTGATAAAAGAGGACAAAAAGCAAGAAAGCTCCAGAACTTAACTTTCCAAAGTACAGTACCCCAATATTAATACTTCAGGATTTATCCTGAACAACTCTACAACAAAGGAGACTTTTGCTGCCTCTATTAACAGCAATTAAAGAAGCCAATCTTACATTTAAATGGGGATACCCCTTCAGCCTGCAAGTTACTAAAGGTAACAGTCATTTGTGTTATCTGGACCAGATGATCTATCCTCATTTCTTGAAGGTCTTGAGCTTGCAGCAGTGGATCTAACCCAATGGTTGAAATTTTGTCATGTACCAAAGATTGCAAATCTGCCCAATAGGGAACCATAGACCAATGCGACAATGCCTAAAGGTAAAAAACCAGCAAAAGCAGTCAACAGAGGGATAAGTATACATCATGTGACTGTAAAAAAGCTAGTTGAGCCATACATTAATGGCTTATGGCTAGAAAGTGAAGAAATGATATGTGTGTTTTTTTTCCTCTGTTTTTCGCAATATGTCCTCCCATTTCTATCTTTTACAAAAATACAGATTCACTAACTGTCAGCAAACAATGTTGATGCCACTACCTGGGAATACGAGTGAAGGAGATTTTCCTTCTTTTTTTGCTTGTTTTTGTTTTTTCTTATTCTTTCCACCACACTAGGTTCTAACCCCCCCCCCACAGAGGACCCAGTGACTAAGAAAGCAATACAGGCTATTTTCTCTCTTGGTACCCTTAAAGCCTCACCTGAATCAAGGTTACTCTGCAAATACCCCAATACAAGAGACTAATTCTCTTATCTAAGACGTTTCTCTACTTGATGTTGATATATTTGGTACCAGTTAAATTCGATTTGTATTATTTAACTGACAGTTTTGAGCAGGGTGCAATGGGTATAATAGCATACAAATCGGTGATATAACAGTAACATCTTTAAATGTCAATGGTTGAAATATTACAAAAATGTTGTAAGATACTGCATGCCATGTACAAAGAAAAAAACAGATAAAAGGTAATGACACATCTTAAAGGTAATGACTCCCAACTTATTGGGTATGAACGCTATCCAAGGTGGTATTATAGTAACAACCCTGTACAAAAAAGCAAAGGAGCAGCAATTTGTAAGGTAAGCACTGGTGGTTCTCGCCTTAGGCGGACTAAAGCTGTTCGTTCGTGCGCGCGATCGTTTCGACATGTGCGCGCGTCCATCACGGCGCTATCGCACGTTCGTCGCGGTGCATGCACGGATGTTTCTGGCGCCAGCGCATTGCGTTTAAAAGGACGCCGATGCCTGCACTTCCTTGCTAAGCGATCATTACCTACCAGTGTGACTCTAAGCCTTATTCCACTCTGATTGACCGTTTGACCCTGCCTGAATTTTGGATTTCCTGCTTCTACTCTCCTTGCCTGACCTCTGCCTGATTCCTGGTTCTACGATTCTTCGCTGCCTGTCTCCTGACCTGTTCCTGACCCTGCCTTGCCTGACGTCTTTGTACCACGACTATTTGGAAGTGTTCCTGTTATAGCACTTCTACGACTCCTCCACATGACCAGTCCTGTTACTAGCCTCGGGGTTCGTCTCACTGTGGGAGGTGTAGGAGAGGCTTCTCTCATCACACGGGTTCCAGTTAAAGTGAGTACCTGACAGTGGAGAGGCTTCTCTCATTACACGGGTTCCAGTTACAGTGAGTACTTGACACAATTGGACTCCATAAAAACTTAGATTTTAAACTAATAGATACCCTTAAAGGCAACAAAGGTAGTTATGTTTTAATTAAAGGGCTTATACACTATACTAAATGTACCACTGGGAGCATATATCTTCCCAACAGGAAACAACCTAAATACTTAAATAAGTCAATAAAGATTATAGAAAATTTTGGGGAAGGTTGTCTCTTATTATTGGAGGAGATCTAAAATTAACATTACATCCATCCCTACATTCAGCTAGATTCAGGGACATCTCCAATACCATATTCTGCTATTAACCTATTGCATAGACACATTAATAGGGATCAACTAATCGATACATGGAGATACATGCACCCATCGGAAAAAAACTACACTTTTTACTTCCATGCTAAGGAAGTTTAAACAAGAATTGATTATATTTTAATCACCCAACACCACCTGGGATGGCTGTCCTCGGCTTAATTACAAGATACGGTCTGACCATGGAGCAACCCAAATAACTCTAAACATGCTGCACAAGACTACATCAGAATGGAGATAGAAATTTAATGAATCGTTTTAGACAATCAAGACTTTATAAAAGAGTTGTTAGATGACCTACAGCGAAGCCATAAAAACAGACACAAAGACAGCTCCTATAACTAAGTGGCAAGCTCTCAAATGTTTAGCCAGGGGTATTTTCATCAAACATGGGTCTCGCATAAAAAAACTAAGAAATAAACAAATTTCACAATTGTTAGAGCAAATTCATGAATTAGAGACTAACCACAAAAAAATCAGGAAACAGAACATCTTAAATCCCTAACGGAACATAAACTTTAACTTCATTCTTTATTGAATCATAGCATCCAAAATATGCTAACTAAAACTAGGCAAAAATATTTTGAATATGGGAATAAAGTGGGGAAAATGTTAGCCCAAGCTCTGAAACAGAAACATACAACATCACAATGATCACATAGACATAAAATAAAAGATGACAATGCCAGAACACATATTGTTCCAAAAAAAAAGCTGAACTATTTAGTGATAACTAAAGGAAACTTTATAACATTAATCCACCTACTTCCACCCAAGCCAGAACTAAATTGAGAAATCAAATACAGCAATATCTACATGATAATAAACTTCCTACTATCCCAGTCACTTGAAACTTCAATCTCCAAAGTGGAAATTTTAGACACCATATGTCTTTGCATAAAGCCCCAATGCCTTTACAACCAGATTTGACAAGCACTGCAATCTTCAGGTGGCACCAATACTAGAAACATTATTTAATACTAATAAATTATTGATAACCCTCCAAATCAGGAATTCTTATTGCAAATAAAATATGGATAAATATGGATAAATCAGAGGCATTATGTATAAACATACCCAACCAACTGAGAATTTAATTAATGTCCAATTTTGCCTTTAAATGGCAACCTGTCTGAATAAAATACCAGATCTCTATAAGCATTTATATGACCTAAACTATAAGCCATTATTGGATGAAACTCGCATGACTTTGAAAGAGTGGGGGGAAAGCATTTTAAGTGGTTAGGCAGAATTAATACAGTAAAAATGTTTTTCCTCCCCAAATTCCCTTACCTTTTCCAAACTCTTCCTATTTATATACCATCTAAAACATTCCAAGAATTTAATGAGGTCATCAGACATTATATATGTCAAGGGAAAAGAAACAGAATACAAACCCGAACTTTGTATAAATCAAAAAAAGGAAGTAGGACTAGGATACCCAGATCTTGAATAATATTATCATGCATATATTTTGGCCCGTATTAAAGAATACACAAATTTGAATTCTACCATACACTGGAGTAATAGAAAATGAATGGGCTGGTTATGTTGTCCATTCAATACCTTGGACTAAAAATTTTAAACATCAGTTGAAAGATATAAGCACCCGTGTGCTGTTGACTCCTATACTTTCTTTATGTAACTACATTAACCATAAGCTGGCACTTACTCTGTTTCCATCACCAATACTTCCAATATACAGGAACCCTAAATATATACCTGGCATAACGAATGAAGGGTATAATTTAGCCTTCGGTATCCCAAACCTAAGACTTAAACATATTTTACCTAAACAACCAAATTAGCTATCTCCAATACTACAGCAAAAAGAGAATTGGACAAATCAAGACCACTGGTGATATATCCAAATATCTCAATGGCTTTCACATACAGATTTAAAAGGAGTCAGTTCACTTACAGAAGTTCCTTTTAATTTTATATGTGCTAAAGAAAATGCCATACCACACCAGATTTCCATACTACATAAATTATTAAATAACTAAAAGTATAAAGAACAACCATCGTATGTCAAATGGGAAAGCAAATTAGATGCTACACTCACCAGTTCTAAGTGGGACTTTATTTCAAACAAATGTTCGTTGTTCAATCAGTAACAAATGACGGAATATTCCTATAAATTACTATCTAGGTCAGGGGTAGGCAACCCGCGGCTCTTAATCCTGCTTGCTGCGGCTCGGTCTTGCAGCTTTGCCTGTCACATTGTCTATACAGCCCTAGCATCTGCTGGCGACTTCTTGAGTGCGCGATGGTTAGCTAACCGCGGTTGCACACTAAGTAAACTGCCAGCAGGTGCGAGTGCTGCATAGATGTCCCAGGAGTGACAGGCAAGACCGAGCCGCAGCAAGATGATTCATCATGGTCCTTACCACAGTCACACACTCAAGACAAGAGAGAAGCCTCCAGAGTCAAGCTTCAATAAGTGCGAGGGCTATAGACGTGGATGTGAAGCATATTTTAATGACGCCTATAGCCCTCACCTTTAAACATATGAGAACACTAGCATTAAATTGGGCTATTCAGTGTTTAATTTATTTCAAAGTAGGCATACACTTGCACACTGCAATTTTATTTGTTGTATTCTGTTGTTGTAACAGTTAAAATTAAAAAAAAAGTTTAATACTTTTAAAAGTTTATAATCTGTGTTATGTTTTGTGGCTCCAGACTATTTTTCTTTAGTGGAAGAGGGGACAAATGCCTCTTTTGATAGTAAAGGTTGCTGACCCCTGATCTAGGTGGTATAGAACTCCAGTGAAATTGAAACAAATTGGCTTGTTACATAATTATTTATGTTGGAGGTGTGGAACAGATAAAGTGACTCTATCACACCTTTGGCTTTCATGTCCTAAGCTAAATACATTTTGGTCTGAGGTATTAACAGATTGCAAAGCAATTACTGGGATCCAAATCCCCAAATCCCCTTCTGTCATATTATTATTTCACCAAATGAATTCCTATGATTCTTTAAAAAGGAGACTCTTTATCCAACTTTTAATGGCAGCAAAATCGCTGATACCACTTCAGATTGGTATAAAATAGTAAATGAGATTTACAGAATGGAAGAGTTGACAATTGTTTTTTTTGTAATATTAAATACCCCTGAGTAAGAGGGAGTATTGTATCAACCAACTGTATGAGTCTATTAGCACCCTGCCTAAGTCTTAGTCAAGAATTGTTTAAGACATTCATGCCTTGTCTTTTTTAATGTACCTTAAATTACACCGCACCAGGAAATGAAAATGATAATGACAATTACTGGAATTGATTAAATAATTTTTATTGGAGAAATACTGAACATTATGTCATATATTGAAATTTAAAGCATTTTGTTTCAATAAAAGTTTAATATGTAAAAAAAGAATGTATAAACCAAGGAATCTAATAACAAAAGCATTGTTATTTGCATACCCAACCAACAAACTTATGGAAAGGTCTTAAAAGCTTATTTATGGCTCGGCACTGTGCTAGCAGAACAGTGCATCCATAAATAAACTCTTAAATTATTGGCATTAATGGCATTAATCTGGCACCTTCTCAGATATTCCCTATCTCCACCCCTGATCCATAATGGCTCTTCCCATGACACGCCCAAGCCCCACACCACCTTTTGCTCTTTGCAGATATTAGGTCCCTAATTGCTATGAGCCCGGGAGAACACCTGGATAAGCTTTTATGGAGATCCACCACTTTACTGAAATTGGTGCAAACTTGCGACCATCAAAGCATACTTGTGTCGACTAGATATTGTTGTCCACCATAGCCCTTTGCACCATCTGGCCATTTACCCCTACACTGGTTCATGAGGTATATACACAGTGCACTCTGGTAAAAGGGGAGAACTTCAACTGCTCTCTTTGAATGTTGCGTCTATAGGAGCCCAGTCTTGAGCCAGTTGAATCACAGTTAATGCCCATGTCCCAACAATTTGCCACTTCTTCCCTTTCGGTATACAGATAGAGTCACTTGGATTTGTAAGTTAAATGCGTCGTGACTCAGGGCTAATTGATAACACTGTGTTATCTAAAGTTATCTTAACTCATTTAATGCATTTAACCTTTTCATTAGCATACCAAAGCTCCATTGTTTTCAATGGTGAACTCTTTAATTGGATGGGATGCTGTGACACAATATTCTGTGCTAAGTGGGATAAATGAGATAAATGAGTTAAGTCACGACGCATTTAACTCACCATTCAAAGTGACTGCATCTTTAATTCTACAAAAGTATATCATTTTGAGACTTTATATTTTTAATGTAAAATAACAGTTTTATGTTTCCCATTGGTTTTACCATTAAAAATAATGTAACTTTTTCTTATCATTCTGCTTTTTACTTGTTCTTTGGAACAAGGGGCCATGGCCATCCACAAAATATTTATATCCAGAAGTTGATGGGGGCAGGTGGGGAGCTGGGGAGGAAAGAAACGTTGCATGAAGGTGAAAAATATCAGATGTCCGCAATCATCTGTGGCAGCCACTGATTCATTATGAGGAACATATTAATTAGGCACATAGAAAAACATCTTTATGAGTTTTTGAGTAGTCTGAAAAGCAGTAAACAGTCCATGATATATTATGAAACCCACACTCCCCCCAAAAGAAGTGTATTTCCTGACAATAATAAATCACTATTCATTCTCTAAATATAAGGGATTAGCAATGTAGTAATAATGCCAGTCATAGTATCTTGGGACATTGCCTTATGAGTGTATCATTTTACAATGTAGAAACAGCAAAGCAATTTGCATCTAACTTGCAGCTGTCATGTCACGGTATCAGATATTAGATATCCTAAGATAAACCCTCTTTTAATTCTGTGAGCAACATAAAATTCTATGAAGTACGAGAAAAAAAATCTTGGGAACTCATAACTTAATTTCTATTTTCCATTTTGATCTTGAAAACAGTTTAATGTCAGGAATAGGCTGTTTGACATTTATCCAGCAGTGGAATTTGTGGATCTCAGTACAAGCATTTTGATTAGAAAATTATTCTGGTTTCATTTTAATTTAACAAGCAATTCAGCTTATTGCTTTCTTCCTGTACATTCAATGGTAGCCTGTAAGATTTGCCAGCCCATTCTTCCCTTCCCTTGTCCTTTAAACCAACTTTGGAAGCACCATAAATGAAAGCAATGCTTCCACATTTTATAAATGGTTTAGGCATGGTGGGAGCTGAATTATCATCAGGGTTGTATGCTTAAGCAATATTGCACGGTATATATTTTACCCAGCGTTCAAAGGTGGCCCCATTCAAATGAAATGCAGTTCTACAGTAAACCTCCCACCTGTCCTGTGTAAATCTGGCTCCGTGTTCTTTGATCCTGCAACTGGAGCTGCAAACTTTAAACACACATTTTTCATTGGTGAATAATATGTTCTCAAAACACTAATGACATGGATTTTAGATGACAAATTAGCATATTAACTATCAACATTCTGCAGAAGAAAATCACCTACACTCTGTTTATCTAAAGGTTTAGTTGTGCTCTTGTTCCCTGGATGTCTATCGAACAGTAACAGCAGGAATGACACGGCATTTAAGGCATTTTAGCCAATTGTATTAAATATTAAATGTTAAATGTGGATTACCCTCCCTTCTTCTGGAATGGTCCTGAATCTGTGGCTCAGTAAAACTGGCTAAAATGCTTTAAATGTATGTGAGTGCCATTCCTGCTGCTACGCAAAGTAACAACATTTTTGACACATGAATTACTCATGCCATAGGGTCCCAGAAATATGCCAAGAAACACAAATCTCACTTCAAATGAAAAAATGCAGAGGCTAAAATTATTTAGTAAGTATGGTGAGTAATAATAAAGCTGAATCATACCATGTGAATGCGTATTTGTCTGAAAAACACACAATGGACCTAAATCCACATGGACCATATTTATTTTTTCAATAAATAGCTATAGAATAATACACAAAGTTGGAATATGTCAGATTTAACAATAGGGATTTCCTTAATTTGCTTTAGGACATTTGTTCCCAATCATTTTTAATCAAAAACCTTATGGATAAAATCAACTAGTTATCACCAATTTAAATACCACTCTGCAAATTACAATTAGGGTTCCAAGTGTCTTAAAACATAACTGCTCTATAGAATTTTGCATTTCCCGGTGGAATTTTTCAACTAGACATTGTAATTTCGAACACCAGTCTGTTTGGCAAAGCCTTCCAAGCATTTAGCCAGCAGAGTCAGCACAAGCTTTCGGGTGCAACCCCTTCCTCAGGTGCAATAAAAAATCAAGTGAACACAATTGCAATTAAATACCTTTAACACCAAATCATGTGATACAATTAATTTTACCTGAGGAAGGGGCTTCCCCCGAAAACTTGTGCTGACTCTGCTGAATAAATGCTTTGAAGGCTTTGCCAAACAGACTGGTGTGCTTCCTCCATATGGGACTTTAACTATGTAAATTGGGCTTGGAAGTAGCCTGAGGAGTTGAAAGCACCCGTAAAGGAAACAGTAAGTGGTGTGCCGAAGGAATACTGTGTTACTGATATATTTTGTAATTTAGAAGCCATTTACTTTAGAATCCATACCTTAAGCAGAGACAACCCAACCAGAGACACAAGGCTGTCCATACCATTTGTGAAAGTCCTTTCATAAGTATTCTCCTGCAATGAACACAATTTGAAATGGGAATCTAGGTGTATAATGGTCATGGCATTTTGCACTCCAGTGATCCCCAACCAGTGGCTCACAAGCAAGCATGTTGTTCTCATTGGCCTCAAGACATTTTGCTTTATTCCAGGCTTGGAGGCAAGTTTTGCTTGCATAAAAACCAGGTGTACTGCCAATTAAAGCCTTCTGTAGGCTGTCAGTCCACTTAGAGACTACCAAATAGCCAATAACTGCACTTATTTGGCTTCCCCAGGTACTTTTCATGTTCTTGTTGCTCTCCAACTGTTCTTACATTTAAAAAAAAGTTGGGGACCCCTGTTGTACTCTTTACTGCAATTCTTTTTTTGGGGGGGCTCATAAAAGCATCATAAATATAGATGTTACTCAAACTACCCTTTCAAATAAAAGACTGAAAAGAAAGTCTTGGTATATTTTTATTAAAGAGCGAGTAAGAGATTGACCATAGTAGCTCAGGTCAGAGGTGAAGCTGGTAAGGAGAATTTGATAAAATTGCTTAAAATTGCTTAAGTAATCAATTTGGTATTTAAAATGTGAAAGTGTCAATTATAAGGAACAATTGATATATAAATAACCCTCTTTATACTCTGCTGTATTAATTTCAGTAATTTTCGATTTATCTCTCAATACCAGAAACTGTTCATGTCTTTATTAGAGGTTTATAATAATCTAACAAGTTGGATTTAAGGACTTTAGTTGGTTTCAGACCAAAACAACAGAAAAAAAAGAACAGTTCAATAAAATAAATCTGGTACTCCTATCCTTGGTATCCCTAACCCCATTTTAAAGTAAAATCTATAAAAAAATTTAAAGGCAAAAGGAAATCATTTGTGTCTCTCTGACCACAACAGTTCTGTAAAAAGGTTCATTTTATTTTTCTTAAAAGTGATGAAATTCCAGTGAGAGAAAATAGAGGGATCCATTCATTCTGGTGGGTGCAGATTTATGGATAATAATGACATTACAAAATAACAGAAGGCAGAACACAGTGTAGATGTAAGAAAATGTAAACTTTAAAGAATGTTCACAAAGACCATGACATATTTGTGATTTAACTGTGTCAGATACACAAATTGTGCATCAAATCAACTACTAAAACATTATAATTAGGACAGACATTTTCTAGATTTTTTGGAATTTAACATATGTTTAAAGCATAACAAGCACTCAGAAACAGGCACAAATGCAAATTATCTAAAATCTAAAATTCTCATACTTTTTGTTGACGTTTTCCTTAATCCTAACCCTTTTCAACTCAGTCCCTAGCCACATAATTATCAGTCAAAAAATCTTACAATGTCAACATTTTAATCCCTATTCCCTACTAACTTTATCAACACATACCATTTGGAATGCTTGAATTAACAGATAATTAACATCCAAACTACTACCATAAAAAAATCTCTTTTTTCAACTCACTGAAAATGGTAGTAATATGGGAAACATAGCTTTCCAATTATGGGCCATACATCATAATAAAATAAGTTTAAAAAAGACACTTCTCCATAGTTTGCTTCCCAACAACCTGAACGTAATATTGTCCTGCAACAAGTTAATAAATCTGTTATCATTAACTGTCCTGACAGTCAATATCTGGGTAGTTAAAATCCCCCTTATCAAGACATTATCAAGTCCCAAACTAGCAGCCCTTTATATTTGCAACAGAAGCTTAGCCTGCTCCTCTTCACTAATTTGAGGGAGTAAATAGCATATCCTTCCAATTACTTACTGTCCATTTCTGTGACTCATTCAACCTATTTTTTAGCAATGCCAATTAAATAATATTTCTCCTCCAGTGCCAGTATCTCTAGTTTTCTCATTTTACCTTCTTGCATTTGTATACATACATGAATGTTAATTTCAGCATATGGTCCCAATTTCCTGAAAGCCCCTAAGAAGGAAAACATATGAATAATTTGCTTTGCCAACAGCATCAGCAGCCATGAAAAGAGAGATTATTGCAGATCAGAAAGAGGAAGTTTGAAAAGCTGTCAGATATAAGGGGGTATACATTGAGGGAATTTGAAGGATAGATAATCCTAGATACTTTTGATCCCCTGAGTTTTTTGGACTTATCATGAAGGTACAGACCTAAGGATCTGGCAGTTTCTGTGGTCTAACCCAAGACACCTTTAGAATCATGATAATGTTGGCAATATAGGCAATATTATATAATATTAATATTATATTTTATATATATATATATATATATATATATATATATATATTATAATACATACAGCAGACCTAGAAATCAAGACTCAATAAATATCAATAAATAAAATTGCTCAATAAGTAAGGATAGAATAAGGAAATGGTACTCTTTGGGTGAGATTACAACCATACATTCCTCAGCATCTACCCTTTCTTTCCTATTCCATATATATTTTCGTTGAGAATTAATTGCATTCACAGATGGACTACATTCTTTTGCCACAACATCTGGTACCAAAAGCTAAGTAGGCTACAAAGACAGTAATAAATATGCTGGTGTGCATATTAGTAACATCAAAACATGTCAAGTTGTTAGTATTGAGAAGACCTGTACTGTTAACTTAAAGAGAACAGTGGGGTTCTTCACTTTGGTTCATGTTGGCTATAGGGCCATTAGTGAACAATCCTGGAGCAAGTGATTGACCCATATCTTGCACCTCTTTAAATAAGTAACACAACTGTTATATTGCTGGCATGAGCTTGTTGAAATACCCCTGCTAATACAGTGCAAGCCAGGCCCCTGCATCTCAACTTCATCACTAACTGACATCTAGGTAACATACATGGTAACTTAGGTTGAGAAAGAACACATGTTCATCAAGTTCAATCTTTTATGTCTATTTAAAATCTGCCTAAATGCTAGTTGATTCAGAAGAAGCCAAAAATTAACCTAGCTAAAGGCCCTACAATTTGCTGCACCTAAAAGGGCAATTGGTCGTCAACAGTGAAAACAATGTCAAAGAGAAAAAAAGTAAAAAGTAGAATAAGCTTTTAAACTGCAAATAAATATTTTCAGCAAACTATGTCAGATTACTTAACAAATTGCTCTTCTTATCCCAACCTTTTGTGCTAGTATAGATGCTTTATAAAATCTTAAAATGTGATGCCAATTGCGGAATCTGAAAAGCATTCCATGTCTTCCCTGCTCCTCGTACATGAGCGGCAAAAAATATAGGTTAAATATAGGTTAAAGGCATAATTCCATCAAGCACAACCTTTCTACAACATTCTTCATATTTATCTAGAGGAAAAGGCGGCAAACTTCACAGCAGGCCAACAGCTAATTCAGCCTTACTAGGTGAAAACAGTTTTTTCCTGACACCTAAATGTCAATTGTGTTACTTCCTGTGGAAATTACTACTGACTGTTTAACAAATCATACTTATTTACTGTACATATAAACTTTAATTTGCTAGTAAGTGATCCCATTCATTTTTGAACCTCATCCAACAAGTGACTCTTTACCACCTCTCCTAGTCTGGTTGGCATTCTCTAAAATGTTCCATTGTTCCATCATATTCTATATATAGGTTAACCAAAATATAAAACATTTACACAGGGAGGGTTATTTACCAAGATGTGAATTTATATCATTATTTTAATTTAAAAAACACCAGTTCAAATTAATTCTTTTGGACAAAAAAATGTATTGTACTTTTTTTCTGTTTTTTTTCTGCAAATCATACTTTTTTCTGGCATTTGAACAAAAAGCACAAAATAATCAGATTTTCCGGCAAACCATGATAACTTACAATTAGGATAGGGACCTCTGCCATTGGGTCTGAGATGGCGGATTTTCGTATTTGGGATTTTTGCTGCAGCAGGATTTAATGAAGCTCGTAAAATTAAAGTAAAAAAAACATGAAATGCTTGACCAGAGTTTACTAAATAACCCCCTTACAATATGTTCCTTAAATTGATTCTTTTTCTTCCCTTAAACTTGTTTTGAGTATTTTATGCTTGAATATTAAATCCAAGATATTTTCTGTGCATCTTTCAGCTAACGCATTGTAATTGTACAAGAAATTATACTAGTACCGTTGTTTGTAGACCATGCAAACCTGGTAGTAAATTCAGCAGTGATGTTTTGAAAGGGTGATTGCCTTGATAATGACTGTGTTCGCCATGTGATGTATAGGGGCCAAAGTTTGAAAAACATTGGCTTTGAAAACACCTGTTTCCAGAAAGCAAATGAAAGATACCTTGGTGGGAGGGATATTATTTTCCAGACCATGGCCAACGAAAACCTTTTTTTGCCCACTTTTCAGGCAAAATGCAAACATCCACTGAAAATATCTTTGTCACCTCTTCAATAATGAGGTTCTATAGAGTTTCTAATCGATAAACCTTCCAGGTGCAATTACAAGTTCTAATAGGAACTCGATTTGTGAGATGAGCTTTGCAAAGCATTTGTTGACTTAGCAAGCCCACATTCACATTCACACAAGGGGAATGGGGAGTAAATGTATATGTATAGTATAGAAAGCTTAGCATTGCTTACTGGTAAATTTGCTTTAATTAAACTTTTTTGTTAAATTATTTTAATCAGATATAATAAGTAGGATTAGAGGTACATTGCATTGGCTTTTTGTGGGAAATGCAACAAAAACATAATACATTTGTAAACCTCAACAAAAAAAATTAGCTGAAACATATAGTAAAGCAGAATACAAGACCCAGTTTAGGCTTTGATAGCTTGGACAGTTCCGTTCATTCAATCAGATGTTTAATTTAAATCTAACAGCTTCTTTATCACTGTAGATTTAAATGGGGCTTACTGTATAAACAGTTAAGTGCAGAGCTAAAGCCTTTCTTGGGCAGAGCAAAATCATTTCTTGGACAAAAAGCCTAAAAAGCGTGACCTGCATAACAGTATGCCTCATGTCTATGCTTCCTCTGTTGCATTTGAAAAGAAATTCATAAAAGGGTGAAAGCTATTATGGTATGCTTGAAATATGATCTAAAAACTGGTACAGGTATGGGATCCTTTATCCAGAAACAAGTTATCCATAAAACTCTCTTTTTCTCTGTAATAATAAAACTGTACCTTGTACTCAACACCAACTAATATACAATTAATCTATGTTGGAGGTATTTCGGTTGATTTAATGATGAAAATTATGGAAAGACTGCTTATCCAGAAACCTTAGGCCCCAAGGATAACAGATCCAATACCTGTACTACATAAAGATAGACCACACCATCTTCCCACACATATCAATAATTGGAGAGAGGGGATTTGGAGAAGTGGTATGCAAGTAACTCTAGTACAATTTTTTTTCAATAGTAAAATACAGGGGTGAGCATGGATAAATATATTCTATTAATTTTAGATTTGAAGTTTTATGTGCTGGAGAGTTTTTAAGTGTTTTCTTTCATTATAATAACTTAACATTAATGAGTTACTTATACAAAGAGCATGAGTGGGCGCAATATCTTTATTCAGGGAGACCTGTCACTATTAAGTGAGCAAATGGCTTAATTAATGAAAGTGCCTTCATACTAAACACTTCTCGGCAGACACCTATAAAGGGTAAAAGTGCCAATAGCATATATTACGATATATTCAATAATATGGAATGTATAAGTAAGTCCTTCCAGGCAAAATTGAAGTGCATAACTGACTTTATCCCAGCTGGTATTTCACATGTTGCATTCAGCACCATTCCTAAATGCTTATACACCACTGCATTGTAAAGCATTCGTTTTTGCTGCCACAGAATAATAGTCAATCCTATAGGAGCTGCAATCATTTGAAAAATAACATCAAATTGCAACACAACCATTAGGTTCTCATTTATCTGTCCTCGTCTCTTGACTTTTCATGAATGTTGCCGGATGTCCACTATCAACCTGATATTTTCTGGGTCAAAGATTTGTGAAATCACCAAAGCTCTTCATGTAGTCTCAACTATGAATTGTATGAGGAGATACCTATTGCATTTTCCTTTTAGACGGTTCTGGTTGTGAGTGTGATATGCTTGACTCCTGTCAAGAAGTATTTATTACTAATGAAGAATTTCTCCTTTATTTACAACAGTTTACAAGGCAGTTCTTTGCATTTGTTGTAAATCATTTTGATAGTATGGGATTATCTTGACTAAAAATGTCCTCCTAAATATATGCGGTTTCCTCAGACTAAAGATTTCTGTAGCGATAAAAAAAGTGAAAAAATGATGCATTTAATGGCTTACCTCCCCTTACTATATGAAATATTAGATTAGGCTGCAAACAAATGAGGGTAAAAGTTTTATTTTTCTTCCTTAGAATTTGAACAGTTCTTGTTCTCTGCATCTTATTAATTTAAAAACAAATTAGGGTGCAGATTTATAAAAATACCTGTTTTTGAGAAAAAATGCAGCAAAAACAGTGAACATAAATACACTGTGACATATTCTGGAAGCACAAATAGTCCAGATCGATTAAAGAATAAAACCACAAAACGTCACCAGAAACAAACTCATCAAGTAAAAGCTGGCTAAGTTAAATAGAAGTCAATGGTAATTATTTCTAACATTCTTTTTCATATATGTATTTACCAGTTCAGGCACATTTATTAAAATTCAAATTTTATATACAATTTGAGTAAACCACTTCAAAAGCATTTTAATTTTTTTCAAATTAAATACTTTTACATGTAAAGCTTGACAAGCTTGTTTAAAGGTCATTAGCAGATGCATTTTCAACATTCAGGGGGTTATTTATCAAGCTTTGAGTTTTCTCAGCATTTGATGCTACTGTAAGGATTCACATTTACCCTGGTGGTCTAGTGGACGTTTCCCGAGCACGCGGGAGCACCCACCGTGCCTCTGGCGGGGACGCTCGCCACGTGCATCTTCCTCCTTCTTTCGCTGGCTCCTTAGTGTGCGCCGCGCATGCACTTCCGGGTTTTTGACCCTTGCTTTGCCTGACTACTCTGTTATTCTCCAATCCTGACCTTTGCCTATCCACTGACTATTCTACACTCTCTAATCCTGATCCTGGCCTGTCTGACTATTCTACTCCGCTTGTGCTGGTCCGGCCCGCCAGTTTCTCTTGGTGGTATCTTCAACCCAGTATCCTTGGTGAGCCGATCGTCCCCCTGTGCTAGCCAGAACTCTTAGCTTTGCACCTCTCGATAAGTCCAGGTGGCATCTGAGTAAGCTGAGGGCTCCTCCCGAGGCCAAAGGCGGTCACTTAACTGGTGAAGCCGAGCTGAGACCAAGGTGCTTAGCAACTGTTCTGGTATTGGGTGCCGTTTGTGACAGCTACAATCTCCGAGTATATCCGATTGAGTTTGTAGGCTTATTCATTATAAATTTTTACCAAAACTTTTCTTTGCAGGAAAAACTTGATTTCTACAATTTTTTCAAAATTCTTATCCAAAAACTACAAAATTTTCGAATTTAGAAAGCTCCGAAAACATCATGGAATTGCACAAAATCCAGAGCACATCAAAAAATCAATGGGACTTCTCCCATTGACTTACATTATATGCAACCTTGACAAGTTTTAGATTTTAATATTTTAATATTCAGACTTTTTCATCCTTGAGGTTTAAAAAATTCTGAAAAATGTGTGCTTTTAAAAAGGCCTATTTTATAAAAAAATTACAGATTTTCGCCCATTTTGATAAATAACCCTCTAAGAGTTGAATCCAAAAATTAATAAACCACCCTCCCTAACTCAAGTCATACATTTCAAATTTCCTTTTATTTCTCTAACACAGTGATCCCCAACCAGTAGCTCGTGAGCAACATGTTGCTCTCCAACCCCTTGGATGTTGCTCTCAGGGTCCTCAAAGCAGGTGCTTATTTTTTAATTCCAAGCTTGAAAGCAATTTCTAATTGCATGATAACTAAATGTAGTGCCAAGTAGAGCCTTTTGTGTGCTGCCAGTCCACACAGGGGCCACCAAATAACCAATCACGGCCCGTATTTGGCACCCCAAGGAACTTTTTCATGCTTGTGTTGCTCTCCAACTCTTTGCACATTTGAATGTGGCTCACGGGTAAAAAAAGGTTGGGGACTGCTGCTCTAACACCTAATTGCTAATTAGTTGTTTGTGTTACTTGTTGGCCTTAATTTGACCATGTAGAGTCATATGTTTTACTGAGCATGATAAATCAGTCAATTAAGATTTTTCCTTTTATGATCTTTATATTTTACAATTTTGCATAAAAAATGCCTATGCATATGCCTACCTTGATGAGCGATGAGCAATTATTTTTTTCATCTGTGCTTGAATTTCACCATGCATTAGGTATCCTAGAAAAAAACCCTGTTTTATTTATGCACTAGAAACACAAAAAAAAACATGATTCCAATGCATTTTGGATGAGAAAAACTGCAGAACAAAAACCCCACTGACACCAATGCATTTGGGTTTAACGTGGGAATTTACCCCAATTTCACCAATACTTCACCATTTCCTAATTTTTTTCACAAAGCAAAACCAGGCATTTTATGAGCTTGTTTGTGATTTTAAAATGGTCATCTCAGTACAAAATAGTACCCTATGGAAATGTCAGCAGTTATCAGTCTTTGTTTGTGTTTAATGTGGGTTATGTATGTGGGTATATGTGCCTAGGTCTAGTTTTCAATGACTCATATAAGGAAATATAAATAATGCCAATACGTTACAGTCTCTCTTAGTAATGGATCAGTGTATGTAATCATGGCAGCCAAATAAACTTCAATGAATGTCTATAGTGCAGTGGTAACTAGTATGTATCTCTATAGTGTATAACAAAATATCAACCAAAGCTAGTTTCTGTGGTTTTCAAGCATTTAATGGGTCTGACAAAGCTCACTGTGTCTCTGTGACCTCACATTTACTACATAATCTTGAGGAAAGATTTATCAACATTTACAAGTTCTTCTTGGTTATATTTAATGCATATTATCCATAAATGTTTTTTTCTGTCTCTTATATTTCTGATTAGTCACTTGAATTCCCTTATGGGTGAAAACACTCAAGAAATTTTCTTTTTCATTGTCTAAGGTTCCCATAGACTTTAATGACAAAGCAGCTCAAGATCTCTCAAGAACTCTTGAAATTCTGAAGTAAGTGGTACGATGATGTGCCCTTTGGATTGAATGGATTTTGGCAGCTTTTATCACCAACAAAAGAATTTATAAAAGACATAAGAAAAACTGTGGGAGAAACTAAATTTTTCATCAGACTCTAACTACATTTTTAATCATAAACTTTAAAGATCAAGCCTTTATTCTAAGTTACACCTGACCTACTCAGTTTAAGATCAAGCCAAGTCTATATAGGTTTCTATTGAGCATGCAGTGAATCATGGATTTGGTTCAGGATTTGGTAAAATCTGGAGGATTCCAGTTTGGAGAAATCCAGTGTCTGAACAAAATCTGAACCCTTCAGACCACATGACAACCAAAAGTGGGATTTTGTATTTTGCATATAGATAGAAAGCAATTTTTTTGGCTGATTTCGGCTATTTGACATAAACAAATTAAGGTTTAGATTCTGTTCCATATTTGGCCAAATTCATTGTGAAAGATTCTTATTGACTGAATCTGAACCTACAGGATTCAGTCCATCTCGAACCCATATTCAAAACCAAGGCTCAAAAATGGAGGGACTTAGATGGAGTCAATATCTACATAATCGAACAGCAAGTCAACTTTAAGACCATAAGTTAAATTGTTTTAAATAATGGCATATGTAGAACTTGGGTGACAAAAGGTTATATGTCCACATTGCATGAGACAAAATAATGGCAATAAAAACAACAGACAAGACCAAGAAGACCTGGCCTGAACCATAAAAAATTGTGTCATGAATCTGATGTTTTCACCAAGGCTTGCCTGAAGTTCCACAATGTGATTAAACATTCTGGCATCTGGACATGGCATAAATATACTCTGGATTTACAGATTACCTCTTTAATATATCATTTTTAAAAAATGTTGAAACAAAGGAGATATAGCCAGTAGTAGTGATGGGTGAATTTATTCGCCGGGGCGAATTCGCGGCGAATTCCGGCGATTCGCCGCTGGCGAATAAATTCGCGAAACGGCAGCAAAAATTCGCCGCCGAAAAAATTCGCCCAAAAAGCGAGCGTGACGCGCGTCGGAAGAGATTCGCCCATCACTAGCCAGTAGCTGTGAAATATATATTTTGCGGTTTAACCATGAGTAAATATTATACTCTGAGAAACCTTTGTAATTGTTTGCATAATACAGTGAAGATAAGAAAACTATGAAGCAATAAAAGAAATACGCTGCAACAAAGAGCGCAGTTGAATGGGTCTGTTATTTAATTCGATACACCTTAAAGGGGACCCGTCACCTTAAGGAATAATTCCAAATCCTATTTTACGATGTTAGTCAAGCAAAATAAACTTCACAATATTAAATTCACTTACACTTTTTTTAGTCTTGGAATTCAAAATCACAGCAAGCTAGCAGCTGCCATTTCATAGACACCGTTATTAAGTCAAGCTTTGCATTATGCCAAAATCTTGTTTATGTGCCTCAGTGGGGGGCCTGATACCCCTGCCCATGCACTGGCTACACAAATAGATGGTTAGGAAGCAGGGGAATGTGGGAATGCAGTGAAATCTAGGAAGGAAAGAATGGAAAGTGAAAGTAATTGCCTTCCCCACCTCTATGCCTGAGGCATAGAGGAAGAGCAAGCAATAAATGATTGACAGCTAAGAATTTTAATTGTGTTTATAACAGTTATGGATGTTTTAATAATAAAAATTATTTGGGTTTAATGTTTAATTTGTAAAGGACTTTTATTATTTGGCTTTTTATATCTGAGTGACAGGTCCCCTTTAACTTGTAGGTTTTGATCATTATAAAACCAATTGCACCACTCTGTATTATGAGAGGATATTACTTGATCTATATATTAGGGGGGGGGGCTTTCATCTTGTTTCAGTTGGTATGCCACCTGCTAGGGTTATTTTGTTATTAATCCATCAAAGTATTTAAAAGATACAAGGGAGCTGTACCAAGTGATGTCAATGACTTCTGTATATATGGGTTTATATATATGATGCAAAGTGCTGGTGCATCTGGCACTGGCACAAACTGTTGCAATGATATATAAAGAGGAGCTATGCACAAGATTATAACAGTGTTCACAAAAGATGGACACACAGCATTTGTGGGATCAATTGTAATAGAAAAACCAGGATAATTCGAATTGACCACTGGACATCAAAATGGGTTTTGTCAAAAAAAAAAATCATAAGATGATTGCATCTCAGGCACCTGCAGATTCAGAACTCAATAAAAAGGCGAGGCATTCATAAAAACAATCTGACATTTTTTTCAAAGCCAAAATCTATGGTAGAGCTGCAATTACCAAACCACTCGTTACAGATGACAGTGCTAAGAAGAAGGAAAACAGGAGAACAAGTGATAACCATGAACCCATCTCTGTGATTATTTGGTGGGTACTGTGAATTCAAGTATAAACAAGGCAAACACAACACAATTTAATCTAATACAAAAGAAAAAGGATCATCATAAGAGTGACACCTTCAGTAATGCACCAAAACACTCTTCAACAGATAAAGAGAATATTCCACGGGAATGTGCTGTATTTTGAAATATATGCAAAATTACCATAATTTCAAACAAACACTAAAAGCATTATTTTCCTGCAAATGTAATTTGCCTAATGTATATTTACACACTGAGCTGCTTAGTGCTTTCTGTCTTAAAATTGCCTATTGACTTAGGGGAACACTGGAGCTACCTCCACCTCCTAACCAAACAGTAGCTCCATGGTTCCCTTCATGCCCTGTGTCAAATCTTGCATCTAAAGAATTGACCACTGTCATCACTTGGCAAACACCGTAAATGACGTCTTTACAAATCAGCGCAACTACGTGTGATTTGCAACTAAGAGCACATACAGTTGCTTAAATTGTGGCAAATCAGTTGCAATTGAGGTAGACACAGTAAAAGAACTTTAAGGGACTTGCCCATTTGCATCTGCTATGATTCCGGAATTCTGGGGAAAATGCTGCATTGTGGGAAATTTCACTCGAAAATGCTTACTGTGCTTGGTAAGTAAATATCCTGTTGATAAGTAGAATAATTTCCCTAGGAAACAATCACGCCAACACAGCTGGTTTGATTCCATATGCATTTTTGGGAACCCACTTGAATGTTAAAATAACTTATTCAACCCACTACAGAAATACAAAACCAAAGTTGTCATCCATCATAAGCAAAGCTGGTCAATTGTCTCTATTCTTTGCCCAATAAGAGTCATCAGACAATGTTTTTCTGTTTATGAAAATTACAGGAATTTTCCTAAGGAATTACAGTCACATGAAAAAGTTTGGGAACCACTCTCGGCCTGCATAATAGTTTACTCCACATTCAACAAAAAAAAGATAACAGTGGTATGCCTTTCATTTCCCAGGAACATCTGAGTACTGGGGTGTTTTCAGAATAAAGATTTTTAGTGAAGCAGTATTTAGTTGTATGAAATTAAATTAAATGTGAAAAATTGATTGTGCAAAAATTTGGGTACCCTTGTAATTTTGCTATTTTGAATGCATGTAACTGCTCAATACTGATTACTGCCAACACCAAATTGGTTGGATTAGCTCGTAAAGCCTTGAACTTAATAGGCAGGTGTGTCCAACCATGAGAAAAGGTATTTAAAGTTGCAAATTGTGCTTCTGTTTGACTCTCCTGTGAAGAGTGATAGCATTCGATCCTCAAAGCAACTCTCAAAAGATCTGAAAACAAAGATTGTATCATGGTTTCGGGGAAAGCTACAAAAAGTTATCTCAGAGGTTTAAACTGTCAGTTTCAACTGTAAGAAATGTAATCAGGAAATCAGGAAATGGAAGGCCACAGGCACAGTTGCTGTAAAACCCAGTTCTGGCAGGCCAAGAAAAATATATGTAGAGGATTGTGAGATTGTTTACAGACGACCCAAAGATCACCTCCAAAGTAGTAAGAAACATCTTCACAAAGCAAGTCTTCCCTCTATAAGCCAGTGAAGTGTAGTCTAGCTTTACTTCAATCCATTGGTAGCATTCCCTTCTTATGTACTACATGTACAGTATATTGCATTGCTTTTGTCCATTTTAACCTAATTCTGTTTTAATTCTAAAACCGCACTGCAGATTGAAACATTTTTCTCTTCCATTAAGCACCAATAGAGTCAGCAGACACTTTAGCAAATATGTCAATTAGATTTATAATTGTTCCCTCTGTTGCATGAAGATTTTGTCTTTATTAAACATATGTCAGCAATCTCATGCAACAAATAGGCATACTATTTTTTTTATTATATATTTGATATATTTTAAATACAGAATTGTTGGTTTGATCTTAGTAGGCAGAAAAAAGAAGAAAAACCATTGAGCTCCAATCAGCAAATGTGTCAACAACTTGTCATCATTCAGAGGTTAAGAAAATGAAGCCTTTGTTCACCATAGCAACTAAAAGGCTTTTATCAGAAATCCATATATTTTCAGATAATATGTGGTTTTCATAATTATCCTTTCAGCAGTCCTTAAATGCCTTGAAGCCATTACCAATTAAACATTCATCTTCAGTAAGTATATATTTGAGATACTGTAAAACATGATTAATTTATCATTCCAAGATCTTAAATCATGGTTCACTGGTTCTAACAATACAATTGATCTTCTTGACCTAACTATTCACTGTAGCATTAATTAGATTTGAATGTGAGCTGACTATTGCAGAGATAAAGATTAGTGAAATAAAGCTTGTGCATATGCGTGACACCTGGATTTCTCATTTACTAAGAACTAAAGACACCGATTCATTTATACACATCCTTTAATGTGTATTGCCCTTCTCTATAAAACCCACAAGCATGGACACATACATATACTGTATATACTAGTATGGACTACAAGTAAGTAAGCACTTATTTATTAAACTCCGAACACAAAAATCAAGAAAAATTTTGATTATTTTTATTACCAAAAAATACGGTTTTTCCCCCAGAATTTATTATACCCCAAGGCTGAAAAAGTCAAAATCCACCACCTCCAAGCTGTCAGTGCTCTGTAGAAGTCACTGGCAAAGGTCCCAGTTCAATATCTTGGTCCACGCTGAGTTTGGGCCAAAAATAAAAAAATTTGGGATTTTGCCACCAAAAGTCAGAATTTGACGGGAAAATCAGACTTTTTGGCTGGAAAAGCTGAATTTTGGCGGAAATTTTTTTTTTCAGTTTTTTATTTTTTTGCCAGAACCAGTTTTAGAGAGCTTTCCTATGGTAAGTTAGGTCCAATCAGCAATTCAGAGTTGTTTGGACTTTTTTAATAGAAAAATTTTATAAATTCGTACTTTTATAAATAACACCCCAAGCATAGAAAGAAAGTAAATTCTTAGTGATGGGTGAATTTATTCGCCTAGGTCGAATTCGCAGCGAATTCCCGCGATTCGCCGCTGGCGAATAAATTTGCAAATCACCAGCGAAATTTCGCTTGGCGAAAATTCGCTTAAAACGAAAACGACGCGATGCGCAACGAAAACGACGTTGACGCGACGCGCGACAGACGCGCGACAAAATTGACGCGACGCGCGACAAAATCGTCCCGCGACTCGTTTCGCGAATTTTTCGCCGTTTCGCGAATTTCTCTAGAAATTCGCGAAAAATTCGGCGAAGCGAATCTCGGGAGATTCGCCCATCACTACATATAATTTCTTATTAACTTGGCAAAAGAGCATGGTCCACAAATTCTGGATAGCTATATATTAAAAGACACTTAAAAAGGAAACTCAGTAGAGGTCTATGGAGAAATTTGGAACTGAATTAGGATATATATTTTTCTCACACGATTCAATTTTTTCCCTTAATACTTGGAGTGTTTTGTACCTTTTTTAAAATAGTCAACAGTGGAGTGACATCAATTGAGATTTTACTGTCATTTGTAAAATTTAAAGCAGAATTGCAACCTGAAAATTAAAACATTTGTCTTTTTTACTCCTCTAAACTGCACTTTATTTCTCTGAATTTTCCTTTCTTGTGGTATGCGTGAACTCCAGGCTCCCTCATTTGAAAACATTTACTTAAAGGCAGACTGTGACACAGGCAGAAGACAAATATGCTACTCCAATGTTCAACTTACAATATGTAGCTGTTAGTTTACATATCATATAAATAATCCTGACACTACTATATCAATAGATTATATAGCAGAGGATTTACTGTAAACAAACCCATATCCATAAATCATTATGGTTATTTGAGCTGCATTTAAAAATATTACTTATATTAACAATGTTAACTATGTTTTATCATAATTATGTAAGGGTGCAGCAGCTTAATAACACAGAAAATTGATGCATATAGACTAATAAAGAGAAATATGCTTCTAGTCTTAAATGCTAATCTAGCATAGTTATATCAGTGGCCATATTGAGACAAGCATTGGTGTAGAACGGAAGAAAATGTTTAAACTGTCTGGAAGCAGGATTCACTAGAAGTAATGAAATATCTATATTATTTTCAATCTTTAGGAAGACAAAGAAAGCAATCAGCAAGTCTCATTTATTGGGTTGGATGCCATGGGGGTACTAGATATATGCAATTTTTTGCACCTTTGATTTAATTCCCCCTTTTTTATTGTTAACTTGTTATATGCTAAAGATCAAAGTAAGTCATATTGTCATTAGAAGACAAGTAGTCACTGTAGCAAAATAATTCATTAATTAAACCTATTCTTGTAGAAAGTCTGAATAATGCATAATGTATACAGTTCAATAACACTGACAAAGCTTTCCTATGCATTCACCCACAGATAAAAAGAAAGGCAAGTAATTCTAGCAATTCAGGAGACAGGCTAAAATACAGAATGAAAAGGTATTGCAGTGAAGAGTAAAACAAATGCCAAATTATTTTTAGATAGTCAAAAAATTGAGCAAAAGTGTTGGGATCCTTGGTATCAGAGAGTGGGGTAAAGAGGGTTTTCCTTTTTATATTGTAACATTCTAATAATGCAACTATTGATGGATGAAGGAATTTCCAAAGAGATTAAAACGTGAAAATGCTTAGACCCACAAAAAGGGGCGGTATTCTTCCCAGCATAGTAAAAGGACTCAGTTCTGTGTTGATGTGCTAATTTACTGTAACTGTAACTAAACTGGAGAACTAGACAGCAAAATTATAAAGGAGGTTATGCATGTTATTACCTAAACGCTAGTTATACACTAAATGGAAGTGGGATCTCCTTAATTGAGAAGAATTTGGGGGATTTTGTGGACAACACTGTGCAACACTAGGCAGTATCAGTAGGGGCAGATGTAAGTGTGAAATTCAAGCTCACCACAGAAAAATGCACCCACTTTCTATTTGATTTGAAGTTATAATTCAAGGTCATGAGTTTTAGCATAAAAAACTTGAAAACCCCAAATTCAAACATCGATAAACCAGCACCTACGTATTCTGAGCACTGTTTTGCATAAAAAGGAATGAAAAAATTGTTTCGCCTCACCTTGAGTATACAGTGCAAATTTGGGCCCCAATCCTTTTCATAACCTGCAAAACTTTGTAAAATAGACATGGGGCAAAATTCACTAAAGTGCGAAGTGGCTCTAACAGGCACAGACGAAAATTCACTAATGAAAGTATCATATTACAGACCATGTAGTAGTACAGAAACTGATCACAGAAGCTGGGAGTAGAACAAACATTACTTTAGGAGAAAAACATGGCTGAACTGCCAACAAGTTGGGAAGAAGAACAGATAGAGAGACAAGTACTAGGGAAACAGAATGACACATATCAGTTTAACAGGTAACACCGCCATCTACTAGTATCACATAAACAGTCAATACATAACAGAAAGAGACTGTCACTAGCGTTCGTTCACACTCTATCGCCAGGCGACTTTTTGCTGTGGGGAATGGTCGTTACTCCTCTTATTCAAGATTTTACTGAACGTTACCTCTTTCGCCAGAGTTTCCTTCTCCACCTCAAACCAGGCAAACTGCTAAACTGATGCTACATCTTCTTCAATCTGAAGTCAGTGACATCATATCCTGGATGCCAGAAATGCATTAAAGTTGTAAAAATGCTGCCAACTTGTCCTTTTTTTGAGCAGGATTGCCTGCAAAAGTCCTAACTATTGAACTTTTTTGGGTTAACATTTTTCCCCAGACATTTGAGGGGCATGAAACATTCATTTTAAGGTGGGCTCATGTGCATGCCTCCCAACATTGTGGAAATAAAAAGAGGGAGAAAAAAATGTGGCATGCGTATCGCAGCAAAGATTTTTGACCATGCACATTTTTGTGGCCACACACCCTGATTACCATGTTCATTTTACAAATTATAAGTAACACACACAGTGACACACATACAGACACACACACATACAGGCACACATACAGACACACACAGTGACTCACATACAAACACATATAGACACACACAGTGATACACATATAGACAGACACACATACAGACACACACACATAAACACACATATAGACACACATACAAACACACACACACACAGTGACACACATAAAGACACACATACACATACAGACACACACACACAAACAGACACACACACACATACAGACACACGCATGTAACGCTAATTTGGGCTAGGCAGACCACAAATAGTTTGTGTCCAGCTAGTGATAGAAACATGAGACATTACATTGGACTCACACTTCAGGATCAGGGCCTTCACTAAGTGGAAGATTCCTTTAAAGGTGTAGTGCAACTCTCAGGTACTACTGTGCATGCAAAAATAGGAATGAATGGGCGCCAGGAGGTTCTTGTAACATTATAACATAACTTTTATTTGTCAGAGACAAAGGCAGGTTTTCTTACACACATACCACACAACTCACACAAAGATGGCAGGCTCACAGAGAGCTCATATGTAGAGGCAGAATATACTGTATAAAGGCACATAACTCACACAGAGCTGCAGAGGTAAAGGCATTCCATGAGGATGTAGTCAAAGCCATATAGCACCTCCAGACAGAAATACCTCAAACAGAGAGGAGAACTAAAAGCCAGACACCCTATCAACTGTGGTCCCTTCACTTTAGGCAATCTTATGGCCTGGGAAACTACTCCTTGATGGAGCGCACAGCTGCTCTTTCTTTCTTTCCTCTCTGCCTTACTCTCCTAAAGAGTCTATGACATTATATTCCTGACACTTACTAGCCAGAACTGTATTTAGGCTGCCCTAGGCATTGGACCTAAATATGCCCCGATGCATGGCGTGTGATGTCAGCACGCCGGAAGTGACATCACACACCACACAGAAGTGAAATCACTTCCACAAACAGCCGGCCCCTCAACTCCCCAGTGCTTCCACCGGATTTCCTATGGAAATCCGTAGAAGTAGCTGTGCGATTGTTTTTTTTAATTAAAAATACAACTACAGAAACCCGAGGGCCAGCCCTCAAAACCTGCAACCCTGGGCACAGGCCCTTGGGTGCCTTGATATAAATACGGCCCTGTTACTAGCCTCATTTGGGGGGTCCCTGCTCCCTGACTTATCCCTCAAGAGCTCTTGGCTTTTCTGGGCATTGCTGTACCCAGGCCCCCCTGGATACAGCAAGCTTAATCAGGTTCCAGGATCCAAAGGCAAAAATCCACCCCTTCACAATCTCTATACAGGGTGCGACAGGATGTGTTTCTGCACTTCTTTATTGAGCACTTCACCTATCTGAATATTCTACACCAGGAATTTTCTTGTTTGCACATCCCCACAGAATATATTATATGTGTGCCCTTGTAAAATTTTAAAATATATATAACACATTTGTAACTTCAGAAAAACCTCTAGCTGTTTTATTTGATTTGATTACATTTGGTATAATAATTTGTGATATATTCTTGTTTTTTTAAGTCTATAATGCAGGGTATGCCCTTGTTACAGCTATTCATTGCTAAAATATCTGTTTAATTGATCAGCTGAGCATCAAATGCAATTATGTTGTATTATTTTGTGTTTCTTTTAATTCCATCATTGGCAAAAACACAATATTGTGTATATGATAAAGAACTAGCTTAAAAATGTTCCAATAACCTTAAATAGTTAAAAAAAAAAGCACCACATGACAAACCATCTAAATTAATTATGGTATAGTTGATATCAAAATGCTGTACATTAACCACCTACACACACACTTTGAAGTGGATAAACCCATAAGCAACACTGACCATTCACCTATGTGCAGACAAGTCATATTAATATCTCTATTTGTATATCAGTAATTAGCTTCCTGTCTTTACATGTTGGTAGAATTGGACTGCAGGTCATGTTTGTGCCATCGTAACAATTTAAGGGAAAGAAATCTCAATTCACTGCTTAGAAGTAGTCTGTATTTTGACATTTTTATTGCTAGTTGTAACTAAGTTAAGAAATATCCATCTACAGGCAAATTAATGTAAGAAAAATAGAATGCGGCAAATGTAGAGTTATACTGAATAAAGTTGCTGATCAATCTCACACACTTCATGTCTCTGAATTGTGAACAATAGAAACAACATTACAACCAATCAATAGTGAATTTTGCTTGATTTCATGCGTTTTTGATTTTTGACAGCAAATGTTTAATTGGGGACTATGGGTTATTTCACTGGTTCAAATATATACCTATAGAAGTATATGTAGATATATGTCTTGTTCCTTTCCCAGACAGCTCCAATGCGAATCTATAAAGTGTGGTCGCAGAATTCTTTCAACACATCTTGAGCTTTTGGGAACAGGTTGTAAGTTATCTAGCAGATCACCTTGACTTCCCGAGAGTAGTTGCTCCCAAGACCAGCCTGCTAGGGGTTCTGGAAGAGTTAGTCCCAGCCAAACATGCATGAATATGTTTCCGTATTCCACTTTTTTATGCAAAACAAAAAGTGGCCCTCCACTTCCCTCCCACCTTCTCTCAGAGCCTGGATATCTTTAGTCAACAATGCAGTACCCCTCTATAAATTCACATATGAGGCCAGGGGAGCCCCAATGAAATTTGATAAAATTTGGGCCCATGGAATGATATAGATCTGACTCTGCTGTAAAGAGGGTCAACGGAACTCAACTGTACCCAATTACCCTAAGAGGCCTTGACCCAACTCTTAAGCTGTAATGTATTACTTTCCTTATGAGTATCCATCTCTATCTTCACACAAACCGATGATAAAATGCTTGATGACAGTTGAGCCATATATTCACTTTTCCGACTCTGTATGACTAGTCTGCTCATGTACTATTGTATGTGTGTTTAAAAAGAAATAAAACTTAACCTTTAAAAAAAATTTCTGGGTCATTTCAAATTTTTAAATACTAGCATAATTTTATAGTGGCATTTATCTTGGCATTTATTTTTCCCTCATATGCTTACTAGCCTATGATGTATTAAAATCACAGTAACATAAGCAGTATTTAATTAATTCGACAGCTTTTTAAATAGATTATGTTTCTGCATGAAAAAAACACTTTACACACGTAAAACACCTTTTGCATGACCCCCCCCCCCCCCCCCCCCCCAGCCTCTTCTAATTTAACTCCCCCACCACCACCCCCAACAAGTGCCATGGAGGAGAAGAAGTAAGTAGAGGTCCTTTATTAACAGAGGGGTGTTGTACCCTTTATCACATATCTTCCTAGTTTACGTGCAGTGTATTTATGTAGCAATATATGTAACATTTATGTTCCTGGCCTCTAGTGGAGGTGGTTGGAAAGCACTTATATGAATGATGTGATGGGGTCTTTTGTATAAAGTAATAAGTTAAGTAAAAAAATAAGATCAGTTGAGGGTCCTTAAGTAGAGAAACAGTGACCAGTAATTAGGTTGTAGGAGTGGAAACCCCTTAGGAAACACGAAAACAATAAAAGCAGTGTCCCAAAACCCAGATAACCCCCTCATGTCTTTCTAAAATGGAGCTGTAATAATGTGTCCCAGGCTCTGCTTAAGAATGTGCACCACATCTCCAAAGCTGTCTAAGAAATACCATAACCGTAACGACTGCTTTTATACCACTGTAATGTATATATTTCCCTGCTTCTCAATTGTAGATACGTCTGGAAACCGCAGCAAAGCATTCACTCAATCCAGTTAAAAATTTCTTACTTTATTTCACCATTTTCAAAGCTCACAGTGTAGGCTACATTTCAGTGTAAAAAGCTGCCAACGCGTTTCGTGACCTCCTTGGTCCTTGCCCTGCTTCTCCCCTATCTTTAATACAGAGCTCCCAGGGAGAACTTGTTTAGTCTAAATACACTTTTACTCAGTGGCGTAACTATCAGGGGTGCAGGAGGTGCAACTGCACCAGGGCCCCCACCCCCTTGGGGCCCATCGGAGCCATGATGGCAGGTGGTTATCTAGGGGGAGGTTTTATAGCACACATGCCATCAACAATCCAGCATGCGATTTATAGAGGTAAGGGCCCAGGTGCCCATCCTGTACAGGGGTCCAATATGGAGTAGTTACGCCACTGCTTTTACTTCTTTAAAATGGGAATCAGTTGATTTTTTTGAAAGTATGTCTTTTTCAGGAATACTAACAGCTTTCACAGCTTATAATACATCAGAAAAAAGGACAACAAATCAGTTGGTTTGGTAATTGCCAACGGTTATATGCCTCACAACAAATGTTGTCCATGTTCACTACAGTATTATAGTGACTTCTAGTACCATTTCTGATTCATAGATCACCTCCCCTATCTCATTCCTCCCACAACTTAAAACCAGGAATACAAAGTGAGTCCTTTACTTCTTAGGCACCTTCTCCATGAGCGCTTAATCTGCTTGAGGTGGCATAAGAGACTGCTTGTTTTCAATTCAGAAGGGGGGTTAAGTTCTGCCAAACTACTCATGCTATGTTTTCATAGAATCCTTCCCTCTTTGGTTCATATTGAACTTTGTAAATTGCAACATTAGGTCACTGTAAAGGATCCTCTTCAAGAAGTATCCTTTATTTTGTTGTTATACATGCTCTATACTTCATACAAGTATCAGGTGGGGGGTCATAATATACTTTAAAAGCCTGGTGGACAACAAAGAATTGCAAACAAGTGCAGTTCCAGGTTCAGAAGGCTCTTCAGTCTATATTTCATCATAAGTGTCTATGAAAAATGCTCCAGAATTACAATAGCAAAAATTATATTAAAAATACATAATGTAACTTGTCCTAATATACTTTTTCCGAGTCTAAAAATATGCCAGACCAAAAGAAACATATTTACATAAAAAGCAGACAAGGTCAAATAACAAAGAAAGCCCTTAATTAGTTGTAATCAACTTTAATTTGCATACTGTATATAATTCCTAAATGATTGTTAATAATAACTTTATATAATGGACTTCCAATTTTCATGAAAATGGCACATTTTGATAAGCAGACACAAAAACCTAGTACTAATAAGGTTTAATTTGCATACATTAGTCTGATTATCCAAACAAAGGGATTACAGTATTACTTCTCCATACCTTTATGTCTTTATTATGCACATTTATTAACCTCACAAAAGCTAGCTGTTAGTGACAAACAATAGCCACGGGTAAAAGAAAATCTTCAGAAATAAATTGGGTGCATTTAACATTTCAGATTTTTTTCTCCTTTTGGGAGAAAAACATAATTTAACAGTCCTTCAAACTGCAGGTATTTTTTTTTATTTCCATTACTATGCTTTTTTTTAACATTGGCAAGTTCATTGAGATATGGGTAGAAGCACTAAGTAAAGTACAGTAGTGGTGTAGACTAGTGTTTTGGAATGTTACACTGTTTTTTTTTCACTTGCTTGGAAAAGTTTGTCTCACTGAATCACATGACCTGTATTTACTTATTCCTTATAGCCCGCTGGTCTCTGGAGGAGCAGGCAATAAAACTAGCAGCTGTTGTACCACATCTCTCTGCATCTCCCAAAACACACAGATGGTGAAGAAATGCATGCATCTTCCCAGGCACAATGTTTGTGCTCATGGCATTATTCAAGGCCAAGTTTGTACTGGTTCATCTTTCTCTGCACCTATTAAAATGAGCAGCACATCTAGGGTCATTTTTTTATCCAAAGCGACTTTTGCCTTTGTTTTAGCATTATAGAGGCTCAACATAAAAAGACCTGAAGAAGTGTAACCTGGGCTATATATATGTTGCATTTCCCTACACCAAAACCAGGGCTACTTCATTGGTTCAGAATTAATGAGGATTCAGATCTGGTTAACAGGGACCTGCCCGCAACTGAAAAAGGGAGCATCATGCCTTGACCACCGTCTTAACAACCCACTAGGAAACAGAAGTTTGCAGGAAAGTGTTGTTTGATACAGACATAGAGAAAAAGAAGAAAGATTCATCAATGTATATTCCCATTCACGGTCCCCTGCCACATATTTTGATGCCAAGCCTATATATGTAAGCATAAAAACATCCAATGAATAGTAGAATAATTCACCAAAGTAGAGTAGTGGCCCAGGTGCTCCTGCCCCAGGCCCTCAGCTCAGGGGAGCGGATAATCCATATACAAAAAAAAGTTCAGGACACTTTAGGTAGCCACATATTGATCAGACCAAAAGTCGGTTGGTGAAAAAGTATAAAAAAAATCTTCACAATCATCTTGAGCCTTAAGCATTTCATGCCACTAAGACACTTAATCATAGGCTTTTTCTTTTCATACCCATGTGCTTTTATATAATACTATTTCATTATTTAGGATAAAGGGACAGATCTGATCTTATATAACATATCTTATAGAATCTGTGCCAATTTTTTTAAAATAAATCAATGATCTTATAAAACATATCTCCCAAATAAGTTTCAGAATTCTTCATAGAACTGAATGCAAATTTCATGAGCTTATTGAATCTAGCCCACGTAATGCACAACTGTTTCCAAAGCCTATGTGTTGGTAAATCCATCTCATCAGTGTATAAATAGTAATATATACATAGAATTAACAGTGATATTGCTTCCTAATGGCATGATCCATATCATGCAATTAATGTGTGAGAAGCTAAAGTGTAATTAGTCTATGTGTACTGACTCCTGTAAAGTCTGAGCCTTGGAAAACATTTGTGTATTTGGAAAATATCCAGTACATGTTAAATGTGCAGTGAGTGCATTTTCTGTGGGTGTTAGACTGTCTCAGATTTGTTGCCATTGTGCAGAAAACCCATGACTAATATTGACCTAAAAACGTATCTGTTGTTGGAAAAGTGACATTTCAAGAGGCAATTTGGTGATAATTAGTAAACAAAAATAGATTGTTGAGCTCATTAGCTTCTCACAGAGCTGGAAACATTCCTTTCTTTTTTTTTCCCATATACTAATGATATTTCAAGCACAGAACTCGAGGGAACACTTCATAGGATTACAGATCTCTTATGCAGAGAAAAAAATCCTTTAGATGCCAAGGAAAGGACAGTTGGTATCAGCACAATGGTACAAAACCTAAATTATCATCTATAACAGATTCCAAGATCGTAATTTTTAGGGGCAGACTTTTCAAGGGTCAAATTTCCAGTGAAAAACATAAAAATTTGATCATCAAACTTGATTCGAATTGGGTTTTTTTCGATCAAAAATGGACTGTTTTTCGATAGAATAGGTCAGTTTTCGATCGACTTAAAACCTTTCAAATCGTTTGGTTGAATACAAAAAATTTAGAATTTTCAAAAATGTCAAAAACATCCCTTAAAGGTTATAGAAGGTCCCCAATAGGCTAAAAATTTAAGTTTAAGGTGACAAAACGTCAAATTCTAATTTTTTTAAAGAGACAGTACTTCGATTTTCAAATGGTAGAATTTTTCAATTTGAATCGAATTTTCGATAGTCGCAGTACCCCACATTTTTTTAATTCCAATTTTCACTTCGACCCTTGATAAATCTGCCCTTTAATGTTACAGATCATTAGAATTAATATGTTAGAGATATGGTTAGAAGAGAGATGACGCTAAGGTGACTGCCCTTCTAGTCCCACATAGTGGACCCCCATATAGAGTTAGTTAAAGGCAGAAATTTTGTAGCAAATGCAGGAATGCCGTACAAATTGCACTTTCACTGGACCCTGGGCAGGCAGTGCCTATCATCACAGTGGGGATAGCCTATGGAGAGTTGTTGTGGGATAGTGGAATAATGGGATATCATGTAAGTGTGCATGAGAGTGGCCTGGGGGGCTGCATTATTGGCAGTTCCAAACTTATATTTCACAGTTTTGTTAGGAGTGATATAACTGCAGCCCAGTTTCTGAGCTGACCATGGCTCTACAGCCAAATGTAGACCCTATAATCTATTTTTATAAGATATATAAATCTTTAATCCGTGGCAGGTGGCATCATGGCTCAGTGTTTAGTACTGCTGTTTTGCAGTGGGGAAACCCTAAGTGATTCAGACCAAGGTTCTATCTGTTAGGATTATGTTCCACCAACACTCCTAAAACTTACAATATGGTTAATTTGCTCCTCATATAACAGACCTTGTTTGTGTGTTTCCATGAATGTGTTAGCAAAGCTTTTATTATAAGCTCCAGTGGAGCAGTTATAATTCTAGGTTAAAGACTTATAGCAGCACTAAACAACACACTGGTCCCAGGTTCTCCAGTGCCTGAGGTTCTACTCATGTGGGATCTTAGTATTTATATTGTCTTAATCAGTGGTGTATAGGGATGGCGCGAACCGCCGAAAAAAAAAGTTCGCGAACATGTTTGCGAACTTCCGGAAAATTACGAACGGTTCGCGAACGGTTCGCGAACCCCATAGACT
>CM044433.1:36437271-36457271 GCA_024363595.1 Xenopus borealis
GCAGCAGCAGAGCACGTAGATTTTACGTGCCTGCTGCTGCCTGGGGGCCCCTGGGCGATAAAGTCGCTCGCTCCATTCTAAAAGTGCAGACAGCAGCAGGGTGCATATGCTGCGCGTGCCTGCTGCTGCCTTGTGGCCCCTGGCGATCGCGACCCAGGGGCCACTCGTTCCCAGCCCCTGCTCCTTGCCTGGGGGCTGGGGAACGAAAAGGAACGGAGCAAGCGGCTTGAAAAGCCGCTTCTCCGTTCCTTTAGACTGAAATTCTGCAGAACGTAGAATCTACCTTCTGTGGCATTTCAAGTACAAATGCCACAGAACGTAGAATCTACGTTCTGTGGCATTTAAGAAGTTAAAATCAGCAGCTGTAACTGTAGATGATAATATATCAGTCAGTGCTACAATTTCCATGTCATCATCCAGCGTATCAGAAGCTGTAGGTAAAGGTAAGCGTGACAAGCAATCGGCAGTAAAATTTTTCAAACCTGGTTTGTATTGCATTTTGTAGTTGAAATTCAATAGCCTTGCTGACATCTAGCTATACGCATTCCAGCTCTTCCTAGTCCCTTTGTTGGAAGTAGTGTAGTTAAAGGGCTATGATCAGTGCATAAAGTAAATTTTCTACCCCATAGGTAGGTTCTCCATTTTTCTGTTGCCCAAACACAAGCTAGAGCTTCTTTTTCAACAGTTGAATACATAAGCTCTGTCTCTGTAAGTGTTCTGGATGCAAATCCAACAGTTTTCTCTGAATGATCGGCATGGATCTGTGTGAGAACTGCACCAATGCCATAGTCTGAAGAGTCTGTAGTAACCATTGTGGGTAGTGCAGGATCAAATAAAGCTAGTGCTGGACTGTTCACAATTAACTGCTTCACTATGTCAAAGCTATGTTGAGCAGTCTCTGACCAAACCAGACTTGAAGTTCCACGTAGTAGTGCTCGAAGTGGCTCCACAACTGAAGCATAGTTGGGAATAAACTTAGAATACCATGACGTAAGGCCTACGAAAGCTCGTAAGGTCTGGAAATCAGTTGGAGTAGGTGCTTGTGTAACTGCATGAGATGGTCAGGGTCAGGCAGTAATCCCTCTTGTGAAATTATATGACCCAGAAATGACAGCTAAATTTGTCTAAAGTGGCATTTCAAAAGGTTCAGTTTGAGTCCTGCAAAATCAATGCATTTCAGAACCCTTTCCAGGTACTTGTCATGGAGATCCATAGTCGGAGCGTAGACAATTATATCATCCAAGTAGCATTGTACACTAGGTATGCCAGGGAGTATAGAAGACATCAGTCTTTGAAAACAACTCGGTGCTGAAGCCAGTCCATAAGGTACCTGCTTGAACCGAAACAAACCATCATGCGTGATAAATGCAGTGAGGTCTCGGCTTTCTTCATGCAGTAATACTTGATGATAAGCTCTCTGAAGATCCAGGGTTGAAAAGAATTTTGCTCCTCGGAGTTCTGAAAATATTTCCTCTATGTGTGGCAAGGCATGATTATCAATAACAACTGCTTTATTAGGTTCACGGAGATCAACACACAATCAAATACCTCCAGTTTTCTTCTTTGTTACAACAATTGGTGAAACCCATTCAGAGGATTGTGATTTTTCAATCACATCTTGCTCTACCAGTTTCTTTAGTTCCTGTGAGACAGTCTCCCTTATAGAGTAGGGCAATCGCCTCAATTTCTGGCGTACTGGTTTAACATCTGGTCTCAACTTGTAGTGTTGCTTTGTGGTGAAATTTTAGACACTGGCTGTGTGGCAGGCACTGGTGCTGTAGTAATGAGACCATCCACTAATTCTAGGTTTAATGCAGCAAAGAGATCCCTTCCAAGTATAGCAGTATCATTTTTCACAATGTAAAAGTCACATTTTGCAGTATTTGATTCAAATTGTACAGTCACTGGCAAGCAACAATGCACAGGGATTGGTTCCTTTAAGTAATTGACCAGTCTCAGGGCAGGTGCACCCAGCGTATCTTTTGCAAAGTATTTCAAGAAAATATCCTTTGGTAGTATAGAAACAGCTGAACCTGTATCAAGCATCAGGTTAATGGAGTGCCCCTTATCAGCAGAAGCAGTACTGACACTGACAGTGCATAAAAACTTGTCTGGAATAAATGTACCAGCTTTATCTACACTTAATACTGTAACATTTGTAGTAGTAAGTTCATGAACATATTTAGTAGAACTACGGTAGACCGTAGCAAAGTGACCTGGCTTTAAACATTTGCGGCACTGTATAGCTTTTGCTGGACATTTAGCATGGTTTGCAAGGTGTTGTGTTGAGCCACAGCAAAAGCAGTGTTTTTTATTTTTATTCGCTGCACGGTTTTGCAGTGAATCCCTTTCCTTAGCACTATATTTTGCCTGTGACTGCGCATTATTAGGCCACAGTTTTGATTTCACAATCTGTACATTCCCAGCAGTTCCCTGACTGGGAGTTTTAGCCTCTGCCACAGCTGTTTCAATTTGGCAAGCAACTGTAATAGCCTTTGCAAGGGTTAAATCTTGCTCTAGGAGCAGTCTCTCTCTAATGCGCGGTGAGTTTGTTTTTTCCACTATTTGGTCTCTTAGCATTTCATCTGTTAGATTCCCAAACTCACAGGTAACAACCAGCTCTCTCAAAGCTGCTACAAAATGTTCCATGGATTCGCCATTACATTGTCCACGTTGGCGGAATTTATATCTTTCAGCAACCACATTTACTTTTGGCACAAAAAAGTTCTTTATAGCAGTAAGAGCAGTTTCATAAGTTTCATCAGGTAATGGTAATGTATAGAATATACGCTGTCCCTCTGCTCCCAGGCAGTGAATAAGTAAAGCACACTTTCTAGCTGCAGAAATCTCCCCCTGGTCAGCAGCAATAATCTAATTATCAAACATACAGATCCAAGCAGTAAAAGGTATGGTAGGCTCACCAGGGTTTGGTAGAAAAGGTTCAGGCTGCTGCAGAGGTATAAAAGACATCCTTGTTGCCATTTGTTATCTTTGGTAGCCGAGGATTAGGAGAATATAACAGTGCTTTATTAGCAGGTCATGCAGCCATTACATAACAGCAGTAAGTCTTACTTTCACTTTCAAGCTGTACAGAAAGTCTTGTGTATGCACAGTGCCACCTGCAGGCCATTTGTATAAACACCACAAATACTTGGAATATATCCTTTACATTTGGGGGCAGATTTATCAATTATAAATAGCAGTTGGTTCAAATTTCGAGTTATTTTAAACTAACATGTACTCCCATGAAATCGAAATTCAAACCAACTGCAAAATATTTTAAAAATCTAATTTTTGGTACTCGGGTGAATAGGATCAATCCGCAAATTCGAATCACATTGGATTCAAGTTTTTCATCTGAAAAAACCTGGAATATTAGGAAGGCAGCGAACAACTCCAATTTCATCCCAAGACATAATCAAATTCAAATTCTTGTTTGTATGATAAATTTTTAAAATCGAATTCAAATTTTTTATAAACTAGAATTTTAACTATTCCCTAGTCAAATTTCACACAAAAAACCTCAAAAATTTGAATTTCAAAATTAAAATTTTCACTTCAACCCTTGATAAATTGGCCCTTTCTAGTTATAAGTACTGTTCTATTTTCCTAGAGCTTTTTTATTTTGATCCATAATGATAACACCAAAGATTATTGCTATTGATTATATACTTTAGGCACTACATTTGTAGATTTGGATCAAAATGAACATTTATAATACTTTTACACTTGAATACTTTTTATATTTGAAATCACAATTATTGTTTATACTTCTGAACGCCATGATTGTACTTTGTTGTGAACATTCAACTACAGTCTTCATTATGGAAGATCCCCATTTTTAGAACGTTGCTGAATTTATGGGAAAATTTCTTTGGGGTTCTCATACCCAAAAGGGTTTAGAAACTAAAAAGGTTATGACTTCTGGTTCTTTTAAACTCACCAAGGTTTTGTAACTCTAATTAGTATTATTATTTGATTGAAAGTGTAATTGAGAATATATGGGACAGGAGGTTGTCAGGAGTTCCCCTCCTTCATGTCTCTCCCACCTCCTGCAATGATATATATTGATTTATTTGCCTGGATTTCTAAAGGATTGAGCCATGATCCCCCCAATGGGATGTTAGATCCTGGATATCCTAGTTGGATCTCCTGAGGACAAAATGCCCCTATATATGTTACAGTAAACGTTTTAAAGATTAATATTTGATTGTTGAGACTGTATTGCCCATTCACTCAGTTTGCCTGCCTACAACTGCCCTGCTGGGAACCTTAATTTAAGATTAATAGGACATTCTTAAAAATCATACCCTGGATGGGAGTCGGGATGTTCGACAACTACCTTTATTGTAATGCTCATTTAAATTTATACAAAGTCCCGATGAATAACCCCCCTTAAAAAATTTTGCATAACACCCAGGGTTTGGACTCTCCTCATAAAAGAACTCTTGCCTTGCATTATCGAAATGAAAAAGATCAAGCCCTATGCTTATTAAGTACTAATGATAAGAGGAGCCCTGGTGGGGGATTTTTTATATAATAGGTTGTGGAGCCAAGAGAACAGAGGGACTTTTAAAAAGTTCCCAAATACGATATTTGGGTTGGGTTTTAAAGTTGTAAGTTTATTATTTTTGAAAACATAAACTAATGTAAACATAACAATCATTATTTAAGATTTGCTTTCTGTAAATTCTCCATTTGTCTTTTGTGTAATATTGATTAAAAAAAATACTGAAATATTGTATTTTACTGTGGTGAAAAATGTAAACTCAAATAAAAAGCTATATAAAGAAAAAAGAAGTTGAGTTTGCAAATGAGTCTTTATAATTATTCCATCCAAGGCTATGACTCAAGAGATTTGGGATAGTATAATCATCAGTTTCTAATTCATTTACTACATTCTGAAGTATATACCTTACAATGTAAAACAAAGCTTGTTCATCAGGTGCTAAGAATGCCATCATCATGTTATTATGGCTAGAGAACAGTATCCAGCTGATGAGCATTACAGTGTAACAGGTGTATAATGACCTTGATATTTCTATGTACTCCCTGGATGGGTGTCAGTTTCATACAAAACAAACCAGGGTAATAATAGTCATTAATTGGCATGGCAGTTGCTGGTATTTCTAGCAAAAAAAAATCCAGGAATGAAAGGATTATGTTCAGCTAAAACAAACATAACACACATAACAGTAATCCAAGGAAATGACAACATTGCTACATGCTTTTTATATTAGTGTGCAATAAAGAATACTGTTAGGGCACACCTGTTTCCTAACAAGCTAATTGTGGAGCATGGTCAGAATTTTTAGGTCTGTAAATTCTTTAAGATCTAATAATGAAGGAAAGGTTAACTGAAACAATATTACCAGTGAAAGGTCACCTTTTTGTGTGCTAATATCATACTCCCACAAATTAAGATTTTAGCTGTGTTCAACTGGAGCTGCATTTCTCATTCAGTGACTCTAAGGGGCATATTTACTAATGGTCAAATTTCGAAGTGAAAAACGTTGAAATTCGAACCATGATTCGAATGACTCGAATAAATCGTACGATTCGAATAAGAAAATCTTTCGAACATTCGACCATTTGATGGTCAAATTACTTGCCCTTTAAAATTTGATTCGATTGCCTACTTCACCAGATTAAACCTACCAAGTTTTTATATTTGCTAGCACAAGTCACATGACTGGGACAGCTGGGAAATTGACAAAATATCTAGTCTCATGTCAGATTTCAAAACTGAATATATAAAAATCTGTTTGCTCTTTTGAGAAATGGATTTCAGTGCAGAAGTCTACTGGAGTAGCACTATTAACTGATGTGTTTTGAAAAAAACATGTTTTCCCATGACAGTATCCCTTTAAACTTGGGTGAATTGGATTGACCAGAAAACTTAAATCAAATTCAAATTGAATTACAATTTGAGTTTTAAAAACCCAATTTGAGTTTTTCCTCTAAAAAATACTTGAATGTCAGGAAGGGTGCAAACAACTACAAATTGATCCCAGGACATCTCCCATTGACAGCTATTTGGCAGGTTTTAAGTGGCAAATAGTCGAATTTGAGGGTTTTAGGTGGCAAATAGTCGAATTTGAGTTCTTAAAGGGTCAGAGTATGATCAAATTTGACTTTTTTCTTTAAAAAATTGAAATTTTTGAATTTTAACAATTCCCTAATAGTATTTGACACTTTTTACCGAAATAAAAACTAGAAAATTTAAATTTTCAATTCTATGCTTGATAAAACTGCCCATTACTTTAATGTACTGAATTTCAATGATAAAAAACAATTGTTTTCTTTGATCCATGCGGTGTTTGTTCCATGTTGTTATGCGTTGCCTTATGAAGTTAACATCAGATATTTTACATTTGTTACCTTATTGCAATGTACTGTAAGACTATATCTAATAGGTTGCAATTAGTCATTCTCAGAATACTGTATGTTTTGTATAGTTCTGCCCTTGGCACATATGCCATAATTGTAGCTGTATCCCTATTAGATTTATATGTTTAAATTTCATTTTCACACGTTTAATGCAAACAATTCCTTGCCCATAATCTTTAAGTATTTTTAGTAATGGCATTTTAAGACATTTCTTTCTACTTTGAAGAGGAAAAAAAGGCAAGCTTCAAATCATAATTCACAAGTATCATTTGTGATTTCCTAAACATAAATTTAAGAAATTGCCTAGTCCAAAATTAACCCAAAATGTTGCAGTGCAGCAACCAAATACTGTGTCAAGGATCACAGGTTGTTATGGGTATTAATGCTTCTAACACATTCCAAAGGTTTTAATGTGAGTCTATTTGTACATGCAGGGATTAAGCCCTACAAAGCATTCTAATCTATTAACAACCTGTGTTTCGTTTAAGTGTCTGAAATCCCCCCCGCCACATGTGATGGTCTTGGAGTGGGCCCTACTGTTAGCATAAAAGCTTTTGGACAAACATAGAGGTGCTTTTAAGTTCCTTGTTGTAGAAAATATATGGTAGTGATTACAAATTGCTTCTAGTGGTTGAACTTGCTTACCATTAAAAATTATATATTTGCTACTCGTCACATGACTTTTCAAATGATATTGTTAAATTGATTTAATCCAACAATTTAAGATGCCTGTGGGATTTAAACACTGTAATTTTTTTGGAATATTGTATTCATCTAAATGAGGATAATGCAAAAGGGATACTGTCATGGGAAAACATCAGTTAATAGTGTTTCTCTAGTAGACTTCTGCATTGAAATCCATTTCTCAAAAGAGCATCTAACATGGGGTTAGACATTTTGTCAATTAACTGATGCATTTTGAAAAAAATATTTTTTCCCATGACAGTATCCCTTTAAATGTTCTCAAACAATCTGTACAAAAGGTTTTCCACTTAAGTCAGTCGATTTAAATGTCAATAATCTGTTGAACTTGATGGGTGTGTGTCATTTAGGTTTCTGAATGTAGAACTCAATGTGGGGTCATGTAGGTTCTTTGACTGTAGAGTTAAATTTGGGGTCCTGAAGGGTCTCTGATCATAGAGTTCAATGTAGGGTCCTGAAGGGTTTCTGACTGTAGAGTTCAATATTAGTTCATACAAGGTCTCTGACCATACAGATTAATGTAGGGTCATGTAGGGTCTCTGATTGTAGAGTTCAATATAAGTTCATACAAGGTCTATATATATATAGGGTCATGTAGTGGTTCTGTGTGTATAGTTCAAAGTAGGGTCATGTAGGGGTTTTGATTGTACAGTTCAATGTATGATTATGCAGGGTTTCTGATTTTATAGTTCAATTTAGGGTTATGTAGGTTTCCGACTGTAGCGTACAATGTAGGGGGCCATGTAGGGTTTCTGATTTTAGAGTTCAATGTAGAATCATTCAAAACAGGTGTAGTTACACTACAAGGGAACACATATCAAGCTCATGTTGCAGTAAATTATCAACAAATTAGTGCTAAAGTAAGTGTATACATCCAAAAAGTGTCAAATAGAAGCAAATGAATGAACAATGTAGCAAAACAATGTAAAAGTTGTGTGTTATTGGGGAGAAACACGTATGCAATAAAAAATCAATAAATCAACTGATTCAGTGAGCTAGCCTACTCACCAGATTAAACGACAATATGGGATTGATTGCAGATCGGAAAATGTGTTTCACTGCCTTCTCTCATCCAAATTTGTAGGCTAATTCAGATGCTCATCCATGCTATCATAAACAAGATATATAAAGCCAAATATAGTGAAGTACATTTATTAAAATGTAACAATAATGGCTTCTCACAAGTGTCCAGTTCAATACAGCTTATAGAAAGTAACAGCTTTAAAGTTCAATGCGTTTCATGTGGTTGATCGCCACACTTCCTTAGGAACCAATAAACCTAGTGCTCTCTCCTACCAAAATCCATCTTTAAAGACAATTTTCACTGCCTTTCCTGGTCGCATGCTTGAGTGACGTGTTGGCATCACAACACCTGCGTCAGTTAGCAACGTGCATGGCGTGAATTACTTAACCTGAGTTCGAACTGCACTCCCAACACATACACATTGTCAGAAAAAATTTATCAGTACTGTTTGCCATCTCATTGGCCAAAACAATTACCAGTGCTGTTTGTCATCTCATTAGCCAATCATGCCTTATAAGGGGTATAATAAGTTAAACATAAAATCCATGAGTGAAAAATATAAATACATATTAATAAAAATACAATCTTAAAAAATACATTAAGATCATAAAAACCCATGAGTGAAAAATATTAATACATATTAATAAAAATACAATCTTAAAAAATACATTAAGATCATAAAATACATGAGAATAAATGCTGAGAAACTAAAAAGCCACCAAGTCCAAATCAATATTCAGACCTACACATATTAAGCTGTTGAGTTTGAAAATCCAGAACAACTGACACTGTCTTAACTTTGTGGGCATTATAAAACTTGTATTAAAAATATTCCCAAGTACCAATTTTTTAAGGGCAAGGAGAAACTGCACAAGGGACACAGATTTTTTAAAAGAGTGGGAAGTCTTTGAAGATAGGTTTAGAAAGAAAGGTCTTTTCCCTAAATTTGTGTACCTTGGGACTGAAATTGCTCTTCCTATTGACATCAATGTTGCTCCTCTCCTGATCTGGGTAGACCATAAACTTACAGCATGGGCTTCCTTACCTCTAGGCCCAGTGGGCAAAATTCACCTGGTTAAAATGTTTATTCCACCCATATATACACTGTGGCATTCTCCTCTGCCCCTTGCAAAAAACTTCTTTATAAAACGGTCTACTAAACTCCAGAAGTATGGGTCTGTTGAAAAGACCCCAACAATAGGGTGGAGTTTCTTAACCTAACTTATGTACTGTACCTCACTATGCAGCTGTCTCAGGTGACTTGATAAAGCCAGGGTCCCTTGTTCAGCCCTCTACAATGTTTAGTTAAAATACTACCTAATCGGGTGAATTCCTTGTAAGCTCTCCTTGCAGTAACTCTCAATACCTTGAATGTTCAGGTGAACCCTATCCTGGGAGCAGTTAAATGGGTCTTTTCAAGGGCACACCGGTTAATGGGAACACCAGCTTTAGCTCCATCCACCCTGCTGTGCCAGGATAAAAAATTTGGGCAAGGTAGCCAGGTCTGGATTTGTGGAGAGGCCACCTAGGCCCAGCCTAGGGCGGCAGAATTTTAGGGGGTGGCATGTTGCCCAACCACACTCACATTGGGTCAGAAATTTTAATTTCCTGTATGCCAATTCCCATTGCTCTGTCCCGATGATGAAAATTTGAGCAAATAAAATGGAGGGGACAGGTGCGACAAACGACAGCGGGCCTAGGGGCATCTGCTATGTAAATCCGGCCCTGAAGGTAGCAGATCTGGTGCCCCAGAATTGTTGGTTGGATTCCCTTACCTTTTCTGAACTACGATCAAAATACGCTCACCCCATTCCCCAAGGGTTATTCTGTATGAGGCTTCGACAAGTGCAAATTTGCTGGCATAACTCCCGGTCTATAAAATTAACTAAAATAAAATATTGCCTTCAACAACCCCTAAGTGTTAAAAATGCCCATTAAGCATTCCTAGCAGTAGCAAGTATGAAATGCCACTATTATCTTGTTGAATATGCGGTTTCTATAAAACTTGTATGAAAATATAACAAGTCCATTGTGTGTACTGTTAACATCTGTATTTGTTCAATAAACGTATCTGAACCAAATAAAATGCAGAATATGAAAGTAACAAGAAAGTAACTCTAAAGGACTTACGGCAAATAACAGGTGGAGTATGGATGGCACACACTGTGTGTAACTCATGTGAAGGCATCCATTTGCTTTAAGATTGAAGAAGTAGGTTTCTTTGGCATTGGGCAGGACCGAGACAAGATAACTTGAATGGCCCACAGCCCATCACAGGGTCAACGTAAGAAGACTATTTATGAATTGCTGTGCTTTCTGCTTTGCGCCTGCACCTTAAAAATAAGCAAAGGCTGCTGTTGTACACCACAGTATGGGTGGTGGGCAGGCAGCAAATAGTTCTCTTTTGTGGCTGGCAAAGGGATCCGCTTCTTATAGATAGCCACCTTATTGCAGGTAATTTGGACACCAGCAGATAGGAACAAGATCAGATGCAAGTAGTCAAGGGGGCAGGTCAGAAATTTAGAGCATGGCCCAGGCCCCTCCAAAGATTGTTTTTTTTCTGGAGGGGCGCTGCCCATCGTCGTTATGGTGGCCTGGCCTGGCTTGCCATCAATTTGCTATAATGTGTGGGCCTCTCTCCACATATGAGCATCTATTAATGTGCAGAGAACTGCCCACCTCCATTGACCTGCGACAACCCTAAGAATACATATAAATTATTGGCAGTTACTGTAAGTGTAAGTAAAAAAATACTTAGTGGCACCATGGTCCCCAAAATCAATGGGCTATGTGCCCTATTACTAATGCTGCCATGCTAGGCCTGTGTAAGAGCCCTTGCAAGGTCATTACGGATATCTGTTGGTGGTTTAGAGCAACTGGCTGCACCACACTCATCTGATTTATCTACAGGGATAATGATATACATCAAATTACAGTGTTTTGGGACTATTGCTCAGGAAACACTGCCTGCAGCATTCCCCAGAAAGGTTATTGTGAATAGTAAAAGTGGAATATATATATATATAACTAGTATCTTAGGCAGAATAGAAAGGGTAACAAGCAGGGGCAACATTTATTTTATATTATGGAATATAAACAATATAGCCGAAAGCCTGAGCAGCCCCAGCAGTATAAGGTACCATTTTTCAAATGGTAGTAGGGGTGTATAGCCACAATTAAACCATCCAAGCTTTTATCTGGCAAACGGTGCTGGCAGTGGATGTGTTTCCACAGCAATACTTTCCTTTAAATTTCTTAACTACTGGATAAGGATTATCTAAAAGCAGAGGATTGTGGTCAAGAAGCAAGGGATAGGGGATTAGGAAGATTTATCTCAAATCGGTTAGTTTAGGTGGTGTAGCTGCCAGATTAAAACCTTAAATTAGTCAGAGAAGGCTGTGTCTTGTTGATGTTTTGCCTTTTGCAGGCTAAGATTTAAAGGATGTTTACATTCAAGATTAATTTATTTAAATTTCAACAGAAAATAATGAAACGTTCCCAGCAATGGAATTAACTGAAATAGATTAGGGTTCTTGAATTAGAATAGTGGCAACAGCTTTAAAATTCATTTCTGTTGAACCTTGGAGTTAGCCCCTTGCAGTCACATTTTGGAATGTGAAACAGGCAATCTAATGTTATTTTTCTGTTCTATGGGATGAGATGGCCACAAGTTATATTGGAAAAGATATGGATTTATCAACAGATAAGATTAATCACAAATAAGGAATGCCCTTTTGCATCTTAATGCTATTGCACCAGGGGCCCCTTTTTTCTTTTCCTTTATGCAAAAGCAAACACACTTTTAGATCCCAGTTTTTTAGGCAGTGTGTCTTCCTTGAACTACTATGAAAGGGTCATTTGTCATCTTTTGTAGACAGGGCACCCAGAAGCTGGTGTACTTCATTGCCCCCTTGTGCCTGTCCACCTGGAGAATTGCGCAAATGCGCATCCTTTATTTCTACTGAAAAGGCTCCAGAATCAAGGAAATTACTCGGCTTGGCAGCATGATACCCTGTAATATATGCTGCTCTGGGCATTTGTAGGCAAATAATCAACGGTCACACAGTAAAGTCAGTAAAATACTGTATGTAAGATTAAGAAACTGATATACTTGATGGAAGCAAGTGAGAACTCAATCCATTGCTCTGTTAACATTTTGCTCTAGAAATTTGCTATAAATTATTTTGAAGAAACATCCAGCAGCATCTCTTCTATGTAAGACACTGAGTAGATTATCTAATAGGAACATATTTTGTTTAATCACTTTTTATGTCCACCGAACAAGTAATATTAAAATGTTGGCTTTTCAGACCAATACTTTACAGAATGCAATCCTAGGAATGATTACTTTTACTAGAAAAAAACATACCTGTAGCATCCTTCATGAGCAAAAGCCATTGCTGGAGGCCTGGGAAAACCCTCATTCTCACATAAATTCACTCAACCCTCAATATATAAATGTGTCATGGCCCAGGGATTTCCCATTTGATTACCCCCAGGTTCCTTCCAAGTGCAGTAGTCTGATTCATAGCTGAATCTCTTCTATATCTCTTTACGTTTTCATCCTTGCTTTTAACTTTCTCTTGTTTCAAGCAGGTTTAAGTATCTATTCAATTTTTTTGAATACCTTGTCTAAACTAACAAATAATGAGAGAAAATATAGCCCGTGGCTATTTGGAAGCCGGTTGGTAAGTATATTGACTACGGAAATGAATTATCAATGCTCACATTTAAATTTTTATGGTGATTCAAATATTTTTGGACTAAAATTCATGAATTTGAATTATGGTTTCAAAAATGACAATGCTCAATATTTATTAAGCACCAAAAAAATTAAAAGCTCAAATGTAAGCCTTTGCCATCTAAAAACTTGCCAGTTCATGTAGAAGTCAATGGGAGCTGTTCTAGGCAATATTTTGCTTTTTTTTTTACACCCATTGGAAAGGATGAGTAGAATATAAATTCATAAATTCATGTATATATTTCTATATAGGTTTTATGAATAAGGGATCTTTTTGTAATTTGGATCTCCAAACCTTAAGTCAACTAAAAAATATTTTTAAACATGAATAGATTTGTCTTGCATCCAATAAGGATTAACCCTTTCCCTGCCAGCCGTTTTGTCCTAAATGCGAACATCTACTGCCAAGCAGTTTTTAGACATTTTGTACTCTTTCACTTTAAGGGCCTTTCCTGCAGGGCTGGATTTAAATAGTTGGCACCCCTAGGCCCACTGTCGTTTGTCGCCCCTGTCCCCTTCCTTTTATTTGCTCAAATTTTCATCATCGGGACAGAGTGGCCTCTCCACAAATCCGTGCCTGCTTTAATGGGTATGTCTATTAGTTTACCCAGGAAAACAATCTTTTTTTTTTTTTCAGAACATGAGCTTTCAAAATCTGTTACAATTTTGGTGTTACTTATGTAAAAAAAAAAAAGGCTTATGTGTCTAATAAATTTTTTTTAAAAATCATGTACATCACAAGTACATCACATAAATCAGAAACATAATTTATTTTATGTACAAGAACAAAGCCGATTTGGAAAGGTCTTCGTCTCCTGAACACGGCAATACCAAATATATATAGTTTTATAGCAATTTCTCACTTGTTTAGATCAAAATCTACAAGCAGTACACTACCAAATTTCAAAAGCACCGCTCCACAAAACGGCATATTTCTCAAGGCAAAACATTCCACTAACAGTATGTTCACCCCAAAAAAACATATATTTTCAGAAAGTACACATTCCTCCAAATGCAAATTGGGTATACATGTCTTTCTACTTCAAAGCACCAAGCTGCAACCCTTTCCTAAATTTGGCCATTTTGGTGACATTTCCAAAAATTTTCTCAGAACTTCCAACTTGCAGCATCGTCTTTCTCACATACATTTAGGTATCAATACAAATCACCCCAAATATGAAAGTGTGGGGTCCTCTGAACAGTTTGATGCCTAATATGTATAGGTGTACCCAAGCACGTGACCTATAGGGGCCTCAAAATGAAGACCCTCCCATTTGCTCTATCATTTCAGGTACTGCAAAATCAACACATTTACATAGTTTTGGGGGGGGCAAAGGTAGAAAAAAGTAGGTTCACCCCAGAAAACCATATATTTCGGAAAGTACGCGTTCCCCTGAATCCAAATTGGGTATGTATTGGATATACCAAGCCGCAACCCTTTCCTAAATTTGGATTCCAAAGATCACCTCAAAATGTCCACCCTGCAGCATCGTATTTCCCACATACTTTTAGGTATCAAGGCAAATCACCCCACATATAAAAGCCTGGAGTGCTCTGAAAAGTTTTTGCCTAATATGTATAGGTGTACCTAAGCCTGTGGCATATAGGGGCCCCAAAATGAAGACCCCCTATATGGTCTATCATTTCAGGTACTGCAAAATCAACACATTTCCATACTTTGGGGGGGAAAGGTAGGAAAAAAGTACATTCACCCCAGAAAACTATATATTTTCAGAACGTACACATTCCCCCGAATCCAAATTGGGTATACATGTCTTTCTACTCCAAAGCACCAAACTGCAAACCTTTCCTAAATTTATCAATAAAGGCAGTGGTTTTTACATTTCTGAAAATCTTCTAAAAATATTGAAAATATTGAAGTTTATCTCACATGATTTTTTACATACAATTGTAAACCACCCAAAATATTGACGCCAAGGGTCTTCTGAATAAGTTGATGCCCAATATGCATAGATTTACCAAGGTATGTGGTATGTATGCACCCCAAATAAAAAACGTGCTCATGAATCTTCACGCTGGCCCACAAAACCATATATTTTTGTAAATCAATGAAATCCTGATCCAACAGTGTAATTAGTGGTTAAAATAGATTATCCAATAGTCACACTACCAAAATAAACAGATTTTAGTGGTAAAAAAAACACAAAATGGTAGTGGTTGTGAGTTTTTTGTGCATGCATACATGTGCACGTACTCTTCTAAAAGTTGTGTGACAGGACTGGGGTTCATTTATCAACACTGGGCAAAGTTGCTCATGGGCAGTTACCTGTAGCAACCAATCAGTGATTAGCTTTTTGAAGCCAGCTGCAAGTAGAACAATAAATGCAGCAATCTGATTGGTTGCCATGAGTTACTGCCCATGGGCACATTTGCCCAGTGTTGATAAATGACCCCCATAACTTTATAAGTTAATTTAGTGTGACAAAAAAAATCCAAATCAAAGGATCTTTACTAAAATGATTGTGTAAGAGTGTATAATGTATGTAAGTGTGTATAGGTAAGTAAATAAAGACCACTTACTGTTCCTGGATCAGGAGGGACAATTTGATGACTGGAGGAGTTCTGGAGCATCATGTCTGCAAGCCTCGGTAAGCAGGAAGTGTGTGGGCGGGCCCAGATGAAGGAGAAAGCTGGGCAGTACAGCAGATGTCAGTGGCTGTCAGTGCTGCCCACTCTCTGCAGAGGCGTACTTGCTTGGCAGGAAAAGGGTTCATTATATCTTCGTTTGAATCAAGGTACTGATTTATTACAGAGAAAAGGAAATATTTTTTAGAAATCTGGATTATTTAATTAAAATAAAGTCTATGGAAGCTGGCATTCCTGCAAATCAGAGCTTTCTGAATAATGGATCCAGATAAAGGATTCCATAAATATATATATGGCTAGAGTGCTAGCCGAGATGTTAGTTCTTTTTAATAAATAACTTTTTCACTTTCTAAGACCTGAGAGTACGGACATTGTTGTTCAATCCTATATATATATATATATATATATATATATATATATATATATATATATATATATATATATATATATATATATATATATATACATATATATAAATATATATATAATCGAACAACAATGTCCGCACTCTCAGGTTTTAAAAAGTAAAAAGGTTATTTACTGAAAAGAACTGCTGTTTCAGCTAGCATGATAAATAACCTTTATACTTTTTAAGACCTGAGAGTGCAGACATTGTTGTTCGATTATTCTATGTTTTATGACTGCACACAGGATTATTATGACTTAATTTAGGATTTTTCGTAACACGAGTGCTGGCTAATTTTGATGTTTTATATATATATATATATATATCTGTGTGTGTGTGTGTGTGTGTGAGTGTACAAATCTGCATTACTGGGAAACCTGAAACAGTTTGCATTAAAGCCACTAGGTGGAGGAATGCAACAAACTGCATTGTGAATGTAACGCACTGCTTTCATAGGATACAGTCATTTTCAGAGCTATTTCAGCATTGTCAGCTATATTGAGATTTTGGTTCTCTGGGCGCATTTGTAACACTCCAAGAATGGTATTTTACATGAAATAGGAACATAAACACAAAAAAGCTAAATTGTTAAAAATCAGCTTCTTTAGAAAAAGTTTTGTAGAGTTCTGTTTATGTACAGTTTGCAACATTTCTAACAAGGGGTAATATATTGCAGAAGTCTTTTTTATTTTGAGGACACACCCACACTTCATGGACTATAAATATATATTTTTTTCTTTTTTCTACTAATACTACTAATTAAAGAGAGAAAATTTAATACAATTAGGGGAAGATTTACTAAGGGTCGAATTCAAGGGTTACATAACCCTCAAATTCAACCATGGGAATAGTGTGGGGATAAAAATCCTTCGAATTCAATATTCGATTTTAATGCTATTCGAACGATCGAATAGTGAAAATTCAATCAAACTTCGAATCCTTCATGTGAATTTGATAAATCTGCCCCTTAAAGTCTAACAGTTTCCATGTATTTGATCGTTCTGGCTGCCAATACCTGTGTGCGAAAGTTTGCTTAGCATCTCTCTGAGAAATGGAAGTCCTCCTCATCTTGTTCCTCAAGTCAAAATAGAAATGTTAATGATTTGTCAGTATTATGTCACCACAAAGGCTTTCACTAAAGCTGACATTGCAATCACTTACTGCTCCAGTTTCTCATTTCAATGCTTCAGAGAAACACTGTCAAAAGAGCAGTGTATTGCCAGTGTTCTGACTGATTCTGCAGGCCAGAGATCCATTGACTTGTTCTGAAGGCTGGGAATCCATTGACTGGTTCTGCAGGCCTGGGGTCCACTGACTGAAGCTGCAAGCCAGGGGATCATTGGCATAAGGACCATTATGCCTTAGCCAAAAAGACAGGTTTGACTCAGGAGCATCTTTGGTCACATACTTTAAAGGGATACTGTCATGGGTAAAAATGTTTTTTTCAATATTCAATAGTGCTCATGTAGCAGACTTCTGCACAGAGATCAGTTTCTCAAAAAAGAAAACAGATTTTTTTATATTTCATTTTGAAATTTGACACGAGGCTAGACATATTGTCAGTTTCCCAGCTGCCCCAAGTCATGTGATTTGTGCTCTGATAAACTCCAGTCACTCTTTACTGCTGTACTACAAGTTGGAGTTATATTGTCCCCTCCCTTCCTCCCCCCCCCCCCAGAAGCCTAACAGAAGAACAATGCGAAGGTAACCAGATAACAGCTCCCTAACACAAGATAACAACTCCATGGTAAATCTAAGAACACTCAATAGTAAAAGTCAAGTCCTAACTCGTTACATTGAGTAGAAGAAACATCAGCCAGAGAGCAGTTCCATCCTAAAGTGCTGCTGGCTCTTTCTGAAAGCACATGACCAGGCAAAATGACCTGAGATGGCTGCCAATATTACAACTTGAATAAAATGTTATTTTGGAGAGTGAATTATTTGCAGTGTAAACAGTGTAATTTAGAAATAAAAAATAAATCATAAAAATCATGACACAATCCCTTAATGCATAAAATATAACTGTGTCCATTTTTGTTGCACTTGTTAATGAGCCCCTTGTATCTTACATTGAGACCGCTATTATTGCAACCACTGCAAAGTGCCATATAATGTTATATTATAACAACATACAGCAGGTGAACTTTGTTTCTGTCTTTAACAGGGATTTTTGCTGTGGAGGTTGACCTATGATTCCCTGTGTGTATGCACATGTCCAACTAAGAAACTCTTCTGTCAGTGCCTGCTGCACCCGTTTTCACTCCTGCCCAGGCCCAGACTGGCAAGCTGTACATTTGGGCAAAAGTCAGAGAGAATGTAAGAAGATGTGAGGCCTGTGAGGGGTTGTTCAGACCTTTGTGCTATTGAAATGCTAGGGATTATTTTAACTGTAAGTTAAGACCTCTCCCTCCCTGAACACCACTCAGACCCCTATGCACACACAAACACCCCCCCCCCCACACCCACTGAATGGTGTCATGTTTGGCACACAAATGCACACTGACTGCATTCAAAATGGCATTAGAGGATAGCAGCCCAGACTTGACAATAATTCCCACAAATGCATGCAATTCATCAATTGAGTTGCAAAAATCCCACTGTATGGACACCAGTACCTTTGTATTAAGTATTGCATCTACTTTAGTACACTTGCACTTCGTAGATGAGCCCAAACAAAATGTGCCCTAACTTGCTTTTGGCGGACCACAAATCCCAGAATCCTCTCAGGGCGCACTCGAGACACACTTGTCTCCTGTGAGCAATTTCTCTTTTCCTCTCTTTAGTCCTTTCGGAGTTCTCTCAAACACAGGGGGAATCACTCTATCTTCCCAGCTGTACACAGGCACCTTCCTTCACCCAAGTAGGTCCTCACATGGCCCCACACCCTCCTTTAGCTCCAGGTAGGGTTGCCACCTTTTAAAAAAAATTGCCGGCCAGTGGTGGTGGGGGGATTTAAGTGGCGGGATTTAAGGTGGGCTGTGATGCAAAAAGGGGCAGAGCCAGTGGGCTGTGCTGCAAAAGGGGAAGTGTTACAGGATAGTGCCGAAAAGGGGCAGACCACATCGCCCAAAGTTGAAGAAAATGTACTTTTATCCCGGCGGCAGGGCCGGAACTAGGGGTAGGCAGAGTAGGCACGTGCCTAGGGAGCAAAACTTGGGGAGCGCCAGACACGTACCTTTAGCTGCTGCCTACCCCAGTCCGGTGTTCAATCCTGCTATGTGTGCGCATGCGCTCCTTTCTGATAGGAGGGTGGAGTGCGCTGACTTCTGTGCGTGCGCATGCGTGAGCACTCCTTTGTGACCGCATGGTGGCGTGGCCTGTTGCGTTACTGTCAGTGCGCATGTGCACTCTCATGTATGCACGCGCTCAGTTGGGGGGGTGACACGGCCACCAGCATTGCCTGGGGCACCAGGCCGATCTGGTCCGGCCCTGCCCGGCGGGCAAGGGCTTTTGTAAATACTATTACAAATTACCGGCAGCTACATTGCCGGTAAATTTGTAATACCGGCACCGGCCCTGGCAGGTGTTTTACCGGCTAGGTCGATAAAATACTGGCCGGGTGGCAACCCTAGCTCCAGGAGGTATCCAGGGGAGAAGACTTGAGGTGTAGTCCTACACCTCATTTTAACTACAGCTCACCTGTAGCTTAATTACTTAACTGTCTCTAGTTTGGCAGCTTAAAACCCCTTACTGGAGCAAGGAATTACTCTGAGCCTGTTTTTTTTTTGTTGCTATTTTTGACACATTTTATCTGCACCTGGCACCCTTGTTTTTGTTTGGTGAGTGCTCCTCCATGTCCATTTGTGGGGCTAAGCCTCTCTAATTCTTAATTATTCTCTGCCTATGTACAACAGCATTACAACTATTGCAGACCACTTTCCAACATGTTCTCTCCAATCTACTATCCTAAGCCTACACTCACAGGTCAACTGAACTTCCATCTGAAACCACAGGTTGGCTTGGACCCTTAAGTTATTCAGTTTACATCTGAGAATGTTATCCTTGAACAGTGTCTATACATTGCGAATAAAAATTGCTGGACTGCAGCGCCCATAGAGACAGTATTGCGACACAGTGGATAGGATTAAGCCTTGTAGAGCTGGTCCTTACTCCAGGCAAAACCCACCTAT
>CM044433.1:36462271-36486242 GCA_024363595.1 Xenopus borealis
GTACAGCTGAACAGAATTGTCCGATCCAATGAATATTAGAGGGAAAGCCGGCGACCCCCCCCTAGGGTAAGTGATTGCTCTGCAACTCAGGGGTCGCTGTGAGTGACCTGGGAGGAAGTGGAGCTTGAAGTTTGGGGGAATTGGTTGTGAGAATAATCATTTGGGGACTGATGGTTGGCGACTGCTGGGAGTGAGCTGGATGGACTTTCCTTCTACATGTCATTCCTATTTCTGAGGAACATGTTACATACAGGGCAAACATAGCTCTTCCCATATTGTGCAGCAAGTGTGGAGGGTCCTATTCAGGGCTAAATGAAGGTGCAGCTGCTGGAAGGTCTGGGCGTCGGGCAGGCAGCTGCACTGAGAAGGCGCAATTGGTTTATACATTGTGTATAAGCAGGACTGTGTGACCCCTGACACCGCAAATTAGCGCCACGGGGAACCTGCCACTGAAAGAAGTCTCATTATACCTGCCCGACACTAATGTTACTCCCTCAGCATTTCTTCTACTGGATATATTACTTTCCCTTTCTCCTGTTGTAAGGAAATCCCCGGAACGTAACTTATTTCAGAGGGGATCATATCTATATATCAGTTAAATTGAAAGTGTGGACCTATATCCCACAGACTCGAGACAGATTTCCTGAAATTCCCACTAAAATGATGAAATTCGCACATTTTCCACAGAAATCATTCAGTGAATGGCTATTCCTCCCATTACATTTCCCAGGGTTTAATGCACTCTGTGTTATAGTACAAATGGTTATTGACCAAAGAGCTTGCACTTTCTAAGGTAGACATTGGCCCGCTTGAATCAATGGGAGTGGGTGCCTGGGAAGGTGGGGATGTCACAAACCTCCTGGTTTAGATTGATGGATACATAGATGATAGATAGAGGGTAGATGGATAGACAGACAGACAGACATAGATAGATAGATAGATAGATAGATAGATAGATAGATAGATAGATACATAGATGATAGATAGTGGGTAGATGGATAGATAGACAGACAGACAGACAGACAGACAGACAGACAGATAGATAGATAGATAGATAGATAGACAGACAGACAGACAGACAGACAGACAGATAGATAGATAGATAGATAGTGGGTGGGTGGGTAGAGGGATAGATAGAGAGAGAGAGAGAGAGAGAGAGAGAGAGAGAGAGAGAGATAAATGGTAGATAGATAGATCGATAGATAAATGATTGATAGATAGATAGATAGATAGATAGATAGATAGATAGATAGATAGTGGATGGATGGATTGATGGATAAATGGAGAGATAGATTGATAATTAGGGATGGCGCGAACTGTTCGCCGGCGGACAGTGGATAGTAAGTTTGCTGGCTAGTAATCTACTGTTCTTCAAACAACTGCCATCTAGCTGTGTGAGCTTGTTCACATTCTGTCTAAATATCAATAATAATACCGTCTCCAGAAACACCATCCTGAGTGACGTTTTTCAAGCAGCAATAATATTTTCCGTAATCCGTGTCCACTGCTGTAGTAGTGTATACGTTGACCTTGTAGGCATTGTTTGCCCAGTCTTTAACCAAGTGCCACGTAGCTGTGTGAGCTTTTTCACATTCCGTGTCCAGAAACATCACCTGAGTGACGTAGTGTGATTTCTGCCCTTTACAGCACAAAACACAGCGCTGTGTCAACAATGTATTTTTTAGAAACATTTTTGCCCTTGATCCCCCTCTGGCATGCCACTGTCCAGGTCGTTGCACCCTTTAAACAACTTTAAAATCATTTTTCTGGCCAGAAATGTCTTTTTTAGCTTTTAAAGTTCGCCTTCCCATTGAAGTCTATGGGGTTCGCGACGTTCGCATTTTTGACGCAAGTTCGCGAATATGTTCGCAAACTTTTTTTCCGACGTTCGCGCCATCCCTATTGATAATAGATAGATGGTGGGTTGATGGATAGATAGATAGATAGATAATGGATGGATGGATGGAAGGAAGGATGGATGGATAGATAGATAATACATTAAATAGCTAGATGGTAGATAGCTAGATAAAAATATTTGGGGATTTACATCCCCTTTAAACAGTCTCAGAGGTTTGACATTACCCCTAACTCTATTAGACAAGATAGATAGATAGAAAGAAAGAAATTAATTATATAGTGAATAAAGTACCCCCTGTTGTAAATTATAAGGATATTATAAGTTACGGAGGAGTTTCATGACCATATAAATATACGAGGCCCAAGGCCAAGTGTTTTCATACAGGTCATGGAACTCTGAGGTGACTTCTAATATCCTCATATTTTGCAACTGAGGGTACTTTATTTATTATAATACACAAGTTTTAGTGAGTCACATGACAGTAATGACATCAGAACTCACCATTTATAACTGATGACATCAGAAATCACCGTTTATAAAGATATAATTTACAAGATATTCACAGCTTTTGTGTATTATGTATATATATATATATATATATATATATATATTCATATATTTGCAAAGAAATATAAGTATAATTGACATATAATAGTGGGAAATAAATACAAACGTTTTATTATAGTCAATTGTTCTTCAGTCTCAATGTCCATAACAGCCTTTGTAAACTCAGTGTGTGAATTGACTCTGCTGGTGTATCTGTGCTGGCAAATAGTATCAGATCTGCCGAGATAAAGAAGTGACAGAGTATAAAGGTATAACTCACACAGGAATGATCAGATGGATAAATGAATGAAATGACTGGAGTAGGAATGAGAGTGAAGGGATAAAGTTGAGAATGTCGTGCAGCAGAAAGTGGTATGTATTTGGTATGTAAGTGTAATGTACAGACATACAGCCCCCCCTTATACATATATATATGTGTGTGTGAGTGTGTGTGTGAGTGTGTGAGTGAGTGTGTGATAGAGTGTATGAGTGAGTAAGTGTATAAGTGAGTGAGTGTATGAGTTAGTGTGTGATTGAGTGTATAAGTGAGTGAGTGTATGAGTTAGTGTGTGATTGAGTGTATGAGTGAGTGTGAGTGAGTGCAGGAGTGAGTGTGTGATTGAGTGTATGAGTGAATCAGTGTATGAGTGAGTGTGTGAGTGAGTGTATGAGTGAGTATGCAATTGAGTGTATGTGAGTGAGTGTGAGTATAAGGACAGAAGAAGTGAGAGTAGTAAGCAAGCCCATGTGACTCTGATCCCTTGAAGTGAAGTGACAAGTAATTGGCATTAGGCAGCTCGCTCGCCTCACAATAGTAACATCTCCCCCAGGAATCCATGCAAATGAGCCGATCCAGATCAGGCTTTCCACGCAGCCATTGGCCAATCGGCGCACTAAGAGTAGCGGAGGCCGCGGCATCCAATCCAGTAGCTCGCTGTGTGGAACACGTGGAATAGAGAGGCTCAGGAGCTGTGCCCATCACTCAGCCACTTACTGGTGCCCTGAGCAAGAAGAGGGAAGAGAGAGAGAGAGAGAGAGAGAGGCACTGATGTGCTGGGATACTCACACTCCCTCCCACTGACACAGTCCCGCAGCTCAGCATTCACACTCAGCCATGAGCAGCCACTACCAAGAGGAGACTTCTGACAGGCCGGAATGTAAAAGTAAATCCCCCACCCTGCTCTCTTCCTACTGTATAGACAGTATCCTGGGCAGGAGGAGCCCCTGCAAAATGAGACTGCTGGGCGCCCAGAGCCTGCCTTCCCTGGCACATCGGCTGGATCCCGACAAAACTTTGGAAGGTAAGAAGCGCTCAATGTAGAGTTTGCGCTCCTTTTACTACTGACTGCGCTCCTCTTACTACTGCCTGCGCTATAGAGCGACACACGTACAGCAGCAGCACAGACAGGCCTGATCCCCTGGCACAGAACCCTATTCCCCTCACTCCCACCCAACTGTCATTTCTTCCTTAACCAGCGGCTGGACTTCCTTATGTCTCAATAAAGGCAAACTTAACCCTCAGTGGCTGAAGCAGTTTCCTAATTCCATGCCCCCATGGTTCGTTCTGCAGGACCGGCCGATCATTTCATCCAATTAAAGAGGATTCATAAATGACTGATAATGTATTCATTTCCCCAGATATTCGGTTATTCTCTTATGTGCAACCTTTATCAGGAAACACTGAAATTCATTCTAATTGTTTTGTTTTTTTCAAAAGTGAATATTCTCATTTTTAGATATTAAATATGATCTTGTCCATTTAAATGATCTCGCACTGAGAAGGTTCCGTTTCCTGGCGAAAACCCATCTGCGGGGCAACAATTCGCATTATAGGATAATAAATATATTCGTATGTTTCCTATCGGATTTCTTCCATTTATTAATATTTAGCGGTAGTAAATAAGGCCGGTTTATTTGTCAGTTACAACACAACCACATACCTGAGTGTGTCTGGGTTTTTCATAGATTTTACTGCAGATTATGGTTAAAATTGCACGAGAAAAAAAAAATTCGATTGTTTAATAAAATAATTCTAAAATCTGGAAACCCCTTTGCTATTTCTAGAAGTACATAAGCAGAGCCATTGCCTTGGCTCCCTAGAAAATCTGAATTTATTTGTGCCAAAGACTAGGCAACGTTTTGGGCTCCTGCCCTTTCTCAAGCCTCTGCCCATATCACCCAGTTGAGCAATTGAAGTGTCCCGGCGCAGCCAAGTGATATATATATAAATTAGCGCAATGTCCCCAAGTGCCTGTAACACAATCCCACTCTCAGTTAGGCCTTTAATAAACATATGCTGGTGGCCTGGAGGTGAAATCTACTTGGAACATGTGTTGAAATTCCTTGTTGACAATAATTAGACAGTTTCCAAAAAGGCATCCAAATTAGCAGGCAGATCCCCCCCCATCAAACCTGTTTTATTAATTCCATCAGTCAGGAAGAAACATTAGCATGGCAGGGGAAACAACTGCAACATTTTATTATCCTAGGAATGTTCAATTGCCCCAATTCTAGGGAGGAGGAGATATTTTTGCTTTAGTGTATTTAAAAGCTGAATATATAGTAATTAAATGTGATTATTTCGATTTCTGCATGGGTATAATATAGATAGATAGATAGAGAGAGAGAGAGAGAGAGAGAGAGAGAGAGAGAGAGAGAGATAGGTAGATAGATAGATAGATAGATAGATAGATAGATAGATAGATAGATAGATAGATAGATAAATAGATAGATATAGAAATAGATAGATAGATAGAAAGATAGATAGATAGATAGATAGATAGATAGATAGATAGATAGATAGATAGAGAAATAGATGGATAGATAGATATAGAAATAGATAGATAGATAGATAGATAGATAGATAGATAGATAGATAGATAGATAGATAGATATAGAAATAGATAGATAGATAGATATAGAAATAGATGGATAGATAGATATAGAAATAGATAGATAGATAGATATAGAAATAGATAGATAGATAGATAGATAGATAGATAGATAGATATAGATATAGATGATAGATAGAGATATAGATGATAGATAGATAGATAGATAGATAGATAGATAGATAGATAGATAGATTAATAACAAGAATACCCCAGCATTCCGCCATACAACCCATGGGGCTGGGGTATTCTTGTTTATCATTTGTATATCAAGGCTGACCAATGTGCACCCAATTAAAAAGGACTGAGTTGCATTTTCTTGTTTAAGTAATATTATATATATGTGTAATTAAATTATTGAATTGTGTCTCCCAAATTTAGGGTCACCTAAGGGCAATGTTACATTTGAGGCCGATTTGCACCTGCCCCCCAAACTGAGGAGACTGTATGGTCCAGTGGGGGTCGGTGGCAGGATACACCTCCAGTCCGTTGCTGATGGCAGATCTGGGGTGCCCCGTTCAGAAAAGACTGATCGTATTTTACTTTTGGGGGGAGCAGGGGAGAATTCCTGGGACAATCACAGCCTAAAGATTAGCCAGGCCCCACAGGTCAGCATCAGCCGCAGCAAGTCGTACAGAGAGAACAGCGCCCCCCTGCTGCGAGAGGAGCACAGCCCAGAGGGTCTCCTGCAACAGTCACAGCAGCAGATCCAAAACAGCTCCAACAACGCCTGCACCTCTTTACAGGACAGACTAGGGGCCCTTTCTCAGAGTCCCAGGGATGAGGAAGACGACGATGAGGAGGATGAAGACGAGGAAGAGGAAGAAGAAGAGGAGTCAGACAAACAGCATAACTCCAGCAATCCCAACAGGGGGCACCTACAAGATCAGCAGCACCCACAATTCCAGCCGCAGCCGCCGCAGCCACCCCCTGGGTGCGGAACTGACGCGGAGCTGTCCCCTAAGGAGGAGCTGATGCTGCACTCTTCAGATGCTGATGGTAAAGACGGAGAGGATAGTGTGTGTCTGTCTGCTGGCAGCGACTCTGAGGAGGGCATGTTAAAGCGCAAGCAGAGGAGATACCGAACCACCTTTACCAGTTACCAACTAGAGGAGCTGGAGAGGGCCTTCCAGAAAACCCACTACCCTGATGTCTTCACCAGGTACTACAGCAAAGGGGGCTCTTAGGGTGGGATGTAGGATTGCTTTGTGGCAGTAAATTAGTCGCAGCTTATGTGCTAATAGCAATCAGGTGTCCAGCAGCCCAAGGGGTCTACAGCAGATGGGGGTCGCCGGATTAAACATCTTTGTACTAAGAATATATTTATTGGTGTACAGGTGAAAACAAGATCCACTCAGTGTCTCTTACCTCTCCCAACTCCAGCCAGTGTCTCAGGTCATCGGCTTTCTTATTGAGGCCGGACCGCAAAGGGAACACATTGTCGCTGGTTCCTGTCCGTTTGGATGGAATTGAGTTGATAAGAGAAAGGAATGACTGAGTTATTACATGACAATTAGATTACTCTGAATTAGGATATCATGTTAACATGTTTTTAATTTAAGCTCCATTGTATCTCAATACTCCGAATAAAACGATATTTTATTTTTTACTATATAAAATTAAAAAAAAAAAATATATATATATATATCAAATTCATAATCAATTATTTAATTACTACGATTTATCCCTGAGCGTGGCGATTCCACATCATTGTAGAATACCGCAGAATATTACATTTGTCGCAATCCCAAAATGAATTCGATGTCACAATACACAGGCTCTGCAGCAGAATTGCAGCAACACAATGACAGTGTATGAACAGTAGAAACAGGACTTTATACGCCCATTAAAATCGTTCTTAAATACTCATTTATGGCGTTAATATGGGAATTTAAATGTCTTAGTAATTATGGTTAACAAAAACAGCAACATTTTATATTAAAAAAAAACAAAAACCCTCAGGTCATTACACTGTTACTTCGTGGGTTCTGTTGCAATTGATGTCCCCGTATATTGGAAAAGAAATCAGAAACTTTGTTTATATAGTGGTTTTTTTTTGTAATTTTACCCACTTCTAAGTAACTGTGAATCATTCGGTGCTAGAGTGGATGTAAGTGTGTGGTGTATGACAGTGCCATGTCACAGCTATTATTGTGAGCAGTTGTTTGTATAAGTCAGTGACAGGGAGACTGCTCTCTCTCTATATATATTTAACAAGAGGCGCGTTGCGCTGCGCTCTATGTATCTTTCTTATATACAGGCCCAGGATTAGGGGTAAGAGACCTGTTGGCTGCAGAGTCGCCTGTGGGTCGGGGGTAGTGAGTGAAGATGGCACAGTTGGCATATACTGGGTATCTAATGGGCTTTCTTGTCTCTATTCATTAGAGAGGAGCTAGCGATGCGACTGGATCTGACAGAAGCCAGAGTGCAGGTGAGTTGCTGCTAATGGAGTCCTACGGCTCAGTCGCTCTTCTTTCTTTTCTTCCTTTTCTCCTTCAGTGTGTCTCAGCTGTTCCAATAAATATATGTGGCTATTTATAGAGCCCCCGATGTCAGCGCCGTCTGCAATCACTAAACTAAACGCTGAACTGAAAACAAAACTCCCCGGAGTCCAGGAATTAATTCATCAAATAACGCAAATTATGACATTCCACATTTTGCTATAGGAAAGGAGCAAGTTTGAAGGCCACTGGGGAGGGATGGAAAGTTGAAAGCTGTGTCCATAGCTGCTGTAGGGGATGGAGGAAGTGGCAGTTGCACTGGGTTAGTCAATGCTCGTAAACCGCTCGCTGCCACCCTGAGCCCGTGCTGACACTTTTACCTTTTGCTATAGGAAAGGAGCAAGTTTGAAGGCCACTGGGGAGGGATGGAAAGTTGAAAGAACTGTCCATAGTTGCTGTAGGAGGAGGAGGAGGGGAGGAAGTGGCAGTTGCACACACTGGGACAGTCAAAGCGACACCGGTCGCTGCCACCCTGAGCCCCGTTGACAGTTTTACCTTTTGCTATAGGAAATGAGCAAGTTTGAAGGCCACTGGGGAGGGATGGCAAGTTGAAAGTAGTGTCCATAGCTGCTGTAGGGGGAGGGGGGAAGGGGCAGTTGCACTGGTTTAGTCAATGCACATACACCGCTCGCTGCCACCCTGAGCCCGTGCTGACACTTTTAACTTCCTCCATTGGGAGCAACAAAGTCTGTTCCATTTGGCTGATCTGAAGCCTCCAATAGAAGCTCCATAAAAGCGCACTTAGCGCTAAAAACAAACATGCTTATTTCATAGCAAAAGGCTGTTTGACTTACCCGTCAGGTTGCACTACTAGCTACTAATGCTATTTGATTTGCCAGTTGTTTTTTCTTTTTGATAGCAATACGCCTGCATTGATCTAATAGCTGGGGCTGTAAGTGAGTGCAAAGCTATTAAAGGTGTGTTTGCAGCCCATACCAGAGTGCATTTCCTAAGCCCCATCTCATAACCACAGAGACGATAAACACTGGGATGCCCTGATTGCCAACAGAAAACAGATGTCCCTGGCCTGGGAGCTGAGCAAATCACTTTACAGTTACAATCAAGGGCTGATAAAGCATAATAAATTCCATATGGCTCATTTAATACACAACAGCTTCTTGCATTAGAGGGGCTAAGCTGACAGCTCTCCCTCCTTTTGTTGACACATTTCTCCATTGTCAAACAGGGGATGTGACAGCAAATCAGTGTTTTTTTTGCGGCTGTGGTGGGAGGGGGGGGGAGGATTCGTGGGAAAGTTAAATAACTTAAGAAGGAGTCAGAGAGAGAGAGAGAGAGGCTGAAATAAAAGCGATACTGGGTGCTTTCCAATTTTGGGGAGGACGTGAAAGAGTAATGATAAATGCTGCCCACTAAGCATGGCATCAACTCTGATTAATTGCGCCGTGGAAATAGTAAATGCCCTGCGCACCAATGGAGATACATCTTAACCCTGTGCTGCAGAGCAAATATTGTCAGTTGTCTATTGGTCTCTATGGGGAACTAAAAAAAACTGCACGGACAATACTGACTTTTCTTGCGATTTATAAAAGAGTTTCTGTCCTCTGCGGCATGTATAAACTTTACCCCCCCCCCCGCCTTTTAAATAGAACCCCCCTCCCCCTGTGCCCCCTACACACTGCCCAGAAATAAAATAGTCTCTCCCTAAATCATAGAAACCATATATTTTCTATATATATTTTTATATATTTACTATGCAATGTAATTAGCGTTTATGTTTGTTAAATGCGATCTTTTTTACGTGCTGGGGTGATTTGCCCGTTGCAGCTTCTTTAGAAACAGATGGAGAGTGTGTGTAGTGGCACATTGGGTGGCACCAGGACTTTACACTGCGATTTATTTGCGCAGCGCTAATGGGGATTTTACTAGCAGCTTTTACACTGCGCGACAGTGGAATGTTATGGCCCAGGTCAACAGCAGATTCAGGTTGTGCGATTAATTAGTCTTGGACACTTTATTTACCTGTTGTGTCTGGGTGTTAGTGACCCCGGGTAGTCACTGTCTGTCTGTATAATTGTCTGCGCTATTTAGTTGCACGATATCACTAACGTTACCTGTGGTACATTGTAAATAAGAGAGAGACTGATGAGAAATGTCTGCGTTGTGACATTTGTCTTATATATTTTATTATTGTTATTATTATTATTATTATTTATTTTAAGAAAAGTCAGTGAGCGGCTGATGGTATATAAATACAGAGAAATCTAAAATGTACCTATTTATTGTGTAACCAAATATTTCCCAAAAACCCAGCCATTTAGAAGGGCAATCGAATACTTGTTTGTACAATTCGTTTGACTCTTTCACTTAAAAGTCCATTTGATTAACACAATATCGATCGAAACGAATTTCTGAAACGAATTATTGTTATTTAGGGAATGCAAAACTCTGAAACAAATGCATTATTTTTTTTTCCATGCATTCTGGTCTCTCTCTTTCTCTCTCTCTCTATAAATATATAAATATCCATAGCGATAAGTGTGTTTGTGTGGATAAAAAAGGGATTAGAATCATGTCTCCTATATTTCCCGAATAGCACAACGAATTAACAAAAAATAAATACTTGATAGCATTGTTTTTTTTGCAAAATAGGGTTATTTTATAATTGTATATTTTATCGCTGTGGGTATGGGATCTATTTTTTTTTAGTAACCCATTATCCAGAAGGTTCCAGAATAAAGGAAATAATTTAAGGATTTAAGTTCCATTTAAGCAAACACTTCTTAGGGTTTGAATGATTTCTTTTGTAAATATATATATATATATATCAACAAAAGGGATCCGCACTCTCAGGTCTTAAAAAGAATATATATATATATATATATATATCCGTGTATATATCTATCGATTTGGATGGTCTATAAAAGTATTTCCCCTGTGTTTTGCTTGTGTGTATATATATATAACATTGCTATTTCTGTATAACACGTGTGTCCATACCTGTGCCACACGAGACGAATAAAAGGATTGCTGCTACAGACAGATACTTATCATGCTGCTACTTTGGGCGATTTCAGGTCTGGTTCCAGAACCGCAGGGCGAAATGGAGAAAGAGGGAGAAGGCGGGAGCTCAGACACACGCGCCGGGCCTCCCTTTCCCCGGGCCCTTGTCTGCCGGTCACCCTCTGGGCCCCTACCTGGACGCCAGCCCCTTCCCTCCCCACCATCCCGCACTGGACTCCGCTTGGACCGCTGCAGCCGCCGCGGCCGCCGCTGCCTTCCCCAGTCTGCCTCATCCACCGCCCGGCTCTGCGGCTCTGCCTCCCGGTGGCTCTCCGCTAGGGCTCAGCACCTTCCTCGGGGCAGCAGTGTTTCGACACCCCGCCTTCATCAGCCCGGCCTTCGGCAGGTAACGCACCGCTCCCCTTCTCCCCTGTGTGTTACTAGTGTCAGTCTGTGCCACTCTAATGCCAGTCTGTCGCCCATTATATATATGCACTAAACTGTCTCACTACATTGTGCCACTCACTCACTATGGCAGGATCTCCTCTATATCTATCTATCTATCTATCTATCTATCTATCTATCTATCTATCATCTATCCATATCTATCCATATCTATCTATCTATCTATCTATCTATCTATCTATCTATCTATCTAATCATCTATCTATTATCTATCTATTAATCTATCATTTATCTATCAATCTATCAATCTATCCATTATCTTTCATCAATTTTCTTTCTTTCTTTCTTTCTCTTTCTTTCTTTCTTTCTTTCTCCCTCTCTTTCTCTCTTCCTTTCTTACTCCCTCCCCTTCTTTCTTTCTTTCTTTCTTTCTTTCTTTCTTTCTTTCTTTCTTTCTTTCCCAGATATTATATTAGCCTATTATCAATTTTTCAAAAATGGCATCACATTAAACTAGCTATGAGCTAATTTAAACAGAGAAGGTGATATACAAATGTACCGTTAGGATATATGAATGATCTGGCACATAATTATGTGGGGCACTGGCACACTGGTTGCTGTACCCAACATGGAGCAGAGTCAGTAGTACAAGCATCTCCCCCTGATATTGTCCATTCATTTAACTGAGTGCAGGGGAAGCTTCTCTTGTGAGGAAAATATGGAACATTTTTAGAAACTGCCCGGATACAAAGTTCCTGGCAGAGCTGAATGTGTGATTTACTGCGCAAGATAAAACAATGGCACAGCCAAGGAGTTGGAGCAAAACATAAAATATATGGCTCAACAGAGGTGAAATACCAGTGATAAATAATAGTTTCATGATAAAATCCCCAATTAACTCCAGAGGAACGATGGAAAAAAACATCTGCTCAGCGCATATTTCTTGTTCCTTAAATAGGATTTCAAATAACATGTTTTATTGAATCCCTGATGACCAACAAACACCCACCCCCAATTACTAAAGGAGCTACACAATTCCTTGCAAAGTATTAGAAAGTAATTACTTGCAAAGCCATACAACAAACATCTGGGGAGGTCACAGGGACGGGCTCTGCTGCCGAATATTTCCATGGCAAGAACACAGAAAGGAAAGATTTCAAGGGGCAGTAAACCCCGAGAATAGATTCGGAGTTAATTAACAACGTTCTGAAACATAATCAATACACGTCGCAGTTATAATTAGGGTCAACAATGCAGCTTTGTACACACGCAAGGAAAATGAAAGATATTTCTGTCTGGATGGTTCATACAGGTGTTGAATCCTTGAGGTGTCTGCAAGGTTCACATCAGCCCTTGAAACACACATGGAAATCAGTCTAATTAGAAGTAATAGAGAAATAAAGAATCCACGTCTTGACTTTAAGCAATATAAGCAGGGGTGGATGGTATATACAATATAGACTCTCTGTAACAAACTCAGCCCAGCCAGGGGCCTCACTAATACCCCACTCTGTAATGGTCAGTGTCAGAGATTAGCCTGCACTAAATATACTCTCCTCTCTCAATATTACACACAGGCATCTTCCAGTATCACAGCGTGGAGACCCCTAATCATCACTGTGGCTAATACAGAGGCTACGGATCTCCATGTGTCTGTTAGGCCTGTCACCTGTATTTTGGTGACTTCTGTGGGGAGAGCTTTGACACCTCCTTAGGAAAGCGCTATTACTGTTGTGTCAGTGCTGGGATGCTAGCGGGCTGATGGATTGCTGACATTAAGCTGCTGGGGGAAAAAAGGACAATCTAAATGTTACGTTTCCACCATAAAGGGCATTGGCGGTGGGAAACAGTTAATACACTGACATGGGCTGGGAATAGGGTCAGGCAATAAACAGATTATGGAGATAGTGGCATTCGGGTGAAAATGTATTCAGAGCAGGAGTGGGGATCTCAGTGCATTGCTCTTGCTCTCATCAGCAATCAGACGGCTACAATCAGCTTCTTCATCAGCCTCACAGGCTCCTCCATGCGTTTGTCAGGGACACCACTTGCCTTTTATCTTATATATATACACACATTGTATATTAGGTTCATTCTTTTCATTCAGCTAATTATTTTGTCAATTTCTTTCATTTAGCTGAGAAAAAAGTTGTAATGTGAGCGATCTATCTATTTAATCTATTATATATTCATTATCTAATCTATTATCTATCTGTTGGTTTGTCTATCAGTCTATCTATCCATCAATCTATCTATCATATATCTATGTATCTGCCTATTCTATTATTTATCTATCTATTCTATTATAGATCTATCTAATCTAATCTATCTATCTATCTATCTATCTATCTATCTATCCATTATCTAATCTATCTATTCTATCCAGCTATCTAATCTATAATCTATCTATATATTCAATTATCTATCTATCATATATCTATCTACCTATTCTATATCTATCTAATCTATTATCTATCAATTAGCTAATATCTATCTATTATATTATCTAGCTATCTATCTATCATCTATCTATTATCAATCTATTATCTATCTTTCTATCTATCTAATCTATCTATCTATCTAATATCTATATATTATATTATGTTTCTAATCTATTATCTAGCTATATATTCTATTATCAAACTATCTATCTATTCTATTATCTGTCTATCTGTCATCTATCTATTCTATTATCGATCTATCAAATCTATTATCTATCTATCTATCTATTATCTATCTAATATCTGTCTATCTATTCTATTTTTTATCTAATATATTATCTATCATCTATCAATTCTATTATGGATCTATCTGATCTATCTTTTATCTATCTATCTATTTATCTATCTATTATCTATCTAATATCTGTCTATCTATTCAATTTTTTATCTAATATATTATCTATCATCTATCAATTCTATTATGGATCTATCTGATCTATCTTTTATCTATCTATCTATCTATCTATCTATCTATCTATCTATCTATCTATCTATGATCTATCTGTCATCATCATCTACCTAAAGGGTGATTTTTATATACACTCCCAAAATATCCTTTGGTTAAATAAGATGAAGGGAGAGCAACACTTGCCAACAGTGGATGGAGTGGAATTAGTCATACAAAATATGGAGCTATGGGAAACATGTTTCCCGTCACTATCTGACTCATTCCCAATGGCACCTCTTATCTGCATGCTTGGGACTCGGGATTTGGAACACCAGGCCTAAATATAGTAAAGTACATCAAACATGATAGTGCTGATTGGCTGTATTGGCCATCAACATGGATATACAATAAACGATATTTGCTAATTTTCATTGCTTTCTGGATAACGAATATAATATATAGATTTACCAGTTGGAAACTGAAGAGGTAGGTTTGCCTCTCCAAGGGATTTATATCGTTCTCAGTCTGTCCAAGGCCTTGTAATGCACCATAGGCAATCATTTACTTATTGGGTTCAAGTGCAATTCCAGTGCTATTTCTCGGCATAATTGGCTCCACTGAAAGTTGCCACAAACTTTTGTTCTGTCACTTATTGGAAGCTATACTAGAACACAGGCCCAGGACTTGAGTCTCTTTGTAGACATCAGTTGAAGTCATTATGGACCTATTATGGACCCTGTGTCACAGTAATAGGCCAGTGAGTGTATTGGCCTTAGGAAGATGGCAGCATTAGGGCAAACAATATGTAAACATTTTAGTTCCTGGCATTGTGCCTTTAGTAAAGGAGGTCCCATATTTTGTATAAACTCTGGCCCACAAGAATACTGCAGGGATCATATATATATACTGCAATGAATCATTGCAAACTTGAAACATCACCAAGCACTCAATTATTATTTGTCTGCAATGCGCTTTGCTCCCTGATATTTATTACCAGCCACCAAAACTGGGCGTTGGGTTTTGATTGTCTATTTTAGGGAACCTTAATGAACAATATTAACCACAATGGATGTTTTTTTTGTTTTTTTCTGCAGACTTTTCTCCACTATGGCTCCTTTAACCAGTGCTTCCACCGCTGCAGCTCTCCTAAGACAACCCAATCCTGCAGTGGAAAGTGCAGTGCAATCCAGTGGGCTCTCAGACCCAGTCACAGCTGCAGCCGACAGACGGGCCTCCAGTATAGCAGCCCTCAGGCTAAAAGCTAAAGAACATGCAGCCCAGCTCACACAGCTCAACATCATCCCTGGGAACAGCACCGGGAAAGAGGTTTGCTGAGCCGAGGGAGCCCCACGAACCCCCCTACCGAGACCAAAAGGAATGGAAGCAAATCAAATGTGGACCAGTGACTGTTGGATCCTGGGTGTCCTGCTCAAAGATTCAGACACTGGATGCCTTGCAGTAATAATGAGCGTAACCTTTATGCAGATATTGCTCATCATAACCTTGGCTTAGAGTCAGGAGTCAATCCCTTACAAACCTGGACATTGCCTATTTAACACAAAATATGAATTCAAAAAACATACTTGGTTTGGTTATGCATAGGGGTCTTATTCACATGGGACATTCCCTCAATGCTTAACCGCACTGCCAATCCTCAGAACCCCCCTTTCTAGTCTGGACTGGGATCTGCTGTGGCTTACATAGTGAATGAATGGAGGCAGACACAAACCCAGGCTGAAAAGATAGTCAGTGCACTTACAAGATCAGAGTATCTTTTCTTTTTGTTTTCTCTTCTATTGATTTCTTTGTCCAACATGAACCAAGGTTTTTGTTTTGTTTTGTTTTTTTTATACCAAACCAAAGGGAAACGAACTGTCAGATTAACGGACTGTTTGAGTCACTAAACTGTGATCGTTGCTCCTGTATATAGCATTGTTATTAAAAAAAATAATAATAATAATAATTAAGGAAAAAAAAAGAGCTTTGTATATTCGAAATGTTATAAAAGAATTGCACTCAGTGTAGTGTTGTAAAAGTTTGTCAACCTGTAGGGTTATATCTGTGTTGTAGATACCACAAGGTTCTTAGCAGAAATATTTATGTACAAGGCCTTTATTTAACTTATTAACTGTAGAGGTTCCTCAGACCTTTAAAGCGATGCTACCGTACTTGTGTAATGTTGTTGATTGTCAGCACTTTTTCCATGTCACATGGAAAAAGTGTCCCCCCCGCTCAGAATAAAAAAAAAATCTATATGTTTTAACAAATCAAGAGTGTGTTAAATGTAATAGGAGCTGCAGGTAAATGGAGGATAGGGGAGGCTGATGGCAACAATATAGTATGGATGAGAAGATAGCATGATAGAATATTATTATTATAGATGGAGTCTAAATTTCCATAGCCTGTTCAGAACTGATGCTCTTTAGAAATAGTCCTGGAGGAACAGGGGCTCTTCTGGTCATGAAGATCCAGCATTCTCCATATTTCAAGGGATTTTGCTATGACTTAATATAAGGACACCACCAACAGGCACGGGCAGGGAAAGCTGACCAGCATCGGAGCGTGCCCAGTAAAGATCCTACAGAAACCCAGATTACTATGAGCATGTGCAGAGCCACTAACACTGGGGAGAAGAATGAGCAAGATCAGGATGATATGGAACTACAAGCCCAAATAAGGGTTTAGATCTCTTTTAATATTAAGTTAATATGTTTAATTTGAAAAAAAATCAATTCCTATCCTGTATTCATTTAACTGCCAATGATTATATAGTTCTATGAAACTATACACAACACAACATACATAATATTTCCAGCACAGTGGGTCCTCACCCCACTGAGATTGTGGAACACCATGGGGCAGATTTGTCAAGGGTCGAATTTCGAGGGTTAAAAACCCTCAAATTCGACCCTCGAATTTAGGTCGAGGTAAAATCCGATGAAATTGAATTTGGAGGATTTTACCGCTATTCGATTTTTTCGAGCATACAAATAGAAATCGTACGATTTCTCGAAAAAATGGTACTAAATCATCCGATTTCTTGAAAAAATTTTACGATTTTATCGAGAAATCGAATGATTTCTAATCGATCAAGAAAACTTCAGAAAAAGCCTATGGGAGCTTCCCATAGGCAAGTATAGCAACTCAATAGGTTTAATCTGGCGAACTAGGCAATCGAAAAAAATTTTTAAATCAAGAACTTTGACAATCGAATGGTCGAACGATTTTCTTATTTGAATCGTACAAATAATTCAAATCCTTCGATTTGATTGAATTTTTCAAATTCGATGATCGAAATAGCCAAAACATTTTTTTTTTAATTTGTAGCTTTTGCATTCGAACGAATTTCGAATCCTTCACGCGAATTTAGTAAATCTGCCCCCCATGAGTTGAGCACCCATAGGCAAGAACACAAGCATTTAGCACATGAATCAAATCTGCTTATTGAGGTGTTGGGACCACCCTGCAAATGTTTGCCAAGATCTCAATATATTGTGGACATATTTACTGATGCATATTTGGCCCCAGCGGTTGTAACTAGATATTCCAGGCCCCAAAATGTCTAGAGATTGACCTCTTTTACCAATATTTATAGAAATTGAATTATGGCTTCATGGGGTCCCCATATCTCCTGAGCCCCCGTGCAGCCACAGGTTCTGCTTCTACTATAATTACACCCCTGTTTGGCCCTTTAGGAAGTTAAACACCAGGACTGAGCACCCCAAGAAAAATATTGCAGAGAGTGGACTTTATAACTGCCAGTTAATTCAGTAGCACATTCAGAGAGCTTTACACTAAAGGTTTTTATCCAGATTATCCCCTGCATATTTACATGTTGGCATTACAGTTATACCATACAGACTTAGACAGTCTGAGCACGGTGGGTTCTTATAGATCTGCGATAGCTGGGGGATGGGGCCAGAAGTTTCATTCCCGTGTCATTACATGAAACACAGTATTAAAGCACTATCAAGTCTGCCACAGGTATAATGCATATGAATTATCCACCCTTTCAACAGATCAGTATAATATTAGCTTGTTGATGGAATGGCATTAGCTCTTCTCATCTTTGAAGTTTCTTCTGGAAGTGAACTACAGTTAGTAAGTACTGAGACTAAATGACAAGATACTGTTTACTTCCCATCATAGAAAAACTCAATGTTAAGGGATTTTAGTTTAGCTCTTTGCAAAAATTCCTATTATTGAACATAACAAGTAGAGATGAGATCCCCATGCTTTAAATAAATCTGAACTGCTAATCCAATCATGACCCAAGAGTGATCATTCCCAGAAGCCTTCATCAGGCCAAGCTGTAACTCAACAGAAACCATCCCAACATTAATCCCACTTGGTGGAATCCTTCCCAGATCACTTTCAATGCCAACAATCAAAACAATTTCTTGGCTAAAAGCCATCTTGAATCAGATGGGATCTTTGGATAGAGCAAGACAACCATACTCATACTCATTCAGTAGCAATGCAACTACAGTGATGGCTAGCTTTTGATAATAGTACAATAAATGCACATATTTTTTGCTAAAAAATAAAGTTGATCTGATACTGAATGCTGTTTGGACTGGCCATGTACACTACCAGAAAATGAAGCAAAGTGCACCGACCAGCCAGCTACAAGTCCTGCCTGGGCTTTTTCCAACATACACTGATAAGGTTTATCAGACATCTTGGTTCTCAGTTTAGGACAAAATTGTGTAAATTCAGCATTAGACCAACATATTGAAGATGTCATGCCACTGGATAAGCTTAGTGTCTTAACTATAAAGGAAGCAGACACAGTGGTTGCATGGGGATCCAGGAGTGTAAAGGACCCAGTAATATATCTTGGTAGAATAGGTCAACTATATAATGTTTTTGTGCCCCAAAATTTGCTGTAGGGCCTATAAGATCTAGTTACACCACTAGATAAGCTAGTTTAGTGCAACCAACCTCACTGCAGGTAGTACATTGGTTGCTCAGTCTGATTGAGAGAAGCCCACCAGGAACTATATTGGTACAGGTATGGGATCTGTGATCCAGAATGCTTGGGTCCTGAGGTTTTCCAGATAATGGATATTTCCATAATTTGGATCTTCATACCTTAAGACTATGATTTCCATCAATCATAGGATGGTTTTGCTTCCAGTAAGATTAATTATATCTTAGTTTGGACAAGTTACTGTTTTATTATTAGAGAGATAAAGGGTATAATTTAAAAAAATGTTGATTATTTGGATAAAATGTAGTCTATGGGAGACAGATATTTCTGGATAACGAGTTTCCGGATAATATAAATTCATGGTGACTGACCAATCTATTAGGGTAGAACTACACGGACAATTCAGGTCCTTTTGGGCAGATCCCATGCTGGGCGAAAAGACAGATGCAATAGGAACAAGGTAATAGGAAGTCAGATGGTGTCCGATGCAACTGTCGGATGAAAATGCTGCAAGCTGCATCTACATCTGACACTGCTACACCATCTGATTTCCTATTACCTTGTTCCTGTCGGATCCGACTTGTCATATCCATCTTGTTGCCCAGCGTCGGATCCGCCAAAACTGGACCTGAATCGTCTGTGTAGCGCTACCCTTAATGTGTGCAACCAGGCCATGACAATAGCTGGAGGACCTACAGTCCATCAACAGGTGGTAGTTCTCATTGAAATCCACTTATAGTGGGATGTATTGTAGACATTCATATTCTATGACAGTTTGCTGGTGGCCTTTTAATTATTTATATTTTATTTCATTGATTAGTTTTGAATTTGCTGTTGTTAGGGTCTTGCATACCCTACCGACCAAGCAGTGGTGTGAATGATAGACTGGTCAAAATTTCACTGCATTGAAGCAGAAAAAAGACGCACTAGTGTAGCAAGCAGCTGTGTTAGTAAAACTGTGTAAGAAACTTGAATATCTGATGACACTCTAAGAACTATTATTGGCAAAAGAAGCACATGGTGCTATAATAAATATTCTTTTAAACCCTTTAATATCCTATAATGTCCTTTAATATCTTGATATGGGTGAATATAGTTTATTGTAATTATATGGTCACACCCTTATTGCCACACTAATGAATAATTTTTAATAAAACTCCATGTTTACCAAAAAAATAACCCTGCTCTCTGGTGCGTCTCACTTTCTAGGCAATTTCCCTCGGCACTTTCAGCCATGCTCCATAGACCAGTTACTCTAAAATCTTGTGCGATTTCCCTCAGCGTTTAATAACCTCTGGAAAGCTGCCGAGTTTGGCATTAACCATCCCTAAAGATGAAAAAATGCTAATAATGTTGGCAACAAAAGAGGATTGTAGGTATAAGTGCCAGATATAATCAAATACACTTTGAATTCACATAACAGTTTTCTATTTTGGTGTTACTTGTCTCTCTCCATGGCAGAGGGAAGCAGAGCAAGGAGGAGAGACCTGTTAGATGGCAAAGAGAAAATCTAATGACCAGAAGAAGTTGTGCTTCACTCAGGCAAAGGGTTTGGCATTCATTTGCCCTATTGAAACTGGGCATTTTACATTGGCATTTTACCAGGTAGACATTTTGAATAATTAATTCCAGATTCATTTTTCAACAGAAATTACAATAAATGATATTGCATTTGCTGTTGAAGAAAGAAATGCAATTATTGTAACCAATTTTCTATTTACTGATTCAGGTTTTTGGAAAATCATACTGGAAATTTATTTATTTTGGAGCTAGAGCAATTTCAGTTCACTTGTTCATCCCTCGCGTCCTCCTTTCCTTGTGAGGCAACTTTGCGCGACTTCGGAAAACAAAGTGCTCTGAGTGCCATCCCGCCAGCCATTTACATTCTAGCCAATGGGAAGGCAGTTTGGGGAGATTAGTCGCCCTGAAGAAAAGGAGATTTGTCGCTGGCCGATTAATCTCCCCGAATCTTCCCTTGTATCTCTGCCCTTAAGTCAGCTAAAAATGGTTTGAAATATGAAATAAACCTAATAGGATTATTTTGCCTTCAATAAGGATTAATGATTTCTTTGGTGGGATCAAGTAAAAGGTACTCTTATATTAATATAGAGAAAAAGGAAATATATTTAAAAATTATAATTATTTGTTTAAAATTGAGTCTATGGAAGGCAGCCTTTCCATAATTTGGAGCTTTCTGAATTTCAGGATAATCGATCTCATACCTGTATTTTTCCAGTTCTACTATCAATATAAATACATGCCTGCTCAAGTTCTGAAAATGCATTAAAAAGAAAAATAAATGTGCACTACCCATAAATAATGTCTTACATAACAACGTCTTTAAAGGGATTCTGTCATGATTTTTTTGGTGTAATTTTTATTTCTAAATTACACTGTTTATAATTCCCTCTACAATATAAAATGTAATTCCTGAACCAGCAAGTGTATTTTTGTTTAGTTGTAATATTGGTGTGTAGGCAGCCATCTCAGGTCATTTTGCCTGGTCATGTGCTTTCAGAAAGAGCCAGCACTTTAGGATGGAACTGTTTTCTGGCAGGCTGTTGTTTCTCCTACTCAATGTAACTGAATGTGTCACAGTGGGACCTACATTTTACTACTGAGTGTTGTTCTACCAGGCAGCTGTTATCTTGTGTTAGGGAGCTGTTATCTGGTTACCTTCTCATTGTTCTGTTGTTAGACTGGGGGAAAGTGATATCACTCCAACTTGCAGTACAGCAGTGAAGAGTGACTGAAGTTTATCAGAGCACAAGTCACATGACTGGGGACAGCTGGGAAACTTTCTAGCCCCATGTCAGATTTCAAAATGAAGTATAAAAAAATCTGTTTGCTCTTTTTGGAGCAGCACTATGCACTGATGTGGGTTTTTTTTTTTTTTTTAAAGAACATGTATAGTCAGGTTCAGGAATAGTCACAGGCAAAGTCATGCCAACACTTGAGATAATTTTTCAAGAAAGACTCATTTTCGCCAACTTTTTAAAGATAATGGGGATGGAAGTTATAGTGTGAGCATGCAGTGTGATTGGCCAGGAAAAGCTAGCACAATCTGTACACATAAAGCAGACGCAATGACATCTAACAATATTAGAGCCAACCCAAAGTCCCAGTACCACATAAAGGAACAAAGCCATAGGGCATATTCTATTTCAGCCTACCCCAATTATCCCTTGAATGGTACTGACTAAGGTCACCATCAGATATAGATGTTTGGGGTCTTGTTCAAGTTGAACATTTATATCCTTATAAATGGTGTTTAGTAATGTCATCAGTTATTCATTTTCAGTGGTGTCATTTGTGTCACACGACTCACTGAAACCCCTCCCTGTCATGATATTAAAAGTCATATGAGTTCCATGACCTGTAGTCTAGGAAACACCCTAGTGACTTCTAATATCCTTATATTTTATGATACATTCTCCAGCAAGCTTGGGACCTGGGATTACCCAGATAAGTAATTTTTCCATAATTTGGAAAAATTTCCAAAATCTCCATACCTTAAAGGAGAACTAAAAGTTCAAATGTAGACATAGGCTTGAAATGTTGTACATAATGTTTTGTGCTTCTGTACCAGCCCAAGGCAACCACAGCCCTTTAGCAGTAAAGATCTGTGTCTCCCCAGTAGATGCCCCAGTAGCTCCCCGTCTTCTTTTCTGCTGATTCACTGATTCACATGCTCTGTGCTGTTGTCACTTACTGAGCTTAGGGACTGAGCCAAAATATACAGTACACATAGAATTAGGGATGCCCTGAATCCACTATTTTTTATTTGGCTGAATCCCAGAATCCTTCATGAAAGATTTGGCCGACTACCGAACCAAATCCTAATTTGCTTTGTTCCTTGTTTTGTGACAGAAAGTTATGTAATTTCCCTTCCCAACCCTGATTTGCATATGAATTTGGTTGATCCTGTTGAAAAAAGGCAGAATCCTAACGGAATCCTGATCCGAATGCTGGATTCGGTGCATCCCTACATTGAATACAAATATTGTAATATAAGGCTGATTAGTAATTAATACAGATAAATCAGTGCACTTAGCATCAGAATTAAATAATCAGCCCTGTAGCATCAGTTTATATTACAGACCAACCTCATTTTCTGCTGGATAAGTGACGACCCCTAAGCTTAGCTTCTCAACAGCTGCTCAGAGCCCACTGAGCATGTGAGTGTCACAGACACTTTCCAAGATGGTGACCCCCTGTGACAAGTTTGAAGTCCTGGATCATTGCTGCTATTGACAAGCTGAAACTTTAGGCTGGTGCAATAATTGTTAAGGATTTAGCTCTCATTTAAGTCTACTAAAAATACATTTAAACATTCATTTATCCCAAAAGGATAGTTTTGCCTCTTGTAATGATTAATTTTATCTTAGTTGGGTACAAGTACAAGGTATGGTATTATTATTGCAGAGGAAAAGCAAATCATGTTTAATCATTTGAATTATTTGATTGATATTGAGTCTATGGGAGATGGCCTTCCCATAATTAGGAGTTTCCTGACTAACAGATGCCATACCTGCATAAATATAATGTATTAACCTATCAAGTTCTTATGCATAAGTGAAAGGTGGGAAAAACTAGGGTTCTTCATAAGATCTATTTAACCTGTCTGGGCTTGTAATTAATCAAATTTGGTTTAGGAGGGGAGATATCAACCATCTGTCCTAGTGCTAAAATCTAAAAGTACCTTCAACAAAACCCTGTTACATAAAACATATACTATAACATTTCCTATTCCATCTTAAATGGAGCTGAATGGCATCTTAATGAAAAATAGTGTCGATCATTGGAGCTCTTGGGAGACTGATGGCCTTGGATTGAAGCAGAAACAGTGTAAGTCACCAGAGGCAGGACTTTCAATAATACTTTACAGAACTGAGGTGATAGGATGAAATTGCGGAGAACTTGAATGAGACCTAGTAAAACCTTTACTGGAATTTGTAAAGCAGATTTAAAAAGAAAAAAAAAAAAA
>CM044433.1:36498197-36511899 GCA_024363595.1 Xenopus borealis
GCACTGGACACCTGAAAGGGTTAACAGAGTAACAGGTGAGCACTCTAATTGTTTGTGTGACTTTCTATTCAAAACCTGTGAGTGCCGGTACCAAGCACAGTGTTTATAAGGGATGTAAATAGGCAAGTGTCCATATCCCAAAACACCACGTAGAACGGTGTGCTGAAAAGGAAAGGCCCCCCCAAAGGATTTTTATGGTTTACAGGCTACCAAAGGGTCCCCCTGACATATTTGTATAAAATTATTTTCTAAAATGATTATTGATGAATTATACCCACCAAAAAGAATATTTAAGGAAGATAGTTTATATCATATTAAGTGGCAAATTAAAGAATCTCACCAAACTGGTAAATATATATTGAAGTAAATACTGCCCTTTTACATCTCTTGCCTTGACCCATCATTTCGTGATGGTCTGTGTGCTGCCTCAGAGATCACCTGTGTGCAATATATTGTGGTGCTCAATCTGGAAACTCCACTGCACAACAAAGTTTCATCAATCCATGTTTTATAGAAAAAAAATCAGATGACCCATAGTGTAGCAAATGCGCTAAATCCTGATCATCATTTATCGAGAACTCTGCACCTATGGGAGGTGAACTCAGCCTGAAGATCGGTTATGAATAAAATTGGGAAGAAGTGCCATTTGCCCCACTAGATACACCTGAAACCCCAGCTTGAAGGTCAGTTAGGGTGAGACTTCGGGGGCATGAGTCTGCATACTTGGATGCTATTGAAACAATATTTACATATATATGTATTCTTTCAGGAGTTAAGGGAAAGCCTGGCCCATGGATGGACATTCAAGTCTGTCTTGAAAGGAAACATTTTGACAATCAATGGACTGCAGAATGAATGAAGACTCACTTGACCTGCTTGTGTGATAAGTTTATTTTCTGTAATTGTTTTTTACAAGAGGACCCAATAGAACCCCACCCCCCAGAAATTAGGGTCTACTTTTTGGTCTACCGCACTTAACCAAGAGTCTTTTGACAAAGCCCATAAATGCCTTGCCTATATATATATATATATATATATATATATATATATATATATATATATATAGGGAGGGTATGTTCCGATGTAAGGGGTGTGCACAGTGCCGCTTTGTGATGGTGGGTGATACGTTCGCCAGTCCATTTACTGGTAAGACATATAGGATCAGAGGACATCATAATTGTGAGACTAATTTTGCTGTATATATGCTAATATGTCCCTGCAATTTAGTCTATATTGGGGAAACCACCCAGAAAGTGAAAGATAGATTTTCACAACACAGGTCTACAGTCAATACTGGGAATATGTAATAACCGGTATCAAAACATTGCCTAGAAATGGGCCATATGGCTGACGAGTTGAGATTCAGGGTCATACAACATATTCCAATACCAAGAAGGGGTGGAGATAGAACACTTATGTTAAAGAAGGCTGAGGTCCAGTGGATACATAGGCTAAAAACATTGCACCCTTTTGGTCTTAATAAGGATTTTGACATACACCTTTTTTTATAGAACACTAATATTGTGTTAAGAATAAATTGAAAACTAGAATAGTAGCCGTATAGATATTCCATTTAGTATAATCTGAAAATGTAATTCTGTCATAAGGGGAACCATTACGTACAATAAAGTTGTTTGAATTACTTAATGTGAAGTTCCGGCTCAAAGATGGCGCCAAATACTTCACTAAATGTGTGTCCATGGACGTCTTCACTTATGTGACGCACTGACGTTAGATGCGTTACTGCGCCGCGTGACTGGGACGCCCGTGGATACTATATCAGGGAGAATATGACTCTTAATTTTTCTTTGCTGCCATTGTACACTGTCGGAGGAGGACATACTTGAGAAAGGGAGCGTTGAGCTTCCGAAACTTCGTAACATGTCGCTCGACAGATGAGTATGATTGTCTAAATGACTCTGATTTTATGAAGTTGAACTAAATAAATGCTACGTTTTACATATTTGGGAGTGCGACTTTGTTGGATTACATGTGAAGGCTGTGGAGTAACTCACCACTAAGAGGACGCACCCACACTAATGACATATTGGGTTTGAGAGTGCACTATGGATGCTGGACTTTTTCTATATATATATATATATATATATATATATATATATATATATATTGCACTTATATGTACTTTTTAAAATGCAGGTGTGTTTTTGAGAGTTCATCATGTGTTTGTTGATTTTGATCTTGCTCTAAATACATCTAAGCGCTAAATTACTGCTTCTCAGTGCATTTTTAGTAGCCCAGTGGGTGTTGGCCAAGCTAGCCGGCAAAAGACTGGTTATATTATAGAGTCCCATAAAGCAGCAGGAAGGAAGCATCCCAACGAATAGAGTGGAGGTTCTACAGAGGCATACTCTGGAAACAGGGAAAGAAGACTGGATAAGCTTGTTGCCCAGTTGGCAGCATATATGTTAATCTAATTGTTATTGACCATCTAGAATGTTTTATTTCAGGTTTTAATTTAATCCGCACTACATCACTACAAATAACAAGTTAAATCAGTACAGATTTTACAGATCCTAATCACTCTGATTATACTTAGTTGCTGTTAGATCCTATAAAATTTTGACTGGGGATCCATTAGAAACCCATTATCCAGAAAGCTTTGAATTACAGAAAGGCTGCCTTCTATAAACAAAATTTTAAGCACATAATTCAAAAAGTATTTTCTTTCTGTAAACCCTATTGGGTCTGTTTAACGTTTAAATTATTTTTAGCAGACTTAGGAAAACTTTCTGTAATTTGGATCTGCATATATAATCTAGAAAACTCAGGTCTGAAGCATTCTGGATAATAGATCCTATAACCATACTTTATGAGTATGTGAGTTTATATTTTTGAATTATGAATGGTTAAGGGTTATGGAAAAAACAGATTTGTTACTAATAATGTAAAATTACTTCTTTTGGTATCATGTGAAAGGCCAAATAAATATCCCCTGAAATAGTGAGTGCAGACTTCCAGGCTTCTTTTTCTAAAGCTCCTAATAATATATACTCTTTTGCCTCTTACCAATTTTCATGCCATGAACAAAGTATGCAGTATGAACAAAATCCCAACAAGATACATGATCACCATCAACAACATTATAGCTCTGTAACAAAGCCTCAAAACATGCCCACCACTTGCTCAACAAGTAGACCTCCTTAGACATGGGACACTAGAATTCTAGCCACTTTATTGCAAAGACTATGGTTTTTGGATGCCCGGATAATCATCAACTTTATCAGCAAACCTTTCTTTGTTGGTCCTCTACCACCTTAATCCACTAACCAGGGATGAGAGGCAAAATTACATCTTCATCCTTTGCATAACCTTCCCTATTTATGCAAGGTAAAATTCCGATTCTGAATCAGGTTACTAAGGAAGTTTCTGTCTTAAAATTCCTATATCCTTTCTTCCATAAGAGTCTGCTAAATATTGTAGTATAATATTCTCACATAGGGTCCCTTCCTCACTACAGAAAAGCAGACCAGTTCCCTGAGTACATATTCCATTGCCTCAAAGCTTTTCTTCAAAGAATGCAATATCTGCCAGTACAAGCAGATCTGAAAGAGCATTCCACAGCTTTAATGTTCACACTATTCCAAGGGGATGCCCTTTTGCCTTCTGAATAAGGAACCAGTGAGTTTACTGAAGGTTCTCCTTATAAATTTACATATAGAGACCCACCTTCAGCCCCAATTCGCTAGTGGAAACAAAAACCTTACATTTGTACTGGAAAAAATATTTTGTAAGGAAAAAAAAATCTACATTCCTTTTAATTATTAATGAGCCAGTATTGTGCTAGCTTTTACTGCTGCAGACTAGCATTTCTGGCTAAGACCACATCTGATAAGCTCTAATAAGCAAAATCTATTCTGGGGAAAATAACGTATCACCTGCTTTAGTTCATTATAAGTAGCCACTTCTTTAGAGAATTTTATTAATCAGACATGATTTATTGTTACCAAGACCATGATAAAAGTTCGATAAATGCAAATCAAGGTTGCAAAGCCTTAAAGTCCTTTAATAAAGTTCCCAACTTGGACTTGGGCTTTTTGGCTCGTTAGGTTCTGATCAGATATCTGGATGTTGACAGTTAAGAATACCCAAGTGAGAAGACAAAATCTGCTCCTGTATAGGCACTTTGAGTATCAACTAGTACTGTACGTAATGGCTGATTTAATGATCATAGGTCATAAGAACAGCATATAATGTTAAAGTGTCCTAGCATGTGTTACTTGTCAATGTTCCTGTACCAGCACCTTCCATACAAATCCCATTTCACATTACTAGGCAAAGGTGTTTTGACAGCTGTCCCTTAGGCAGGGGTCGCCGAAATTTTTTACCCGTGAGCCAATTTCAAATGTAAAAAGAGTTGGGGAAAAAAACAAAAATGAAAATAGTTCAGGGGTGTGCCAAATAAGGGCTACAATTGGCTATTTATCAGCCTCTATGTGGATTGGCAGTCTACATAAGTTCTGTTTAGCAGTACATCTGGTTTTTATGCAACCAAAACTTGCCTTAAGCCTGGAATTTAAATATAAGCACCTGTTTTGAGGCTACTGGGAGCAACATGCAGGTGGTTGGTGAGCAACATGTTCTAAGGGTTTATTCCCATTGTGCCGCTTGTGGTGGAACAATTCTCCTACTGGCTGGAATAAAGGGATTTCCAATACTCAAAAAATCAATTGAGGTGACCAGTGTGACTGAATGGTTTTCCTTGGGCTGCAGGGTTAAAACACATTATGGCTCCCCCCTCTTGATAATTATATGGACACACTTTATATAACGGATAGCATTGTCACTATAACTTTAAGTGAATTTATATATATTTATGTATGGCTTTCAGTCACCTCCAGTCTGACATTTAAAATGTCCTTCATATTAAGATAAGACAATGGCAACTAATAAAAATCTGGAATGTCAGGTTGGGTTCCAGGGTTACGTCTAATTACAAAAAAAAAAAATAATGTTGCAGTAAATAGCTGTATGTTCATGCTCAAACAGTATAAAAGCCTTTACAATTATCAAAACAATGACAAAGCATAAACAATACATTTACTAAACAAATGTATACACAATTACTATGGCTATTTTATGAATATGTAATATTAATATTTAACATATTACTGTATAGCATTCTATTGCTCATCAGAAAATGGATACTAAAAACATAGTTTTTACAGCAGACAAATCAGAAAATGGCAATTTCACCAATATTAGCCCTGAAACATTCCTCTTTTCTTTTACATTTGATTATGTTTTAGAACTGTTGTCCCCTTTTTCTTATAAACCATCAAGGTTGTCATGTGGATCAGGTGAACCGAAAAGAAACAGTCGCCCTTACTGAGCAACTGGTCTCTTCAATTACAGATGCAGCCACTTGGATTTGTAAGTTAAATGCGTCGTGACTCAGGGCTAATTGAAGAAACTGTGTTATCTAAAGTTATCTTAACTCATTTAATGCATTTAACCTTTTCATTAGCATACCAAAGCATCATTGTTTTCAATGGTGAACTCTTTAATTGGATGGGATGCTGTGACACAATATTCTGTGTTAAGTGGGATAAATGGGATAGATGAGTTAAGTCGCGACGCATTTAACACCCAAATCCAAGTGGCTGCATCTGTACATACCAAAACACTATGGATCACTGCCACTCATAGTAATCCTTGTGTCTCTTCAGCCCTGAAGGAAAACCCTTGGTCATTACACTAGAAAATGTCATTTTTTTTTTTACAGGAATCCAATAGATGAACAAAGTAAAACTAACAAACAACCCCTAATAGATGCCATTATTCTGTGAATCTAGTGGTTATTTAATGGTGTTGAGTGTCTGGAACTGCTTGCTGAGGTTCACTTTCGAATAACCTGCTTTGGGAAAGTACTTGGTCAACGGTGCTCTTTAACTTCTTATACAGATTTTCCGACTCTTGAAAATGCTTGTTTTTAAGTGACCTGAGGAGAAAGTGAAAACGTTACTCAATGTTCATTTGGAATGCTAGGTCCTTGCCACACATATAGAACATTTAGGGGCAGATTTATTAAGGGTCGAGCTTTCAAGGGTAAAGTTTTTGAGTAAAAAAATAAATAAATACATTTTGATTTTCAAGTATAACTCGAATCTGAAACCTGTAGAGGTCATGTATAAAAATAAAAATAAATAATAGTTAATGGAGTTTAAAAACAAACATGTACCACAAGTTCATGTACTAGATTGAGGTTCCCCAACTTTTTATTTCTACCATTGAGCCACATTCAAATGAATAAGAGTTGGGAAAACAGAAGCATAAAGATAGTTCTGGGGGTGCCAAATAAGTGCTGTGATTGGCTATTGGTAGCTCTTATGTGGACTGGCAGCCCACAGGCGGCTCTATTTTGCAGTACTCCTGGTTTTTGTTAAACCGAAACTTGCCTCCAAGTCAAGAATTTAAAAAAATAAGCACCTGCTTTGAGGCCACTGGGAGCAACATCCAAGGGGTTGATTATGTTGCTCATGAGCCACTAGTTGGAGGATCACTGTACTAGATGGTTCATGTAACACTTATAGGGCTCATAAGGAAGTCAGAAACACTCAATATAAAATGTCAAGATCTTTGCCTTAAAACTCCCCAAATATATTGGATTCAAGACCATCTTAGCCCATAAGATATATGAATATATAGGTTTATGAAAATGTTTTTAATAGTTAAGCTACTATTGTTAATTTACTAGGTCCCTGTGACGATCTTCCTGATGCCCCTGGCAGGAAACAGCCCCAAAGTTTGGAAACCTCTGCACTGAGCTTTAGTCAACACGCCCTTAACTATACATTCCTCTTATTCATATAGCACTGCTAGTAGGGATGGCGCGAACTGTTCGCGCTCGCCAAAAGTTCGCGAACGTCGCGCGACGTTCGCATTTTGGGTTCGCGTCAATTTGCCGCATTTTTTTTCCCTCTCACCCCAGACCAGCAGATACATGGCAGCCAATCAGGAAGATCTCCCTGGACCACCCCCACACACCCCCTGGATCAAAAAAAAAAAATGTGCATACCTCCCAACTGTCCCTTTTTTGGAGGGACAGTCCCTCTTTTGAGAGCTCAACCCTCTGTCCCTCATTTGTACTGGAAAGTCCCTCTTTTCTCTGCACTGAACAGCCAGAAAAAGAAGCAAAGATTTGAACTTAATTGGCTTTTGGCAGAGAGTCCAGAACAGCTAACATGTGCAGATAAGATACTTTGTAACACTTTTGACATAAGAAAATAATGGATTTTTCTTTGCCCTTGATCCCCCTCTTGCATGCCACTGTCCAGGTCGTTGCACCCTTTAAACTACTTTAAAATCATTTTTCTGGCCAGAAATGTCTTTTTTAGCTTTAAAAGTTCGCCTTCCCATTGAAGTCTATGGGAACCGTTCGCGATTTTGCGCAAGTTCGCGAACGTGTTCGCGAACTTTTTTGCCGCGGTTCGCGCCATCCCTAACTGCTAGTAGCATGCAAAGCTTTACACAAAATACTGTATAAGTGCTCCTGCACGGTACATCTTAAAAAGTCACATTCCTTTCAAGTCAGGCTCTTCGTTGAAATAAAGAAAAAAAAAATCTTGTAGAGGAGTGCTCAATTATTGATTTAACATAAAAAGTAAGCCCCGTCAAAATGGGCTTCTTGGGTCGTAACTGTGAGATGGTATTGACCATCACCTTGTTTGATCAACTTTAATTGTGATCCCTTGCTTGGATTATCAACCAGAAGCTTACACACTAGAAGGTAAACCAGACTAGATTCCCGTATGCATGGATTTTCCTAGGAAATCAGCAGATCCAGAGAGTAGAATTCAAGCAGCCCAACATGACAGCTGCCTATTCCATTAGACAACCCTGTTTTAAGAACAGGTCTGTTTCTGTGGTTGGATAGGCCTGACCAGGGGCCACAGGGTCAATAATTGCCTCTCTTTCAAAAAGCATATTCATTAAAATAAAAAAGCCCCGACTGTGAATGGTGGTGGGACATGGCTCAATAGATACATTGGACCCCAAGACATCCACTGTATAGGAACAATGATTAACATTAAATGCAATACAGTCAAGAGGTTCACTAAGAGCTACTAGATACTGACTAAACAGATGAAATTACAGAAAGCAGAAAGAAAAATGCAGCCATTTTACCGAGAGGATAATGTAGAGTTATTTTTTAATACACGTAAAAATAAAATTATCATGGGGCAAACAGTCTTTCAATTGGGAAATGAAATAGAATATTTTGGTGTCAAAACAAGCTGTAATATGTCACGGCAGTTGCAGCTTATTTTCCTGTTCCTATTAGCATTTCAAAGAAAATGCTATCTGTAGAAAACAAAACAGGAGACAAATATGGATATACTAACTATGGTAATTTTAATTCTTCTTCAACAAATTGCTAATTGGGTATTGATGTGTTAAGATCATGTACACAAGAGTACAGAAGCTTCAATTAGTTGAATTTCTCTACTTGGATAAGTAGAAATTCACATTTATGCGAAGGAACAAGAAGAAAATTTGCATTGAGCAGTTTTAGTTGCAGAGTTGTTACATAGCTCCCAGAAACACCTTCTGTACAGTATAACACCAGTTCAAGAGGGAAAATAAAGGCACAAGTGCTAAGTGCCCCTCTGGGTATTCACTCTGCACAAGCTAAAGTGGGTCCTCAAAGAAAAACGAATGTACAGCAAGTTATTTTTCTTCATAAAGATGCAGCGCAAATTCCACTTTGGTCATAGGATTGGCAAGGAATTTATGGCAAGAAGTGCATTGAGTATTTAGATTTCCTTCCAGTATCCTGGTTTCCTCCCACATGAATAATCTCTGTAAAGCACTGGCATGTGGGCGCTATATATAACATTCCTATATCTGTAAAGATTTATGCTTTATGAAATGGCCTGATCCTGTTCACCTCTCTCCATTGTACTGTGACATGTTAAGCTGCAGTGACTGAAGCATGGAGCAGGTACTGAAATGACCAGAAATTCAAGCATTAGTATTTTAGGGACAGTTATTCAAGTGTCTGGCAGGTGAACACTTTCAGCAGACAGAATGCCATTACTACCAAACCAGTACCAGTCAAAATCACTGATGGGCACACATTCTGTTCTTATGTATAGCTCTATACCTGTTCATTTCTGCAATGTCTATATTCATAGTGCTCTATAGTGTAAAGTAGAAGGAGTAGAAGTAGACATTGTTCTCATTGCTACACAAGCAAAGACTATTATTGGCATTGCGTCTGCCATTTATTTTTTGTGTGTATGTGTGTGTGTGTGTGCAGTAAATACTGATATAGCAATTGCAGTGTTTTAGCTAGAATACAGGACACTTCATCCCCCACAGAAACCATTATAATCAAATAATTTTGAAACAAATTTCATTTATCTCTGCAATAATAAAACAGTACCTTGTATTTTATCCCAACTAAAATATAACGAATCCTTATTGGAGGCAAAACAATCCTATCAGGATTATTTTTTAGCATTATTCTGGAACGGTCCTTTATCAGGAAAACCCCAGATCACAAGCATTCTGAAAAGTAAAGTACAGATTGCAACAAAGTGAGGCTGCAGATAAGTCATGAACTCTAGGGCTCAATCTTTAAGGGTGGTCATACACGGGCAGATCAATGGTGCCGATATGGGTCCTTTAGACCAATTCGGCAGCTTATCTGCACATGTATGGGGTGCTCAAATAGGTCTCCCCGATTGATATCAAGCCAAAACCCATATAGATCGGGCAGGTTTAATTTTTCTTGGAGATCGAGGACCGTATTGGCTAGTTGATGTGGTCCTAGTCTTGTCAGCCCCATGTGCTTCTTGAAAATCAAATTGTTTGACCCTAGGGCCAAAAGATTGGATTAACCCAATATCGCTCTTCCTTTGGTGGGCATATTGGGTTAAGATCCACTCAGTTCTGCTGAGAATTGCCTGCACAACATTTAATGTACACATCAGGGGCAATGGTTGTTTTTATGCCTATAAACCATGTGTAATATAGTATAATCACTTTGCCAAAAACCAAATGGATGAAATAAAAGATCTGTCATGCTGCATGGCTAAGACTTCAGCATTTGGGTTGATGATTTACCAAAATAGGAGCTAAATTGGACCATTGAATTAACCTAAAATTACCAGTCCAGTCAAAAGAGAAAGAAAACATAAAACTTGTATCTTTCATTACCTGAGCTCAGTCAGATAGTGTCATGGGGCTGCCCCCATGTAAAAAAAAAGTATAGAAATGTATATTTCTTCCTACAACTGAGATTTTAATTAAACAAGTGCATGACTGGTTGAAAAATTAAAAAACCTTAAAAAGGTTAAACTCCAACATAAAACTAATGAAAACAGAAAGCGGATTTAAGGCTTTCCCTTTGGTGGGCCCCTACAGTGCTGCCCTAACCAAACTTTATACACACATTTGCCAATAATAGGGCTGGCTGCTAGAAAATCCAGAACCTGACTAAAAGCACCATCTATAGTTCCTTTCACAATTAAACTTAATGGACCCCAAAGAACCTCGCAAATATACAGGTCCACACTGAGAATCGATACAGACCCTGGTATTTAGAGCCCCCACTAATCTAATAAAATAATTATCTGGGCCTGTAAGGATATGTTTTGGTGGATCAATACAGACCCTGGTATTTAGAGCCCCCATTAACCCAATAAAATAATTATCTGGGCCTGTAAGGATATGTTTTTGGTGGAGAGGAGAACAAATCCTTACGTTGGATAAGGTCATATTTTAGTGGCTTTATCCACCGTCCACAGTGCATTTTCTAGCAGTAATAATGTAATACCATTGGTCTACAGACCCTTCGGGTATACAACAGGGGCCTCAGTTGTTATCAGAAAGACTATAAAAGTAAAAATAATAAAGATATTAAAAAAAGGTAATTCATTAATTAATACACATTTTCAAGTATGGGATCTATCATCCAGAATGCTCAGGACCTGGGATTTCCACAAAATGGATCTTTCCATAATTTTGAGACTCATATTTAAGTCTACAAAAAATCTGAACATTAACTAAACCGAATAGGACTGTTTAACCTCCAATAAGGATTAATTATATCTTATTTAGAATCAAGTCCAAGGTGCTGTTTTATTACTACAGAGAAAAAGGAAATCATTTTTAATATTTTGAAGTATTTGATTAAAATGGAGTCTTTGAGAGATGGCCTTTCTGTAATGCAAAGCTTTCTGGATAATGGGTTTCCTTACAACTGACTCCATTCATGTAAAATGTATTTCCAGTTGATTAAAATGAGAAGTCGGCTATTTTTGAGGGGGCACTTCAGTCAGAAGCCGTTGCACATGAAATGGTTGACGGCGAGCCCTGGGCTAATGCCCCCTTTGCCAATTTTTTGAAGCTGCCCTGAACTCAACTCTGTCAAGAGTTGCCATTTATACAGGTATAGAATCCTTTATCTGGAATCCCTTAATCCAGAAGGTCTCTCCCATAGACTCCATTTTATTGAAATAATGAAATATTTAAAAAAATGATTTCCCTTTTTCTCTGTTATAATAAAACAGTACCTTGTACTTGATCCCAACTAAGATATACAAAGGTTTACTAGGAAAAAATGCCAAATAGCAGAGCTTGCTGCAACAGTGTTTATTCACGACATGTTTCGGGCTAAAAAACCCTTTATCAAGTGTTATAAAACGTACATCCAAAAAGCAGTTATAGTTAAACAAGGATGTGGTGTCATAAAGGCTTAAATGATAGCTGGAGCGTGAAATGTTTTTTGGGTTAAATCTGTCCCTTAATGGTATATTATATTATATTTTTCCTTCACAGGAATAGAAGCTAGACGTAGAATCCAGTAAAGATTTCTGGTAAGAATGAGGGTTAATCCTTCCGTTTGTATTATATTTTATCAAGGTTTTTGTGGTAGGCCTATGTATGTGGCAGTTTCAAAAGTTTTGTTTGTTTTTTAGGTGTTTTTAACCCTATGCTCTGGAAGTTGTAGAAAATGCTTGGACCTTGGATTGGGATGGACAAGCTTTTGTTATTGAATTTTGTTATAGGTGAATTACACTGTTTTTCTATGGTTCACACCTGTATTGTGTGATCTTTATGCTAATTGTTAACCCAACCCACTTAATGAGGTTATGAAACCACATCCTTGTTTCACTATAAATGCTTTTTGGATGTACGTTTTACAACATTTGATAAAGGGTTTTTTAGCCCGAAACATGTCGTGAATAAACACTGTTGCAGCAAGCTCTGCTATTTGGCATTTTTTCCTAGTAAACCTTTGAAGATTGAAATTATTCACACCTGAGGCGGAGGTGTTTCACTTGGAAAATAGCCTTGAAGGAGTCGCCCTTGGTTATCCCTACAGTTTCCCAACTAAGATATAATTAATCTTTAGTCATTTATTTAATATTTAAATCATTTTCTAGTAGACAGAGTATGGAGATCCAAATTACAGAAACATACCTTATCTGGAAACCCCCCCAGGTCTCAAGCATTCCGGATAACTGAGCCCATACCTGTACGCCTAGTAGGGTTGCCACCTTTTCTTGAAAAATAATACCTTCCTTCCTATATTTTTATGCATTTTCTCTATTAATAGCATTAGGCTCAAGCTCAATTTTTACCAGCCAGGCCGGTGACAGTCTGTGCCCTATACTACTAATGTGACAGATAGCTGGGGGACAGTTTATCAACATTCAGTTTATACATAATGGAAAACATTTTCCTTAAAACATTTTTTTGAATGCTGGATCTCTTCCCAAACAATACAGCTATAGCATCCTTCTGAATCGCTGATCTTCGGTTCAACTTTTATTTTTTTGTGATACACGTTGTGTATCCACACTTCATATGACAAAGTCTGTTTGAAATGTTTGGTGTTTGTTTCCTTTGACAGTGTCTTGTCACACTGTGTGACATTCGTTCAACATTTTATGGGGAGGATGACACAGGCACAATGGCTTTGTGCGATGTTGTGTTTCATTATGCGTGACATGTCACATTGTAACAGACAATCAAATGTTCATTGACAGTGTGCAACTCATAATATATATATGTATACTTAAATCCATCTGAGCGTACTGTATATTTATATGCACACTCAGTCGCTACACTTCTTACTTAGCTCACTATATGCTAAAGCAAGGTTGTATTCCTCACAAAATCGTTTTTTTTTTCCACCCAAGTTGTTTGCAAATATGGATCATCATTAAGGATGAAATAAACATGTGCATATTTATAAAGGATTATGTACAGACAAGAATAATGGACGCACAGCGCGGAAAAAGGTGCAGTGTGTGGTTTGTTGGAAACCAAATACAACTAAAGGGAACATGACGAAGGCAACAAAAGGGGCGGCTGGTATTTATAACAGTGTTTTCCTCGTCGCTTAAGTCTTTAAATCTGAAGAGAGGCTGAAAATAAACCCCATGCTACATTTCAAGGGAGCAAGTCACCTTGGAAGATAGCTAACTAATTTCTTCCAAGCAAATGCCCCGATTCTATCTGGGAGGGGCTAAAGGTGTAGGGTTTTTGTCATCTTTGAAAGAAATTGCACATACAGCCCCCTTGCTGAGCACATGAAAGTACTGTCAACCATGCCTGGATTGTCGGGCTTTTTTTATCCTTCAAATTTTGAGGTTTTTTTTATCCTTTTAAAATGAGGAAAGATTTGAGGGGAGAGAGCTCTGCTGCATCATTTAATAGTGTTGTATAA
>CM044433.1:36518230-36554473 GCA_024363595.1 Xenopus borealis
GGGGGGGGGGGGGGCTGGGTGCAGAATGTGCAGTGCTAGGTACATCATTGGTAGCCTATTATAGGCACAACCACACTCAGAAGACTCAAAAGTTACTGAAAAAGAAGATTTTGCTTTTGCAAAAGATAGTAAAAGAAAAGTATCTTAAAGGGCACCAATCACGATATTAAAACATATAAAATCAAACATATTAATCTGACCAGTACAACCTAAACATGATTAATCAAATTACATATACAGTTCTTTTAAAAAAAACTGCAGTTTTGAAAAAAAATCCCATACTTTGTCAATGGGTTCTTTCACTGAGGGAGTCCATACTGTGACTATAACATGCAAATGAGTTCACGAGCATGCTCAGATTTTAGCACTGCCCCTGGGTATTCTACCCAGAATGCCTATCTTTAGTAAACTCATCCACTAGAATTCCACTAGATTTCCCTATCTTATCCCCTGCTGGTGATGTCTTTATGCAAATGAAGAGCACACACTAACTTCCAGAAGGTGGCAGCACTACTGAACAGCAGCTAACACAAAAGTTTGGCAGATTGGAAAATAGCTTAGAAGGTTTATTAGGCAACCATGAAATTTCAACTGAGCATGTGCGAGATTTCAGAGCTGCAGCTGGCTGTGAAGATATAGGCAGGAGGTGAAATCCAAGATGCCTGCCTCAGCTAGAACTGCAGTGGAGATAGGGGAGATTTTGCAGAAGGTACAGTGAGCTGATGATTTACATTATACAAACAATTCTAACCGTTTTAAAAATCGGATTTCTTGAACTTTCACATAGTGTATTTACTTATTAGGTTATTTTAGTTATGATTGATGCCCTTTAAGAACACTGTCCCATGTTGGATCTCTTAATTGGATTCAATGAGTTATAGAGGCTTACAGTCGGGGTCTGAATACAAAAAAAATTCCAAATTGATGTAATGTTTTGCATGTGATAGGCATAATCTAAAAAGCTTGTACTTCATTCGGTAAAGATGAAATTCCTTTTCATTAGCTGTTTAATTCAAACAAGTCTCACTTTCTCTCCTTAGAAAAATACATTTCCTTGTTAAAGGAGAAGAAAAGCCAAAGGGTGCCAATTCGGAAGGCACCCAGAGTTGCTTTTGGGCAAAGTTTAGAACAGAGTATGCCTGAGAAAACAAACAAGAAAACTAAGGAAAAGTACCCAGGGTTGGTGTGATTTTCTAAAGAGGAATGCCAGCCTAGGGTATAATGTAGGCAATTTAAGTCAGTGGGTGGGTGCCCTCCTCAGTGACTTTAGGAAAGAAATTGGTAAAGGTTTATAAAGACAGAGCCATGGTTGTGTTTCTACTTTAAAGAATAGTTACACACAAGCGAAAACACGTTTGCTTACAAATTTTCTTTCATAAACCATGACTATCCACGGTTTAAAAGAATAGTTTTGTGTATATTCAAATTGAGAAGAAGAAAAAAACGCAAGTAGGAATTTTGATAATTTTACTCCACAGTTAAGAAGTGGAGTCAAATGGAAGGGTATAGCTTGACAGAAAACCTCACCTTTGGGAACAAAACATTTATCCTATATGCTGTAGCTTTAGATACAACATGACCTCTGACAAACCGTTTTCGGAGTAATTTTAATGCTGCTCTGGATTTAACTTGACTAACTGTAAGGAATTGAGCACATCGTTTTTGGTGGCGGCAGTTATCTAAAACGCTACAATAACAGCATCAAAAGTAGCATGGTGGAAGATTGGTTTTCCATTGTACTGCTGAACTGGCATAATGCCCATTTTAAAAGCAATTCACTGCTCATCACTGAAATCTGGCAGACACGACACTAAATGCTTTGGGAGAAGAGCAAAAATAATAAATAATAAAGGAGGATTGCTGAGAAGGAATAGAAGGTGCATCCCTTTCCAAACAGCATATATGTACACAAACAACAAGAAGAGAGAGAGGCAGGGAAATCTGTGATGGCATGTTTAGTACCATATGAAGACTAGTAAAAAGCTAAATTTGATGAGCCTTTAGATGAATTTACCAGCAGGCGTGCATTAGATATAGAACAAGCGAAACAAAAGCAAAATATATATTTACATTCCACCTTTGTTGTGGTGCTGGGAAAACCTATTCAATCCTGCCAATCACTTGTCAAACACATTGGCTGGTTTTATTTACCAGCAAACGTAATGAGTAAATATGTGATAATAAAATGCTTCTTTAGCATGGACAGCTTTAGTTTCCTTTTCTGTTTAAATGCAGGTAATGATTTAGACAGCTTTCAAAAAGTCTTTTTTTCTTCTTTTTCTGTCAATAAATCCAATTCTATTCCTCTTTCCACGTGGGGGTGATAAGAGGGGTCTTCACAAATGAAAATTTAAATTACAAATTCTGATTATAGTGTAGTGTGACAACACCTGTATTTATAATTTTACTGTCAGCTAGCTGGTAGTGTTTAACAAAAGCTGGAAGGTGGAAAGTAATTGGAATTTGTCTGCAACATGCCACATGACGACACTGGATTCTTTGCTCTGCTTGAATAAATGTGTCTAGATGGTAAAATAACCCTTCTATATAAAAACTGAAAACACTGACATGTTTGTAAAAGACTAGTGTTTCTTCAGTTTAAAAAAAATGGGTTTCCAGGATAGAATGGTAGCAAAGTACTGTAGTGCCTGCCAGGAGCAGAAGCTGCTGAGAGGACACAGATGAAGATCCATAGATACCAGAAGCATGCCTCTTTCTACAGAGTATTAAATAAATAATCTATCTATATATATTCAAACCCAGCTCACCTGAAAATCCCAGTGTTTTAAAACAGAAAGCTGCCACATCAGAGAGTGAGTTTGGTTCCCAACACTTGAGTAAATAAATAATATACATCAGCACTTTTTTGGTGAAGGTGCCAAGTTCCAAAGGAAACACAACAATTCAGAGAGGGATTGGGTTTGTACAATATTTTCTAAACCCAAAAGGCTACAGCAACGCCTGGCCATAGTCTAAAGATTGCCATCCACTTATTTGTCACCAGACTAGCAGATCTTTTCCTAATTTAACCACCAACAGAATTATCCAATCACTTGGCCCCTAGGCCAACAATAAACTCATAAGAGAGGGCCTATGGTAATCCATTAGAAGAGGACCAGTGATATCCTCTTGCAAGAGAAGTTCCAAACCTGCCCTATTGCTATATGGCAAACAGACCAGAAAAAAATCAAAGGTACAACATGAAGAGCTGTTTTGTTATCTGTTATCAGCTGTGTATTGGCCAGCAATACATAAGAGACCTCTAGTGTATGACTGGACTGAACTGAAGAGTTCTCAAGAACCTGAAGCTATGAAAAAAAATATTTTTAGTCAAGATAAGCAGAAAATAGGTTATTTTATCTCTTGAAAATCTTACAAAATGGGTTATAATGGTCAGTAACACGACTCAATATATAAAGAACTAGATTTGTAGAAGTAATGGTTCAGAATTACATTTAGTTCCATACCACCACCACCTCATTTATGAATGGAATGCAGAGGTAAGTTTATTTCTCTAGTACAGGTTGACTTTAATCCAACATATCTATGGTGGACTGCACAAGAGAAATGTGTTCAGAAATTTCTTACAGGTTGCTCATTAAAGGAGAAGCAAACCCTTGCTACTAAAAACCTGTCCCCCTACCCTACATAGACCCTCCTCCCTGCTTCCCCTAGCCTATTTGGTACCTTTGATAAACCCTTTACATACCCCTTGGTGCAGATTCAGGGCATTGCATTTCACAGGCGCCATCTTCTTCTCTTCGGGAATAGAGCAGTGTAGTTGCACATGCACAGTTGGAGTAATCCTCTGTTTTGCGACAACTGCACATGCAGCGAAAGTCAAGACCCAAAGCTTACCAAAGAGAAGAAGATGGCACCCATGAACTCCAATGCCCTAAATCTGCACTGAGGGGTAAGTAAAGAGTTAGGGGCATTTACCAAAGGTACCACCTAGGCTGGGGGGAGAAGGGAGGGGGTCTATGTAGGGTAGGGGTTTTTATTAGCAAGGATTTACATCTCCTTTAAGAGCAGAAGTACACCGGCTGCAGAAATTACCTGGCTATCACTCAGCTGACAATTGTCAAGTGCCAGCCTGCCTGCAAACTTGTACAAGCTTTATTTACTGTACACAACTTCATAACTGAGGATCTGTGAGCCATACAGAAAGGGAACCCCCAAAACCACCTATAAGATACATTATGTGCAGAAGCTAACTGCAAGAGCCAACATTACAGTCTCTATTGCTTCTAATAATAGTATTCTAAGCATACTCGTAGCGAATTACCATATTCTGTTAGAGAACACTCTCAGATGCCACAGTCGCTTCTGAGTCCTTTTGAGATTTATATAGCTGCATTCATATTCACACCATGTTTTAAATATCACCACTATAAACACTTTAAATCAAGCAAATACTCCCCTTATCATCAAACTCTTTCAGCTGGGATACTGCAGAAAAGGTGCATAAACATTATCTAAACTTCCACATATTACTATAAATATTTTTTTTTACAAAAACATAACCAATTCCAGGATGTATCTCTGACTCATAAGAACCATTTCCCAACCCCCTTTAGGCTCGCTGAGTCATGCAACCCCTCCCTCACCTTGTTCCATTGTGAAGTGATGGATTCTGGGACAACCCACGGCTTTCAATAGTGGGTGGTGCACAGTTTTCTCTGGAAAGCAGAGGGACTTCAAATCCCACACTGAAAATTCCAGATGGCATTTAACATACTGGTCAACCACAATGTACCAATATAATCATCTTAACATACAATATATCAATAGTGTTCACTAAATGAGCACATGGGTTATAGTTTAAAGTATCACTGCACTTTTGTACTTTGCAGCGTGATTAAATCACTGAACGATCACTCAATCATCTCATAGGGATGCATCAAATTTATAATTTCCTAAATAAAATAATATAGAATTTAAAACTTAATTAGCATATTCAGATTTGAAATAATCAGAAAATGGCATCCACCATGATTAGTGGTGGAAAGAAGCAGCCATATTAAAGAAAAAACTGCCTGAAAAAACACGACTAAAGGTTATTAAATCGAACCCTTATTGCCAGTAGTATGTGTTTGAGCTGGAGAGCTAAAAGTGTGTATAAAAACAAATAAATGCCAATCTCAAAGTATAAAGTTTCCTCTGGCAAATTCATCTTTTTGTTTGGTAGTAGAGATAGAGGGAAACCATCTTATGCTATAAAAGGAACAATGTGCAAAGGAGATACAAAATGACAGTGATGTTTTAGTTTATACTAGGTATGGTAACACACACAAACTGTCAAAACTATGGAGTGAAAAAGCTGTTATCAAGCAACTGTCAAGTGAATCCTTTGAGATTTTTGATATCGTGTGTTTATTGTAACTATTGCATATTACACAAAAAAAAAAAAACAACCTCCTCTTTTCTCTTAACAGTTAGAGTTAAATATCATCCCTGCAAATCTCTCTATACTTAGCCTGGAGTTACAAATATGTTTTTAGATTTGCAGCGTTGTTTTGTTCATTTAACAGGTCCTCTTGTTCAGGCATAGTTCAGAGGGAAATGTTAGGCTGGAGCTTGTCTTTTTTTTACCTCCTGACAAAACTTGAAGTAGTTAAATGCGTGGACTTTCCTGGACTGTGGCAACAGCATAAACCAGTATTTATATCAACAAAAACAGATGGTTTAAAATGCAGAGAAATAAGTATAAGCATAATAGAGAGCTAATTTGCTTATAAAGTATGGTTAGAGGCATATCTGTAAAACTTCTACGCAAATGTTCTATTCAGACTGAATTAAATATGATGTACATTAAACCACTTAGAAGTACAATATCTAGCAGTGCAATTTTATTTCTGCAGACAGACAATTTAATATAGATTTCTTACCATTTACTTAAAAACAATAAGCCATGGTGCTTTTGATGTTCTTTATATTCAAACTGTTATATGCAAATACTAAATACTTTCCAATGCAAAGACTATGTATACTGGGAGATTCAGTCTCACCAAAGGGCCTTCAGTGTAGGTATATGTGCAATCAAGGACAAACTTTTTTCAATAGCATTAGCGTCCAAACTACCATTGGAGGGATTTGGCGAAGATACCTATAAGGGTAATAACAGCTATGCATCTGATATTAAAATCTGCAATTAGTCAGAAGTTGCCATAAGAATATAACCACTTTACCTAGAGCCTTTTTTAGAGTTACACTCATTTCTCAATACATCTGGAAACACCAGAGAGCTAGACAGAAATTTGATAATATCACACAGCCAAAGGAAACAGGGGGCTTGGGAGTACCAGACTTGTGGGCATACCACAAAGCTACTACCTTACAAAGAATGATCGACTTAAATGAGAACCAAGATGATAAATTGTGGACAAGAGTAGTTCAAGAAAGCTATTAGATACCACTGAGCACTTATATATGGTTACCTAAAAGCAGCCGCCATGCACCACAAACCCCAGAACCGATTGTTCAGGAGATAGTCAACCTGGGATGCACTCAAGCACAAAAGACATCTACTGAATGAAAATTCTAGAGTCATTTGGATTTTGCACAATAAAGAGTTCCCTCCTGGAATGAGACCCATTCATTTAAAAAAATTGGACTCAAACTGACACATTGTGGGCTCACCAAGTGCTTAAAGGGATCCTGTCATGGATCTGCACTGAAATCCATTTCTCAAAAGAGCAAACAGATTTTTTTTTATATTTCATTTTGAAATCTGACATGGGGCTAGACATTTTGTCAATTTCCCAGCTGATAAACTTCAATAACTCTTTACTGCTGTACTGCAAGTTGGAGTGATATAACCCCCTCCCTTTCCCCCACCCAGCAGCCTAACAAAAGAACAATGAGAAGGTAACGAGATAACAGCCCCCTAACACAAGATAACAGCTGTCTGGTAGATCTAAGAACAGCACTCAATAGTAAAACCCATGTCCCACTGCGTACTATTAGTTACATTGAGAAGGAAAAACAACATCCTTGCCAGAAAGCAGTTCCCTCCTAAAGTGCTGGCACAAGTCACATAACCAGGGGCAGCTGGGAAATTGACAAAATGGCTAGCCACATGTCAGATTTCAAAACTGAATCTAAAAAAAAAATCTGTTTGCTCTTTTGAGAAATGGATTTCAGTGCAGAAGTCTACTGGAGCAGCACTATTAACTGATGCGTTTAAAAAAAAACATGTTTTCCCATGACAGTTTCCCTTTAATGGTAGATCTTTAAAACCCATTGCGGATAAATTACCACCAGAAGTCACGACTGCGATTGAGAAACTGCGTCTATACCAAATACAACACTAAAAATATTATAGATGCTACCGGCCCAGACGACACTCCATTTGAGCAAATGTTCACTAAATCAGACCGGACCACTCATGAAATAGCCAAAATATATAAACTGCTGATAACTCACACTCCAGCACCACTGAGCACATTCAAACAGAAATGGGAAACGGAATTGAATCATACCTTTACAGATGAAGAATGGGAGCTTATCGTGACAAAGTCATATACTTCCACTAAATGCGCTAGGCTACGAGAAAATAATTACAAAATGCTCTCCCACTGGTACAGAGTACCAAGCATGTTAACTAAAATCTTTCCAAACTTCTTGGATGAATGCTGGAGATGCGGCCAAGCTACTGGAACTCTAGCTCATATTATGTGGCATTGCCCGAACATACAACCATTCTGGAACCAAGTCAAACAATTAATACCCCGATTTACAGAGATGACTATACCAGACTCCGCTCCTTTTTTTTGTTGTTGCATTGTAACGAACTGTCCTCAACACAATATAAAAGTACACTCATCTCAACTCTAGTCTATCAAAGTCATTGATACCAGGATTTTGGAAATCTAAGGCCATTCCTACACTCAAAGACTGGGCACTTCAAGTGAGCGGAATTCGAGGAATCATCAGAATATCGTATTCTTACAATGGGATCTGATTGAAAGCCCCCTGACTGAGGAGGAGACCCCTGGCATCCAATTAATAATCATTAAAAACTGTCTTGCATTAATCAAAATTCACTCACTTTCCTAATTACCAAATCAACAGGTCTGGTTAAGGATGTCTGCCCATGTCGGTCTGCTTTCTCTCCTTTCTTTTTCCTCCTTTTGTTTTTCTTTTATCACACTGCTTCTACAAACCTAACATAAGATATGCACACACTAGAAGAGTTATTTGATGTCTAGAATAGGCGGAAAAAAAATAAAGTGTAACTGTTGCTTTAATCTTTCGTTCTGGAATTGATTTGTTGAATGCATTTCTTGTTTTGCATATAAAACTAATACCAAAATAAAAAAAATAAAAAAGAATACAAGCTAGTGATGGGCGAATTTATTCGTTTCGCGAATTTTTTCGCCAATTCGCGAATTTCGCTGGAAATTCACGAATTTTTCGGCGAAGCGAAACGGGTGAGATTCGCTCATCACTAAATACAACCACTTTATTAGACAATTTATGTTACCCTATAGAGATATGTCTCTACACATAGATTGTTTTGCAAGAATGCCAAGGAAACCCAAATTTTGGGATTCACGGATGGAGCTTCTACAGCTCCATCAGTGAATGTAACCTGTTTTTCTCAAGACCTTCGGTTTCCCTGAATTAAGGATCTTCCTGTGACTTGGATCTCCATACCTTTCATCAACTAAAAATTGTTTAAACATTACTAAAAAAATTATCTAAACATTAAATAAAACCAATTGGATCGCTTTGAATTATTTGATTAAAATGGAGTCTGTGGGAGATGGCATTCCCATAATTCTTAGTTTATGGATAATGAGTTTCCGTTGCATGTCTATGTTTGACTATGTGGATCAGTGTCCACCATGTTGTTCTGATTACAGAATGGTGCAGGAAAGGTCCACAATTTAAGACCAACCAATTACTTGCATCACACTTCCATGATCATCTGCCATAACGTTCTAAAGATTTGTCAAATATATGAGTTGGAAAGCAGAGAGAGAATATGTAAAAATGAATAAAATCAAGAATATTCAGAGCTTTTACAGATCTTCTGTGATGGCCTCAAGTTAACCAGAAATTTTACACATACTCTAGCAAACTCTGCTAATTCACTGGATTAAACTAGTCATGCTTCCCCATACCATATAATATTTAATATTTGCTTCTCCATATCAAGTGATAGATACATCATGAAAGTCTGAAAGCAATTCTTGAGCAATGCTATTTTACCCATAATGTTGTAGACATAATGACCAGTTTGCAAAGTTAAAGGAAAGGTATGTAGAAAATTCAGCCCCAACATATTACCAAATTGAGTTAGCATTATCGGTGGAAAAAATATGCTCAATTTCCCATTATTTATCAAGCCCTGTCCTTTTCTTTCTTACCAATTACATCCCCTATCATTTCCCAAACCTACAAACTGTTTTCAATCAACAGATTTCTTTATTATAGTGTGCAGCATGCTTGTTACTCCCTTCTATGTTGAATCCTTGATTGGACAAGCGGGTTTGAATTTAACATGGACTGTGATTGCACACATCAAATAAATTAAAGCTGCCAATCTCGCTTTGAAGAATCTTCTTTATGTAGTATGGCTGAAGAGCAACATGAGTGTATTTGTTTAGGGGCAAATGAAAGGGGTTGAATTCTCGATATGGAAACTCTCATTTCTTCACACATTATGGATTTCTCCTTTCACCATATATCTTCAGATACATTTCTGCCACTAGTCTCAATTGGCAAATTATTATTTGAAAAAGAAAAAAATAGCCCACATAGATTTTAACAAAATCCTATAGAAATGGCTGAAGAATTAAATCTTTAAATGGTCTGAAAAGCTTCATTGTGCAGCATACATTCTAATAAGAAGCCACCAATATGTATTGTTCTGCACAAATCACAATGACAGCTGTACTGTTGAAGGCAAGTCTTTAGCCTTGTCTAGGATACAGAATGCCTTTTCCATGATTTTATGATGGATGAGGTAGTCAAGCAATTTTAACCCAGTGTTATAGTAATTGGAGGTACTCACTGGTATAGATATTAGTGGATGTATTGAACTTCTCACATGTTCCCCCACATTAACGCCTTTCGGTTCCTTAAGGAACGTCATCAGGTAACGGTTCTTACAGAGATATGGACACCAGAAATTAAACCCATTATTACATCTTTCATAATATTGACTTTGAAAGCAACTTATAACTTTGCCATAAAGTATTTACACAAAACTTTTTCATTGTCTCTTTAGCCACATGCTCCTGTATAAGGGGGCTGCCATATTTGTGCAGCAGGAGTCCATTATCATTAGAAACTTTAACAGACTGGCTGAGATGGGACAGTCAGGTTGGTGAAACAGCCAGGTTTATAAACTTCAACTAACAATTTCTTACAAAAACAAACCTCTCGGAAAAAAAGATCAACATGTACATTTAACTTTTAATGTACATTTATATTTTAAAAAGTTGTTTTTTAGTGTCAGTATCACTTTAAGGAACCAAAACACTTTGATGTGGAGGAACAGGTGAGAAGTTCAATAAATCCACTGATATTTTTTATCTGTGAGTGCCTCCAATTTATACATTTATCCAGATATTTTATTTGGGAGACGCACCCAGAAATTGGTGTAATATTGTCTGTGTTGATACTTGGTGTGACTATATATATATATATATATATATATATATATATATATATATATATATATACACACAGTATATATATATATATACACACACTACTTCCTGAAAAAATCAGCACTCACGAAAAAGTCAAATTAAAAACGCCTGGGTGCAGGTTTGAAACATTTTAACACATACTCCAAAAACTGCACTGCTCGGGACTTATAAAAAATTTACGTATATTTTAATAGGAATTACACTGACGTTTCGGCTATGGCTGCAGCCTTTGAGAACGTGCTTTGAAAAAGGCTGCAGCCGCAGCCAAAACGTCAGTGTAATGCCTATTATAAAAAATTTACGTAGCAGTGCGGTTTTTGGAGTATTATGTATAAATAAATAAATATATATATATACTATAACAAACAAGGGAAAGTTGTGCTCACCTCTAATTTCTAAAACCATTAGGCGGGGGTGCAATGAGGCTGTGACCACAAAATACATATAGACAAATACAAGATCCTCTGCACTCAACCCATTATCAATATATTTAAGACATTGAGACATTTTGTGCATACAGCTACTAAAAAATGCCTTACCCTTTAAACAAAACAGGAATTGTTTGTCCATATATTGCAATATATTTACAAAAGGGACTAAGTTTTACCTGCAACTTACTTGCTGCGTTCAAAGTAGTCCCTTTTGTAAAATATTTAAAATGAAGTAATAGAATTCTTAATGAATCAGATGCAAGTTGAGCGTAGGACTGGCCAGATATGGGATGACTTTGACGTAGTTGGCCAGCTTAAATATATTGCAATATATGGACAAACAATCCCTTCTTTCTTTAAAGGGTAAGGCATTTTTCAGTAGCTGTATGCACAAAATGTCTCATTGTCTTAAATATATTGATAATGGGTTGAGTGAAGAAGATCTTGTATTTGTATGTGTGGGTGTGTAAATGGAGGATCAGCGCCCACTGTGATATGGTGAGAAACGTGTGAAATAATTTCATACTTTTTTCACCATATCATAGTGAGTGCTGATCCTCCATTTACATACTACTAAATTATTGATTGTGATCCTCTGGCTTTATCTTCGTTTTGAGTGCAGGCACTGTGGGACATAACCTTGCATCTTTCATCCAGTGCTGCACTGATGTTTTTTGGATTCTAAGTCTTGGGGAAAGCAAAAGAAGTGTCAAAGGATCTGCAGGAAAAGGATATAATAAAATATAAAAGGAATTGAGAATGCCAATCAGCAGTGTTCAAACTTTAATAAAGAAGTGGAAAATAAGAGGGTCTGTTGAAACCAAATAAAACAAAAAAATTTTGGCCACAACTGCCAAAAAATTTTTGGCATTCAAGTAAAAACCCACAAATAACTTCAGGTGAAATATAGGACTCTGAAATATAGGACAGTGGGGTGGCTGTTTCAAGATGCACAATAAGGAGACACTTGAAGAAAGATGGGCTGATTGGTCGAGTTGCCAGAAGAAAGCCATTACTACGCAAATGCCACAAAATATCCCACTGGCAATATGCCAAAGAGCACAGAGACAAGCCTCAAACCTTCTGGCACAAAGTCATTAGGAGTGATGAGACTAAGATTGATCTTTGACAACAACCATAAACGCCACATTTGGAAAGGAGTCAAAAAGGCCTATGATGAAAGGTACACCATTCCTACTGTGAAACATGGCAGTGGATTGTTGATGTTTGGGGGATGTGTGAGCTACTAAGGCACAGGAAATTTGATCAGTATTGATGGCAAAATGAATGCAGTAACTTATCAAAGAATACTGGAGGAAAATTTGCGCTCAGCACAGAAGCTGCGCATGGGACGTACTTGGACATTCCAACATGACAATGATCCAAAACACAAGGCCAAGTTGACCGGTCATTGGCTACAGCAAAGTGAAGGTTCTGGAGTGGTCATCTCAATCTCCTGACCACAATATCATTGAGCCACTCTGGAGAGACCTCAAACGTGCAATTCATGCAAGACAGCCCAAGAATTTACTGGAACTGGAGGCTTTTTGCCAGGAAGAATGGTCAGCTTTACTATCTGAGAAGATAAAGAGCCTCATCCACAACTACCACAAAAGACTTCAAGCTGTCATTGATGTTAAAGGGGACAATACACAGTAATAAGAGCTGGGGTATGTAAACTTTTGATCATGGGTAGTTTGCGTAGTGATTATGATTTAAAAAGAGTAAACACAGTTGTTTGACAATAAGTGGCTTCAGCCAACCTCTAACCATGAGTGAAAGAAAAGATTTTGTGTTATCATTCAACTATACATATATATATATATATATATATATAAATATATATATATATATATATATATATATATATATATATATATATATATATATATATATATATATATATATATATTCAGTACTTCAGTAAACTTTAAAAACACTAATTATACTTAAAACTCTATTTAACAACCTTGCTTGCCTAACAGGTACTCTACTTATCCCCAGTGTATATGTTTGCATTGTGATTTGACAGATAGTACCATAAAGGGTTTTTTATAGCTTGTTCTGCATAGTGAATAACTGGTAAACTTTACAAAATATAATTGTTTATAATTATTTATTTGATAAAAATTGTATTCCATTTATCCAAATAAAATAACATTTTGAAAATGACATCAAATGGCGATACAAGGATTTCAACTGAAGATATCATGCCCCACCCCCCAAATAAATGAAGTGAACAGTTCTTATGGTTACAGGATTAATGATGAACAATTTAAAAGACTGAACCTTATTTCCTCACAAATCAGGTAGCCCACAATTCCATCTTATGTATCAATTACATGTGACCTTTGAGCTTCAAACGGCTAAACCACAATCATTCCTTGGGAAATGTGTAGAAGTGTATGGGATTAAATGAGGCACGCAGTGTAATCAGGCTGACTGCTAGCTTTAATTTAAATTTCAAAGGGCCATCCTTGAATATAAATACAAATCATTGTATGGATTTTTAAAGGGGTGACTATTACTAGAGATAAATGCAATACATAAATAAATTTGTACCATACAACCATTACAAATGATGTAACTTAAAAAAGGGCATTTGGATTCAAATACTGTGTAGGACTAGCGGACTAGCGGACTAGCGGACACCCCCCCCCCCCCCCCCCCCCCCCCAAATAGCAAATATACTGTTTTTCTTTAAAATCCCTTGGGAAGCATCATGACATGCCATCTAGAAGACCAACCTCTTCACCAACCCACCCCCATATGCCATACCCTCACCTATAATTTACAGAAAGAGTGCCAAGAACTACTACAGCACTACAAAATAAGTTGGCGCTATAGAAATACAAGTTAATAACAATAACTGCTGTCAAATGTTTAATAACTCTCAAAATGTTTCTTAAGCTGACATGATGGCTTTATGACACAATAATGTATGTTTTTATATTTACTAAAACCAATATAAGGAAAAAAAATCTACTGCCTTCTTTGTAAAGCATAACTTCTGCTCTGCATTTCTTCTATTTCACTGGCTTGTGTGTCAGTAAGCAATAAAAAAAGTCCAATATAGATTTTCTAATTTTCTTCCCCATAAGTGTCCTAATGGCTATACAAACGACTATTTGCCATATTTTTCTATTGCCCACAGGGCAGCTCAAACTAGTAAATATGTTCCACTTTGATAAGTACGGAGAGAAATGCATTAGATTGCTCCAATGAAATGTACATTGGGTTCCATGTGCATGAATTCAAGGAATGGGCACATGCTAGCAATCAATAGGCAATTCCATCAGTTATAAGACACAGGAAGCCTTTCCCTGTCTTTGGAATATACTCTAGAAAATTACGGAAGCTTTGCCCTGAACATGAAATTGTGTAGTACAGGTCTGTGTTCCCTGATACATGGCAGGGAATGTCAATTTATTTCCAACAATGTCAATATGGTATATAATAATATGGGCTCCTGTAGTGAATTTCGGTCTTCAAGCGATACATATCCCATGTATTGTCTAGAAAGCTCTTTTTTTTTAGGGGAACTATCACAAAAATTTAAATATTAGCTTCAGCATACTGAAATAAGAAACTTTCTAAGTACAAATCAATTAAAAATTCTGAACATTTCTGAAATAATCAAGTTTATCTTCACTATTCCTCTCTCAGCACCTGTTTCTCCTCATTCTGTCTTCATTCAGGAGTTTGGTGTCAGATGAATGATTCAATATATTTTATAGAGGGGGCTCCTTTTGCCTAGAAGATGCATTAGAGCTCACGCTATTATTATCATCAGACATTAGGAGTCATGGTCTCTCCAACAGACCTCCATATCCACCCATATATCACATAGCACAACAAGCTTTATAGGGCATGTTAACAAACTGGGCCGCCATGAGAAATCATGGGGCCTCATACAACAAAATTTCTCAAGGCCCCCTGGGACCAGCCCACCTCAGCCACCAAGCCCCACCCAGATCATGCCCATTCCACACCACAGTTAAAAGACCACATAGACATCAGTGCTAGAAAAGTTAACCCACCCCCACAAGTTATAAAAAGCTATTGATGGTCAGGGCCCCCTTATAAGTTAAAAAAGATTGTAGAGTCAGAGCCCCCCATAAAAGTTTTTTTTTTTTACAAAATTGGTGGTCAGGGCCACCCTAAAAAATAATTAGTGACCAGGGCCCCCTTATAAGTTAAAAAACCATTGGCACCAGGGCCCCCCAAACTTTTATTAAAAAAAAAACCATTGGTGCCAAGGCCTCCCTTACAGATTAAAAAAAACTTGGGGCCCCAAAGAATATTTATTTAAAAAAATCCTTGGCACCACAGCCCCCCTTACAAATATAAAAAATAATTGGGCCCCCAGAAAATATATATAAAAAAAAAAACTGGTGGCAGGGGCCCATAGAGTATTAAAAATAATACCCTGGTGGCCAGGGGATTAAAAGAAAAAAACCCACATTGGTGTTCAGTAGAATTGAACTTGTGGCTTCAGGATTTCGCCTCCTTTCGTGACATAGGGCCTTTTTCGCCGCTTAAGAACTTCAAATTACGTCTCCTTTCGTGACATAGGGTCTTTTTTGCTGCTTTGGGACTTCAACTGTTCGGCTTTTTCAGCACTTCCGCATTTAGCTGTTCGGGACTTTGGAAGGGAGGTACAGATTCGGTACTGTCAAGGGGGGGTGTGGCTCTTTCAAAAACCCCTGTACCCCCTGATGGCCCTGTTAAACTATACCTATTAACAATCTGTTAAAATGTAGAAGATAGATATAAAATGGAAATGGGATAAGGAAAAAACATTTTGTGAAACATTAGCTGTAGATTGTGAAAATGTCCTTGCACTATGTACCCTGTAAGTATACCAATAAAAGCAGAGTTGGAAAAAAAAAAATCACCAAACATCAGGTCTCTCTACAGAATTTGTGCAAAAGGCAGTCATTTTTTTAGATTTTGCTTGTACTGTACTCATCATGTATGTGTCCCCTTTAAAAGGAGGTATGGCAGTGAGATATAATAGCTCTGTGCTTACATACACTTCTGCAGGACATTTAACCAGAACTAAATGATCCATATACTGAGGAACAAAATATTTCATAATTAGCAGAATTCCTATGAATTTCATGTGTTTACCTCTCCTTTAATAAAATGAGGTAGTGCTTTAGAATAATAAAATAAAAACCAGTGGAGGCTTCTGTTGCCTTTTAACTTGTCTTTTACTTTCATGAACAGATTTTTTTTGCTTCAGTGATCCCCTTTCCCAGCAAAAGAGGAAAATGCATAGCACTATGTAGCAAAGAAACTACACCTCTATTGAGTAAATAAATGTAGTGATGTCTGTCACTTTTAGTCATATTTGTATGTCTTACTGATCACTCATTGAGGAAATCAGCAAGTGTCAAGTGAAATGGAGATACCATGTTACGTCTTATGTCAAAATAATTACACAATTATATTCTGAGCTAAATTATTTAAGATATGGAAACATTCTGATAAGTATTTGACAGCCAGGATTTTAGCAGAGATAAACCACGTTAACAATAATCTCTATTAACATAGTTATTTACTTCGTTTCTAATTCAATAGTTGTTAAAAGATCATTTATAACAAATGCCCCAATTATTGCAAATATCTTTATACAGATCGTGCAAAGAAGAATGCTCAAAGGCTTTAAATAAACAGTTAAGTAAATAATAAATTGCTTTAAAGTGAAAACTGGTGATTATTGAAGCAGTGGTAAAATCAAAATTGGTGTGAAGATGATACAGGCGTTTTATTGATGCCATTTTATTGATTGAGCATATTAATGTTTTACATTTTTTTATTATAGCACATTCTTTAACATTGGAGAGGAGACCTGTTAGAACATAAACCTATATGGATAAAGAAAGAGTGACATAAAACTTTGTTGATCTAAAGTTGAACAGAGCCAAGGTAGTGCACCACCAAAGGTGGCTATACATTGGCCAATCCCAACGGTACCCAATCTATTGGTCTGCAGGCCAAACAGGGGGCATTTGGGCTGATATACATATATGCTCATTTAAAATATATACTTTTTTTAAAACGACAGGAAGTGAGAAATAGCCGTGTCTCCTCTTTACTTCCTCACAGGACTGGACTGAGAATCAAAATAGGCCCTGACATTTCAGGTACACAGAGGCCCAATCAGCTCACATAGAGGCCCAAACAGTCCCCACCAGCCCACTTAATACTGACTTTCTATGGCACCTTATAGCAGCCCATCTGGCATTTGCCCTAACCCACAGATTGCCAGCCCGGGACTCAAGGGGCCCTGTTTTACAAAAGCTTACAGTATGGGTAACATTTAGAATAATCAATATCAGCCAAATGGTTCTATCGCCATACTAACCACCAACATAAAACATGCATTGCCTAGAGCAGTGATCCCCAACCAGTAGCTCGCGAGCAACATGTTGCTCTCCAACCCCTTGGATGTTGCTCCCAGTGGCCTCAAAGCAAGTGCTTATTTTTGAATTACTGGCTTAGAGGCAAGTTTTAGTTGCATAAAAACCAAGTGTACTGCCAAACATTCTCTCCTGTAGGCTGCCAGTCCATATAGGGGCTACTAAAAAGCCAATCAGAGCTCTTATTTGACATCCACATGGACTTTTTCATGCTTGTGTTGCTCTCCAACTCTTTTTTAAATTTAAATGTGACTCACAAGCAAAAAAGGTTGGGGACCCCTGGCCTAGAAGATGCTGTAAAAATCTTTACCAAACAAACATCACACTCAAAGGGCATGTTTACTAACACTGGAGATAACTGGAGAGATTTTTTGAGATGTTGCCCATAGCAACTTATAAAATCATTGCTTTTGTTTTCTAACTTATAGGTGGCTGTTCAAATCTAATTGCAGATCGGTTGCCATGAGCAACATCTCCAGAAATCTCTCCAGATATTTATATCCAATACTAGCAAACATGCCCCGAAGGGCCATACACTGCCCAATAAAAGCTTCCGACAGACTGAGTCGGCAGCTTATTGGCGTGCGTGGGGCCCTCCGATATCTGGCCAAATGTCAGGGCAGGATTAAAAATCCTGTCGGATCGCGGCCGCATCTGTACGTTGATCCGACCACCCGTATGTGTGCTGTTATGATTAGATCGTTGGGCCCTAGTTTCAGGAGTAGTGTGAAAAACAGATACGTTTTTAGATCATATTTATGCAGATACATTGAAAATTAGAAATGCCTCACATACTTTTAGCACCAGTGTGTTGCCGTGTGTTTTATCAAATTTAAATGGGTGCATCATATTTGTATCAATTCCTTTTGCTCATAAAGGGGAAAAGATCGGCAACAACAAATTCCCAACATTTTCTCACTGTTGCTTTCCCATAGAAAATCTACAGTTTCTGTAATTGCATCATGTGAAATTTCCCTTACTGGTTTAGAGAACAGTAGATATATGATAGATAACAGGTATGACCACCTCACTGTCAGATTATAGCTGCTATAATGTATGAAGCCTGGCTGTCAGTTTTAAACTGAGAAGCTAGTTTTTCAAAAGGAGAAATTGTTACCTCTCTCTTGTTCAGAAACAACTTTCTCCAGTGCATAATCCCAGTCAAAAATTAATCGATAGAAACAAAGCTAAAGGTTCAAGGCCTTTTCTGGATACTGCAAAAAGAAGGGGAGAAAAATCAATATAGCGACTTGGTACAATTGCAACATTGTAAAAAATAAATCTTCGGACTACAATAATGTATTTTTACATGCTAGAACTCCAGTACAGGTATGAGATCCATTATCCAGAAAGCTTGGGACTGATTTGTTGGCTACACTACTCTCAAAAGTGTTATTGAGTTTTAATGCAAGATGACCATCTTCTTGATACATTTATCAAGATATCATAACAGAAATATTTGACAACTGGTCATATTAAGAAACAAAAACCTCATAAATTGTCAATATTTTTTGGGAGATATTAAGTCAGTATATGGCGGTCAACCAATACTTGGCTCGGTGGATATTTGCCTAAGAACTTCCCTGCACATGTATTGCAGAACAATAAATATTTCCCCCTTTTGGAATTGCGCATGCATCAGTGCATGAAGAACGGTGATTTTAAACTATAAGCCAGTAATTATTTAGTAGCCTTGGTCTAGACCAAAACTTATTATTAATAACAATGTTTAAATAATTTCCTCGTTTGCTGTTTCAGCAAAGATTTAAATTTTATTTTATTCGTTGGTCGAAGTACTTCCCCTTTTTATTCGACCACCTAGTTCGCCAGATCAAAGCTACTGAATTGGGTATCATTATTTTTGATCGAATAAAAAATCTCATAAATTGAAAAAATCGTTCAAATCGAATAAAAAAAAATCCGATCAATCGAAAAAGTCGTTCAAATCGATTTTTACTATTTGATCGTTCGACCAATCGAATTGCGGTAAAATACATCAAATTCGATATTCACATGTACTATTCACATGTAGAATTCAAATTTTTTTCAATTCAAAATTGGACCATTGATAAATCTGCCCCTTAGTGTAAGGATTCTTTATTTATTCAGTTTGCAGGTTTCTTACCGTCTTCCTAGTCCAACTGCAATAAAAAAAAATATCAAGCTATTCAGTAGATAGTGTAGTAGGGATAAAAGGAACAAGCATAAACTGCAATTACCCCGCAGCTTAAGTTCCCTCTAGAATTCTGTCTCATCTGCACAGTAATGTCAAGCAATAGAAGACACAAAGATATTGACTGGTTGCTAAGCAAACAGAAGAAAAGTAAGATATCAAGTGGATATTGGTTATTTACTGGAGAAAGTCACTAAATACCCTCCAGAGATAGGAACACTGAAGAATGAAAGGTACAATGAAGAATGAAAGGTACAACCTCAATGACTGAATAACGGATTGTTCTGGTTTAGTGGTTTTGCTAGGGAAAATCCAGACACTGCTGCAATGATTAGCCATTATTCTGGTGCTGCCAAACGAACTACAGCAAAGCAGATCCATATCTGGAATTAACTCCATGAGAATGTAAGAGGCTGTTTTACTGGTTTAGGTGGTAGTATCTGAACCACATGTAAATACGTAGTTGAAGAGATCAGCCTGGCTACAAGATGCTTTTGTGAAACATTTTAGTAGAATGGCTAATGCATATGAACTATAAAAATTACTCCAATTAGAGGAGGAACATTAAGGGGCCAATTTACGAAATTCACGTGAAATGATCGAAGTTCGGTAATACAAATTTTTCGTAAAATCGGATATTCTAATTTGGCCTCTTCGATCATCGAATTATCGAATGATTGGATATTCGATAATTCGATGGAATCAAAAAATTTTAAATTATTCGAATTGCAATTGAAGCCTATGGGAACCCCCCCATAGGCTTCTGAGAATAAGTCCTGCTCGAATACCATTCGTACGATCGAAATGTTCGATCGTTCAAATCGTACTAATTTTTCGGATGCTCAAAGGAAATTTTACGATTTTGTGAAATCGCACGATCGGTATCCGATCGTACGAATTCATCTAGAAATCGAATATCGAGCAAAATGATAGCCTAAAACAATTCGATCAGCATTTGATGGTAGAATGCTTATAGAATTTCGGATAGGATTGAGCAAATTTTCGGGAATAATAGTAAATTTGCCCCTAAGTATAAATCCCAATCCAAGCAAAGTGTCATAGTTGCATAGTTATATCAGGTTGAAAAAAGACAAAGTCCATCAAGTTCAACCTCTCCAAATAAAAACCCAGCATCCATACACACACCCGCCATACTTTCACATTAATTATACAGTATATATATACCCATATCTATACTATAGAGTTTAGCATCACAATAGCCTTTGATATTATGCCTGTCCAAGAAATCATCCAATCCACTAAACAGAATCAGCCATCACAACATTACCCGGCTGTGCATTCCACAACCTCACTGTGAAGAACCACCTATGTTGCTTCAAATGAAAGTCCTTTTCTTCTAGTCTCTGGTACAGTGCTCCTCTTTATGGGTAAAACGGTCCCCTGATATTTGTCTATAGTGTTCTCTAATGTATTTGTAAAGTGTAATCATGTTTCCCCAGAGGAAAAAAAAACAACCCCAACGTGGACAGTCTACCCTCATAATTTAATCCATCCCTCTAATCAGTTTAGATGTCATGTCTCCGTACTCTCTCCAGCTCATTTATATCCCTCTGGAGTATATCTGGAGTATATCCTTTGGACTGGAGTCCAAAACTGAACTGCATACACCAGGCGAGACCTTAACAGGTAGAGACATAATTATGTTTTCATCCCTTGAGTTAATGCCCTTTTTTATGCAAGACAGAACCCTATTTGCTTTAGTAGCTACAGAATGACACTGCCCAGAATTAGACAACTTGTCTATAAAAACCCCAAGATCCTTCTCACTCAAGGAAACTCTCAACACACGGCCATTTAGTGTATAACTTGCATTTATATTATTTTTGCCAAAGTGCATAACCTTGCATTTATCAACATTGAACCTCATTTTCCAGTTTGCTGCCCAGTTTCCCAACTTAGACAAATCACTCTGCAAAGTGGCAGCATCCTGCATGGAACCTATAGTTCTGCACAATTTAGTATCATCTGCAAAAATAGAAACTGTACTTTCAATGCCCACATCCAGGTCATTAATAAACAAGTTGAAAAGCAAGGGACCTAGTACCAAGCCCTGTGGTACTCCATTAAGAACACTGGCCAATAAGAAAATATTCAATTTACCACCACTCTTTGTAGTCTATATCTTTTAGCCAGTTCTCTATCCAGGCACAAATACTATGTTCCAGGCCAACATTCCTTAATTTAACCAAAAATAAAAAAAAACAAATTACAAAAAGTATTGTTGAAGTGATACCTATATTGACTAACAATAAAAATACATTGCAAGCTTTAAGAGCACCAAGGCCCCTTCGTCAGGCAAAATACAAATTAATTTTTTTGTTTTGTGCTTAATTTAACCTTCTGTGTGGCACTGTATCAAATGCTTTAGCAAAGTATAAGTAAATTACATCCACTGCCATCCCAGAATCAAGGTCATTAATGTGTAATGTTTCATAATGCTCAACAGAAATTCAATGGCCCCAATGTACAATAAAGATTTAGAGCAGCACAAAAGTAACAATCTCTCATAACTAACCAGTCATTGGTCTTGATTGCTCATGTAATAGCAAATAACTGGTATAGGTTTTTTTGGCATGGGAAAAACAGCACCTATGTTAGTAAAGATAAGGGTGCTTAATGTTTTATGAGTAGTACTTACTAAATGGACTGGAAAAACTTGCCAACAAGTATCCAACAGTCACAAAAGGGCAAACTATACGGGAAATTCATCCCGGTAATAAAGAATATGACTGTATTAAGAAATACATTACATACCACACCCCCACAAAATATCTATCATTTACTTTAAACAAAATTCTTAAAGGACACTACAGGTATTTTACATTGTGAGCTATTTTGGGCACCTTTTTTATCGGTAACAGGTCTCTATGTTTGTAATACTGCATGTTCTTTGTAAAAACCCATTTATATTACAGTTCTGCTGAATATGTTGACACATTTTAAATACAAGGTAATAATAATAATGTACAAGGGTGCAAGGAGAAAAAACACAGATGCACTGCTATGGAGCTTCCCATGCCTATAGACTTTTACATGCATGTACTACTAATACATTCTCCCATAAGGCATCATGGGCAGAGACATGTTAATCACTCCTGTGTGTCCCTTTGGCCAACTATGCATCCAGAACCGCTAGTTTTATAGCACATATAGAACCTAAATGTTCAGAGCCTTATATCCAAACTTGCAGACAGTCTGTTTCAATCTTGTTAGATCTCATCAGTGCCAGATATTGGAACATGGCTTCTGAGGGGTGTAGGACTTGGAGAGAAGCGAAATAGAAAACCGAACCTGGATAGGGTCAGATAGGCTAAAAGGAACCTAAACAAGATCGAAACGGGCTGTCTGAAAGTTTGGATATATGGGGGTAGATTTATCAATGAGTTTAGTTAAGAGTGAAGTTCCGCCAATAGAGGGAAATTCCGCAGCTCTTCATTAATTTCGATGGGAAATTTCACTTTCACCCATTGATAAATACGCCTTTCAAAATCCCATAGAAATTCATTGAGAGCTGCGGAATTTCCCTCTAGTGGCGGAACTTCACTCTATGATAAATTTCCCCCATAGTTGGCCAAAGGGACATAGGAGTGATTTGCATGTCTCCGCCCATGATGCCTTATGGGAGTATTAGAACCCTTATTTTGGGTAGTTAGACAGTGCTATGTGTATGGCAGGAGACAAGTAAATACCGTCTGATTTCAAAGGGTTCACAGTGCATGTAATTGCTTGTGAAGGACTATTTGGCTCCTTTAAAGGAACAGTTTAAAGTAAAAATAAAAACTGGATAAATAGATAGGCTGTGCAAAATAAAACGTGTTTCCAATATAGTTAGTCAGGGAAAATGCAAACTATAAAGGCTGGAGTGACTGGATGTCTAAAATAATAGCCAGAATCCAAATTCCTGCTTTTCAGCTCTTTAACTTTGAGTTAGTCAGCAACTTGAAGTGGAGACACATGGGACATAACTGTTCAGTGAGTTTGCCATTGATCCTCAGCATTCAGCTCAGATTCAGAAGCAACAGTTATGGCCCATGTGGCCCCCCCTCAAGTCACTGATTGGTTACTGCCTTGTCACCAGGGTAACCAGTCAATGGAAAACAAGAGAGCTGAAAAGCAGGAAGTTGGATTCTGGCTATTATGTCACACATCCAGTCACTCCAGCCTTTAAACATGACATTTTTGGCTAACTAACTATATTAAAAACATTTTTTTAATTTGCACTGCCTATCCATTTACCCAGTTTTTATTTTTATTCTGAACAATTCCTTTAAGCCCATCTCACCCTAAACAGGTTAGGTTTTCTATAACAAAAAAATGTCTGATAAAGACATTGATAAAATAAAAACTCTAATATCCTGCAGTGTCCTCAGTGCCCCAATAGTCCCACGCTCCTCCTTAGAAAGCATGAAGAACGGACTAGAGTAATTTGAGCTTGTAAAATCTTAACTGAAAGGATTCTTCATGCGTCACTGGTTGTATTTTCTGGCATAATGATCAGTTTGTGTTTTACCCATCCTCTAATTTACATTATTGACAGGGAAGCTACAATGGGCTTCTATGTGCATTGCTTTGCACTCCATTATTTGATGTAAGGTTCATTATTTAGGGAACCCATTTTATAGAGATATGGGATCTGTCATCCAGAATGCTCAGGACCTAGAGTTTTACAGATAAGGGCTCATCCAGAGAAGATTCGAGGAGATTCGTCGCCTGGCGACAAAACGCCACGTCTTTGAGGCGACTAATCTCCTTGAATGGCTTGCTCATATCTTGCTAAAGTCGCCGGCATCTATTCACACGCGGTGACGCGATTTTCAAAGTCGCTCCAAATTGCCTCGTGATCAAGTACAAGCTACCATTTTATTATTAAAGAGAAAAAATTTTTTTTTGAAAATTTGGATTATTTCATTATAATTGAGTCTATGGGAGACGGGCATTCCGTAATTCGGAGCTTTCTGGATAACAGGTTTCCGGATAAGGCATACCATACCAGTACAAGGTACTGTTTTATTATCACAGAGAAAAAAGGAAATCATTTTTAAATACGGAATTATTTTGATTAAAATGGAGTATATAGGAGATGGTTTTCTGTGAATTCAAAGCTTTCTGAATAATAGGTTTCCAGAAAATAGATCCCATACCTGCAGAGAAAAAAACCCCAAAAAAATAGCGAGACAAAAAAAAAAAAAGATATCCTTCAAGTGATCACTGTGACAAATATGTATTGCAGGTATGGGAAATGTTATCAAGAATGCTCTGGTTTTCCAGATAAAGGATATTTCTGTAATTTGGACCTTAAAGGGGTTGTTCACCTTTGAGATAACTTTTAGTATGATGTAGAGAGCGACATTTTGAGATAATTTGCAATTGGTTTTAATTTTTTATTATTTACGGTTTTTGAGTTATTTTGCTTTTTATTTAGCAGCTCTTCAATTTGAATTTTAAGCAGTCTTGTAACTAGGGCCCAAATTACCCTAGCAACCATGCATTGATTTGAATAAGAGACTGGAATGTGAATAGGAGAGAGTCTGAATAGAAGGATCAGCAATAAAAAGTAGCAATAACAATACATTTGTAGCCTTACAGAGCATTTGTTTTTTTAGAAGGGGACGGCGACGCCCATTTGAAAGTTGCAAGGAATCAGACAAAAAGACAAATAACTATAAAACTATAACAAATAAATTATAAAAACCAATTGAAAAGTTGCTTTGAATTGCATTCTATAACATAATAAAAGTTACCGTAAAGGTGAACCACCCCTTTAATCCCTTAAATCTGCTAAAAATCCTTTAAACATTAAATAAGCCCAATAGGATTTATTGCCACTAATAAGGATTAATTATATCTCAACTAAAATAAAGTACAATGTACTGTATTGTTATTACAGAGAAAAAGAAAAGATGTTTTACATTTTTTAATTATTCAAATAAAATGGGTTCTATGGGAGACACCCTTCCTGTAAATCATGCTTTTTGGATAATGTGTTTAGGGATAATGGATTCCATACCTGTATGTCCAAAGTACTGTAAATTATTATTATTTTTTAACACTTCTTATCTCTTATCCATGTGCATTTTTTTTATTTATTTTCTTACTAACTCTTATTTGAAACGAAATTGTGTTCAGGTGTAATCAAAGCATTCGCTAGACATTTTTTCAATAAAAACACACCTTCATTCGAACTGAACAAGGCCCTTTGTATGAATCTGAAGCAAATCACTCATTGTATTGACGGACACATATTTATACATATATTGCTATAAATGTATTTTTAGAAAACCTTGATTGCCGTTGGGGGAGGGGAGGAGTGAAATGAGGGATAGCGATTAAGTTATTTGTTTAGTTGTTAAGATTCAGCAATAATTGCGGGTACACATCTCAGTGACTGCACACATGCAGCAGGTTGAATAGAACACTGAAATTACCTCCCCCATAATAGTTTGTTTTGATAATGTATTGTGTGTCGAGATGATGAGAAACAGTTGCTGTCAATTTGATTAGCCATTATATTTTTATGTTAATTGCCATTATTGGGTCCATTCTGTTTCGTGTCACCATAGAAGCAATACAATGTTAGCATAAATAACAAATTGGAGCAAATTAGGAAGATATATTTTTGCCAATTCATTTTAATTGCCCCCGAGTCCTTCCGTTGGTTAACGCAGCTGTTGACCCATAATAAGCGCTAGGTCAATAAATCTGCTTGTCAATTCAGAAATGCAAAGTGCTGTGGTGCTGGTAATGGATATACAACCTCTGCCAGCCAACTCAAGCAAACAAATGGCAAGTTAGATGAAGAAATAAAACATTAGATACCGAGTTGAGCGACCTTATATTACTGAATGGGCTAATTGAAAGTCACTGCCTTAATGGACGGGTGGGGGTGAGGATTGGTCTCTTTCTAAATAAATGAACACCTTGGTATATTTTGACAATGGCATCACTGACGGAAACAAAAGAACATGTTTTATGATCACTGCGATAATACTGTATAAATAAGGAAATTGTATGGCTGTTTTTGCTTGTGAAATGCCTACAACTGACTTTCCATCCCAGCAGGGTGTGTAACTTAAATTAAAAAGAAAACAAAGAATTTTGATGTATGTATTCTTTCTGATAGAAAATAAAGACATTCATCTGGTAATGAATTTATCACTTACAAGTTACTGCAATGGGAGTATGCAATTACATAGCAGAAAAAGGATATGCTGCAACTTTATTCTGTAATTTCTTTTTAAAGCATACTGTGATTTTGACTGGGTGGAAAAACAACCCCCCAAACACCTACCCCCATATGCAATAAAAGGCACTAAATTTGCCCAAAAGCAACACCAAATCCCAAAACAACCAATCGGCAGGTAGATTTTACTGGTCACCTGTTTAAAAGCAAACATCTTATTGGTTACTATGTGTTACTACTCGTGGGCAAAATATGTGCCTTTTACTACATAACCCTCCATATGTGTATGCAGTTACCACATTTATAAATATGTTGTTAGAGCGAATACGAAGCAGTAATGGATGATAGTCTGCCATCAGCTTATGGCACAAAAGGCAGTTACAGGTGTTCTTCCAAAACTGTCCATTATACTTCCGGGTGACTAACGGCAACTGCCTGATACTGCACTTCATGTGTTATTGTCCTGAAACTGCAGTCATGCTCATTTTCAGGCAAAGTTTACCTTTGCATTTACTTTTTAAACCTTTGACTTTTGAATTTGCTTTTTTTTTTTTTTTTTTAAATGTGATTTCAAATAGTACAGGTATGGGAACTGCTAAGGAAGGGGTGATATCACTCCAACTTGCAGTACAGTAGTAAAGAGTGACTGAAGTTTATCAGAGCACAAGACACATGACTGGGGGCAGCTGGGAAATTGAAAATATGTCTAGCCCCATGAAATATTAAAAAAACTGTTTGCTCTTTTGAGAAATTGATTTCAGCGCAGAATTCTGCTGAAGCAGCACTATTAATAGATACACCCCCCCCCCATGACAGTGTCCCTTTAAATAAACCCTAAAGGCTGGTTTAGCCTCCAATAAGGATTAATTATCTCAAGTACAAGGTACTGTTTTATTATTATTGAGAAAAAGGAAATAATGTTATCAAATTTGGATTATTTGGATAAAATGGAGTTCATGGGAGATGGCCTTTCTGAAATTTGAAGCTTTCCAGATACAGGTTAGGGACATGTTATCCAGAATGCTTGGAAATTGGGGTTTTCCAGATAATTAATCTTTCCATAAATTGGATCTTCGAATCTTAAGTCTACTGGAAACCCATGTAAACATTATATAGACCCAATGAACTGGTTTTGCTTCCAATAAGGATTAATTAAAATGGACTTGGGAGACAGCCTTTCTGTAATTTGGAGATTTCTGGATAATGGGTTTCCTGGATCCTATACCTGTAATGGGTGTCCAGATAACAGATCTCATACCTGTATCTGGTTGTAGTGTCAATGAGGACAGCAACAATTCATTCATTCATTCATTATCCACTTTGGCTTCCTAACTGCTGCGTGGTTGCTAGAGTAGGTCTGACCCAAGCAACCAGATTGCCATTACAATTCTAAACTCAATGGCTTTATAATAAAATAAATAATTCATAAAGTACATAAAATAATAAATGGAGACCACTTGCTAATTGACTTGTAATACAATGGTCTATATAATTCTGAATGGACTTTGACTGACACCTTTAACACCAAATGGAGTTAAGCCTTTTCTCCTATAGCATTAGATAAGGAAACATAAAAGAAATTGCAACCTTGAGTAATATTAGGTTGTCTGGAAATGTATAATTCCCTATTTAGATGCTGAAAATAAGTATTGGTAAATAATTGGTAAGTAATTTAATATGACTGTGAAAGATCCTTTAATGGCTTACAGGAATAAAAATGGAAAGGTATAATAGTGAATTAACTTTGACATATACAGAAAAGCAGAATATAATAGAGGAAGGGTTAAAGAAGCAGAGAACGGATTTAATATTACAGTGGAAATAAGAGGAGAGAGTAATATGTAATAAATCAAATATTAAGGATATAGGATCCAGATCAAGAAAGTTCTGAATTACAGGAAGGTCATCTTCCATAGACTCGATTTTAATTTTATTTTTAACCTTTTTCTCTGTACAGTTTAAGTAGCTTGTACTTAATCCTAACTAAGATATAACTAATAGTTATTGGTGGGAAAACCAATGTTTAAATGATTTTTAGCCGACTTAAAGGTATCAGGTTCTAAATTATGGAAAGACCACCTTATCTGGAAAACCCCAGGTCTGAATAATAGGTCCCATACCTGTACTATTTTGATCACTCCTGGTCCTTGGCCTGTACTTTATTTTTATAGAGACATGAATACCCAAAAATCCAACATCCAGTGAGCAAGTGATGGAAATGATGACATTGTTAATGTGGCCATACAAGGGATGATAAAAGCTGCTGGCTTCAGTAAGTGGTGGGCTTGCCCAAATGATATCAAGATAAAAATAGGGCAGATATCAATAGGGCAAGCTTAATTTTCCCATATGAAAAAGGCACTAACTAGTCCCAGGAATGACGTGTAGGGGTAAATGTTAGGGGCATGGGGGCTAAATTATGACATGAAAACTCAGGGATAAAACAACATGGTGACATAGGTCAGAGATTTTGTGTGCGTGGGCTACAGAAGAACAAGGGCATTTTTTACTATGAAGCAAGGTGATGGCAAATAGACACCTAAGTATCTAGGAGACAAATTTCTGTTCTTTTAAGGCAAATAAACTCTCTCAGTGGAGATCACTCAACTGCGCTTTCATAACTAGGGAGGTTGTAAGTGGCAGGTTGGTACTTTTTAACAATCCTAACTGCAGAACACTAATGCTGACTATGTTTGGCACAATTGTTTCCTAATCTAAGGAGTAAAGTTGGCTATAGATGTGCAGATTTTATCCTCATGTCTAATGAGTGATCATGCTTTTCAATTTCCAGGCCTACAACCATTCAGATTAAATAAAGTAATAAAAAGAACAAATCAGATGATGTTGTGACCATTGAAAGACGAGGCCCGGGCCTAGGGAGGCACTATTTTAGGGGTGGCATGTTGCCCAGTCACATTCTTATTTTTGTAAAAAGTATTGGGGATCACGCTCTGCCAGCGTCCACAAGGCAGACTGCGCATGCGCAAGGGTAGGTGGGCACGCTCGAGAGGGAATTTCACCCTCTGGCCTTGAGGCTGCACTCCACCATTGTCAAGGAGGCAGACTGTGCTCGTGAGAGGAGGTGGATGCACTCGGGAGGGAGTTTCACCCTCTGGCCTAGGAGGAGCCGAAACAGATATTCGGCTCTGGTTATGTCCGACAAATAGTAGCGACAGTTACAGTCAATTAGGCGATACTTGCAGAGATAATGTCATCAGCCGACTGAAATCTTCTAACCTGCCTAAGTGACCCATTGCCATGGTACCAAAAATGTCAGGGCGATCCACATGGTGCACAAATCATCTCTGCATCTATGGCCAGCTTTAGGATATATAATATTTATGTCAAAGAAGATGGACATAAAAAAAAAAAATAGAGAAAAGTAAAGAAAGCAAGAAAGAAACTGCAATAGCAAGCAGGAAAGAAAAGGTAACATAAGTAATGATGAAATGTGCATAGACATTGTTACCTGTGATTTATATTAAGATATAGATTTACATTAAAATAGTGAATAAAGTATCCACACCTCTTATAAAATATAAGGATATTATAAGATACAGAGGTGTTTCATGTCCATATAAAAACAAGAGGCCGAAGGCGGAGTGCTTTTATACATGCCCTGGACTCCGAGGTGACTTCTAATATACTCATATTTTGCAACAGGGGGTACTTTTAATTAGTATAATACACAACTTAGTGAGTCATGTGAAAAAAATTACCAAGCTCTGATTATAACCAATGGCATTACTAAGCACTGTTTATAAGTACAGGTTAAGTACAGGTATTGGATCAGTTATGCAGAAAGTTCTGAATTACAGAAAAGGCCATCTCCCATAGACTCCATTATAATCAAATAATCCAAAATGTTAAAAATGATTTCCCCCTGTAGTAATAAAACAGTACCTTGTACTTGACCCCAGTTAAGATATAATTATTCCTGATTGGAAGACAAACAAGCCTATTGGGTTTATTTAATGCTTACACGATTTTCGAGTAGAATTAAGGTGTGAAGATCCAAATTATAGAAATAACCATTATCCAGAAAGCCCCAGGTCCCACTGATTCTAGATAATAGGTCCCATATCTGTATATAATTTACAGGATAATCATGGCTCTTGTGTATTATATACATATACTACACTGCACACATACATACCCACACACACTGCTCTGATGTTGCATTTAAAGACATCAATTAATGTGTTCATTCATTAAAATGTAACCTTCTTTTGTTAATTACATTCCCTGTAACATAAACCGTTTTTTAAGCTATCCTGATGCAGAAGAACTCCCAACAGGGCAGAAAATAAGAAAAACCTCATATGAACTTAGGTGTGATAATCAGCCAAATGTTCATTATACTGTAGAAGTGCCGCTTTGGCTAATGAAATTCACCTACTAATTCACTATTAAGTAGGAACAGCCTATATTGTTTTACATTTCAGCATTTATTTGGTCTTTAAAGGACAAGGAAAGTGTAAAATAGAATAGGGCTAGAAATGCTGTATTTTGTATACTAAACATAAACATGAACTTACTGCACCACAAGCCTAATCAAACAAATGATTTATGCTTTCAAAGTTGGCCACAGGGGGCTGTCCTCTTGTAACTTTGTTATACATCTTTGTCTGACACTGGCACTGCACATGCTCAGTGTGGTCTGTGCTGCTTAGGGATCGTTATAAATGATCAAAAAACAAAGCTGTTTGAGTTCTGCATGGCTGTAAGTAAGGCAGGGGCTCCCCCTGCTTTTCATAAGTATGAACAATTCCTATCCTCAGCAGTAAATGAAGGGAGAATTTCATTGCATACAGTCAGGTTTCTTATATAAATGGTACACATTGTTTAATTAAAGTATATTGGAGATAGATTTCTTTTTCATTAAAGAAAGTAAAAATGTGATTTTATTTCTTTGCCTTTCCTTGCCCTTTAAAACCCTAACTCAAAACAAGTGACGTTCACTTTTTTTTGTAATCAAAGTGATAAGTGTTCAGCCTATATATATCAGGGGTGTCCAAACTGTGGCCCGAGGGCCAAATGCGGCTCAGGATGGATATGAATGCGGCCCAGCTTGAAACGCTCAGTTCCCGAGAAAATATCATGTTGCAAAGGATATAGGAGGAGGGGGGACTCTGCCCATTGCCCAGTTAGTAATAATAATCTAATAATAAGTCTAATTAATATCCAAGTGTCCCTTATTCCAGTGTATATCTCCATCTGGTTATCCAACTGGTATTGTAGTTTTTTATGTGTGTATTTTCTTTACTTTTACAAATCAAAAGTGTTTGTGTATTTCATGTGTGGCCCCCAGACAATTTTTCTTCTTCCAACGTGGCCCTCAAAGCCAAAAGTTTGGACACCCCTGAAATATATATATTCATATACATGACTGACATGCCTGACATGCCAGAATACAAAACACGCAAGACACTTTTTTTTTTTAAATATTAAAATTTGTTTTTGTAAAACACCTGTTTTGGCCAGAAGAATCATAACATAGCCTGTAGAGGCCCCTTTTATCGTCTATAACTGCAGCAGCGAGTGGCTACTGCCAGTTCCGACAAGAGATTGCCCACTAACAGTGCTGGACTGAGAATCAAAATAGGCCCTGGCATTTCAGGTACACAGAGGCCCAATCATCCCACTTAGAGGCCCAAACAGTCCCCACCAGCCCACTAAATTGTGACTTTCTATGGCAACTTATAGCAGCCCATCTGGCATTTGCCCTAACCCTTCAGATTGCCAGTCCGGGCCTGCCCATTAACGAATATAGCTAAATATAAATGTATGAGACCTGAAATCCAGAACACTCAGGGTTTTCCCAGGTAAGGGACCTTTATTTAATTTGTATAACCCTACTTAAAGTTTATGAAAAAAAATAATTTAAAGATAAAATCATCTTGTAGGGCTTCTTTGCTTCCATTGAAAAATTAACTATATCTTAGTATCAAGTACAATGTACAGGTATGGGATCAGCTATGCAGAATGGTCAGGACATGGGGTTTTCCCAGATATGGGAGCTTTACTTACTTTGCATCATCCTACTTTAAGTTTATGAAAAAAATTAAATTAAACATCAAATGAATTTAGATTTGCTTCCAATAAAAATGAATTACATCTCGGTATCAAGTACAAGGTACACAGGTATGGGAAAGGTTATCTAGAATGCTCGGAAAAGCCCATGTTTCGAACACGGATATACACACAAATACATATGTAGTGGAGTCAGACATGCATTTGCCTTCAACTGGGTATTTACTATAGCTTTTTTAAACTTTCTAAAGCATCTTGTAACACATGAACACACTTCAGTATTCTGTGGCTGTTCCTAACTCTCTTCTCCTCCTTAGAGTGATGCAGTAATTAAAACCTAATTATTATCTTCATTTTAAACAAAACCTAAAGTGAATACCAATTAATAACAACATACTAATGAGCATCTGCTGTGATGAAATTGAATATGAATGTGCAGCAAATTTCGGGTAATTTATTGGGGGGGGGGGGGGAGTGCCACTGGTTGAATCGGTTATTAAGAACACATGCTATTTGCCATGAAGACCTTCTTGCACATACTGTAGGCAGAGGGAAGACAATATTGCTTTAGACAGAGATGATTCCCCAATGAAACCAACTGATCACAGGTTCTGCGCCATCATGAAAAGGTATCCAAGAAAACAACCCCCCACTAACTTTTCTAATTCTTGGCAAACCGATGTAGAACTTGCCCAGCAGGCGCTCAGGCTTGTGGCAACATAAAACAGCCTGGCAAACAGGCACAATTGGAGGAAAGAGAAGAGTTAAAACTGCAAGTTGCTCTGTAGAATTTATAGTGCTGCAGGATAATGTATAAGAAAGATTCCATGCATGTTTCCTTCAGCTGTGCTGCCTTTATGGTAAAACAACTGTTCGGGTGTAATTCCAATAAAACAATCACATGCTTTATCATGGCTGCACAGGCACAACTTGAAATCTTCAATTGTGTTTTATCTCATGTTCTTACAAGCTGGGCAAGTGGCAATTATAAAACATCTTCCTAATATGTAAATGTTTTATCAGCCACCCCAAATTAATAGAAAAGTCTGAACACGCTACCTTAAGGGGGAAAACGTAGAGTAAGCATAGAAAATGCTGAATTACAGAAAGGCCATCTCCCATAGACTCCATTTGATCTTTTAAAATGATTTTCCTTTTTCCGTGTAATAATAAAAGTACCTTGTATTTGATCCAAATTTACATATTAATTAATTCTTATTGGAAGCCAAATGTTCACCCGATTTCAGTAGATACTAGTAGAATGTAAAACCAAATTAACGAAAGATCCGCTTTGTGGAAAACCCTAGGTCCCTGGAATTCTGTAGCTATCTGTATTGGCTAATTTAGTAGATTATTAAAAATGCAAGTCTTTGGGGACTGCCTAGGTCTCTGCCCCTAAAATATTATCGACTTAAGAAAAATCACAAAAAGACAATTCTATCCAATAGTAAAAAGCATCTACGGTGAAACAAATACCAGTTCTATAAGAGCATGAGCTTATGAGTTAAAGTGCATGGACATTGCTTGTTAGCAGTCTCTCAATGTTACTGCAAGAAGGCTGAGCATTGAAAAAGACACAGGGGGGGGATTGCAGAATGACTATTGCTATAGATTTTCGGTGTATGCTCACCAAATCATATTGTCAATTGTTGAATGCAAGAAACCCCATTTTGGGTTTACAGTTCAGTTTTCTTTAATGTAGAAGTTATGAGATTCAGTGAGTTCAAGTTATGAGACATGAAAACTCAAATTAAATCAAGTTTTGGCAAAAAATTTAATTGTTTTCTTGCAAAACCCTCTTCAGCATCATGAAGGCTATTGATATCTTCAAATGGTTCAAGGGACCTCTGCCATTGATGACAGGTTTTAGATGGTGTATTTTCGCATTTGGCTACTTCCAGGGACAGGGTAAAATAAATTTTAATTAAAAATCCACCTTTAAATCTTGAAACATTTGACGTTTATTTTTAAGACAAATATTTGAAAGCTTTAATTTCATGGAAAACACATCTCAAGCCACATTAAATTACCCCTAAATATAAAGGCCACCATGCTGATAAAAGCTGATAATTTGTAAGTATTTGGGAAATGCCGTTGTGACCCTGACCTTCTATAGTTTGAGCAATGCCACATTTTCAAAACTTGAGTTTACATGTATGGCCTGCCTTGAAATTATCTCTACAAACTGCACAGGTTAAGGTGCAAAACAAAACTATAGTAGTATGGTTTCCAACTCATCATCATGTTTATGGGGCATACAGGCAACCAAATTCCTTGGCATACTTCAGAAATATTTTCTGCTGGATTTCATTACACTCTAGGCTGGGGCTGCATCTTTACAGTTTATAGTCCAGTGACAAAACTAAACTAGAGCATAAACCCATCAGGGTACTCCCCACCCCTTCATGGAACTTTGTATTGGAAGCATGATAGGTGCAACTGAAAAACCAGTTCCAATATACCAGCAGAAATAACTAGTGTATTACACCACGGTTGCTTAGAAATGACTTAACGAGTTCCTGAGAACACTCCATTAGCTAGCATTTGCTTTTCGCTATTGCCATTAAAGCCGGATACTGTTTTCACCCTTCGCCTGGCTCCTGCAGCTCAGCACCTGTCTTTGTTTAGGAGTGACATCTTTCTTCAGTTTTTTTTTTCCTTCCTCCACACCAGGAATTCAGTTTATTTAAGGCTTGAGTGGCTCTGAATCAAACCAGCGGTAAAATTGGTTATTGCGAGAGATTCCTATTTAAAACTCCATGAGAATGTGCTTGAAATACTTAATAAAAAGATTTTAGCACTATAATATTTTGGGTAAAGATCAGATGCACCAGGTTGGAAACAAGTACCACACAACCAGTTTGGTTATTGAAGCGACAGCTGGTTTAAATACATTTTGCAGCATTACAAATAAATAATAAAAATGTGATCAGTATAAGCTTTCTGTTGTAGCATAGAATTTTTTTTTTTATTAATATTTTTAAGTAAGATGAATCACCTACAAAATGTTATAGGCCCAGCAGAAACTGCAGCGATAGACACTGGGAAAGAATACTGAAGAAGTATATATTATAAGAAGTGTATATATAAATATATACATACATATATACACACACAGTGGCGTAAGTCGTAACTAGATATTACTAGGCCAAACAGCAAATTATTTGCCCTGTTTTACCAATATTTATTGAAATTGTATAGAAATTATGGCCTCATGAGGCCCCTATACTTCTTCTGTAGGTATGCCCCTGTACTCTGTGTGTATGTATATATATATATATATATATATATATATATATATATATATATATAT
>CM044433.1:36562988-36577214 GCA_024363595.1 Xenopus borealis
GGGGTGATATCACTACAACTTGCAGTACAGCAGTAAAGAGTAACTGAAGTTTATCAAGAGAACAAATCACAAGACTTGGGGCTGCTGGGAAAATGACAATATGTCTAGCACCATGTCAGATTTCAAAATTAAATATACTACATATGGGCAAACTTAGTGCTTATCAATTAGTCTATTTATGATACTCTCAAGGGCTGTCAGTCATTACACATCTTATTTAACTCTGGCAATACAAAAAGGAGGTTATGATCACTCTCTAGATGGAAAGAGGGATTTATCAATGTACATTACCAGGCCACCTGGTTTATTATGTAGTATCTGTGCAAGAAATGCACCAGATATGACCAGAGGTACGCAAGGTCATCCATTCAGATTAGAAGAAAGGAGGTTCCGCCAAAATATTCGGAAGTGGCTTTTTACAGTGAGAGCAGTGAAGATGTGGAATTCGCTCCCTGAATAAGTTGTAAAGGCTGACCCAGATCGCTTTAAAAAAGGGGTTGGATGGCTTTTTACAGGGTTATGGGAGATAGCTCATAGAACAAGTTGACCCAGGGACTAGTCCAATTGCAATTTTGGAGTCAGGAACAAATTTTTTCCCCTCTGAGGCAACTTGGAGAGGCTTCACGTGGGTTTTTGCCTTCCTCTGGATCAACTCACAGTTAGGATGGTTAAAATAGAGTTAAAAGTTTGAACTTGATGGATATGTGTGTCTTTTTTTTCAACCTAACTTGCTACTATGTTGGGGAAATAATTGGGACCATGGTGTTTTCTTTGATGTTGTATGGTGGCTTAGCAACTTTTTGATCATAACCTTGTAACTAAAAACAAAGCTTAAAGATATATGCACTTTGCATAGGTAGTAATTGCACTACAAGAGTGCTACATGTAAAAAGTCAACAATGAAGTCCCAGCCCAGTTAATAAGTAAATGGATAATATAGCTCATGAAAGGCAATATCTGCACCTTATACCTGGCACAACTTTACATCGCTTCTGGGAGCACACCTAATACAGGATTAGTCAGCCAGAAACCCATTATCAAGAAAGTTCCAAATTAAGGAAAGGTCTTCTCCCATAGACTCCATTATAATCAAATAACCCACATTTTTAAAAATGATTTCCTTTCTCTCTGTAATAATAAAAGAGTAGCTTGTACTTGATCCAAACAAAGAAATAATGAATCCTTATTGGAAGCAAAACCAGCCTATTGGGTTTAACATTTACATGATTTTCTAGTAGTCTTAAGGTATGAAGATCCAAATCATGGAAAGCCCTAGGTCCCGAACATTCTGGATAATAGGTTCCATACCTGTACTTACAATTTTAATTCTAAGTGCTTATTAGAGTAATACTATCCAGGGATTACCCATGTATACAGACCACATGGAACAATGGTAATAAGTCTCCCAACGAGAGGAGGAAGCCGATTGTAGTGCTTAGTGCATTATTTTTGGTTATTATGGTAATATTTATTATCATACTTTTGCCAGAGTCTTATTTATCACATTGTGACTGCACAGATTCAGTTTGTTACAGCCTTCTCCTCCTCTACCTCATGGATACCTGATTGACTGAACAGTCCAAGCTTACATCTATTGTCCAAGTCAGGGCTTCTTAGATTATTTGGCCTGCCAACTCTTGTTGGAAGGCTATTAACCCGGTCGCTATTAACCCGGTCCCTATAAAAATCAATTTCTGCTGAGAAATTCGGTTACACATTAAGGGCAGAGGCGCACTGTGCTATTTGGGGGACATTAGTTGCCTGGCGACAAATCGTCTCTTCCTCTGGCGACCGATCTGCCCGAACTGGCTCCCCACCGGCTAAAATGAAAATCACTAGCAGGATGGCGCTCAGAGTGCTTCATTTTCCGAAGCCGGCCGAAGTTTCCTTGTGAGACAATTTCAGGCGACTTCGGAAAACGAAGCGCTCAGAGCGCCATCCTGTCGGTGATTTAGATTGTAGCCGGTGGGGAAGCAGTTTGGGAGATTAGTCGTCCAAGAAAGAAGCGTTTGTCACCAAACTAATCTCCCCAAAACATCACAGTGTCTCTACTCTAAACTTCAGTCCTCTGCCACAGAAAAAAAATGGTGCAACTACAAAATCAAGATCCTTAGCATACATTGACAAAAACAAATGCTTTTTTTGCTTTTCAATCTGACCTGCACGCTAAGGATCAACTGCAAACTCTGTGAACAGTTATGTCCCACGTGGCCCCTATTAAAGTCGCCTAAGAGTTAGAGAGCTGAAAAACAGGCTGTGTTCTACTCTGCTGTGTTGGCTAACTAACTGTATTAGAAATATTTTTTCTTTTGCACAGTCTATCCCCTTTAAAAAGCCCCAAAATTTCGATTTAGGGGGGCAATTTTATTTTATAAATGCATTATAGGAAGTATAAATGGCCAGTCGAAAAAGGGACAATATTAATGATATTTAGCTCACAGAACTAAGGACAAATCATATATAAATAAGGATATCCCATATGCCCTAATTCTCCTATATTTAAGTACGATTCCTATGATTAAGTATGAAATGTGCAAGTACCATGGGGGTCTGTACGTATTTTTCTCTTTTGTGTTTTTAAGAAAATTAGGTGATATGGGATATACTTTTTGATAGAGGGGGGTAGTTTTGTCAAATACACTATAGCTGTACTTCATTCTAAATATTGTAGGATGGACATTTTGCTATGTATTACAGGGGGTGTTAGTTTCACTTTAAAAGGATTATTGGTTTTAGATAAAGAGAACCAGAAAAATAGGTGTGTATTTGTGCCTGAAAACAACATGCACAATTATTGAGCTACATTTGATTAGATATATTTAATACAAAACATTTTAATAATCTATTTTTTTAAAATTATTTTAAAAAACTAACGGTTTTGTACAGTTTTTTTCTATTAAAAAAAAAAAGTTTTTATACAACGAGCTGGAGACAGATAATGTTCTATCACCTTAAATAAGACTAAAGAATAAGGTTAGGATTAATTTATTTTAAATAAAAGATAAACCAGAAAGCAAAATATTTCATGCTATATTTGGAACCTTAGATGTGTTCTAAGCGTTTGGAGCAATGTGAAATCAAGGCACAGGAGGGTGAGATAAGAAGGGTAACAAAAAAGGAATAAAAAAAAATCTGTAATCATTTACAAGTGGTAAGCCACTGGGTTTACAACTAGCTTCGATTTCCTTTTTTTTGTCTCTCAAAAGCATAATAAGCTTAGTTGTGGCCAAGTAAAGCTTAGGCTTCCAACACACAGACAGAAGCTAGCACATGGAAATCATAATATTATATATTAATGCATACTCAAGGGCCCAAAGAGAAAAGGCTTAATCTTGTATGAGCTCGGCCACATTTCAAAAGTTGACACAGATCTGTATCCCGAGTAATTTCCAAGAGGCTTAGAATAAAAAATGGCAGGGGGCCGAATATCTGCCCATAAAAACAGTGTTCATTATTATACACACATATATAGCTCACGCAAAGTCACAAGCATTGTGGGTATAAACTCTAGAGGTTGCCAGGGCATGGTACCAAGCGAAACTTGTACTAATAGAGTGGTAGGAGAGGTGTATAAAATAGATTTGCGAATATGAAAATGGATCATTAAGAGGGTGATTAAAGTTGAGCAGGTGCTAACAGAGGAATAAAGCAGAAATCAGTATGTGTTAAATGGGTAGAGACAGGCAAATAACAGAAGGGTTGTATGGGATAATTCAGTATAGGCAATATGGGGCACATGAGAGAAAATAAGAGGATACACACAGTGACAGAACGGCTTAATATGGATACGAAGTAGGGCATTAAATGGTGTTGAATAGGCAGCCAAAACTGAGCAGGGGAGAAAACAGTAAATGGGGAATTACTTTTTTTTCTTCTTCTTACCACTCATAAATGCTTATGCTTCAATTGTTTTCACTTGCCCCATTTCTTTTAAAACTGCATCTTTCAATGGCCAAGATAAATATGTTTATTTCCAAGCTAGGCAAGATTTGACACATAGAGGTTTATGGAGCCTTGCAAATACGCTCTGGCCCATATTCCCCAAGTCTAAATCTGTTTGATCCTCAATCATGACAGGCAGCAACCTTAAAGGAACAAATAGTTCATTGTAAAAATAAAAAAAATATTTCTAATATAGATAATAAAAAATGTAATGTATAAAAACTGGAGTGACATAATAGCCAGAACACTACTTCCTGCTTTGCAGCTCTTTTTATTTCCCATGATTGGTTACCAGGCAGTAACCAGTTACTTGAGGGGAAGCCACCTGGCTCATAACTGTTGCTTTTGAATCTGAGCTGAATGCTGAGGATCAATCACAAACTCACTGAGCAGTTAAGGACTATGTGGCCCCCTTAAAGTTGCTGACTAACTCAGCGTTGGAGAGCTGAAAAGCAGAAAGTAGTGTTCTGTTAGAAATCTGCTCACTCCAGTCTTTATACATTAAATGTTTGGCTAACTAACTAGATTAGAAACATTTTTTTATTACACTGAACTGTTCCTTTAGGAGCAGGTCTGAGCCTTAAAGGTATAAGAATAAAAACTGGGTAAATATATAGGCTGCGTAAAATAAAAAATATTTCTACTATAGTTAGTTAGCCAAAAATGTAATGTAGAAAAGCTGGAGTGAGCAGATGTCTAACATAATAGACGGAACACTACTTCCTGCTTTGCTGATCTCTTTATTTCTCTTGAAATGCTGAGGATCAATGGTAAACTCACTGAACAGGTATGTCCCACGTGGCCCCACCTTCAAGTCACCGACTAAAGGTGGCCATACACGGTGAGATCCCCTCATTTGGCGGTTGCCAAACGAGAGGATTTCTCCCCGATATGCCCACCCTAAAGTGGGCAATATCGGGTGATCCAATCGTTGGGCCCAGGTGGTCGGATCACAGTACCCCATCAATGAACAGATACGGCTGCGATCTGATGGTATTTTTAGTCCCATCCGATCGACATCTGCCGACTTTGGGCCAGATATCGATCGGGTAAGCCTGTCGGAGGGCCCCACGAACGGGCCGAAAAGCTTTTGTATGGCCACCTTAACTCAGAGTTAGAGAGCTGAAAAGAAGGAAGTTGTATTCTGTTCTATTAGCCATCCATTCACACCATCCTTTATAGATTATATTTTTGCCTAACTATATTAGAAACATTTTTTATTTTGCGCATACTATCTATTTACCCAGTTTTTATTTTTACATTGAACTGTTCCTTTAAAGTCACTGAAAAAAATTCCCTTATTACCCCCACCTAACACTGGCTTAAGTCCACAACATATACATAATACTTTTGCGCACTCTCCAATTCCTAGTCACTTCCAACTACTGTAAAGCCGTTACAGAAATAGCTCCTCACTGATGAGAAGATTTGAGAAAGTTTCTGACTGAAGAAAGTCAAACACTCTCAATATAAAAGAGGTTTTTTTCAGGTCAAGAATGTATTAAATACAGGCATGGGACTTGGCATCTAAAATGCTTGGGACCTGGGGGTTTTCTGAATAAGGGATCTTTTCATAATTTGTATCTCAATATCTTAAGTCTTCTAAAAAGCATTTAATCATAAATTAAGCCCAACAGATTTGTTTTACCTCCAATAAGGATTAATTTTAGCTCAGGATCAAGTACAAAGTACAATGGTTTTCTGGATAATGGATCTTTCTGCAATTTGGATCTCCTTAAGTATACTAGAAAAATCATTTAAATATTAAATAAACCTAATAGGCTGTTTTTGCCTCCAATAAGGCTTAATTATATCTTAGTTTGGATCAAGTACAAGGTACTGTTTTATTACAACAGAGATTTCTGCATAACAGGTTTTCCGGATAAGGAATCCCATCCTGTTTTATCACAGAAGAATAATTTTTAAAAAAAATGTATTGATTACAATGGAGTATATAGGAGATATGCTTATCGAAATGCGGAGCGTTCTGGATAACGGTTTCTATGCCTGTATTACTGTGTGCTTTTTGGTTATCTTAAAAACCAGTAACACCAGCATATAAAAATAATTGCTAAAAAAAATCAAGTTCCAATAAAACGGACTGCATACACAATAGACTAAATATTGATTATGGGGCAATATTACATTTATAATATACAAAGACAAGATATGTATGGAAGGAATTATGAGGGTACATAAAGCCTAATAAAAAACTGATCATAGGACATAATTTACAGGATATTCAGGGACCTTGTGCGTTATAGAGTTGCAAACTGTATTATAACAGAATACCAAGTCAAAAGTATGAACTTCATTTAACATACAGTTAAAGGAGAAGGAAAGGTTAAAACAAAGTAAGCTTTATCAGAAAGGTCTATATAAATACACCAGTAAACCCTCAAAGTAATGCTGCTCTGAGTCCTCTGTCAAAATAAACGCTGCATTTATTTCCTTCTATTGTGTACACATGGGCTTCTGTATCAGACTTCCTGTTTTCAGCAAAAACCTCCTTGCTCTTGACGTGAGCATGCTCAGTTTGCTCCTCTCCCCCCTCCCTCCCATGTCTGCTGTAATCTGAGCCCAGAGCTATTAGTGTTGCAGGGAGAGACTCAGACAGGAAGTGATGTCACACCAAGCAGCTGCTTTCCTAAAAAAAAAACAGAGCTTCTAGAATCTAGAGCAGGGATCCCCAACCTTTTTTACTCGTGAGCCACATTCAAATGTAAAAAGGGTTGGGGAGCAACACAAGCATTAAAAAGTCTCTTGGTGTGCTAAATAAGTGCTCCTATGTGGACTAGCAGCCTACAGGAGGCTCTGCTTGGCACTATACTTAGTTTTTATGCAATTAAAACTTACTTCCAAACCTGAAATTCAAAAATAAGCACCTGCTTTGAGGACACCGAGAGCAACATCCAAGTGGTTGGAGAGAAACATGTTGCTCACGAGCTACTGGTTGGGGATCACTGTTCTAGAGCTTTCCACTCCGGTATGGTAAAGCATTCTACAGAAAAAATATAGCATTCTAGCTTGCACTATTGAAGCTAATTTATTGGCAATAAAATGCCTCTGTAGCTTTCCTTTTTTTTTAAATTTTGATAACTAAAAAAAAAATAAGTGTCCCAGTACATTTATAACTAAGTCATGTAAATACATTTAACTTCTTCATGCACACAATATAGACTAAACTTCAGAACCATAGCAACTGGGGAGCCTGTGGTGGAATAGCCCAGTGGATAGGAAAATCAGGGAGAAGATGGACCACCTCAGGGGATGATTAATGATCAAAACACATCATTAGTTATCTATGTTATGTCTTATGGCTACCATTCTTGATAGTTCTCCAACCAGTGCTACAAAAGATCACAGAGTGAGGGTGGGGGTATCTATATACTATACACTATTTCAAGACATTTTAGTGGAACAGCCCTTAATCACAAACCTATGCCCTAACCCCAAATCACTGCACACTGGTGCTGCTTTACAACTACTTCCCTTTCTAGAGAACCTGGAACAATGACAATTCTTTCTACTGAAATGCATCTAGAATTGTATGAACGAATCATATTTTGCATATGTACGTATGAAAGACATGCCCATATTTAATCTGGTGATTTTTTTTACACCCTTGAACAAAAAAAAAAGTATTTTGCATTCAAGCAAAGGTTTTTAGGAAATGTATAGCAGCATTTCTCTCACCTCTGATCTTGCTTTAGAACAAGCTTGGCTTATTGGCCCATTGCGAGAGAAACTTAGTAGACGGCGCTGTGTTCTGTTCTGGCAGGTTTTTTCTTCACAACCCTGTGGAGGTAAAAGATCAATATGCAATAAGCTCAGTTTCTTCCCCTGAACTTAAACAATAGTTGCCTAGTCTGCTTTTTCTTACTATGCATTACTGTAGGAAAAATAAATTTACAGTGCATATACACATATATATTTACTTTAATATACTCAGTTTAGGGGATGTTTGAGCCACCACCAATGGAACTGACCACTCACAAAATAAAAGCTTTTATCCTCCTTCATTTATTAAGTTCTATCAGACTCTGTCCCAGTGAAGTTTAATTTAGAAGGTCCCTACTATGGGCGCAAATGTACCATGGTCCTTTCCACAATAAACCACGTAATCAGCTTGGAGTTTTTGGAGTGTGGAAAGAACAAAGGAAACCAATGTACACACAAAGGGAGAATAGAATTTGTTTAAAATCAAACCCAAGAATCAAACCCTGCACGGCAGCAATTTTAAGCACTGCACCGACAATTCTGAATTCTGTACTTAAGTCTATACCTCAGATTCACATTGCTGCATTTTACATCATGTTTTGTGGTCCTGCCAACACTATTGCATTTCAGTGGGTGCTTCAACATATCTTATACCAAAATTTTGTTCGTTGCCTGGTAGCTCTCTGTTAGTTAATATGACATTAAGCTGTTTAAAAATACTGGCAAGATGAATATATTGTAAACCATGCATTCTTATTAGTGTGCACCTCTTCTGGTGAGGCCAGCTGTTTTATACTTGAGGAACAGAACTTTCATTTGAAGCAGTGTAGTTGATTATTCACAGATCACAGTGATGATATGAACCAACAGCCTACAGGAGAGAATGTTTTGCAGTGCACCTGGTTTTTATGAAACCAAAACTTGCCTCCAAGCCAGGAATTGAAAAATAAGCATATGCTTTGAGGCCACTGCGAGCAACATCCAAGGGGTTAGTGAGCGGTATAACCAATTCAAAACAATTAGTTCTTCCGCCGTTGCCCAAAGTTGCCTTGGGAGGAAACTTCTGGCAAGTTTGTGATATGTAGGTTTTACTGCTGGTTATTTCAGTGCTTTCCAATAGAGAAAACAGAAGGTTATCAATAAAAATACCCAGTTTTATATAAACTTTCAAAAAAGGCCTTAAAATTGATTAAATACGGCGGCAATAGACAGCCCAATAATTATCTTTCGTGGAAAAGATCTTTCCAAGAAACATAATTCATTTCAATACATACGTGTAGAGCTGAATCGATAAACAGTTAGAAACAATAGAATTTCACCTGTATCTGATGATTCAGCACTAAACAGCGGCCGATGTTCAAAGGCACCCAATCAAAATTTTCAGTCCATCCTGATCGACCAGCCGACCGATAGCCAAGTCTTCTGTCAATATCTGTTTCCTTTTCCACCATAGACACACCGAATATTGTATGAAAATTCGTACAATATTATCTTTGTGTCTATTACCACATTATCAATTGTATCTCACAGTAAGCCTCTTGGCTATCATGAGTATTAAAAGGTTCCTTTTTTTCCCCCCCCCCCTTTATTCCTTATTTACCACTATTTACATTTATTATCTAGTAATTTGCCTCAACAGAATCACAATAACCAAGGCTATTATGCATGAAAATGAAATATGATAAGAGTGTGAATACACTTTATTCAAAACATAAAATGAACAGCAAATAGGTCTGTGTACCATGCATTACTTTATTAATGACATGACCAAGCTTCTGCTATACCAGAAATAGCTCATACAGCTTGCCAAATGCATACTTTCCCATTCTAGTTAAAGACCCAGTACCACAGAACAAAATTTTGAGAGAACATACTATCCACGTCTGTCCTGTGCACCTAAAAATATTTTCTATTAAGTGGCATACTAAATAATCTTACCAAACTGGAATATATATTTTACCTTAAGCCACCAGTTCATGATATTCTTTGTGCACTGTGTGTTTGGGAGTAAAAGACAAAAAATTGTCTATTCAGTGGCTCATGTGACCCAAGATATATGTGTGCACTGGTCTCCGTGTGCACGGTAAATTTTATGATCTCAGGGGGTGAACCTTAGTTCTTAAAATGTCAAATGTCTATTTAGGATTACCCACTGGCACATATTTTTAATAAGTATATTTTTATGAAAATTGTTTATTAAGATGAAGAAGGGTTTTACATATGAGCTGTTTTATGCAAAATATTTTTATAGCGACATTTTCAGGGGTATAGTTTTACTTTAAAAATTAAATGTGATACCCATGTAAGAACAATTTGAACCCAGACCCACCTGAATCTATATTCTGCAGAGAGGGTGGTGGCAGACGGGGAACCCAGCAACAAATCTTCTCTACTGTGGGTGACTAATCTCCCCGAAATGACTTCCCAACAACAAGAATACAAATTGCCGTCTGGATGGCATAAGAATCGCATCGAATTTCCAAAGTTGTCTGAAGTTTCCTCGTGGGTTCAAGAGAAAATGCAAAGGGATGAAGGGGCTAGTATCCCTGCACTGGATAACCTGAGAGACCGAGGCCCACCATGTTGACAGAGTTTGCTCTTGGGGCTTACTTCTCAATCACAGCTACAAGATATGCAACTTTCCAAATGAATTAGGAGTTAGAATACATGGATGAATTACATCTAAATCTGGAAACAAATTAATGGAAAGATTTCTTAAACCGAATGCAAACACTTGTGGGTATTTTTCTGATACCTCGTCACTTTTTTGGGTCAGCAGTATGGTGCATAACTGTGGAAATGCCAAGGTAAGTATGGATATCAATGCATTCTGGTGCACCCTTTGAATACAAGTGGTTCAAATTTATCTTTGGTACTCCTAGTAAATGAGACCATTATTCTAGGAGGGATAAGGTTAAGAATTCCCGTGCTATGACCATACTTTTCATGATGCATTACATGCTATTGAATACAAAACTCATTGTGGTTTTGAATAAACTATGAAAATAATAAGACAATGTTACCTATACAAAAAAAACACACTGCACCAATCACTCAGTAACCTGAGCTTCCAAACTTCTGAAGCAGACTCACACGAGCTTCAAACAGTTAAGTAGGTATCTAGGGCAAATTACTGAGCAATGTTTGTTCATTTAACTTTAATTATTTTGTCCTTGAGAATGATGCTAATGAAACCGAATTTCTTCTGTGCTTTTGAAGAATGGTTTCAATGGACAGTAAACAAGGCCAAAGCCCAGACGAGAACTGGCTGAGCTTGGAGGTTGCTAGGAGATACAGAATGTAAACCGACAAACTTGTTAAGGTTTACTTAGCTTTCATTCCACTCTCTCAGGCCCTCCAAAGTTTTTAGAGCATTTCATCTCAAGAAGGCCATTTAAAGGCATGAACATTTAGACACTTATAAGAATATTATCTTCTTAAACTCAAGACATGCAGATGCTTTCTCCTTTTAAGGTTAATTTGAGAGTTGTCCTATTAAAGTTATTGGCATTTACAAAATAATTGTATAGAACACTCAAAAATATCATGTTGTAATAAACAACCAGCATGTAATGTTACTCATAATTAATCAGGATTTCTCTCAATAAACAGGTATATTGAAAGGAAAAATGATGTTTGTAGTGAGGTTCATCATGAGTCAGTCGTAGCGATTTAAACACACATATTCTTTAGGATATTGGTAGTTTAAAAGGTATGTGGTCAAAACCATCTATGGCAAAATAATTGAGCAATACAATATCGTCATGTAACTCGCAATTAATATATTTAGCCAATGAATGGGGAACTCAGGGGGAGCAGGTTAAGTCAATGGGCATGACCTTTTTCAAACCACAACATTTGACTATACATTATTCTCTGGGCGTTCCCTATGGGTGAAGCGCTGCAAAGTATTTTGCTCATCCCTAGGGGACAATTGAGGGTTATTCATCAAAGGATTTGTGTTACAAATTTTTTATTGTTTTTACCTCGAATGAACTCGAACAAACATGAATGGTATCTTACAAAAACTTGAATTGATCACGTTTTGCCACAAAAAAAGCCCCCACAAATCACCTTAATTTTTTGAGTTTTCTGGCAAAATCATCCGGAAAAAAACTCGAATGTCAGACTATTAACCTCTTCAGATGGTTCAAGGGACCTCTGCCATTGACATCTACATAACCTTGACAAGTTTTAGGTGGTGTATCACTCTGAGTATTTTTTTTGTAACCCGAAAATCTGAGTTTTGACCAAAAAAATGCAACTCAAAAATAAAAAAACTCGAACCTTAATAAATCTGCCCCTTAAGTCAGACTCAAAAGCTATAATACTGTCCTTCTGATATGTGACAAATAGAAAAAGAGCTACCAAATTTTACATAGCAGTGCAGTTTTGAGTTGCCCAGAGGTTAAGCGATCAGCCGTTGATGTGGGACCTCAAGATACAACTCTCTGCTTGCGACTCTAGACAAGTTTATAAATCTCCTTGTGTTGCAGCATACTTAGTGCACCTATAATATCTGGCGGCCTTTTTTAGCTGTGAAGTGATTCGAGTCTCACAGGAGAAATACCCTATATGTTAAATGACGTCCATTTTTGATTCCATAAAATTGCTCCTGAACTGGTAATGTTTAGTTTTGGAAGCAGCTTGTTCCATTAGTGTCAATTGCAGCAACTTCTTGTAACTTGATGCAGCCAGGAAACTCCCAGGACTGATTACACGGAACACCTTGGTTCATTAAATCATACATGGCCAGCATAAACAAAAGCTTGTCTAGAATATCCATTAGTACAGAAATCCAGGAGACAACGGTTTCAATTAACCTGTGCATTGTACATGGACTTTGCCCTAGCAGAGGAGTAGCTGATGAGAGATTGTTCAATAAGAGCACTTTATTAGATCATCAGTCAGAAGGTTTTTCCCAAGAGCAAGACATAAACGCAGCTCATCGAGTATGGAGCTAAGAGTATAGGAGATAGTAGTAAACTACAGACACTGCTGAGAACTTTCCATGCAGCAAGCACTTGTAAAAGCACCATCTCCCCAGCTTAAATGCAGCTGCCTCTTTCAATGCAGCAAATGGGTAAATTTGACAAAAAAGCCACCATTAAGTCTACATGAAAGGCTCAAGGCAACATCCTTTCAATGCTTTGTACTTCAGTAATCAACAGATGTACTTATTCACCCCCTTCCCTCCTCCCAACCAAAACCCGATCAAGAACTATTTCTGAATGGTAGGAAATAATTCCACTTTGTACATCTTTTACTTAATCAAGACTTTCTATTCAGCAATTTGACCTTTTGTTCAAAACAGGATTATCAGTTTTTTCGCCAGTTACCAAGGGCGACTCGCATGGTGAACATAATTGCAATAATTTGCAAAACACCATGGCAACCCACATTACAACTAGGTAAATACTGGTCTTTTGTGCTACATTGTTATTTTCAGAGATGCTGAAGTCAAAGAACGAGTGACAAACGAACGCAAAATTTATATTTGCTTTGTCTCAACGGATAACAAATGGATAACAAGAATTGGGGGAAACCAACTACAGCTGTAATTTCTAACTTGATTAATTAGGATGGTAGCAGTCCTTAACTGTATATTCAACAAACAGCCCTGACTTTGTCTCTCCACCCACCTCTCCCCTTAACAGCACCACTAGCCTGCCCTCCCCTCTTTTTCACCTCCACCCCAGACATTTTTTCAGCCTGGAGAACAAACATCCCCATTTGCTCTTTTCTTCAACTTAATGGAATCCTTAATTACAGAATATTGTTCTCCTGCTCTTCATTACACTGAAAACAGAGACTGCCAAGACAGACAGGGGTAGCTACAGTCATCTTGTCTGCTTCTCTTGGACTCGGCGTGCTTGATGACGGACCACATTTTTCGTACATCGGCAGCTGTTCCACCACAGACAAAGAAGAATGGAAAGGCAAAAGCACACTACTTAACTTTCCATCAAGAAAGCTCCTCGGTAATATTTAGAAAGTGTGAACGTGGAGATGAAGTTACATTCCGAGAGGCAAGACATCAGCGTGGAATATTACATCACCTGACAGAATGCTACTACATTGCTTTCAAATTATCTCAGGAGGAGCTAAAGCAATGGGATTTACAAGAGTTAACATTGCTTTACAGGACGTTTTCATCGCCGCAACTACTGTTTATGATATTTGGCTAAATAAACTACAAGATTTACCCTTTGTATATAAGCTGCTTTGATATTAATGAAAAAACAATATATTAAAGTAAACTCTACATAAGTTATCATCTGACCATGCAGAATAAAGGAGGAATATCCTTAAAATCCAACATGCCCTTGTTTTTTATATCAAGAGCCGAATATGCAATTATAGCATATTATACAATAAAGTACATGCATATAAAGTTATAAAAAGTTAATTCAGAGTGAATTTTATTTACAGAAACATATAGGTGCCCCATATGAATACTTTTACCCAGATTGAAAAATATGAATTGCAACTTCTCCATATTTTAATGTTCACTCGTCACACTTCCAACAGTTTATATATATATATATATATATATATATATAT
>CM044433.1:36587182-36610663 GCA_024363595.1 Xenopus borealis
AATACCAATGTGCGGAAATTTGGTTGAATACTTGTGAGCACGTTACCACACTAAATAAAATCAGGAGAAAACGATCATTACGCATTTCTTTAGTATCTGATTTGGCCTCGCTAAGAGTCATTACTTAAAGGGATCCTGTCATGGGAAAAATTTTTTTTTTTAAATTCATCAGTGAATAGTGCTGTTCCAGAAGAATTCTGCACTGAAATCCATTTCTCAAAAGAGCAAACAGATTTTTTAATATTTCATTTTGAAATCTGACATGGGGCTAGACATTTTGTCAATTTCCCAGCTGCCCCTGGTCGTGTGACTTGTGCTCTGATAAACTTCAATCACTCTTTACTGCAAGTGATTTCACCCCTCCCTTTCCCCCACCCAGCAGCCTAACAAAAGAACAATGGGAAGGTAACCAGATAACAGCTCCCTAACACAAGATAACAGCTGCCTGATAGATCTAAGAACAGCACTCAATAGTAAAAACCCATGTCCCACTGCGTACTATTCAGTTACATTGAGAAGGAAAAACAACAGCCTGCCAGAAAGCAGTTCTCTCCTGAAGTGCTGGCACAAGTCACATGACCAGGGGCAGCTGGGAAACTGACAAAATGGCTAGCCCCATGTCAGATTTCAAAACTGAATATTGAGAAATTGATTTCAGTGCTGAAGTCTACTGGAGCAGCCCTATTAACTGATGCATTTAAAAAAAAAAACATCTTTTCCCATGACAGTTTCCCTTTAATTTGGGACCGTTGACAAGTTAGTGATACAGATCAAATTTTCACATCTTTACTCTTTTATAGCATGTTTGCCAATATAAAGTGTAATACACCAGATATTTTAACAGTCAAGGTAAACTTGCAAAACAATTCACGGCTGTCAATGTCTATGGTTTAGTAATATACTGGTTTGAATTATTGGAAAATACCATTAAATAAAGGCCTTTAAAGTGCAATGGGTCATCAAGGGTAGAGATATTTTAACTGGCCCAGGTTGATCAACCAAAGTATGTTGGGTGGATAAACAGGTAAACACATTTGTGAACACTAGTGATGGGCGAATTTATTCGCCAGGGACGAATTCGCGGCAAATTCCCGCTGGTGAATAAATTCGCGAAACGCCAGCAAAATGTTGCTTGGCGAAATTTCACCACAAAAAACGAGTCGCGCGTAGTTTTTGATGTGACGCGACGAAAATGACACGACGCGCCGAAGTTGACGCGACGCGCGGCAAAAGCGTGCCACGACTCGTTTCACGAATTTTTCGCCAATTCGCGAATTTCTCTGGAAATTCGCAAATTTTTGGGCGAAACTCGGGAGATTCGCCCATCACTAGTGATAACACAAAAGTTTAATGAACTGATTTGATGGGGGGGGGGGTTCACATGCAAATTTGGTCAAGTAATTAAGAATTTAGGAGGTGCCAGTGTATGAAAAATATGACTGGAGCGTAACAGTTAGGCAGTGATTGTTTCTGATCATTATCTTGTAAGGAACGTTTATGCATTTGCATAGATACTAAATTACTATTAAAACAGGGGAGCAGGGAAAATGCATTGATCAATTGCCTCTTTTCTAGGTTTGTAGTAAAATTGACCAGACCATTCACACTTCACTTGTAGTTTCTAGGTTTGTAGTAAAATTGACCAGACCATTTACACTTCCTTTTTCTCTGTAATAATAAAACAGTAGCTTGTACTTGATCCCAACTAAGATATAATTAATCCTTAATGGAAGCAAAACCAGCATATTTGGTTTATTTAATGTTTACATGATTTTCTAGAAGATTTAAGATATGAAGATCCAAATTATGTAAATATACATTATCCGGCAAACCCCAGGTCCTGAGTATTCTGGATAATAGGTGCCATACATGTACTTTATTTACATTTTCCTTAATCTGATTAACCATGTGTATTTTTCACACTTTGGACACTCTTTGTGCAGAATAACTACATTTGCATTTAATTTGAGCACCCCCATACCAGCCCTTCAATTGTGGTCTTTGGTTTTTTAAAAATGGGTGTTGATCTTAAAGAGACAGACACCAGAAAATAACCTTTTTTATATCAATATTGTCTTTGTATACATGCAGTTCAATTTTCTTGTCTTCCCACTGACTTTTATGATTACTACAAAAAGCAGGGTTCTAAACATTTCTCAATTGAATTTTCAATCAATACAAAGAAAAATAAATATGGACGAGGCAGATTAAAGTGTTTGTTGCTTTTTACAACAAAGTTTAGGGCTATCTAAACAAAACCATTTGAAAAAATATTTCATTTTAAGACTAAGAGGTTATATGGGGATCCATCTATTACAATTTAAATGAATGAAAGCAAAAGTAGTACAGGAATGCTTTATTCTTAAGGTGACATGCATCAAAGAAAATGCTTATAGGGTGTTAATGGACTTGATAAAGCAATACATTTTAAATTTTAAAAGTTTATTTTGTGGAGATATTTTTCAGATGTATTAGCAGTATAAGACAGTTATATACTGCTAGGTGCGCTTCAGCACAACAGTGTAACCGTCTGTCTATTCTATGCACTTCCTGGATTAATAAATTATAGGGTTGCCGATTATCAGTTGAGCATGGTATTAGAAGTATAAACTGCAAATATAGTAATATAACCATTACTAAATAATAAATTAGAATGATACTAGCTCTTCTAAATAGCAAGGACTCCATAATGCTCATATTCTCTTAAGTGAGGATTCACAAATGCCCCACCAAAAGTGCAATAAAGGATTCAATAGGCCATTTTTTGCATGCTGTCCATTATGTGTGTGGATTACACCTAGAATCCGGTGCGGTCTGCGTTAGGCCTTACTCGATTAAAATGGGATGGGCAAGTCCATGCCCCCTAACTTGCATGTCATTTACATGTGCAAAATAAGGAGCATAAGGAGGCAGAGCACCCCCACTGGGGGCCCTCTACTTACTGCTGCCTATTGGTCAATGATAAGGACATGCTTGAGCTACATCTCCAAATAGTCCGCTTGTTTCCCTTAAGTGGTAGTTCAGCTTTAAGTTAATTTTTAGTATGTTATAGAATGACTATGTCTAGGCAACTTTTCAGTAGGTCTTCATTACTTATTTAGTGTAGTTTAATTATTTGCTTTCTTCCTTTTACTATTTCCAGCTTTCAAATGGGGGTCACTGACCTCATAAAAAACAACTGCTCTATAAGGCAACCAATTTATTGTAATTGCTTCTTTTTATTCCTCATTTTTCTATTTAGTTTTCTCCTGTTCATATTCCTCTCCCTTATTCAAATCAGTTCATGGTTGCTAGTGTAATTTGGTCCCTAGCAACCATATTGCAGAAATTGCAAACTGGAGAGCTGCTGAATAAAAAGCTAAATAACTCAAAAGCCAAAAATAAAACATGAAAACCCATTGCAAATGGTCTCAAAATATCACTCTCTACATCATAATGAAAGTTTATCTAAAGGTGAACAACACCTTTAGTGTTCTTGTACTTGCAACACCTGGGGTTGGAAAAGACCCCTCAAGTATCTATACAATTGATTAAAATGTGTTTATAAAAAAAAATAATTTAGAAATGTTTTTGTCTCTTTTTCAAAGGAATGATTGCTATGCAGCTCAACCACATAGGAAACAGCTTGCGAACATTTAATGTTATTTATTTAGTACCAAACAAGGAAAGAAAGAAATTGTGAGACCTCTCAGTACAGACGTATAGTCTCTTATCAAAAGACTGGAGGGTCAGAACGACCCAAATCTAGATCTATCAGGGGCATAATTCCAAATGCAGCAAAACCTACCACAAATGTCAGGAAGAGAACTGGCAAAGCGACCATTAGTATTTAAACAGCTGTGTTCACAAACAAGAAATTAGTATTAGTGATTACAATAAACTAGTGGAAACATCTAAAAACTTGAGAGATGGTACAACAATATTATCCGACACAAGACCCTTTTCGGACTTGCTTCAGAATGTATTTGCATCAGTTACATTAAGCCAGGGGTCCCCAACCATTTTTACCCGTGAGTCACATTCAAATGTAAAAAGAGTTGGGGAGCAACACAAGAATGAAAAAGTCCCTGGGGTTGCCAAATAAGGGCTGTGATTGGATATTTGGTAGCCCCTTTGGGACTGGCAGCCTACAGGAGTCTCTACTTGGTACTATACTTCGTTTTTATGCAATTAAAACTTGCTTCCAAGCCTGGAATTCAAAAATAAGCACCTGCTATGAGGACAATGAGAGCAACATCCAAGGGGTTGGAGAGCAACATGTTGCTTGCGAGCTACTGGTTGGGGATCACTGCACTAAGCATAATCGGAGTGCTACACAGATAATAGAACTCATACCTAAAATGCATATAACAACCAGTTTATAAATAGTTTTTCCAAAATCTGATTTTGTGTTTAGAGTTCTACTTCTGTAACTAGTTATATTATTTAACAATATATAGAATGTTCTGCAAATACCTAATAAAATGAAAGACTTTAGATTTTTGTTATAATAGTGACAGATATAATAAATTATTTAAAAAGCCCAATGTCTCCTGAGTACAAAGATACCAAACATTTACAGAAGAACCTCAATTTAACTGTATAGGCTTAGTAAACCTTCCATACAACTGACAAATTAATCACGCAATCACATGTGTAGAGCAGAAGTAGGCAAAATAGTTCTCTGCCATCAAACTTGCAGCTTTTCAATATGAATTTTCAAAGCGCTGCTCCAGAATCAGCATATGTAAAGGACAAGGAAAGTCTAAAATAGAATAAGGCTAGAAATGCTGTATTTTGTTATACTAAACATAAACTTACTGCACCACAAGCCTAATCAAACAAATGATTTATGCTTTCAAAGTTGGCCACAGGGGGCTGTCATCTTGTAACTGTTATACATCTTTGCAAGACCAAGACTGTGCACATGCTCATTATGATCTAGGCTGCTTAGGGATCGTCATAAATTATCAAAACAGCGCAAGTCAAATAATATCTGCCAGAAGCAAGACTGATTAATAATCAGAATATACAGACTGCACTGGGTCCGGTGTGATGTAATCTAATGTGGATTTTATAATTTTTGTATTGTTTAATACAAACTTTCTCCAGCTATCCAGAACCAATGGCTGTAGCAAAATATCCTCCGAATAGAATCCCAGTTTATCTGTTTAAATGTGGATCCATGATCTTTGTCCCTGCAGCTGGAGTTGGAAACAGTAAAGGGGATGTAAAGGCAAAAATAAAATCCAATACAAATCTCTACACAGTCGCCGACTGCTCAACAGGGAAACAAAGCTGCTGGAGTTCTGCACGGCTGGGAAGTGAGGAGGGGGCTCCCCTGCTGTTCATAAATAAGACTGTTTCCCTGCAGAGCAGCTAGGGACAGTCTGACAATTCCTATCCATAGACGTAAATGATTGGAGAATTTAACAGCATACAGTCTTCTTATAAAAACCGTAGACATTTTTAATTAAATTATACTGAAGATTGGTTTCTTTTTCATTAAAGAAAGTAAAAATGGGATTTTATTTTTTGATTTCCTTGTCCTTTAATAGACTTCAAGGCAAAACATACCACTAGCAGTAAGTTAACAATACAAACTCATATTTTGGAGAGTACACTTAATAATGAAAGTAGGAAAATAATTTTCATCTTCAAATTACTGAAATTACTATACAGAAAAAGTGATACTGGTTTTTATTGCAATTTTTGAATTTCCCCGAAAAAGTTACATTTTACCACATCATATCTCCCACGTGCCATTGTCAAAGTGGGAAATTGTGGAGTGTGACGTAAATCATATTTGTCCCTATTTTTTTTTTTTTTTTAACTGTAACAAACTAATAAATGCTTTTGTAGATAATTTATACAGTCTAAGAAAAAAAAGCTATATTTTACATATGAGTCATTGAGAAACTAAATGAACATAAGCTTAAAGGAAAACTATACCCCTCAAACAATGTAGGTCTCTATAAAAAGATACTGCATAAAATCTGGAGAATTTGGGTTTTGGTAAATCTAGGTTGAGTTTGAGAGTTTTAGGGGCTGATTTATCAAAGGTTGAATGTTATAGTTTTATTTTACCTCAAATGACCTCTTAAGAGTATCTTATTTAAGAAAAAAACTTGAATGTCTAAAAATTGAAAGAATATTACAGCCCAAATTGAATTTGACTTAATTCGAATAGAGTTTTTTGTCAGGAAGGCTATAAACATCTTCAGGTGGGTCACTGGACCACTGCCAGTGACTTCTACATGAACTCCACTGGTTTTAGCTGGTGACCTATCAAATTTGAGTTACTTCCAGGGTAGAATGCACAGAAATCATCATGCTGATAGGCCAATGTCAACTTCCCAAATTATTGATTTATTATGCTTCAGATTAGCACACTCCTGGAAGTATAGAAAGAAAATTCTGCAGCTCAGTGAAAAAAACTAGCACTTTCTGTAGAATAACGAATGCAAGGCCCCAATTATACATAATTTATGATCAAACATTAGGAAAGTAAGCAAAAGTTTTTAAAAAAACATATATAAACAGCACGGTACAGTATATTTTTCTATGACAGCTAAACAGCAATTTTGAAGATACTTTTTTTTACATTGGCAGTAAAGGGTCTGAAAAGTACAATGTGACACAGAAGAACGATACAGAAAGAATAAATATATTCCACCATTCAAGAAGGAATAAACCTACCATTGTCAGCCCAAACCTAAAAATGTCATCTCGCCTACAATCGACAAATTAGTCGCGCAATTACATGTAGTGTAGAGCAGAGGCAGGAAAAATAGTTCTCTGCCATCAAACTTGCTGCTTCTGATCATTTGAGTTTTCAAATGATGGGAAAATGCACAAACTGCTCGGTGCTCAGGAAATGTGAATGTTTCCCCAAAGGCATTATTAACAATTAATAATCATTACGCCGGTGCCTTGTTTACCTGACCTTGTGTAAATTCAGCAGCCTTATAATTAGACCTACATTTTGCACATTTGTATATTTTCATGCATAGATTTGACTCATTCATTCATCCATTAAAATTCACTTGACAGACGTAGATGGATAATCAAGCTACAATTTGTATTTACTGGATTATAGAAAATTGCCCAAACTGTTGTTAAGTTCAAGGAAAGCACATTCTTGTCTCTCTCTTGTCACTGATGTAAAAGCAATTACACATCACAGGATGGTCCCAGGGCTCTGTAGAGATGCTGCATTTGTTAGCTGCAAGCTTAAAGCATTATTTTATTTCAGGGAGTTAAGTGACTTACGTGATGTGGTCTACAAAAGCAATTGAATCTGCAGAGAGAAAAGTAGAACTAGTGGAATGAACTAATTAAGTAGGCTACATTTCCAAGTTACTTTCTAGGTAAGTGTTTAAGTGAATGCTCAATCATTACATCAAGTGAATACATCATAAAAGGAATGGCTTTGTCTGTGCTAGGTTACACACATATATGAAGTTGAACTAAACAAACAAAATATCTGCGATTTAACACATTTTGGCTTTTTAATGTTAGCTCTTTTGTAGATAAAGTGGCACATGACAAAATACAGGGTACAGGTATGGGACTGGTTATTCACATTGCTCCAGACCTGGGCTTTTCTGGATAAGGAATCTGAATTTGGATCTCCGTAAAAAGATCATTTAAACATTAATTCAAACCAGTAGGATTGTTTTGCCTCCAATAAGGATTTAAAACCATCTTACTTTGGATCACGTAAAAGGTACGGTTTTAAGATTAGATTAAAATTAAATGATTAAAATGGAGTCTATGGGAGATGGTTTTCCTGAATTTCTGGATGCCAAAATTATTATTGAGCCATTTCCTAGGGGCTTGGATATCAGTCTCACTATTTAGATATGTTATCAGTCATTAAATTTGTCATTGAAGAAGAAAAGACACTGGCAGTATGGTTAGAGAGGGGAAAGCTTTTTAAAAAGGAAAAACAGCGCAGGAAGTTTTTTTTCCCACTTGGTTTAGGTTTTTGGTGGCTAGTATCTTGATGCTATAAAGAAGGCATTGTGAGGTCTGCATATATCATGATGCACATCTCAGACATCGTAATGCAAGTGCGTATTTTGGTGCTATAGAATAAAGCTGGCCATACATGGAGAGATCCACTCGTTTGGTGGTGGGAGATATCGCGTTTGATCACGAGAATACGTGCGGCCGGATCAAGAACCACATCAACAAAGTGATGCAGTCCTCGATCCATCCAATGGGATTTTTAACCTTGCCTGATGGACATCTGCCTGACTTTCGGTCAGATATTGATTCCAGTCCCCATAGGGCCCCATACACTGCCCAATAAGCTGCAGGAAATCTGTCAGCTCCAAATTACAGGACGGTCATCTCTCAGACTACATTGACTAATAATGATCCCATAATTAATCTTTATTGGAGGCAAAACAATCCTATTGGGTTTATTTAATGTTTAAATTATTTTTTAGCCTTATTAAGTTATGGAGAGGGAAATTATAGAAAGACCCCCTTATCTGCAAAACCCCAGGTACCAAACATTCTGGGGTATCAGGTTCCATACTGGAACTATTATTAATATTTTAAATCTGACACAATATTGAAATTAACCCTTGTTTATGTAAATAATGCCAACATATTGGGTCTATGAGGAAACCAGTATGACAAAAACAGTATTTGATATATTCCAAACACAGCAAAAGACTCATTGTAAAAGACAGGAGACTACAATATTATATCTAGTAAGTATATCTAGTCAATTCATATAAAAGGTGGTGGAGATACTGTATATGTGAGGAGGTGGTGCTGGTGCTATATTAGCTTTTCTTCTCCTAGTGCTTAATCCGCACTTCACGAGGGCACCACTTCAAACAAAATCGGCTAAACAAACTTCACGGCAGCTCTTGATAGTGTTATACCTATTCTTTTAGCCTCAAAAAAAGCAGCACAGAATTAATTACCAGTTCTATGGATCTATTGTAAGCATAATAGTCTAAAGAGCTATCAGAGACACATTTATTGTAAAAAGCGTCATCTGAAGAGAGCCTACTTGAGGGCCAAAACGATTAACACAAAATGCTTTGTCAGATAAAAAGATAAGAACCTGCACCTCCCAACTGCAGAATGAATTAGAACAGTGGGTTATCTTACAAATTAACCAGGGCAGTTAGCGAGGAAAATTTCATGAAAGTGTAATTCTTAGCTTTGTGAATCCACAGCAGGTATTCTGCCAGCTGACAAGATGATGAAATTTCTTGTTTAAAAAAAAAAGCCCTTTTTTCATTTCTGAATTTAAACTTAGCTTGACGTTTCTATTTTTGCACCCACTGCTCCAATAAAAAAACACTAAATCAATTATTCCTTGGCATAATTAGTGCTCTTATGAGGCAACCTTATAAAGGAGCACATCTCCCTTAGAATTAAAAATGAATACCAGAAAAATGTGTCCCTGTACATTATCTGAAACGGTTTCAAGGAAAACATGGACAGTTGTAAAAATATAGACAAATTCTAGCAGATATTCTTACACAAAATTAATTTTCTCTCCCTGTATGGTTTCTAATGCATACTGGTTCTTTAAGGGTTATACCTCAACCTCTATATTGCAAGCACCTTACATACGTAGTTTAATAGTTGTACGTTTGCCCATTGGTGACTCATGCTGGATTCATCTTGTTAGTTGAGGGATATCAATATGAAGGTTACAGCAGGAGTGAGTAGGAGGAAGGATGACTTGTGAAACTCACAAATAATAGATATCGAAAAAGAAACCGGTAAGAAAAACAACAAATGTATAAGCAATTGTAATTAATGGTCCCTCATAAATACACCATAATCTTTCTGTATTATGGCTATAGCAAAAATATATTTTGATGATCAATATACAAATTTGTTAATTTCTACATTTTAAGGGGTATAAGCCCTGAATATTTCTAGCATGTCCTATTAAGCATTATATCAACAAAATAATGTTGCTCAGCGCGTCACATTAACTCATTTACAGGAATAAAGGACTGCTCAGTGAGTCCCGTATTAAGCTATACATAATGATGAAGGACTGCTCAGTAATTTCATCATAAGTGAAGTACTCCTCAGCGAGTCCACCATAAATCCCATCCAAAAATAAAACAGAATAAAGTAACATCATTCGTCAGCTGTCCCACCTCTGGTGGCAGGACAAAAGAATTGCAGGGAGGGGGAGGAGCCAGACCTACATAGAGAAGAGTTAAGAAGTTTGTCCTGCCTCCAGATGTGAAGGATAACTAAAACTCTAACATTTGCACAGATAGGAAGGGCTGCAAGAGAAAATAAGCTTTGGAAATTATTTTAGTTTTAAAAGATTTACAGTTAGAACAACAAGAACACAACAAGGAGGAAACTTCTCCTAGTTGTTGTGGAATGAGAGAGAAAGCAAAACTTTAATACTGATACAGTTGCTCTAGAAGTATTTATAGGTACAGACAACCTAAATTCAGTAGTTGATGTAGAATTTTGCCAAATGATTTTCCAGGTTCATATTTGCTCAACTTCTTAGCATTCAGCTGAACGAAATCTGACTCTGTAAAGGAAAACTATACCCCTCAAACAATGTAGGTCTCTATAAAAAGATATTACATGAAACAACTCATATGTAAATGAAGTTACGGTCTGCGATGGGCTCTGTGCAGTGGTATGGCCCAATGAGCAGCACCGCTGTTTATAGTGAACCCACGTGTTCACTTAATATAAAAACCAGTGTATAAAGATCGATGTGCTGGTTTAACTGTTCTTTTAGTCGTGTCCAATTGCCTGAAATCATAAACCACTATATAGTGTAGTATGCCCTTATAGGTCGAGATACATTGATGTTAGAATTACTCACATGTAAGTTTCTTGATATAGTACTCGTCAATGTTTAAAGTTGTCAGTTGATCGCCGATATGTTAGCGTCTAGAATAAGAAGGCTTCAAATAAGGTGATATAGCCGAAGCTTAGTCGGGGCCCTGCGAGCCGTTTCACACTTACTGGACTGCAAGTCTTGGGAAATGTGTGTAAGGGTTACTTGCGCTGCATTCCCTCCTCTTCCGATTTCGATTCAGGTCTGCTGGTTCTGTGTGTGCCCCCGATTTTATATTGGTGTTCACATGGCCGGTTCCTGTGGTCTGGGGGCAGCGATGGCGGCGCTTCCCTTGAGCTAGCAGCATGCTTATCCAAGTTTTTATGTTAAGTCTTGTCAGCCCAGCGGCCCGGTTTCTTTGGACACTCCACGGAAAAACAGTTTGTGTGTGACTGGATTTGTGCTCAATTTTTTACGTTTATTATATATAAATAAACGTAAAAGTTTTAGCACAAATCCAATCACATATAAACTGCTTTTTCCGTGGAGTGTCCATTGAAGTAACCGGGCCGCCGTTCTCCCTGTTACAGTTAGAGTTGAAATATTTCTAGTCAGGTGATCTCTGAGGCAGCACACAGACCATCACAAAATGGTGGTTCAAGGCAAGAGATGTAAAAGGGAAATATTTACTTAAATATATATACCAGGTTGGTAAGATTCTTTAATATGCCACTTAATTTGATATAAACTATGTGTTGTTCAAGTATTCATTTTGGGGGTATAGTTTTCCTTTAAATACATGCGACTCTAGCCCATTAACTGCCCAAGCTTGTTAAATCGACAGCTCTAGCTCTTTGACCTATGTTATGTGACAACATTCAGCAACTGGATGCGAGAAATTTTGGTCATAGATAACACGACTCTGACATGTTCTCCAATCGTAATATGCAAATTAGATTTCAGACCAGTTGGTGATACAATAAATTTAAAACAAATATTATTTGCTGTACTACTCTAACACAAGTACATAATGACCTCCAGATATGATTTGCACATTGACATTTGTGTTGATTTGAGCTGTTGAGTCCAATTCATCAGCTTCACTGCAAGTGTATGGACCCTTCCTGATAGATATCTGGTTGGTTTGAAAAACAGCATGTTGAGGTGGTCCACCTCTGAATGGCTATCATAGGCTTCTGTTATAATCTAAATGTTGGCTTGGGGCCAAATGATTATCAGCCCAGTTTGGGACTTCAAGTAAGAGGGCAAACATTTGCTGCTTTGGTGTCCACACCAAAGAGCAGATCTTAATTTGTGTGGGGAGCTTAAGTGTATTGCTGTCATTTAATATGTTCAAAATTTCAGTCCTTTATGCCAAAAAAAAAAACAAATCCCCTAATTTTGACAATTTACTAAGGAAAAAATTATGTACATCAAAAATCTTTACTACAGAACTGAAAGGAACTCAAACATTAATTAATGCTTTCAATTTTCGGTTATGACAAGCTCCTTCTGTAAAGGATCTGAAGTTTTTAATCACAGAAGAAAAAGGAGTACTTAAATATTAAAATTTCAAAACATAGGACACTCAAAGCAACAGTTATTAATGCCTCAGACTCTTTGTATGGCTATTAGTTAGTTTTGAGAGTACTTTGATTTTTAATTAATAGCAATAGACCTGTTTAACTTTTATGATTTGATAAATAACTCAGAGGAGTTTCCCATCTTGGATTTTGTTAGGAATATCTGCAACACACACATGAGCAGCTGGTGAGAAGTTAAGCTTAGGGCCTTAACAAATCATTTAGCAGAAAATTATTAGTTTGACCGTCATGGAAGCTGATGCTACAGGGCTGATTATTAAAGGGATTTTTTTCAAAATGCATCAGTTAATAGTGCTACTCCAGTAGAATTCTGCATTGAAATCCATTTCTCAAAAGAGCAAACAGATTTTTATATTTCATTTTGAAATCTGACATGGGGCTTGTCAATTTCCCAGCTGACCCAAGTCATGTGAATTGTGCTGTGATAAACTTGAATCATTCTTTACTTCAAGTTAGAGTGATATCACCCTATACTGAGAAGACTACTGGAGCAGCAATATTAACGCATGTGTTTTGAAAAAAATGTGTTTTCACATGACAGTTTCCCTTTAAAATCTGATGCTAATTGCTATGGTTTATGTAGCTATCAATAATTTAAATTGTTTAATAATCAGCATTGTACTGTGACATTCATATGATTGAACCAAGGTTTATGTCTCAACAGAGACCTTTATATTTCATTGTTCATCACCGAAGAATTGTGAATGCAGTGTAATAGTTTTCCTTCAAAGAACCCACACTCCAATAGTTTGTGAATGAAACTGTGCATCTGAACATCCAACGTTTCGGCCCACATTAGGGTATTTTTCAAGGATCCTTGAAAAAGCCCCAGGTTCTTTGAAGGAAAATTACATGTTGATTTAACCCTGCACCCATAACCATATTTATGTTTATATGTTTTTAAAAACTAGCGGTGAGCCATCCATTCAATATTTTGTGTGGCCCTAAGCTCAGAAACACAGCAGCAGAAAAGAAGATGGAGAGCTACAGGTTCATCTTTAGAGGCACAGATCTTCACTGCTGGGCTGTTGTTACATTGGCCTGTTATAGAAGCCCAAATCTATAACAGTTTTGCCCTATTTCTCATTTAAGCTTTAGTTTTCCTTTAGATGGGGTCTGTCATGATATGGGGTACTTTTAATACTAAATTACATTGTGTAAATAATTTATTCCACCACTTACAATTGTATTTTTTAAACACTAAATATATTTTTTTTAGCTGTAATATTGGTATGTAGGCAGCAATTTCAGATCATTGTGCCGGATTCTGTGCTTTCAGAAAGAGCCAGCACTGCACAATGCAACGGCTTTCAGATAACCTACTATTTCTCCTAATCAATGGCCATTTCCAAGTCACATGGTAAACAAGTTGTTGCATTATTATTCCTGCTTGGATGCTATTCTCATAGGCATGGAAGCATTTTTAGCAATGTAAACAATTTCTGAATTCATTTTGATTTCTACAAGGTTGAAACCATCTTTAGGCTTCATATAATCTGTTTTTTGAAGATTATGGGGTCAGTGGATTTAGAAACAATTTTATCTCACTGTATAACAGCTGAACCCACCCCCCCACACACACACACATACAATTTATTGTATTTCTGAACAAGCTAATTAAGGCTAATGGCACATGGGTAGCTTTCCCACAAAGAATTGTAACTGGCAAAGAAATGCCTTAAACCACCCATGTCAATCCCCATTGAAGCTGCCTGACACAGCAACTGCAGTCTGTTTTTGTCCAAAGATTGTACATTAGGGCATGTTAATAACCATTTGTACCTGTGTAAGCCATTAAGAGTTGTGGAACACAAGAAATTATGCAGTAGCAGTCAATGCAGCTGACATGCCCCATTACCACTCCTGGTAATATTAAATAAAAAGCAGAAGGAGTAAACCTGACAGCAGTGGCTAAGATTCACATGTTTAAGCACAGGGAATTCCCACTGATACCAGTACAGATAAATTTTAGGAAGATTTATTGCCCAGTTTCAGTGCAGATTTACTGTGGGAAACATATCTCCCCAAAATGCCATCACCGTATGGGAGGCAGTATGGAGATTTTGCCTGTTTCCAATGATGCAAAGTACAGGACAGTATAAGCACCAGGAGTGCTATTTACCCAGGGATCACAAACATTTTTTTTTTTACCCTTGAGCAACATTCAAATGTAAACAAAAATGGAGGGCAATATACAAAAGCAAAATGTTCCTGTGGATGTCAAATACGGGCTGTGGCTAACTATTGGTAGACCCCATATGGACATGAAGCCTATATGAGGCTCTGTTTGACACCCTTTTTCCTTCAAGTCAGGAATTCAAAAGTAAGCATCTGCTTTGAGGCCACAGGGAGCAACATCCATGGGGTTGGTGAGCAACATGTTGCTCGCAAGCCACTGGTTGGGGATCACTCTGTTAGGCAAAAGCACAGCAGTGTAGTAGTGAAACAAGGAGGTACTATCAATTCAGGCAGCTTGTACTTCAGGAGAGGTGTCAGGGAAAAGCGGTATCCCATTACCCTGTTACAGGGGTCCCCAAACTTTTTTGCTCGTGAGCCACATTTAAATTTAAAAAAGAGTTGGAGAGCAACACAAGCATGAAAAAGTCCATGTGGATGTCAAATAAGAGCTCTGATTGGCTTTTTGGTAGCCCCTATATGGACTGGCAGCCTACAGGAGAGAATGTTTGGCAGGACATCTGTTTTTTATGCAGCCAAAACTTGCCTCTAAGCCAGTAATTCAAAAATAAGCACCTGCTTTGAGGCCACTGTGAGCAACATCCAAGGGGTTGGAGAGCAACATGTTGCTCGCGTGCTACTGGTTGGGGATCACTGCCCTATTACATGCCCATTGCAGCAGTAAAGAATGACAGGAAGAGCATAAGCCACATGGCTGGGGACACTTGGAAAAGTAAGAAGATAGGACCTGGGGTTGGGCTGTGGCTAACCATTCGTAGACCCAATGTGGACATGCAGCCTACATGAGGCTCTGTTTGGCAATACACCCTTATTTAACTAAATCTTCCCTTCAAGTCAGGAATTCAAAAGTAAGCATCTGCTTTGAGGCCACAGGGAGCAACATCCATGCGGTTGGTGAGCAACAAGTTGTTCGCAAGCCACTGGCTGGGGATCACTATTGGCACAAAACACAGCAGTGGAGTAGTGAAACAAGGAGGTTCTATCAAATCAGGCAGCTTGAACTTCAGGAGAGGTGTCAGGAAAAGGTGTTATCCCATTACATGACTGTTGCAGCAGTAAAGAATGAAAGGAAGAGCATAAGCCACATGGCTGGGGGAATTTGGAAAAATAAAAAGATGGGATATGGGATTTTCCAGTTTTCCCTCTGTCAAATTTCAAACTGAAATATAAATAAATGTACTCTTTTGAAAAATAGATTTCAATACAGGATTCAGCTGGAGGATGTATTTAAAAAACTGTTTCCTGTGACAGAATCCCTTTAACATTTGTGATACTACAGCTGCATTCATATTCATAAAATACAAAATATAGATACATTCCTTGCAGAAACAGCTGCTCAAAAGAAATATTTGAAGTACAGAACATCCTTGTTTACAAATTCTCCTATACTTCCAGATGAGTGTATTTCTGAAGCAAAATAAATGTCACCTATGTAACATGCGTTTACTATTTAAAAAAAAACCCAAAACAAAACAGGAAATACGACAGTAAAGCTTCCTATTTGGCATATTAGGGATTTGTGTTCAATTATGTCACAATGTGGCTTCTAAAAGTCCAGAAAATTCAAGCTATTGTTAATAACGGATGAATAAAAACATTTAAAATAATGCCACTACTACAGCGCTAAATTTTGGGGAAAAATCTTGAGTATGGTGTTTGTACATTTGTGGTAGTTATAAGAATCTCTTAAAGGGAAACTGTCATGGGAAAACATTTCAAAATGCATCAATTAATAGTGCTGCTCCACAACATGTTTTTTTTCAAAATGCATCAGTTAATAGTGCTGCTCCAGTAGACTTCTGCACTGAAATCCATTTCTCAAAAGAGCAAACAGATTTTTTAATATTCAGTTTTGAAATATGACATGGGGCTAGACATTTGGTCAATTTCCCAGCTGCCCTGGTCATGTGACTTGTGCCAGCACTTTAGGAGGGAACTGCTTTCTGGCAGGCTGTTGTTTTTCCTTCTCAATGTAACTGAATAGTACGCAGTGGGACATGGGTGTTTACTATTGAGTGCTGTTCTTAGATCTACCAGGGAACTGTTATCTTGTGTTAGGGAACTGTTATCTGATTACCTTCCCATTGTTCTTTTGTTAGGCTGCTGGGTGGGGGAAAGGGAGGGGGTGATATCACTCCAACTTGCAGTACAGCAGTAAAGAGTGATTGAAGGTTATCAGAGCACAAGTCACATGACTTGGGGCAGCTGAGAAATTGACAATATGTCTAGCCCCATGTCAGAATTCAAAATGAAATACAAAAAAATCTGTTTGCTCTTTTGAGAAATGGATTTCAATGCAGAATTCTTCTGGAACAGCACTATTAACTGATGCATTTTGAAAAAAGTGTTTTTCCCATGACAGTATCCCTTTAAGCATCTAAAAGCAATTTGACTACAGGTATGGGACCTGTAATTCAAATGCTTGGGACCTGGGGTTTTCCAGGTAAGGGATCTTTCTATATTTTGGGTCTTCATACTTTAAATCAACACAAAAAATACTTTCTTCAATAAGGACTGCTATATCTTGAAATCAAATACAAATTACGGTTTTATTAATACAGACAAAAAGGAAATGTTAAAAATTTAAATTATTTCATGGAGTTTATGAGAGATCACCTTTCTGTAATTCATAGCTTTCAATAAGAGGTTTCAGGATAACAGATCCCACACCTGCAGAGAGGAACTGTAACAGAAGTTAGGTTACTAACGAAATAATGTATGGCTCCTTCACCAGATTAATTGGATCCAGTAAGTAAGCAGAAAGCAGAAGTTAATGTTCAGCATTTTCTGGTACATTTTTGCTATTTACCACATACATATCGGGCTAAAAGGAAAAATAAAAATCTCAAACTCTGGTACAGCTATGGGATCAGCCAATCGGAAACGTGTTATCCAGAAAGCTCCAATTATGGGAAGGTTGTCTCCCATAGACTGCATTCTAATCAAATTACTTTTTCTGTAATAATAAAACATTACCTTGAACTTATCCAAACTAAGATATAATTAATCCTTATTGGGAGCAAAACCAGCCTAATGGTTTTATTTAATGTTTACATGGTTTTCTAGTAGACCTAAAGTATAAAGATCCAAATTACACATAGATCAGTTATCTGGAAAACCCCAGGTCCCAAGCATTCTGAATACCAGGCCCCCATGCATGTACCTCCAGGTGATGATACTTCTGCAAAATCAAATGCTATTAACTCCCTGTGTACATAGCTTCATTTAGATACCTAAATAGGGTACCACTTAATAGGGTACCATTCATTCATCTACACTAATAATAATAAAAAAATACTTGATATTCATCATAATTATTCACATTCTTGTAAATGAGCGAAAATTATTATGTATTGTGTGCTGTTTCATGTATTGCGTACTGCAAGAGTTTTATATGACAGAAACTGTATCTATTACTTACACTGTAGTATTTCTTGATGTACCGTCTTATGTCCAAGAGCAGCTTGTTGTGAACCTGAACAACATAGTCCAAGGGAGAAGCATCACAGTCTGGTTTACTGCAGCGTTTCAAGCCGGGTTCAATCTGCAAGTCCCTATAGTTAAAGAACAAGACATGTCAAGCAGAAAGAAAACAGAAAGCAATGTATCTTTGGTATTTCAGGCAGCATATACTGTAGCTTAAATCATATAAAGAAGGCTGTTTTGTTTCAGCTGGTCATCTAATGATCACTGAAAGCACATTTGCATTTGAGTAGGAAATGTACATGCTAGTCTACTTGAACAACCAATGTTGCACAAATCCTAATTCCCCAAACAATTTCTTGTGCAATCTGCATACACCTTGCAGCGCTGCCATTACTTGGTCTGATTTCATGTAATTTACCCATTCTTTTTTTCTACACTTATTCTCCGACTGGCATTCTGTTCCTATTCCACAATTTTCAGCAATGCTTGTATTGTTCCTTTTATGCAATGCTTCCGCACTGCATGGGTTTCTGAAAGTTATATAGCAATATTAACAGGTTTTGATAAAACTGTGGCAAAAAGATAGTAAAAATCATAAAAATGATTAATTATCAGAACACTAATGCAGCTCTTTCATAGTTAAAGCCTTTAACAAAGGTTATTTAGAGAAGAAAGCAGAATGTGTGTTTGGCCAAATAAAATGTTCCACAAATAACAGATGTTTTGATGTTAATAATAAAAACTGGTGCAGGCATCTTCAACTATTTCTATTAATGATGATGGCAAAAAGACTGCCTCATCCATCTTTTTGTAAGGGTAGTAGGAAGCAAGATAAATATACCCCCCCCCCCCCTTTGACACTGTTCAATTCAGTTTTGCTTATGTAAAAACTGTAGTGATGCACCAAATCCACTTTTTTTTGGATTCGGCCGTACACCTGAATTCTTTGCGAAACATTCAGCTGAATACCAAATCTTTTTTTTTTTTTCATATGTAAATTAGGGGTGGGAAGGGGAAAACATTTTTTACTTCCTTGTTTTGTGACAATAAGTCACAAGATTTCACTCCCCACCACTAATTTGCATATGCAGAAGGATCCAAATCCTGCTGAAAAAGGCTGAATCCCAAACCGAATCCTGGATTCGGTTCATCCCTAAAAAACAGTGAATATACAATATCTGAAATTGCAAAAGTTAATAAACATGCGTGTGTTTTTTCTACACAGGCAACCCAAATTAAAAGTAAATCAAGATGGTCTTTCTGTGCTCGCAGGAACCATCTACCAAGCCCCCTTAGGCTCACAGAGTGATTTAAACCCTCCTTTCCAGTGATGTGGTAAATTACAGTGAATTGAAGCTACTCAAAGGATGCCCTGAAACTATTAATATACTGGCTATGAAATAAACTTGATAATATTGAACTTGAAAATATTACTTGATTAAAAATTGAACCAAAAAGAACATCATTATTTATTTGTGTAATGCTAGTGATAAAGTGGTTAAATAATCATACCACAGAGCATAAACAAATGTACTAATATCTTCCCCGCTCTCTATAAATTCTAATGAAAGATGCACCAGATGATTATTTTTTTAATTACTACTAGGTCAGGTCTCACAGTTGAGCAAAGTGAAAACTTTGCAGCATAAGAAATCAACATAACCAATTAATACTCTTATTGCCCACTTTCAATCAACTCTGACTAATCATACTAACCTTTCCACTCCCCTGTTAACATACGGACTGCCCCCCCCCAATCCAAAGAAAAGCCCCATTAGCAAGAAATTCCAGGTGGAAGAGATTTCAGAGCATGGCATCAGACTCCACAAGAGTTAGACCATCTGCAAATTGTCAAGTCTTTATGCAATTAGCTATCTTATTTACAACTGTAATGAAGCAAAAGTCAAGGATTTAGCATGGAACTGCTGATCTGTGCCTGTATCATCTTCTTTCTTGCTACCAATGACAGTTATGTTGATTTAAAAAAAAAAAGCCATCTGCTAAGTGTCCAAATTAGCTAAAAATAATTACTTTTAATTTAGATAAAAGGAATGTATGGTCTCCAGTTTTCAAGGTTTTTTTTGCTAATACATGGTCCACTACCATGCCAAAACCTAGTGTGTGGTTGACAGTGGGGGGAATCTTGCAAGCTGGCCAATTTTGCTTTGTATTCCAAGGTCGATTTTGCATTTTTTTGGCATCACTTCACGGCAGTAAAGCACTCCAGGGACTTTCAAGTCTGAAGTGAAAAGACAGCAGGAGAGATAACATAACCAGACACGTTATTAAAAAGAGGAATGGGGAATGAGCAATAGAGAAGCTGTAACAATTCAAATGTGCTTCTAATTCCAAGCAAAGCCTATGCATTACAGATGAGTAAGTAGCAAATGACAGCTAAAGAACAAAGTCATTTAGCACACATTTTTATACTTCTCCATGGCTGGTAAGTTTATATACTCTGTGGCTTTATAACTTTATAGTATGTTAAAAAATGACAAATGCTAAGCAACTTTTCACTTGGTTATCATTATTTACCTTTTTAAAATTATTTGGCTTCTTCTTCTGACTCTAAAAATCAAATGTGCTGTAAAGCTAAAATATTTTATTGCTACTTTTTATTCCTTACGTTTCTATCCAGGCCTCTCCTATTCATATTCCAGTGTCTTATTCAAATGAATGCATGGTTGAAAACGAAGAGTAAATTTTCTCAGAATATCATACAAAAAGTACCAAGTTAAAAGGTGACCAACCCCCTTAAAATCACATTTCTCTGAATCAAGTGCTGGACATTGTGGCAGCAACAGAATATATACAGACACCATAGGATTATTTGCACTGGTATGTTGGCCATTTATTTATTTTGGAAGGCTGCTCTGGAAAGACTGTGACTCAAATATTCATTCTTAAGCCGGCCAAAAATGCAAAGATAAAGTAATATGAAACGAAAGTTAGTACAATCTTCGACCATGTGTGGATCATCTCAATACTTTTTGTGCCATGGCGGTCAGTCATTAAAGGGGAACTGTCACCCAGACACATAAAAAGCTGTATAAATAAATTAAACATTAAATCCTTTTTTTTTTTTATTAAAGCATTCAAAGGCATAGAGGTGGGGCAGGCAATTACTTTCACTTTCCATTCAGCACTCAAGCTGGTCAATGATGCAAAGATCCGCTCGCTTGGCGACCGCCAAATGAGCAAATCTTTCCCCTATATGCCACTAATTGGCAGGGCTATAGCGGGGTAATCCGAATATTCGGTTTATGGATTAAGATCGGATTACGAGAAGTGCTTCCGACGGGTCGGTCGAAGAAAATCCGAACTTCATGGCCAGATATCGGTCAGGAAGACCTGTCAGAAGCCCCCATACATGGGCAGATAAGCTGTCAAATCGGTCTAAACGACCGATATCGGCAGCTTTTTCTGCCTGTGTATGGCTATCTTTACTCCCCATCTCTATTCACCATTTAATGGTCACTGCTCTCCCCACATTCCCCCTCTCTATTCACAATTTAATAGTGTAGCCAGAGCATGGGGATGGACATCAGGTTCTCCATTCTGGTGCACAAAAAAGATTTTGAGATTATGCAAGGCTTGCCTTAAACGTCCACAAAATCGCTCCTGCCATCTTGCTAGAATTATCAATTTAGAGACCAAAGGAAACAAATTATGTATGCAGTGTAATTAAAGCTTATTTTGCTTGACTAATTTGTAAGCATAGAATTTGGGATTATTTTGGGTGACAGGTCCACTTTAAGTAGATTGGACAAGTTAGAAAATTCTATATTATAAAGACTTACAAAAAGAGAAGTAAAAAGTGATGATACCTCAGTAGTCTTTTTCAATCTCAGCAGCAATACACATACACCTACTTTACAGTATTGCAGAATAGTTCAGGGATTTATACATAACAATGTTCTAGACAGAGCCTAAATCTGAGCAAATACCTAAGGGCTTGATGTTTAAAAAGTATATTGGCATGCTCTAATTCGAAGATCTAATTTTATCAAAATAAATATATGTCCTTTCCAATCAGAAATGCTTTCTTTACTGCTCTGCTTTTTTTATGTTGGTGTTCAAAAAGTTCAAAAGGTAAATAAGTGTCAACCCTATAAGCCTACTGTTATCTTAGATTTATGGAATTTCCAACAGATTCCAGAGTGGACACATTCTGACTTAGAACAGTGGCGTAACTACTCGCTGGTGGGCCCTGGTGCAGGATTGGCACCCGGACCCCCCTATGAATTGCACATTGGAGTTCTCCTAGACTCTCCAGCGGGCCCCGAGAGGGAGCGGGCCCTGGTGCAATTGCACCCCCTGCTCCCCTGGTAGTTACGCCACTGACTTGGAACTCCGAGGTGAGTTATTTTTGTTAAGTAGAACTTAGTAAGGCATTTATTCTCCTATATAACCTACAGTGTATCAAGACTTGTATCAACATTAACATGGACCCACTGACAGAGAATTGCACAGACAGCAATGTTAATAATAAAAAAATAAATAAAAACTGCTTTACAAGCATCAGCAAGATGAGCATTGACAAAGTTTCTCTTGCTTTTGGTATGACAGCACAACCATGTTAGGGTCAATAGCAGTGTGGACAGAAATCATCATCTATGTTGTTGCTTAATCTGAGGCAGAATTTCACACTAGGGGACTGTGGTGATCTCAACTTTTGTAAAATATGCCCCTATGTCTTGTCAATGATGTTTCATAAACACATACCCCAATAGTGATCATGTTTTATGATCATGCAAAATATTTTCAGCCCTTTTTAAATACATATTCCAGAGTAATCATTCCCATTCATATAATCAACACATACTCGTGTACTCTTAACATGATCTTAAACTGTTAAAGGAGACATACAGAATAAATGAAGCCCCCCAATTTAGTAAGCAATACTGTTTACTTTACTATATGGCTCTGGTTTTACTTTTGGCCAAAAATGTATATCTTTTAAAAAGTCCACTTTATTGGAGCACCCTATAGATCGGCTAGAGTTCCTGTTTGAGTTTCAAATTATGGGTGGGTATGTCCTAACGGTCCATGCAAGAAGCACAGTAGGAGGGGGACAGCCAATCCCTGCAGTCCCACAAACAAAGACAGGCTTCTGTTCAGCCTAGCTGCTGATTGGTTCTTATCATACAGTGCAGTGTGTGAAGTGCTGCTGGCTCCCCTGCATAGCCTCGGAAAGGAGGCAGCAGGAAGTGGAACAGATGGGTGAGACTAGTAGGGTTTTTGCAGAAATTTTCAATAAAGTAACCAAAAACACTACTTTTTAGAGCACATTCCTTCTATATCTAAAAAAAGTTTAATGCACTGGCACAGTCCTGTTTTTTTACATACTATGTCTCCTTTAAGAAGACTACTTCAACAACAGAGATTTTGCTGCATCCTTTCCACACTGTACTGTTCATTTACAGTGGTGTGAAAAACTATTTGCCCCCTTCCTGATTTCTTATTCTTTTGCAT
>CM044433.1:36613936-36633314 GCA_024363595.1 Xenopus borealis
TGCAAAAGAATAAGAAATCAGGAAGGGGGCAAATAGTTTTTCACACCACTGTACATACTACATCTAACAATACTGCATGCTAAACCTATATACTACCATTAAGGAATTATGACAGAGTGGGCTTGATCCAAACTCTACCTGTTCTTTGTTTATGAGCTTTTAAAATAGTTTAAAGCAAATTAAACTATACAGAGCATGCTCACTGTCTGGGGCATAAGACAAGGATAACCTAGATCAAAAAGCAATGGAGATACAAGGGTTACCTGTTGGATTAAATTCTACTGGTTGAATGGAAAAAAACACTTTTCAGATGATACTTTCCAATTGTCATCATATTCCTCTGCACAAACGCCTGTGGTGTGAATGAGGAATGGATTAAGGAATAATTATTGTATCAGATGCTTATATACTCTGCTAATGGTGTGTGTGGGTTTCCCATCTGCAGAGTAAAAAGCTGCAAAAAGCCTGATGGTTAAAGCAACAGTAACACCAAAGAAATTAAAGTGTTTTAAAGTAAAGACTATATAATGTAATGTTGACCTGCCGTGGTACAACTGGTGTGCTTGCTTAAGAAATTTTACTATAGTTTATATAAACAAGCTGTTGTGCAGTCATTCAAGCATAGGATACACAATAGATAACAGATAGGGTCTGAAGAATCCCATTGTATACTACAGAGCTCATCTGTTATCTGCTGTGTATCCTGCCTCCTTTTTCAGATTTGAAGGGCTGCCCCCATGGCTACACTGCAGCTTGTTTATATAAACTGCAATTGTGCTTCTGAAGCATCACACAAGTTTTACCAGCACAGGGCATAAGTACATTATATTTGCAATACCTTAATTTTTGGGTGTTACTGTTCCCTTAAGAATGGATATTTATAATTATGCACTACAGATAGGTCAGTTGAAGAAAACTTTCAGAGCCATCAAAAACATTGTCATAGATGTTCTCTGTTCCACACTTTGGGCAGAAGAATTTGAACCACTCAAGTCTCTATATTTTTCCTCATCTGTGAGTTGGGAAGGACCTACCAGCAAAACATCATTTTCCTCCTCCTCCTGGTAGTGACTGTGAGCCCGGAAGTGGGTAGGGTCGAGCCCTTAAAAAATAAGAAAACAAACTCCCATAAGTTACCTTATATAATAATTTCCAAAATATATACTAGTGACCCTGCCCTGGACCTAACTAGTCTGCATCCATTGCGAGGCTAATCTGTGACTTTACAAAAGGTCTGGGGTAGGCGTCGTCCTGTAAAAAGATTTTTCACTTTGAAAAAATTAAATTGAAAATTAAATTGATTTAGACATTACGATACCCATCGACTTTGATGTGAGCTTCCCAGCTTTTAGATGCCGAATGTTTATACTCAAATGAGTTTTTATTTGCAATTAATTCTTGAAAATCCAAGTTTCAGAAATCTGAATTCAAGATTTTTGCTACAAAATACATGAATCACAGTAAAAAGACAAATTAGAATGTTGATGAATCTGACCCTTAGTTCGAGAAAACAACCAGTCTTGTCATTTCTGGAAAAATTATTAGATTCCTCTCAAACCTTTATCTTAGTAGTCACAGCTTTAGATTTTTAATTTGCATGGTTTCCGTCATGGCAATGTAAAAAAAATTGAGCAAACACATCTCCCCTTAAATTAAATGTGTTTGTTTGAGATTTCCAACAGTTAAGTTGCTAACTATATTCATATGCAGCAATGTGAAGAAATGTCCCCGTGGCCTAGTGGACCTCCAGTAGCAGAATAAGTGGTAGAAAAGTCAAAGATTTTTAATTTAAAATTGCCTCAAGGAGACAAAGACAGCCACACTATTTTCTTTGGTGTCTCTTTCATTGAAAATCATCGCCTTGTGTAGCCAGTGGCCATGTGCATATTAACATAAGGTACCAAAAGTAAACCATGAAGATGCTATTTTAGACACCAACGGAATGGTTGTCCCATCATGGGAAATACCTTGGAACAAAACACACAGAAATGCAGGTATAGAATCTATTATCTATAATGCTTGGGACATGGGCTTGTTCAGTAAAGTTTGTTTTTTGTGATCTTTATTGTTAATTTGGGTCCACATATAAGTAAAAGAATTCCAATTAATCATTAAATCAACTTAATAGGACTGTTTTGCTATCAATATGGATTCTAATAGCTTAGTTGACAACAAGTACAAGGTACAGGTATGGGACCTTTTATCCAGAATGTTGGGACCTCGGGTTTTCCATATAATGATCTTTCTATAATTTGGATCTTCATACCTTAAAGGTATTCTGTCGTGACTTTTATTATGTATTTTTTATTTCTAAATTACACTATTTCCAGTGAAAATAATTCTCTCTACCATATAAAATGTAATTTCTGAACCAGCAAGTATATATATTTTTTTATTTTAATATTGGTGTGTAGCCAGCCATCTCATGTCATTTCTCCTGGTCATGTGCATTTAGAAAGAGCCAGCATTTTAGGATGGAACTGCTTTCTGGCAGGCTGTTGTTTCTCAATGTAACTGAATGTGTTGCAGTGGGACCTGGATTTCCCTATTGCGTGCTGTTCTAAGGCTTGTGGCACACAGGCAGATACGGGGAGATTTAGTCTCCTGACGACTAATCGTCTCTTCTTCTGGGCAACAATCTCCTCAAACTGCCTTCCTGTCCACTACAATGAAAATTTATCTTAAAGGAAGTGCAGAGTGTGCTCTAGCCCAGGCAACTTTCCATTGTGGTGGAAAGGAATACACAGGAAGGCAGTTCAGGGAGACTGTCGCCCAGAAGAAGATGCGATTAGTCACCAGGTGACTAAATCTCCCCATGTAAAGATTCAAAGTTTCAAAGGATAACCAGCGCTCACAGCACGAGGTCAGATGCACGAAAAAAGAAATAAAAGAAAAGAGAGAAATTTCCGCCAATCTAGTGTAGTATTTTCCAAGTATGTACACACAGCTTTATGTGATTAGCATATGCACTAAATAAGTAGATAGATAAATAAATAAATAAATAAATAAGTGAAAGTGTCCCTTGTGTCCACTCCAATGTAATATCCTAGACTTTATCTCATACGGATTTGTATAGAGGGGTAATCTCCCCATGTGCCACAAACCTTAGATCTACCAGGCAGCTGCTATCTTGTGTTAAGGTGGCCATACATGGGCCAATAAAAGCTGCCAACAAACTGAGTTGGCAGCTTATTGGCCCGTGTATGGAGCCCTCCGACGGCCATTGATATCTGGACGAAAGTCGGGCAGATGTCGATCGGACAGGACTGAAAATGCAGTCGGATCATGGCCGCATCTGTTAACTGATGTGGTCCTGCAATCTGACCGTTCAATTCCCTTCGTTATTGTGGTGTTTAGACAAATGGCCTGCGGGTGTCACTGTGCACAGGACTTGTACTGTGCATACACAGGACTTTCTGTACAGCTTGAAAGTGAAAGCAAGGAGTTACTGCTGTTATGTAATGGCTGCATGAACCTGCTAATAAATGGCGACAAGAATGTCTTTTCTACATCTGCAGCAGCCTGCACCTTTTCTACCAAACCCTGGTGAGCCTACCATACCTTTTACTGCTTGGATCCATATGTTTGATAATTACATTATTACAATTTGAATCAAATACTGCAAAATGTGACTTTTACATTGTGAATAAAGGTACTGCTACTACAATTAGTTAATGGTCTCATTACTACAGCACCAGTGCCATCACACAGCGACACTTCATTGGGATGTGCAAAGAACTTTGTACACAAAGTTAAGTTGAGATCAAATGTAAAATCAGTACATAGCTACAGAGAAACAAGCCATGCAACGACCCAATCATCTCCAGCTGAATTATTACATGGCAGACAGATGCGCACTAAGTTACATGTTTCAGACATTAAACTTCCACCAAAAACTGTTCCTACAAACTCATCTACTGCCGACATTGTCAAACGTCAACAAGCCAAATGCAAGGCTTATACTGACAGAAAACGTGGTGCAAGAGAAGTACACTTTCAGCCTGGATCTTTAGTCAGAATTAAGAAATCAGGAATACTGAAACAAGGACAATCTAAATTTACTACACCACTTCAAGTGAGAGGCCAGCGAGGACCATACACATATGAGCTGTCTGATGGACGCATATATGGAATACAAGTCGTCTTGCTCCTGCTAGATATGACTTTGCAGATGTTCCATTTGATGAAGGGCATTTTTCTACTCCTAATGCCAACTGCAATAGGCCTGAAGAAAATGAATCTATAAGGCATACTGAGAGGTCAAGGACCAAGGACTATGTCATGTGAAGAAAGTATATATTGCTTTAAGAAACATAATGTTTAATTGTTACTGTTTATTATATTTGCCCAAATGCTTTCCTACTATAGGGGGATATTTGGTGTTTATACAAATGGCCTGTGGGTGTCACTGTGCACTTGTACTGTGCATACACAGGACTTTCTGTACAGCTTGTAAGTGAAAGTAAGGAGTTACTGCTGTTATGTAATGGCTGCATGAACCTGCTAATAAAGCACTGTTATACTCTCCTCATCCTCGGCTACCAAACACAACAGTTATGATGTGATCCTTGGGCCCTAGGGCCCATGATCGGATAAGCCCAATATCGCCCATGGGGTGGACATATCAGGGAGAGATCAGCTCATTTGTAGTGATGGGAGAATTTATTCGCTAGGGGCGAATTGGCAGTGAATTCCCGCGATTCGCCACTGGCGAATAAATTTGCGTATCGCCAGCAAAATTTTGCTTTGCGAAAATTCGCCAGAAAAACGAGTCACACGTAGTTTTTGACGCAACGCGACGAAAACGACGCGACGCGCGTCAAAAGCGTCCCGTTTCCCGAATTTTTCGCCAATTTGGAATTTTTCGGCGAAGCGAATCTCAGGAGATTCGCCCATCACTACTCATTTGGCGACATTACCAAACGAGCGGATCTCTCCATAAGGAAGCTGCTATCTGGTTACCTTCCCATTGTTCTGTTTTTAGGCAGGCGGGGGGTGATATCACTCCAACTTGCAGTACAGCAGAGCACAAGTCACAAGTCTGGGGGCAGCAGGGAAACTGACAATATGTCTAGCCCCATGTCAGATTTCAAAATTAAATATAAACAAATCTGTTCACTCTTGAGAAATGGATTTCAGTGCAGAAATCTGCTAGAGCTATTAAATGGTGAGTTTTGAAAATAAATTTTCCCATGACATGTAAACATTATATAAACCCAATAGATTTGTTTGCTTCCCTTAAGGATTAATTATATCTTAGTTGGGATGAAGTACAAGGTACTGTTTTATTTCTACAGAGAAATTTAGATTATTTTTGATAAAATGGAGTCTATAGGAGATGTAGAAAAGGTGTGAGAGAATGCACAACACCATATATGTTGCCACTTGTAATATGGAAGGAGTCATTTACCTATTGAAATGCCCATGTGGGTTGGGTTATGTAGGACAAACGTCACAAGCTTGCAGAGTTAGATTAAATGAACATAAGCGTGTGATTAGGAATTTTAAACCAGAAACCAAAGAGACAGAACCCAAAACAAGTAAACAAAAAGTGAAGATCAAAAAAGAAACTTTACTGGCTAGACATTTTTACACAAACAAACATAATGTTTTGCAAATAAGATGGCAAATACTTGAAAAAATTGTGACAACACAGGGAAATGAAATGAGACTGGCCCTTCTCAAAAGAGAAGCATTCTGGATGTGGAAACTTGAGACTGTATAACCAAAGGGTTTGAATGAAAATATTAGCTTGACTTGTTTTTTATAACCATTGGGAAATTTATTTTGTATAACCATTGGTAAATATTTTTATTGACACTTCATTTCTTTTTCACAGATATTCTTTGCCAGTGGGATTGTTGACAATTAAAGATAAAGGTAAAACTCCCGCTGGTTGTAAATAGTATTTTTGTATTTGGGTATATTATCCGAATTTTGTGGTCAATACTTGTGGGTTTAGGTACAGGACATATTGTTTAACAGAACTTTTGGACATATGTGTGTCAAGCCTCACTTTGGATCACCCAGGTGGTTTATGGACAATTTGATGGGCGGGGTTTATTGTATCCCTATGCTTTAAAATTGGTTGTAGCACTTATGTTTGTATCCTGACGAAGGGAGGGTTAATACCCCCGAAACGTTGATGCACAGGTGGTCACAATAAAATAGGGGTATCCCCCCACCTGCAACATATATGGTGTTGTGCATTCTCTCATACCTTTTCTACTTTACATGGACGTGTGCTGACCGTCTAGAGGTAATTGAACCACCTTAGCAGGGATTTCATGGAAAGGGGAGAGGTGCAGTCCAACTACATACGCTCTATAGGAGATGACCTTTCTGTAATTAGGAACTTGATAACAGGTTTCCTGATATCGGCTCACACCTGTAATGTTTTATTGATTATAAACAGATAGATGTCCTGATAATTTGGAGCTTTGTGGATATCTGGTTTCCTGATAAGAGACATCATACCTAGTAAGGTAGGCAGTGCTATTAGATTACTTGATGGTAAAATAAAACCAGTGTTCATTTGTATATACAATATATCTTGAAATACAGCGAGCTGTGGATTACATGCAATGAGGAATAGGTCTTCTATAAATTTTTTAACTGTACTGATGGTATAAAATGTGTCTATTATATGTAGATCTCACACATTGATAAGTTTTGATTTAAAGGGGTTGTTCTCCTTTGAGTTAAAGGGCACCTATTGGGGTAAAATGATACCCCCAACCAAAAGTGCGGGCTGATAGAGCCCGCATTCCGGTTGGGGGTTTCACTGTTTTTTTAAAAAAAATATGCCCCTCGCAAGCGCTATCGGCCCCGCTCCGGGAGGGAGCTCCCGGAGCGAGGAGCCGTCTCTCCATAGGCGCGCATGCGCAGAATGAAAAAGCTGCCTCAATTCTGGCAGCTTTTCATTCTGCACAGGCGCGTGACGTCATTAAGACGCGTGCCTGTGGAGAGACGGCTGCTCGCTCCGGGAGCTCCCTCCCGGAGCGGGGCCGATATCGCTTGCGAGGGGCATATTTTTTTTTAAAAAAACAGTGAAACCCCCAACCGGAATGCGGGCTCTATCAGCCCGCACTTTTGGTTGGGGGTATCATTTTACCCCTATAGGTGCCCTTTAACTTTCCATATGATGTAGAAATAGTTAATTCTGAGACAATTTGCAATAGGTTTTGATTTTTTATTATTTGTGGTTTCTTTTAATTATTCATCTATTTATCAGCAGCTCTCCAGTTTGCAAGTTTAGATATCTGGTTGCTAGGGCCCACATAATTACCCTAGCAACCATGCACTGATTTGAATAAGAGACAGGAATATGAATAGGAGAGGCCTGAAGAGAAAGAGAAGTAATAAATAACAGCAATAACAATACATTTGTAGTCTTACAGAGCATTTGTTTTTAGATGGGGTCAATGCCCCCCATTTGGAAGCAGGAAAGATATAGAAGAAGGCGGCAAATAGTTCAAAAACTATAAAATATAAATAATGAAGACCAAATGAAAACACTACTATAGTTCATATAAACAAGCTGCTGTGTTGCAATGGCGGAAATTAAAAAAAGGCTATATGGCACAGTAGTGATGTGCGGGTCAGGATTTTCCCGACCACCCCCCCCCCCCGACTTCCGGGTTCCTTTTATAAACCTGCGCCGCCCGCTGTTGATGTGAAGGTGTAAGGCCACCCGCAACCCGGAAGATGGGGTGCAAGGTCGTCCCGAACCTGCCCGAACCAGGGGTATTGGGTTGGCCCACACATCACTATGGCACAGGTTAAATAGCAGATAACACCATTATGTTCTACAGAGCTTATCTGCTGTGTAACCTGAGCCTTTTGTCCTTTGAATGGCTGCTTCCATTGCTACACAGCAGATTATTTATATAAACATTTTATATAAATTATTTATATAAACATTTCTGAAGCCAACACTGAAGCAGTTTTTCCAACGCAGGGAAATACTGCATTATATTTTATATTACTTAAAGGGGTTGTTCACCTTTGAGTTAACTTTTAGTATAATGTAGAGAGTGATATTCTGAGACAATTTGCAATTGGTTTTCATTTTTTATTGTTTGTGGTTTTATAGTTATTTGGCTTTTTATTCAGCAGCTCTCTAGTTTGCAGTGCCAGTAATTTGGTTTCTAGGGTACAAATTACCCAAATTACCCTAGCAACCCTGCATTTATTTGAATAAGAGACTGGAATATGAATATGAGATGGACTGAATAGAATGATAAGTAATAAAAAGTGGCAGTAACAATACATTTGTAGCCTTACAGAGCATTTGTTTTTAGATGGTGTCAGTGACCCCCATTTGAAAGCTGCAAAGAAACAGAAGAAAATTGCAAATCATTAAAAAACTATGAAAAATAAATAATGAAGACCAATTGAAAAGTTTCTTGGAATTGGCCCTCCTACAATATACTAAAAGTTAACTTAAAGGTGAACCACCCCTTTCAAGGAACAGTAATGTAAAAAATTTTAAGTGTTTTAAACACTTTATCTTATGGAGGCAGGCATTAACAGCCAAGTTTGTGGCAGTGGATGAGGCATGACCCTTCAATTTTAATTTTTATCACGAAGAGCTGCAAAAATAAAGCAGACATTAATACAGATCAAGGCTATTTCAATGCATTTTTACAGCCATGGCCCTACCTTTACACTCATCATTCCAAGCAAGCTGCCCTAGTCTGAGCATACAAGAGTTGTGGCACTTTAGTTACATGTTTTAACAGAGATCTAATAGAGAGTTCTAAACTGCAAAAATGGGGTAAATGTTCCATTAAACTCAGAATGCAGATGTAGAAAAGGTGTTAATTGGAAGAAAAACTCTTAGCCTAAATGCTAAATATCTGAAGGCGAACACAAATAGTGAACAAATGAATAATGCAATGCTGGTTCTTTTCTTGACACAGCCTACACAACTAGATTTTAGAGTATTTGCCTCATTTAATCAGTCACTGAAAAGCAGTTAGAAATAAAGAGGGGGAACGGGCTTTCTAGAATTTGCTGCTAATACGCAGAGCTCAAAGGTATCTTATTATTATTTTGAGAGCTCAGTTTAACCCTTCTGCTTTGCATGGCTCAGTACCATTTACTACTGATTATAAAACAAATGATTCAATATAATCTGCATATTTTCAAGGTGTTAAAGACATAAAATCAAGTCCTAGCAAACTAAGAATCAGTATTCAATGGTTAAGGCAAAGGGCATGTTCACATATGAGAATAATAAATCAAAGTATAATTTAATGCAGATTCAGGTTTCTGTTTTAACTGAAAGCAGCATGTTCCCATACTGTGTGGATACCCCACCACCCAGAAGCCTGGAGCTCTGGCTGGAGGAGAATGCCTCGCTGCTCTGCTAGAGACTACTGAAAGCTTAGCTCAAAGTTCTTTTGGTGTGACGTCTGGATTCCTGCTAAACAAAGCTAAATCAATATATTCATATCTTTTTAAAGGGATTTTTTAACGAACAAGTTGCTGCTCCAGCTGACTTCTGCACTTTTCAAAACGGCAAACTGATTTTTTTTATATGATTTTGAAATTTGACATGGAACTAGACATATTGTCATTTTTACCAGGTGCCTCCAGTCATGTGACTTGTGCTCTGCTAAATTCTTTACGGCTGTACTGCAAGTTGGAGTGATATCAACCCCCCTTCCCCCCAGCAGCCTAACATTAGAACAGTGGGAAGGTAACCAGACAGCAGCTCCCTAACCACAAGATAACAGCTGCCTGGTAGATCTAAGAACAGCACTTAATAGTAAAAATCCAGGTCCCACTGTGACACATTCAGTTACATTGAGTAGGAGAAACAACAGCCTGCAAGAAAGCAGTTCCATAGTGAAAGCACAGCATCAGACACTATGACCTGAGATTGCTGCCTACACACCAATATTACAACTAAAAAAATATACTTATTGTTTCAGAAATTTTTTATGGTTGGGTGAATTATTTGCAGCGTAAGCAGGGTAATTTAGAAATAAAAACTCCACCTTAAAAATCATGACAGAATCCCTTTGTTATGAGTAAGAGGAAAAAAGTTCAACATAACAAACAATGCTAAACAAAAAGAAAAAAAAACACTTGAAGGTATACAAACAAGAAAATGCACCTTTCTCATCACCAGTGTGACACTTGCAGGTCTGCCTCACTCCAGAGGCTTAAGGTGGCCATAGACGCACAGATAATATCGTACGAAACGAATTTTCGTACGATATTCGGTGCGTGTATGGTGGGAAATGAGCCGACCGACATCGTCAGAGGATTAAGATATCGGTCGGCTGGTTGATCGGACTGGACGGAAAATTTTGATCGGATGCCTTTGAAAGCTCCCTGAACATCGGCCATTGTTAGTGCTTAATCGTCAGATACAAGTAGAATTCTATTGTTTCTACCTGTATATTTGACGATTCAGCTCTACACGTGTGTGTTGAAACGAACGATCTTTCTTGGAAAGATCTATTCCGAGAAAGATCGTAATTGTTACGTCTATGGCCAGCTTTAGACAAGGACCACAGTAAACATTTAAAGATGATCACACGTCACTGCCACAGTATCCTGACAAATAATATTTAAAGCGTAAAACAGCACAGCAAAATTATTCATATGTAGAAATGAACGTCAATGATGATGCTGTCCATTGAAATAAAAATAACTAGAACATTCATTTATGGCTTATTCAAAAACTGAAAAATGTAATCTCTGGAATGGAACTATGTCGCATTGCTTTTTTTTCACCATGCCCTTTCTGGTGCCCTTTTCTTATCACCACATCATCTCTCTTCAGATCTCCCCTTTATATTTCTGCCTCTTGAACTTTGCCCATTTGGGCAGCACTGCTCAAACGCCATTTTCAATTAATTTGGCTCTCCTCCTCCCTTCTGTTATACCCTTTATTTATATTTGCTCCTTTGCACTAGCTCTCATTTGCTTTTTTCTCCCTTTTCGAACCCCCATTGCTTCTTTATATGTCCTCCACCACCAATAACTGCCCAATCACCAAGCTCACTGATCAGCTCTAATCTGTCTCCCATACCCCAATCACCCGCATTTATCAGTGGACAACGACGATGCACAGTGGAATGGAATCAATATTAACATATTGACAAGGATAAGACTGGTAACAGAAGCAGTTCATTGGCAAACCAAGTTATAGAAATGATAAAACCAATAAACTGGAAACTCATTTTTAACTAGAAGCATCATCATGGCTAACCATGATTTCCAAAGGCAATATAACAACTAAATCCAGTTTAACAATATTAATAAGTTATACAAATTAAGCAACCAACATATTTTGAAGCTTCCACCCCCACCTAAATCCATAGTAAAGAGCAGCAAAGCCAAGACTTAATACCCAATATACCAAAATATTTAGCAGTTCATTGGCTCAACATAAGAGGCAGGCAGGCTGCATCCACCTGTTGTAGAGCTGTTTGCTAAACAAAGCCTTAACACAGAGCTGTCAGGAAGCAGTTGGGGGGTACGGACATCTGCATCTATTACTTTGGAGACTGTGACAATAGAAGCTGAAGACCCTGAAAAACTGTCCAAGGAACAACTTCATTTCGGCAGCCAGCCTCATTATCACTTCATGACACTGACAAAGCCAATTGAGCCTGTAAATTATTTCAGATTTACTCTACAGATCATGGCAGATTCTATCAATTAGCCCTGCAGATAGCAGATAACCTTTTACAGTGTGGGCCACCCTTGGAGAGGGAAATGGAATTATTTTTTTTTGTACGGATAATGGCACAAGTTTCTGTGCCTTTGATGCCAATAAGAAAAAAAGAGGAAAAAAAGAAAACTATGCCTTGTAAAATATAATGTATTGTAAATTAAGTCAAATTATAAAACAGTATATTTTTGTCAAGCATAAACTATTCTAAATCAACCATTAAGAGAAACCAAAATATTTTTCAAATGGATCATCCAAAATCAGAATATAGAAAACTTAACATTTCAAGTTAAAATGTCCGTTTAAATAGGATCAGGTATATAAAGATTATCATTATCAGTTTCATAATAATTATCTGAAAGGAGTTTATTTATTCTACGAGTTTACTGTATCTATCGCTGCCATCTAGAGGGAACGATCTTAATTCTTTTTAACCTCTTCCTTGGTACAGCAGCACTTACTGCATGTCTATGTAAAGCAATTGCAATTCACCAAGTGCAGGTACAATTTATCAGTAGAATAGATGACATGCATTATGTCAAGAGGTCCCTATTATCAGAAACTGTACTGTAACAACTTAAAACAAAGTGGACCTGTCACACAGACACAAAAATCTGTATAATAAAAGTGCTTTTCAAATTAAACATGAATTCCAATTTCTTTTTTTTTATTAAAGCATTCATAGCTGTTGTAAGCTCATTTAAAAATATCAGCTGTCAATCAAATATTGTCTGCCCCTCCTCTATGCCAATGGCATAGAGGCAGGGAAGACAATAACTTTCACTTTCCATTCATCACTTCTTAGATGTCACTGCTCTCCACACATTCCCCCTTTCTCTACACTGTTTAATTGTGTAGCCAGGACATGGGGATGGACATTGGGTCCCCCATTCTGGTGCACAAACAAGATTCTAAGATGATATAATGCTTGCTTTAATAACAGTGGCCACAAAATGGTTCCTGCCTGCTTGCTATAATTATGAATTCCCAGACTGAAGGAAACAAGAATCAAATAATTTATATAGTGTAAATAAAGGTCATTTTGTTTGACTAATGTGAAAAAATAGGATTATGAATATTTCTTTTGCATGACGTGTCCCCTTTAAGGTGGCCATACCTTCAGTAATTTGTTCAGCAGTCTGGGTAAAGTTATATACCCAAACATGTGAGAATATACGGCTACCTTAGGAGTCTGTTAAACTAAAAACAGAATCTGCCCCTTTCCAGGTAGACAGCATATTAAATTTAATAGATTTCACAATTTTTGGAGCACAGGTAGGTATAATATCAATTTGAACACTCAAGACAAAAAGAATAGTCTGACCAACCCTGGTCAGATATCAATCAGGGAAGTTGAAATCTCAAATCAGCCCTTTTGTACTTTGTCTGCATAGGTACCTTTTTGAAGGGATTCTGTCATGGGAAAACATGTTTTTTTTTTTAGAAAATGCTATTTAATACTACTGCTCCAGTAGACTTCTGCACTGAAATCCATTTCTCAAAAGAGCAAACAGATATTTTTATATTCAGTTTTGAAATCTGACATGGGGCTAGACTTTTTGTCAATTTCCCAGCTGCCCCATGTCATGTGACTTGTGCCAGGAGGGAACTGCTTTCTGGTAGGCTGTTGTTTTTCCTTCTCAATGTAACGGAATAGAATGCAGTGGGACATGGGTTTTTACTATTGAGTGTTTCTTAGGTCTACTAGGCAGCTGTTATCTTCCCATTGTTCTGTTGTTAGCCTGCTGGGGGGTGACATCTCTCCAACTTGCAGTACAGCAGTACAGAGTGACTGAAGTTTATCAGAGCACAAGTCACATGACTTGGGGCAGCTGGGAAATTGACAATATGTGTAGCCCCATGTATAAAAAGAACAGAGGCGCCAAAAGGATATAAACGAGTTTAAAAGCCAAAACTTGGTAATCAGAGGAGGCAGTGGTGGACTTACCTCCTCCAAGCAGACACAAAACGACTGTAATTCAGCAGTCAAAAGACAGAGGCGCTGAGTGTGTATACTACTGCCAGATGCTGTACCTCCTATGTTTATTGCCTGAAGAAGCGGGTCTGAACCCGTGAAACGCGTTGTACTGATCGGCAGGACTGGACTGAGAATCAAAATAGGCCCTGGCATTTCAGGTACACAGAGGCCCAATCAGACCACATAGAGGCCCAAACAGTCCCCACCAGCCCACTAAATACTGACTTTCTATGGCACCTTATAGCAGCCCATCTGGCATTTGCCCTAACCCACAGATTGCCAGTCCGGGCCTGCTGATCGGAGTTCGTTAATAAATTTTGACTGCTGAATTACAGTCGTTTTGTGTCTGCTTGGAGGAGGTAAGTCCACCACTGCCTCCTCTGATTACCAAGTTTTGGCTTTTAAACTTGTTTATATCCTTTTATCCTTTTGGCGCCTCTGTTCTTTTTATACAATAATAAGTCCACCCTGGGTGGAGGGTTGATACCCTTTTTCTGTCTACAGAGAGCGACTTCTTAATCCTGAGTGGGGTCAGGACAATCTCCCCACCTGCCTTTACAGTGGTTGCCTATTGGTAACCCTGGTTTGTGAGTATATGCTATTTACTCTTATTTCATTATCCCTTACCAATACATATTACACTATTGGGGCTCTTGGTGTTCCTTTTGTTTATGTGTAGCCCCATGCCAGATTTCAAAATGAAATATAAAAAATTCTGTTTTCTCTTTTGAGAAATGGATTTCAAAGCAGAATTCTGATAGAGCAGCACTATTAACTGATGCATGTTGAAAACATTTTTTTTCCCATGACAGTATCCTTTTAATCATGTAAACAATCAGTTTAGTCACATCACTTGGATGCACGTGTTTGGCAATCTTTACATCTATGGCCAAATTCAGGTTCCACTTAACAGGACAACTGGGGTCTTGTGTAGGTAAAACATCACGAGTGGAGGTCAACTACTACTATTTGGCACCCACCTATAATGGTCTACTAATTTTGATTAATTAATTAGATTTTGGCATTCCCCAGGGACCAAATGTAATAAAACAATTATTGGGTCACATTCTCTGCAATATGCATACCTTTTCACCTGATCAATGGGATTGCACAATTTCTACAAAAGTAGAACTTTTTAGCACTGTATTGTGGCAAAGGACAAACATGTACCTTACACACAAGCCCTTGTCTGCAGCAGGGCATTGAGCACCTCTTCTCAGTCTATATAGGGGGAAAGGGGTTTTTGACTTTTGCAAACATGTACCTTGCCAGGCAATGCAGAATCCAGGCTTACATGCCACTGCAGCATTCCATAAGTCAGAAATACTCTACAGCATATTTTGCCCATACTGCAAAATATAAACCACAGCTTTAGTGTGTATATAATTCAGTAAAAATAGAATTATATATCTTTCAATGGTACAACCTAGCCTTGTGCAATTGAAGCAACAATCTTGGCAAGCTGTGTCAAAAGATAAAGGAGTACTCATACTGTGGATCCCCAATGACTCCTACAGAAATGCATTTTCAGCTCAAACTAATTCCAGCGTCTTTCCTTTGTGATGTCCATTTACCAAGCTCAAGGGCAGCCTCTTAAGTGTACCGGCATTAACTCAGACTTCTTGCTTTGCCCATGCTCTTGTTCAAGAGTTGGAAATAATTTGCATACCTTTGAGTCTGAACTGAAAACTAAAAATATCACTCTGATTTACAAGAAAAATAAAAAATGGACACTACCAGCTATGAAATCAGTGTGTGTACTTTGTCACAGCTTGAAAATGTTAGGTAATTTACAGGAGAAGGAAAGTTAGTTACAGGATAAAACTACTATATGTTGAACATGTTTGTCCCAACTAGGGTTGCCACCTGGCCAGTATTTTACCGGCATGTCCGGTATTTGTGATGGTTGATCGCAATGTTATTAATAGGAAAAAAAGTTAAATATATAGGAAGGCCGGAATTTTTTTCAAGAAAAGGTGGCAACCCTAGTCTCAACACAACCACTATATTTGTTCCAACTAAGTGTTGAATGTGACATAATATCAGATTTACCTAAATTTTAGATTTGGTGGGGACTGGAGGTCCTGATGTTGAAAACTACAGATTTGCAAGTAAAAGTCTTATATGTCTACTGCAAAGTTCATAAAAACAAAAACCTTGTAGGAAACTCCGAAGCAAGATATCCATTGCTTAAAGGAGAAGGAAAGCTGCCAAGGCAGTTTTTATTGGCAGTAGATTAGGAACAATAGTGCAAGCTAGAATGCTATCTTTGCTTGACCATACCTGAGTAAATAACGCTAGAAGTTCTCTCTGTGTTTAGGATAGCAGGATATTAGCTTGGTGTGACATCACTTCCTGCTGGAGTCTCTCCCTGCCCACTCATAGCTCTGGGCTAAGATTACAGTAGGGAGGAGGGAGACGGTTGGGGGAGAGGGAGAAAGGACCAAACTGAGCATGCTCAAGCCATAGCCCTGGCAGTTTAGAATGAAAGAAGGAAGGCTGATACAGAAGCCAATGTATACACAACAGAAGGAAAGAAATGCTGTTTTTCTATGGACTCAGAGCAGCATTACTTTGATGGTTTACTGGTGTATTTATATAGACCATTCTGATGAAGCTTACTTCGTTTTAACCTTTCCTTCTCCTTTAAGTGAAGATTTGGAACCATGTACCCAGCTCGAGGAGAGGCATTTGCCATGAACCACCTCAAGGGGAGGCATTAACATACTTACCTAACCACACTGCAATTAGCGCAGAATCAATGCTATCAATGGGCTCACAGATCCGAGCCACTACCGGGTGGACTTGCTGTGACAGGTAGTATTGGGTGTCAATGGAAAGGTTCTCTTGTTTTTGCAGCTGCTCTGGAGCATATGCTCTCTGGCTGGCACTAAGATTTGATCCATCCTACATGAAAGGGGAATAAACATACACAGTCTATTTTAGAAAGCTTGGAACAGCAGATTTATGCGTCATGTCACTAGTGAGGTCATAAACAGGTGCTGAAGGCCAAATATATATATATATATATATATATATATATATATATATATTTATATATATATATATATATATAGTATATACAGTATATATACATATATATATTATTTTTTTTGCAAACAAACAAGCCAAATGCACATTAAAATTTACAATTAAGCATTAGGAAAACATTACACATACGACTGTCAAATATTTGTAGCATAATTCCAGCATAAAAATGAACAGTGTGCAGTGCAAAATTGCATAAATCTGGTATCCTCTTGTGCCAAATGTTCTGGCAGCAAATGGAAGATAATTGAACATCTTCCGGGACACCCGATTGCTCCAACAAAAACATATGCTGCTTGGAATGGTAGATATTGTTCACATCACAGTACAAACAAACAATATGCCATTTACTATGGCACATGGTAAACTATTATTTTCTAACAAAGAAAATTCAAAATTCAAAAATGCAATTTACTTGGTTCCAAACATATTACTTTAGTACAGAACATATTTCTAAATGATAAATAATATAGCAATTATGAATTGCTTCTTAAATAATAATACTCTAATATGTAAGACTATATTCAAATATTCTTAATACATATTCTAAAATAATTGGTTTAAGAAAAGACACCTCTTCACAGAGAGTGACTTCATGTAGGCAAAATCCAATAATCAAGTGCCCAACCACAGTATTTTCCAGTTAAAGGGATACGGTTACGTTTTTTTTAAAACGCATTAGTTAATAGTGCTGCTCCAGCAGAAGTCTGCACTGAATTCCATTTTTCAAAAGAGCAAACAGATTTTTTATATTCAATTTTGAAATCTGACATGTTGCCCCCAGTCATGTGACTTGTGCTCTGATAAACTTCAATCACTCTTTACTGCAAGTTGGAGTGATATCACCCCCCGCCCCAGCAGCCTTACAACAGAACAATAGGAAGGTGACCAGATAGCAGCTCCCTGGTAGATCTAAAAACAACACTCCATAATAAAAGCCAAGTCCCACTGAGACTGATTCAGTCACATTAAGTAGGAGAAATAACAGCCTTGCATAAAACAGTTCCATCCTAAAGTGCTGGCACAAGTCACATGACTGGGGCAGCTGGTCTAGCCCCAAGTCAGATTTCTAAATAGAATATAAAAGCATCTGTTTGCTCTTTTGAGAAATGGATTTCGGTGCAGAAGTCTACTGGAGCAGCACTATCCACTGATGTGTTTTGGAAAAAAAAAAAAAAAAACATGTTTTCCCATGACTGTATACCTTTAACTCAACCCTTTAACTCAAAAAATAGTTAAGTTACTGCTGAACATCTTGGCTAGGGGGCTTAATAATGCAGATGGTCCCTAAATCTCTTCCTTCTCATGAAAAAAATCAGTGTGTCAGAATTTGAGATTGTACCCTATAAGCATACTAAAAAGCCTCGGAGGCTGCGCTCACATAGTCTAAAGAATCCAGCAGCAGAAAGCCAGGTAGGAGAAATCGAGCGCCGTTCCATGGATGATCGTCCTGTCGCCTTTTCTGAAGAGGAAGGGGAAGCAGAGTTTCTGTAAGTTATTTCTTAATAAAGACTTTGCGATTTTAATGTATAATTTGTCTTGGTGGTTTTTTTCGTTGTGTACCAATATTTAAAAAAAAATGTTTTTTATGTTACTGGTTCTTGAAATGTTTTGTCATGGGGAAATTTTTTTTTTTCAAAATGCATCAGTTAATAGTGTTGCTCCTGAAAAATTCTGCATTGAAATCCATTTCTCAAAAGAACAAACAGATTTTTTTATATTTCATTTTGAAATCTGACGTGGGACTAGACACATTGTCAATTTCCCAGCTGCCCCAAGTCATGTGACTTGGGCTCTGATAAACTGCAATCACTTTTTACTGCTGCACTGCAAGTTGGAGTGATATCACCCCCTCCCTTTCCCCCACCCAGCAGCCTAACAACAGAACAATGAGAAGTTAACCAGATAACAGCTCCCTGACACAGGATAACAGCTGCCTGGTAGATCTAAGAACAGCACTCATTAGTAAAAACCCATGTCCCACTTCGTACTATTCCGTTACATTAAGAAGGAAAAACAACAGCCTGCCAGAAAGCAGTTCCCTCCTAGAGTGCTGGCACAAGTCACATGACCGGGGCAGCTGGGAAATTGACAAAATGGCTAGCCCCATTTCAGATTTCAAAACTGAATATAAAAAAATCTGTTTGCTCTTTTGAGAAATGTATTTCAGTGCAGAAGTCTACTGGAAAAGCACTATTAACTGATGCGTTTTGAAAAAAACATGTTTTCCCATGACAGAATCCCTTTAATGTGGTCAAAAATACAGAAAAACAAACCCTAGAAAATCTGAAGTACCAATCATTGCTGATAATTGATCCCATACCTGCACTAGAATCTAGAGACCTTCACACATTTCAACTTATGTTGCAGGCTGTTTGAGTACATTAACTTACTGCCCCAAGTACAATTGTAATTGTTTTTTTAAATAAACATTTAAGCAGAAAAAAACTTCAAAATATACTAAATGTTGGATTACCTGTCAAATGACATAGGATATTCTATCACCAGCTTTCACCTTTCTTCCACCTTGGGAATTTATCCACATGGCAACGTGTACATGGGGTAAGGCATTTTTTATCAGGGTAATCCTGAGGATCAAACACCAAAAAATTGAATTGGGCTCAACCTCCACCAGTCAAAAGTTTAGCAATAATGTT
>CM044433.1:36635914-36669655 GCA_024363595.1 Xenopus borealis
AGCTTAAAGATAGGGGACTGGCCAGTGGCCTAGCTTACTTCGGTGTTTGTTCAATTTAATCCTGAGGATCCTTTGTCAATGCCTGAAAAATTAAGTTGCAGATGGTCATTTTATTAGTATTTGTTTGTAACAAATTTCTAAACTAGTATGGCTAATTAGCATAAAAAAACAAGACAAAAGAAAAATCTAACCTGAGTCATGAAATTTTTTGTGATTTTCGACATGAAAATGACACACTGACTCCATTTGTTACATCACAAAAAATTTAGTCACCCATTGATATGAAGGACACAAACATTTTGTGCCTTAAGCTACTAAAAATGCCTTACCCTTTAAACAAAACAGGGATTGTTTGTCCATATATTGCAACATATTTAAGCTGGCCAACTACGTCAGTCATCCCATATCTGGCCAGTCCTACTCTCAAATTGCATCCGATTCATTAAGAATTCTATTGCTTCATTATACATTTAACAAAGGGACTAAGTTTTACCTGCAACTTACTTGCTGCTTTCAAAGTAAAAGTCCCAAGCTTGGTTGCCCTTTTATTGGCCACCTGTGGGATCACCTGACTTATAGCTGACTTAGAGGGTGTGAGCTACAACAAGTTGGTCAGCTAAAATATATTGCAATATATGGACAAACAATCCCTAGGAAAAGGCATTTTTAGTAGCTTAAGGCAAAAAAATGTTTCAATGTTCTTAAAGGGGTGGTTCACCTTTACGGTAACTTTTATTATGTTATAGAATGGCAAATTCTAAGCAACTTTCAAATTGGTTTTCATTATTTATATTTTATAGTTTTATAGTTATTTGTCTTTTCTTCTGATTCTTTGCAACTTTCAAATGGGCGTCGCCATCCCCTTCTAAAAAAACAAATGCTCTGTACGGCTCCAAATGTATTGTTATTGCTACTTTTTATTGCTGATCCTTCTATTCAGACTCTCTGCTATTCACATTCTTATTCAAATCAATGCATGGTTGCTAGGGTAATTTGGGCCCTAGTTACAAGACTGCTTAAAATGCAAATTGAAGAGCTGCTGAATAAAAAGCTAAATAACTCAAAAGCCTTAAATAATAAAAAATGAAAACAAATTGCAAATTGTCTCAGAATGTCGCTCTCTACATCATACTAAAAGTTATCTCAAAGGTGAACAACCCCTTTAATATATTGATAATGGGTTGAGTGCAGAGGACCTCTTGTATGTGTCTATGAGAATTTGTGGGTGCAACCTCATTGCACCCCTGCTTAATATTTTTAAAAATTGATGGTGAGCACAATTTTCCCTTTTTTGTTATAGCCCATTGATTTCAATGCAATGCATTTTTCTCCAAGAGAAACTGGTCAGATTCGCCCATCACTAAATTACCCAATGTTCATACCAGGGAGCTTATAAATTGAACGTACATTGCCCTTCATTAATACAGTAAAAATAGTATAAAAATAGTATATTGTATTATAGTATAATAAAGTATATTTAACTAGTGTGTGTGTGAGTGTGTGTGTAGAAACATGGTTTTTGCGCATTCAGTCATTGAGACTGATCTTAAAAAGCAACAAATGGCTGAAAAAGATACAATATTTTTAGTTACAAAGATATGTCCCTGGTGAAGTGCAATATGTCACCACCAAGATGAAGGATACCAGATTCCCTTGCAAATTGGAAAAAATTGGCAAATTAAAAACTGCATTAAACCAGAAAAGAAAAAAGGAGGGAAAATTCACATATAATGGAAGGAACGGGTACTCTAACACAAGTGGAAGTGGAAGTGCATTTGGAGCTTACAGTACTTAAAGTGGACCTGTCACCCCAAAAAATATATTCAAAATCATATTTTATCACATTAGTCAAGCAAAATGAACATCAATTACACTATATAAATTATTTGAATCTTGTTTTCTTCAGTCTGGGAATACATGATTATAGCAAGCAGGCAGGAGCCATTTTGTGGACACTGTTATTAAGACAAGCCTTGCATCATCTCAGAATCTTGTTTGTGCACCAGAATGGGGGACCGATGTCTATCCCCATGTCCTGGCTACACAATTGATTGGTTAAGAGAACTGGGGGAATGTGTGGGGAGCAGTGACATCTAGGAAGTGCTGAATGGAAAGTGAAAGTAATTATCTGCCCCGCCTCTATGCCTAAGGCATAGAGGAGTGGCAGACAATATTTGATTGACAGCTGAGATTTTTAAATGAGCCTAAAACAGCTATGAATGCTTTAATAAAAATTTGAAATTGGATTTCATGTTTAATTTGAAAAGGACTTTTATTATACAGATTTTTGTGTCTGGGTGACAGGTCCACTTTAAGAGAGAGACAACTAATTTTACCTTATTGATTTCATACTGGCTGATGGGCACAGTTCCATTTGTTACATTATCACTAATTTCAGTTAATTTCTTCTGAATGTTGTCAACAATATCATGTGGCTGGTCAGACAGAATCTGACGAATAACATAACTGAAACACAGAAAAAAAAACCACACAAAACATGTTAAAGACTAAATACAAACATCTTATGTTGTAGTTGGGAGTATCACGTAACAAAAGCCAATAGGTAGATACTCTACCTATCAGGTTATATAGTACTTGGACCCAACCACTGCCGATCTTTTAAAAAGCAGACAAAAAACAAATTGTGTGTGCACAGATCAGGGTCTACAACAGCACTTTCTTTTTTAAGCACCCGCTCAAAAAGTTTGCCAAATCTACAGAGAACTATTCAAAAGCAATCTGTAGGATAGGAACAGTTTTACCACTATAATAAAAACGTACTTTCCAGCTTGTTTAGCAAGTTCACACCAGTCTGACAATATCGAGACCTTTAAGCTCCTGCTTTGTAACATACTTTCCATCACCTGTAGGCTCCACTGTAAGAGTGGCATACGTCTTTTTCTTAAGTAGCAAGAGAGATTTAAAGATGCCATCAATGTCAATCTCCAACAGTTTTATGATTTGTTTATGTCACTTTTTACCTGTAAAAGAGAACAAAATAGATTTTTATACTTGCTTAGCATGATGGAACACGGTGCATTTTGACTGCAGCGATTTTGTCAGGGATAATAGCAAAGAAAAAGATTCCTACAAGCTGCCCACCATAATGCTGTGTAGGAACTTACATAGCCAGTGGATGTGATAATCATTAGAAGGTAAAGCTACAGTTCTCTTACATTCATTTCCTACTTAGCTGTTTGTTGTGAATATTTAACAGTTAGACTGTGCCTAACTGGAACATTAACCATATTTTAAAACAACAAAGTAATTTCTATGGGTGCCATCATCATGTTATACACAGATACACACTCCTATTTTAAGGTAACAAAATAAAAGCTGTAATAAAAACTGATGCTACAGGGCTCATTATTACATTCTGCTGCTACTGCAGTTGCACTAGTTTCTGTGTTGCCATGACGTCATTATCTGTATTAATTACTAATCAGCCTTATAGTGTGACATTTACATTCTATGTGTACAATATATTGTGAGTTGCAGCAGCACAGAGCATGTGAATCAGCAGAAAAGAACATGGGGAGCTACTGGGGCATCTTTGGAGACACAGATCTGTACTGCTTAATGGCCGAGGTTGCTTTGGGCTGGTACAGAAGCACAAAACATCATGTACAACATTTCTAGCTATTTCTTACTTCTCCTTTACAAGAATTCATCACAAATGTTATGGATTTGAATAACTGTTCCCGAATTGACAACAGTTTGCAAATTGAAAATTCATACTTTACTTTACTCATTAACTCCTTCTCCAAAAAACCGGCACAACTTTTCTCCACCTTTAACACTCTCCTTTCCCCTTCTCCACCCCGTCCATGCACATCTGTCTCTGCTCAAGACATTTGTGAGCACTTCAAAAACAAAATTGACACAGAGGGGACATTACACTACTCAAACCCTCTAGGCTTCCACCACCCAACCCAGTCTCTCCTGTGCTCCTTCACCCCTGTTACTGATGAGGAAGTCTCAAAACTTTTGGCCTCCTGTCACCTTACCACCTGCCTGCTTGATCCTATTCCTTCAAAACTTGTCCGCAATACCAACCCTTGTCTAATCAAAGCCTTAACTCATCTATTTAATCTCTCGCTCTCAACTGCACTATTCCTGTCTCAACTAAAACATGCTCTTGTCACCCCCATTCTGAAAAAAACATCTCTTGACCCCTCCAATCTTGACAACCTCCGACCTATCTCTCTGCTACCTTTCATCTCTAAACTATTAGAGCGCCTAGTCTACAACCGATTAACCTCATTCCTCTCTGACAATAACCTGCTGGACCCCTTACAATCTGGTTTTAAACCACAACACTCCACTGAACCTGCTCTGACCTGTCTAACTAATGACCTTTTAACAGCTAAAGCCAACAAAAATGTCTCACTATTAATACTGCTTGACACTGTAGACCACCCTCTCCTCCTCCAGTCCCTCCATTCGCTTGGCCTTCGTGACATAGCACTGTCCTGGTTTTCTTCTTACCTCACCGATCATTCCTTCAGTGTCTCCAACAACAGAGTAGCATTTCACCCCCCTACCTCTCTCTGTCCTGGGACCCTTATTATTTTCTCTATATACTTCCTCCCTCGGCAAATTAATCAGCTCATATGGTTTCCGCTACCACCTCTACGCTGACGATACTCAGATCTATCTCTCCTCTCCTGATCTCAACCCAGAACTCCTAACTCGTGCCTCCTCCTGCCTGTCTGCTATCTCTACTTGTATGTCACAACGCTACCTTAAATTAAACCTCTCCAAAACGGAAATGTTTTTTTTTCCTCCAACTAACACCAGTAACATTCCGGAAGTATCCATCGTAGTTAACAATTCCACTATCACCCCGTCTCCCCAGGCCCGGTGCCTTGGGGGTATCCTAGATTCTGCCTTAACATTCACTCCTCATATCTAGTCACTTGTTAAGTCATGTCACTTCCACCTAAGGAACATATCCAAAATACGATCATTTATCACCCAAGATGCTGCCAAAATTCTTATTCACTCTCTTGTCATATATGTCTAGACTATTGTAACTCTCTTTTAATTGGCCTTCCCCTCCAGAAACTGTCACCTCTCCAGTCCATTATGAACACTGCTGCTAGGCTTATACACCTCAGCAACAGCTCTTCCTCTGCCATACCATTCTGCCAATCCCTGCACTGGCTTCCACTCCCCTTCAGAATTAAATTCACATTAATGACCCTGACATTGAAAGCACTTCATTACTCTGCCCCTCCCTACATCGCTGAACTAATCTCCATATACTCACCCAACCGCTTACTACGCTCCTCTACTGACCTGCTACTCAACTCTTCTCTCATTACCTCCTCACATGCTCACATTCAAGACTTTGCAAGAGCTGCACCCCTCCTCTGGAATTTTCTCCCATGGTCTGTCCGATTTTCTCCCAATCTTTCAAGAAATCTCTAAAAACCCACTTTTTTAGAGAAGCCTACCCTCACTGTTAACTACTCAATGCAATACCGCTTACATTACTTACACTGATCTTGCCCACTCCCATACCCTGTGTATCATTCCCTTCCCTTTAGCTTTTTCTGTACAGGGCCTTCCTCACCTCCTGTACCAGTATTTATTGTGATGTATGTAACTCCATAGTTATTGTGATGTATGTTACTCCTTATGTTCTATGTATGTAATTCATGTGATTTAGTTGTATAATAACATTCACTTTACAGCCTACGAAACAGGTTGGCGCTATAGAAATACATGTTAATAATAATAATAGCCAGAACACTACTTCCTGCTTCTCAGCTCTCTAACTCTGAGTTAGTTAGTGACTTTAAGGGGGACCACATTGGACATAACTGTTCAGCGAGTCTCAGCATTCAGCTCAGATTCAAAAGCAATGGCTCATATGCCCCGCCCCAAGTCACTGATTGGTTACTTCCAAAAAACCAAGAGAGCTGAAAAGCAGGAAGTAGTGTTCTGTTCAACATCCAGTCACCCCAGTCTTTATAAATTACATATTTGGCTAACTATATTAGAAACATTTTTTTATTTTGCACAGCCTATATATTTACCCAGTTTTTATTTTTACACTGAACAATTCCTTTAAAGGTGAACACAGAGGAAGCATTTACTTTTAATAGGTATGGAATCTCATACTGAAACCCAAATACAAAAGGCCATTCCCCATAGAGTCCAATTTAATCACAAAATTCTATTTTTTTTCTTATTTCATTTATCAGTAATAATAATAATAATAATAATAATAAATAAAACAGTACCTTGTACATGATGGTAACAGCTGCAAAACATTTTTTTCCTAGCCTTATGGCATTAGCGATTCATGTTACTGAATGAACCCCTGTGCGAGAAAACGTTGGGTCCCAAGCATTTTGTATAATATACCACCTACTCATTTAAAAACCAATAATTAGACCTCACCGGTCACTGCTAAATAGGGAATATGGCCTTAAAGTATGGATAAATTAAGCGAAAAATTGCAAAGTGCTTCAAAATGGACCATGCAAGGAATTTTTGGAGAACAGCAGGTTTTCATTTTGAAAGCATAAAGAAATATTTGATTTCTTAGGACAGTCAAACAATTCAGAATGTTAAATTTCCAGTGCAGAACTTAAAGAACTATTACAGCTGGCTGATAAAGTCGAAGAATAGGAATGAGTCATTCTCCATATCCACATTCATATTTGTTTTTCAGATACCTATATTCAGCAAAATTAGATACAAATTGTGCTGTTATTCTCTATCCACATAAATTAATCAGAATTATCATTACAGGAGAGGATGCACTCATCCTTAAGGGTGTTGAAAATGTTAAAAAATGTGAACCCAACATATTCCAACAGGGACACAGACTGGTCCCTTTCTCTGCAAATAACCTGTTAATAACATGTACCTCCACTAACCAACCACAGCGCAACACTATGCCCTCACTAACTATGGACTTACTGATGCCTTCAATTCACAAAGAGGTTTTGATAGTAGTAGTAGTAGTAAACATAAACCCTGATTTAGAGAATAAATCATTGAATGGATTCTAGAAAGTCTGGTATTAGCAAAATTACTAATTCATAACTCTTACAATAGAAAACAAACTGCAAAAAAGTGCTCAGAGGACTATGCAGTATATGATATAAGCCACACACCCATGCACCAAACTGAAGCTTTTGGATTGGTTTATTTAGGTATATAGCTGTACACCTAACGCGTTTTGGGATGCATCATAATGTAATCATAGGCTAGATTACCATTGCCAACAGCTGTTGCTTTATACACCAAGTTATAGTGCCCCCTAGTGGGGCAAATTAAAATCACTTTTAATGTACCAATTATAAAAATATTTTTTACTTTTCTATTTCTTTATCTATCTATATATATATATATATATATATATATATATATATATATATATATATGTGTGTGTGTGTGTGTGTATACACAGTGCACAGTGTTATAATAAACACTTGGTGAAGCAAAATACAGAGTGCTGGTCCCTTTCAAATAATTCTATATGAGCTTTTTGACCAAGCACCCACTTGCTCAAATTTTTGGCAACAGTGCGGGTACTTTCTGAACAAATATATATATTTATATAAATGAAATAGTAAGTTTCATGTGTGTGTTCATGTGAGAAGTTATTGATAGCCAAAGCATGCTGCAAACAGTACAGAATGCTAAAACAATTTAGCTGAAGATGAAGTCAGCCAGAAAACAATCATAATCAACACAACACTACAATATAGCGAAATGGAGTAAACTCTAATTAACACTGCTGCTAATTTGCTGGAAAGACTTGCCTGCAGGCTTCAAGCCGTGCTCCATCATATCTGTGTTACAGAGAGAATGAAGCTATAATCCTTCAGAAAGGAGTACACTGGTAAACAGGCATCAAGAGAAAACAGTTCCGTTTGTTTGGGTTACACTTTTGTAAAACACAGCAACTTTACCAGGTGCAGCCTTTGTTTTAACTATTTGCATATACAGAGGAGGAGGAGGTGGTGTTGGCGGGAACAAGTGAGCCACGTACCTTCTGTACCATTGACTTGGTATGTAGCAAAATCTGTAGGAGAGAAATAAGAATGGCTATTACCAATACACAAGGACATCTATTAGTACGGTTCTCTGAAAATACACTACATATTTTGAACATTCATTGATTTTTTTTTCTTTTTTTTTAAAACATGCTATTAATGCACTGCAAACAAACACAAAGAACCATAAAAAAACGGCATAGATTATTCATGACTTTACTGTATTACAGCAATTTTGTAGAGGTAGTTCATCTTTAAGTTAACCTTTAATATGTTATAGACAGAACTATTCTTCGGACTCCTTCCAGCTTTAAAGGACCAGTAACTTCAAAAAATTAAATTGTTTTAAAGTAATACAAATATAATACAGTGTTGCACTGCACTTCAAAAGCACTACTATTGTTTATATAAATAAGCTGCTGTGTAGCCATGGGGGCAGCAATTCAAAGGAGAAAAGGCTAAAGTTACACAGCAGATAAGCTTTGTAAAATATAATGTTATCTGTTATCCATTATTCATCCTGTGCCATATAGCCGTTTTTCAATTTCCACCATTGCTACTTAGCAGCTTGTTTATATGAACTATAGTAGTGTTTCTGAAGCTTACAGATCAGTTTTAGGCTGGGGACAGACATTCGGGGAGATTCTGTCGCCTGGCGTTTAATAGCAGGCGACAATCTCCCCGAACTTCCTTCTCCCTGTCTGTCGCTAGTTTAAATGAAAAATCGCCAGCGCTGTGCACACGCGGCGCGGCGATTTCCGGAATCGCCCGAAGTTTCCTCACGAAGTAACTTCGGGCCATTCCGGAAATCGCCGCGCCGCGTGTGTACAGTGCTGGCGCTTTTCCATTTAAACTAGCGACGGACAGGGAGATTGTCGCCTGGTATTAAACGCCAGGCGACAGAATCTCCCCAAATCTCCCTGTCTGTCCCCAGCCTTAACCGTGCAGGGCCACACTACATGATATTTTCATTACTTTAAAACACTTCCATTTTTTGGTGTTACTGTTCCTTTAAAGTGGACCTGTCACCCAGACACAAAAATCTGTACAATAAAAGTCCTTTCCAAATTAAACATGAAATCCAATTTCTATTTTTTATTAAGCATCCATAGCTGTTGTAAGCTTATTTAAAAAGCTCAGCTGTCAATCAAATATTGTCTGCCCCTTCTCTATGCCAAATTACTTTTACTTTTCCAGTGACTTCCTAGATGTCACTGCTCTCCACACATTCCCCCTTTCTCTTCACTGTTTAATTGTGTAGCCAGGACATGGGGATGGACATTGGGTCCCCCATTCTGGTGCACAAACAATATTCTAATATGAAATAACGCTTGCATTAATAACTGTCCACAAAATGGCTCCTGCCTGCTTGCTATAATTTTGAATTCCCAGACTGAAGGAAACAATAATCAAATAATTTATATAGTGTAAATAAAGTTCATTTTGCTTGACTAATGTGATAAAATAGGATTTTGATTATTTCTTTTGAGTGACCGGTCCCCTTTAAAATGAGGGTCACAGAGCCCAATTATTGTCTTGTAAGGTTACAATTTGATTGTTATTGTTACTTTTTACAAATAAACGTTTTTTTCCGGGGCCTCTTCTATTCCTATTCCAGTTTCCCATTTACACCCATACTTGGTTGCTAGTGTACTTTGAACCATAAATTGACAACTACTGAAAAAAACGAAATACTTTAACACACAAATGATAAAAAATGAGGACCAGTTGCAAAATGCTTCAGAATATTTAGCTCTACATCATAGTAACATTGTATTTTGAGGTGAACACCCAATTTAAGGAATAATGCACTCTAAGCTAGAAGCACAAGATAGGGAGTTCCATTAAAATCTTCCAGTTGCTGTGGGACAACAACGCCCAGTATACATTGTAAGAAAGGGCTCAGTTATCTATACTAGACTCAAAAAATATTATTAATTAAAAATCCATGTGCAACGGGCCTATTTACACCCAGTGCTTCCTTTGCAGGTTGCACATACTGGCCTCTTATAGTAATGAATGCAATGGAAGTAGGTATGCACCAAATCCAGGAAAAAGATCCAAAGTGTGTGAAACAGCATCTTCATAGAGTCGTTTTAAGGAAACAAATCTTAAAGGCATACTGTAATGGGAAAACATTTTTTCAAAACACAACAATAGTGCTGCTCCAGCAGAATTCTGTACTGAAATCCATTTCTCAAAAGAGCAAACAGATTTTTTATATTCAGTTTTGAAATCTGGCATGGGGCTAGACATTTTGTCAATTTCCCAGCTGCCCCTGGTCATGTGACTTGTGCCAGCACTTTTGGGAACTGCTTTCTAGCAGGCTGTTATTTTTTCCTTCTCAATGTAACTGAAGGAGGCACAGTGGGACAGGAGTTTTCACTATTGAGTGCTGTTCTTAGATCTACCAGGCAGCGGTTATCTTGTGTTAGGGAGCTGCTATCTGGTTACCTTCCCGTTGTTCTGTTGTTAGGCTGCTGGGGGGAAAGGGAGGGGGTGATATCACTCCAACTTGCAGAACAGCATTAAAGAGTGACTTAAGTTTATCGTAGCACAACATTTTTTCCATGATAGTATCCCTTTAATACCGTTGTGGGATATTTTTTCCAGAATGCACAGGTCCTGGGGTTATCTGGATAATGGATCTTTCTGTAATTTGGAACTCCATATATAATAAGTGTACTAGAAAATAATGTAATCATTAAAAAACCCAACAGGCTGGTTTTGCTTCCTATAAGGATTAATTATACTTAAATTTGGATCAAGTTACTGTTTTATTATTAATAAGATAAAAAGTTAATTATTTAGATTTGGATACAATGGAGTCTATATGAGATGGCCTTTCCGTAATTCAGAGCTTTCTGGAGAACAGGTTTCCGGATAAGGGGACCCATTATCCAGAATGTTTGTGTCTGGGGTTTCCCAAATATGAATCTTCATAATTTAAGTCTACTAAAAAGTCTTCTGGGAATAAGGGATTTTTGGATAAGTAATACAGGTTTGGATCCTTTATCCAGAAACTCATTATCCAGGAAGCTCCAAATTACGGAATGTCTGACTGTCATAGACTCCTGAAAAAAACAGGTAATATTGGTTAGGACAAGGGCACATGAAGAATATTTAATGCTTCTCTGCACAGAGGTTTTCAACAAGGTGGAGAGACGTGGATCTTCTTCTTTGCAATGTAGCTACACTCAGGCCAAAGCTCTGTCTGACAAATACAGGAGAGAAGCTATTCCACTTCTCTCCGCCTCATTAAAAACCACAGGCAGAGAGAAGTGTTCAATACGCTTTGAGTTATCTTGCCCTTAGATCTTGCTGCCAAACAGTAGTATGACAGAATTCTCCTAGCATATTGTTAATCATTGATGGATGAATCGTTCATTACAATGATCACTTAGCAGATAACATTGTTGCAAGGTTGTGACAAAAATCTAGCGAGTGTCAATGTTTTGCTTCAACTTTTGATCTCCAGGTGCATAATTCCGCTGAACATTACTGGTGGACTGCTAGTATTTGGCCATGAATTTCCTTTGCAATGGCAGGTCTCTTTTCAGATGCATAGTGTGCCGCAGAGAAAGGACAAAAATCATAAATGGATCATGCAATAAAGGATTTTTTTCCTCCATTTAAAAGTCCCTGTGTAAACAGCATTTTTTAAATTTTGTATATACAGGCATACGTTTGTTGCTGGCTAAATGTTCTGTGAAATACTTAGACAATTACCTACATTTCCTTTGTTTGAGTTTATCTATCTATCCATTATCTATCATCACCTTCTCACGCTCTCTCTCTTTCCTGCACTCTCTCACTTTTCCACTCTCTCTCCCACTCTCTTACTTTATTTTCTCGCTCTCTCACTTTATTTTCTCGCTCTCTCACATTCTTTCTCGCTCTCTCCCTTTTTCTCTCACCCTTTCTTTCTTGACCTTCTCTCTCACCCTTTTTCTTTTTACCTCTCGCTCTCTTTCTTGCACTCCCTTTCGCTCTCTTTCTTTCTCTCGCTCTCTTTCCTTCTTTCTCTAGCTCTCTTTCCTTCTTTCTCTCGCTCGCTTTCCTTCTTTCTCTCGCTCGCTTTCCTTCTTTCTCTCACTCGCTTTCCTTCTCTCGCTCTCTCTCCTTTCTCTCGCTCTCTCTTTCTTTCTCTCGCTCTCTCTTTCTTTCTCTCGCTCTCTCTTTCTTTCTCTCGCTCTCTCTTTCTCTCGCTCTCTTTCTTTCTCTCGCTCTCTTTCTTTCTCTCGTTCGCTCTTTCTTCACAGTGTTTATATGAGTCTATTATCCATTTTTTTCCCAAGAGGCTGGTTTTGCTTCCAATATGGATAAATAATATGTTAGTTTGGATCAAGTACAAGGTACTGTTTTATTATTACAGAGAAAAAGGAAATCATTTTACAAATTAGAATTATTTGGATAAAATGGAGTCTATGAGAGATGGCCTTTCTGTAATTCAGAACTTTCTGTATAATGCATCCCATACCTGTATGTTTATATATATATATATATATATATATATATATATATACATACACACAATGATAGATAAGGAAAAGATTACAACAGTATTTTTATTTTATTCTTTATACACTCAATGCTTTGGAAGAAAGCTTTGTATTGAGAGATAGTGGAATTGCAGATTATAAAACAAGAACATAAGAATACATTGTAAATGTAAAATCGCTTATGTTAAAAAGAGAAAGTTATTACATAAGCCAGCAGGTACTTTAGCTTGGCAAAGGCAGACAGAAATCTGTCTAATAATATATGTAAGCCTGTCAAATAAAGATATACACAGATTTAGTCATACAGCTCAGCTGTTTAGGTCAGGTCTCTGAGTATCCTTTCAAGTCGAGTGGACTTTCTGCAGTCGGCCAATGTTAAAAACATTACAGCAGTGACTATTCTTTCACTGGCCATCTGATGTGCCAAAAAGGCAACTGCTATAATTATCCATAATTGTGATAACTGGCCGGGAATGTCTTAGGCACATTCCAGTGATCATTAAACTAGCAGGTGCAGTGAGGTTAGCCTAAGTTAAAAAGTTGGAGTAAGAAAAACAGGGAGGAGGATGAAGGACACACAAAGTAAAATATTCCTTCTTCGGAGAGGAGAAACAGCACTTCTAAATGATAGCGCAGCTGCCACCAAAGAACTCAAACAAAGGAAATGCAGATAATTGTCTAATAAGAATTTCATAGAACATTTAGCCAGAAACAAACATTTTCCTCATTTAAATCTCTTGTAGTTTTTCTTGCCACAAATGCCTTCTAGAAAAATATATACGTCACCCTTATTAGTAGGTAGGCTTTTGAGTTATTTTCCTGTGTCTAATTTAATGTATTGTTACTTGCTGGATGTGGCACAGATTGATTTATTCATGCAAACCATATGGGACTGATTGCAAAACAAATGATCACATTCAAAACTATTTATGCGCTCACAAAACACCGACATTGCAACATTTGCTCCATTGTTTCCTGTGGGAGATGCCATTTGCACAAGCATAATGCCTACACTTCTGCAGTAAATCTGGATAGCGCTGGATTGAAGGATATCCACATCATCTGAATTCATTTTCTTGCTTGAAGGGATTGTTCACCTTTCAGCTAACTTTTAGTATGATGTAGAGGGTGATATTCTGGGATAATTTGTAATTGGTTTTCGTTATTTGTAGTTTTTGAGTTATTTCGCTTTTTATTCGGCTCTCCTGGTTGCAATTTCAGCAGTCTGGTTGCTAGAGTCCAAATTACCCTAGCAACCCTGCATTGATTTGAATAAAGAGACTGGAATATGAATAGGAGAGGGCCTGAAAAGAAAGGTAATTAACAAAAAGTAGCAATAACAAAATGTGTATCCTTATGGAGCATGTGTTTTTAACAGGGATGCACAGAATTCGTGATTTAGTATCTGAATCCTTCATGAAAGATTTGGCTGAACCAACCAGAATTGATATATGCAAATTAGGGACAGTAAGTGGAAAATTAAAAAAAAAAAAAAAAGTTCTGTGATTTCCCTTTCTGACAGTAATTTGCATATGCAGATTAGGATTCATATTCAGTTTGGCCAGGCACGAGGAATCCTGCTGAAAAAGCCCAAATCCTGGATTCAGTGCATCCCTACTTGAAAGCTGGAAAGGCAACTTTTATAACCTATAAAATATAAATAATTAATTGTTCAGTATAAAAGTAAAAACTAGGTAAATAGATAGGCTGTGCAAAATAAAAAATGTTTTCAATATAGTTAGTTACCCAAAAATGTAATGTATAAAGGCTGGAGTCACTGTAAGTCTAATATAACAGAACAGGACACTACTTCTTGATTTTCAGCTCTCTTTTGTTTACACTGACTGGATACCCTGGTTACCAGGCAGTAACCAATCAGTGAATTGAGGGAGGGCCACATGGGTCATAACTGTTGCTTTTGAATCTGAGCTGAATGCTGAGGATCAATTGCAAACTCACTGAACAGTTATGTCCCATGTGGCCCCCCTTCAAGTCGCTGACTAACTCAGACTTAGAGAGCTGAAAAGCAGGATGTTGTGTTATATTCTGTTATGTTAGACATCCAGTCACTCCAGCCTTTATACATTACATTTTTGACTAACTAACTATATTAGAAACATTTTTTACTTTGCACAGCCTATCTATTTACCCAGTTTTTATTTTTACCCTGAACTGTTCCTTTAAACATTGTTTTGAATTGACCAACCTACACTACTACATACTTTAAAAAAAAAAAAAAAAAAATTTTTTTTTCAAAATGCATAATTTAATAGTGCTGCTTCGGAAGAATTCTGCATTGAAATCCATTTCTCAAAAGAGCAAACAGATTTTTTTAAATTTAATTTTGAAATCTAACATGGGGCTAGACATATTGTCAATTTCCTAGCTGCCCCAAGTCATGTGACTTGTGCTCTGATAAACTTCAATCACTCTTTACTCTTTCCCCCCCCAACAGCCAACAAAAGAACAATTGGAAGGTAACCAGATAACAGCTCCCTAACACAAGGTAACAGCTCCCTGAAAGATCTAAGAACAACACTCAATAGTAAAACCCATGTCCCACTGCGTACTATTCAGTTACATTGAGAAGGAAAAACAACAGCCTGCCAGAAAGCAGAAAGTGCTGGCACAAGTCACATGACCGGGTCAGCTGGGAAATTGACAAAATGGCTAGCCCCATGTCAGATTTCAAAAATAAAAAATATAAAAAAAATCTGTTTGCTCTTTTGAGAAATGGATTTCAGTGCAGAAGTCTACTGGAGCAGCACTATTAACTGATGCATTTCCCATGACAGTTTCCCTTTAAAGCAAAATTAAAGGGGTTGTTCACCTTTGAGATATCTTTAAGTAAGATATAAAGTGATATTCTGAGATAATTTGCAATTTGCTTTCATTTTTATTATTAAAGGTTTTTGAGTTATTTACCTTTTTATTCAGCAGTTTTTCAGTTTGAATTTTAAGCAGTCTGTTAACTAGGGCCCAAATTGCCCTAGCAAACATGCAATGAATTGAATAAGAGCCTGGAATATGAATAGGAGAGAGTATGAATAGAAGGACCAGTAATAAAAAGTAGCAATAACACATTTGTAGCCTTATAGAGAATTTGGTTGTTTTTTTTTTTTTTAGAAGAGAGTCAGCGACGCCCATTTGAAAGCTGAAACAACTCAGAAGAAAAATACAAATAACTATAAAACTATAAATAATCAGTTGAAAAGTTGCTTAGAATTGGTTGTTCTATAATATAATAAAAGTTACCTTAAAGGTGAACTAAACCTTTAACATTGGATTAGTGGTTCAGGCAATATATACTTTCCATTCCTAGTATGAGACTGCTTCGTTATCATGTATGCCGCACTAGACCCCACAGCAGAAAATTACATGCATTCTCTGCTGCTGCTGCGGAATCCAAAATGCAAGTCTCCCTTTCAGTGGGATTATTCTACTATTGCACAGAGTTCCCAGGGATTATCCAGTTACACAAGATTCATACTTTTCTACTTTATTTATTTTGCACAAGGTTAAAAGAGAGTATCAAACAAGGTAGCCTCTTTCTTTTAAAACCTAAACCTTTCCACGATTAAAGGGTTCAATAAGCAGATTTTAAAGGCCTTAAATCACAAAGAATGTTAACTAAAAAAGTTGCTAGAAATGTTGTACATCATGTTTTGTGCTTCTGTACCAGCCCAAGGCAACCACAGCCCTTTAGGAGTAAAGCACCAAACATAATGTACTTTCATTCTACTTCTTTAGTTTAACTTTCCTTGTCCTTTAAGTATGCCAGAGCACTGAATTCTATAACCCTTTTAGCTGGAGGGGAATAGCAAACATCCATAGTGCCATCTATTTCACCTATTGAGCTCATGATACAAGTACCTATGTATGTAGGTCCACATCACAATAAAGTTGAAGAAAAGTTTGGCATTTTCCGTCCCTACACACCAACCTACAAACTACTCGTGAAGGAATTTTAAATTCCATCTGAATGTCCGTTATAAGTACAAAAACAGGAATAAACATTTTGTTCTAGGAAGCTTGGTTAATATCAAAAGTTAATACAGGTATGGGGCCTGTTATCCAGAATGCTCAGGAACTGGGGTTTTCTGGATAAGCGATCTTTCTGTAATTTGTATCTTCCTGTAATTTGGATCTTCATACCTTAATTCTACTAGAAAATCACGTAAACATTAAATAAACCCAATAGGCTGGTTCTGCTTACAATAAGGATTCATTATATCTTAGTTTGGATCAAGTGCAAGGCACTGTTTTATTATTACAGAGAAAAAGGAAATAATTTTGAAACATTTGGATAATTTGATTACATTGGAGTCTATGGGAGACGGGCTTTCCGTAATTCAGAGCTTTCTGGATAACAGATTCCAGATAACGGATCACATACCTGTACTTAAAGGGGAACTGTGGCTTCCAAATCAAAGTTGAATTTGGAAAACTTTGCGACTTTCGGCACAGTGGAGCTGAACGGGCAAACGCTCATACTGCGCATGTGCCGCAAAATGCCGATGGATCCAGGAAGACCACACAGAAGAAGATCTCCTTTGAATAGCTGCCCCATGGCTACACAACAGCTTATTTATATAAACAATAGTAGTGCTTCTGAAGCAAACAGCAGTTTTACTAGTGCATGGCAACACTGCATTATATTTTTATTCCTGTAAAACTATTTTATTTTTTGATGTTTCTGGTCCTTCAAGGCTAAATGTAAAAGTATAAAATCAAAGGAAAGAAAAACATTTTGCAAAGGGGACCACCTAAAACCTTCTTTTTGTAACAAAAATGTAATTCTAATCAACTTTCCAAAACAAATTAAAATTGTAATTTTTTTTACTATTTTAAAGTTATTTGGAAATTTAATTTTAATTGAAAACAGTGTTTGTGAACCCTTTTCTGTTCTCGGGCTCAGACTCTAGAAATTATGCAGCAAAGTAAGTTCTCTTTGTTGTAGGAGTGAGGATACACAGACATATGTAGCTTCCAAAAGAAATTGCATTTACAAATAATCTTAAACAATGATTATTTGTACACAATGTAAATTGGACAGTTGGTTAGAAAAACTGTAATAAAACCATACTCTGTACTTCATCCCAACTAAAAAATAATTCATCTTTATTGGAGGCAAAAAAAAACTTTTTTCTTTTTAATTTAGATTGACGTCTAAAATATTTTTTTAGCAGACTTAGGGGGTTATTTATTAAAAGATACCTATGCGCCAAAAAATTTTCCCCAAACCGAAGGTGCGAGCCTGCATTCTGGTTTGGGGTTCTAGTACTTTTTTTGAAAAAATGCCCCCTTCAGGCGCTGGCTTACTTGCACCGGGAGGGAGCTCCCGGTGAGAGCTGCTATGTCTTCTGAAGCGCACGCGCAGTATGTGTGTGTGATGTAACACTTCCGCGGCCTCTTTTCATACTGCACATGCACTTCAGAAGACATGGCGGCTCGCACCAGGAGCTCCCTCCCGTATGAGTAACCCAGCGCCTGCAGGGGCCATTTAAAAAATAATACTGATAGAGCCCGCATTCCGGTTTGGGGAAAAATTTTTGGGCCATAGGTGCCCTTTAAGGATCGAGTTGTGTTATCAAATCGAAAACTCAGTTTTCGATTTGATGTTTTGGTCAAAAACCTAGGGATGCACCAAATTTACTATTTTGGATTCGGCCAAATCCTTCTCAAAAGATTCAACCGGCTACCAAACTGAATCCTAATTTGCAAATGCAATTTAGTGGTGGGAAGGGGAAAAAATGATTACTTCCTGTTTTGTGACAAAAAGTCACGCGATTTCCCTCCCTGGCCCTAATTTGCATGGATTTGCTTCAGTTCTGTCAGGCAGAAGGATTTGGACGAATCCGAATCCTGCTGAAAAAGGTTGAATACCAAACCGAATCAGGATTTGGTGCCTCTACAAAATTCACATTTTTGGGTATAAAAATACTGTTTGAGTTTTTATTTTTTTACTCAAATTTTCAAGATTTACTATACCCGACCATGAAAATAGCTTGAATCCACAAATATACCAATTAACAAAGCAACCATTGAACCATTTGAAGATGGTATTCATGACGTTCAAGGTTTTTTCAGAACGTTTTGCCCAAAAATAAAAACGCGATCAATTCAAGTTTTTTTTCTTGCCTACTATCTACTTAACTCACAATTCTAAAAAAAATCTAATTTCCATTAGAAACCCCAAAAGAAATTAGAAAACTCAGGATTCAGTTTATCAAAGTAAATTCTTTATTTCTAACGTATGCTAACATTGTCTTGTCTGCTATGTTCAACTTTTCGCCTGCCTACAAGGTATCATTTTCAAAACGTTTTAGAAAGGTAAAGTGATTCTTCAAATGGAAAAACACTCCTGACTGAGCTGTGGTATTTCTATGAAGAGGGAATACCCTGGTCAACTGTGTGGCCCTAGGCTTAGCGTTGAGGTAATTCATTTAGCACCAATGGCAGGTTAGCTTTGTTAGATGACAGACGCATATTTATTTCTACCCAGTCTGATAGAAGATCATTTGGAAGTGGTGACAGATAGCACACATAAGGTTATAAAAAGCTTGCTAGGTTCATTAATAAGCCAATTCTGCAGTTATCTCATTTCACAGCAACACCTGCATATTTATCTTTTCATCGTCAATTGGATGATGGAATTTTGACCCCCTTCCCTCCTACTTTCAGGGCATATTAAAAAAAAATCTACCTCAGAATGTAGAAAAAAATAAAAATAAAGTTTATGCTTAATTTTTTTCCTCCTTAACAAAGTACAGCTGTTGAGAATAATTGTTCGAGATCTTACCCTGTAATGTCAACTTCAGCAGAACAAAGAGTATTTAATTAGCAAATCTATTCAGTAATTCAACACCTATTATATCAAATGCCTTCGTGATTTTATTCAGGATAATTGGCTAAGAGGGTTATTACTGACATTCAGATGGAATTTAAAATTCCTCCACGAGTCGAGTCATAATAGCAGTAATGATCTCCCCAATCAGGAGATTGTGTGTCACACAAGGCTCTCCGGCATAGCAGCAGAGCACATTTCCTGACTTCTTAATTCCTGGCCTCAGCTCTGTGAGGGCTCTTCATGCCGATATTTCACTCAGCGATGCAGCTTTAATGGGACTCTATTAAAACATGCAGAACAAAAAAAGCGTCAATTTTTCCTCCCCCCCATGCGCGAGTATTAGAGTGACAGCTCTGCCATCATATCAATCAGCTGAGGGTTTCTGATAGCTGCAATAAAGGTCTATGTGCCCAGGGGGTGGGGAGGTGTAATTAAAAACAGCGGGATCACTACATACTTCTATCCCACCCTTCCCTAATTTAAATAGCACATTTTGCCAAACTTTATACCTCTGCTTTTCTCCTCCTAAGAAAAAAAAATTATGTAGTTTGAGGAACTTAGGCATAAACAATCGCATGTGGAAATTAATATTGTTAAATATATAAATATGTATTGGACCGTTATCCAGAACTTTCGGAAGCTGGTGTTTGCCAGATGAGGGGTCAAAAAAAAATTAAATCATTTAAACATTAAAGAAAACTAATAGGACTGTTTTGCCTCAAAATAAAGATCAATTATCTCTTATTTGGAATAAAGCACAATATACTGTTTTATTATTAAAGTGGACCCGTCACCCCAAAAAAATTCAAATTCCTATTTTATCACTTTACTCAAGCAAAATGAACACTAACTACACTATATAAATTATTTTAATCTTGTTTTATTCAGTCTTGGAATTCATAATTATAACAAGCAGGCAGGAGCCATTTTGTGGACACTGTTATTAAGGCAAGCCTTGCATCATCTCAGAATCTTGTTTGTGCACCAGAATGGGGGAACCAATGTCTATCCCCATGTCCTGGCTACACAATTAAATGGTTAAGAGAACTGGGGGAATGTGTGGGGAGCAGTGGCATCTAGGAAGTACTGAATGGAAGGTGAAAGTAATTATCTGCCCCGCCTCTATGCCTAAGGCATAGAGGAGTGGCAGACAATATTTGATTGACAGCTGAGATTTTTAAATGAGCTTAAAACAGTTATGAATGCTTTAATAAAAAATTGAAATTGGATTTCATGTTTCATTTGAAAAGGACTTTTATTATACAGATTTTTGTGTCTGGGTGACAGGTCCATTTTAAAGGACAACTATACCCCCAAAATGAATACTTGAAGAAGGAAAGCAACAGATATAGGTTGTTGCCAATATATTTTCCACAACAGTGCAAGCTAGAACACTATTTATTCTGCAGAATGCTTTACCATACCTGAATAAACAGCTCTAGCCACTGTCTCTTTAGGATACAGCGGCCATATTAGGCAGGAAGTGATGTCACACCAAGCTGAGTTTCTCCCTGCTCCTCATAGCTCTGGGCTCAGATCTCAACAGGAAGGGGAGAGAGAGGAGTAAACTGAGCAGGCTCAAGCTCTAGCCCTGGAGGTTTTTGCTGAAAACAGGAAGTCTGATACAGTAGCCCATGTTTAAACAATAGAAGGACAGAAAGTCTGTGTTTCTTTTGACAGCATTACTTTGAGGATTTATTGGTGTATTTATATAGGGCTTTCTGATCAAGCTGACTTAGCTTTAACCTTTCCTTCTCTTTTCAGCCTCAGAGATCACCCGATCAGAAATACTACAACTCTAATGGTGGCCATACATGGGCCAATAAAAGCTGCTGACAGACCAAGCTTATTCGCCCATGTATAGGGCCCTCCAATGGGCTTTACCGATCGACATCAGGCCAAAAGTCGTGCAGATGTTGATTAACAATCCAGTCAGATCACGGCCACATCTGTGCGTTGATGCAGTCCCAAGATCAGACTGCCCGTATCCCCCTAGGGCCCAGGATCGTAACACCCCGATATCGCCCACCTCAAGGTGGGCATAAGAGCGAGAGATCCACTAACTTGCTCATGTGACCTAACAATAACAAGTATAGTTTGTTTGGTATGTTTTTGTGCACCGTGAATCATATTATCCCAGGGAGCAGCCCTTATTTTTTAAAATGGCAGTTTTCTATGTATGGTTACCAAATGGCACTTACTGCTAAAAAAAAGTCTATTGTTATGAAAATGGTTTATTTACATGAAGCAGGGTTTTACATATGAGCTGTTTTATGCAGTATATTATTATAGAGACCTACATTGTTTGAGGGGTATAATTTTCCTTTAAAGAGACAAAGGAAATGATTTTTAAAAATTTGAATTATTTATTTAAAATGGATTCTATGAGAGATGGCAGTCCCATAATTCTGAGCTTTACCAGCACTCACCTTTCAAGAGAGATTGTCTGGGTGCAAATAAGTGCTTGTTATATCCTTTATAAGAGAATAAGAGTATTAAGGGAAATAGGGGAAATAGGGGATTGATTAGTATGTGCAGCAGGATTGTTATTATTTACAGATACAATACTAATATTATTATGCACAGATTGTCACAATTAGGTTTAAATATATGTATATATTAGGAGGCAAATAGTTTATAGATTGGCACTTGTCTAATCTCAGTCATCTTTTATCTGGAAATATATACACGTCATACTAATAATATTTAAATATGTGATTGGCACGGTCACTTTAAAGCACTTGGTCACTTTGCACTATTTTAAAGCACAGATTCAATGCAGTAGTCACTTTATTGCGATGTCATTTCCTATTGATGGATTTATATATATATATATATATATATATATATATATATATTTGTTTGGGTTATATGAATAGTTGCCTTGAGAAAGGTACCCATGTAGACCAAAATGTTTTTTTTGGTGTGGAAATATCTAGTTTACCATGCACCCAAAGGTTAGCTTACAATTTGAGAGTAGGACTGGACAGATATAGGATGACTGACGTAGTTGGCCAGCTTAAATATATTGCAATATATGGAAAAACAATCCCTGTTTTGTTTACAGGGCAAGGCATTTTTTTTAGCAGCTGTATGCACAAAATGTCTCAATATATATAACATATACATATGTGTATATATACAGATTTGGCCGAATACCGAACCAAATCCTAATTAGGGGCAGGAAGGGAACATTTTTTACTTCGTTGTTTTGTGACGAAAAGTCACGTGATTTCACTTCCCACCTCTAATTTACATATGCAAATTAGAATTTGGTTTGGCCAAACACAAGGATTCGGCCATAAACAGGAAATCAGTCAAATCCGAATCCTGGCTGAATCCCGAAACAAATCCTGGATTTGGTGCAACTTTATTTAAAACAAATAGATATAAAATTAAATAAAAATTCCCTCTAAAGAACCAAAAAGAAAACACAATTACACAGGACACGTTTCAGATGCAAATATTTAAGACATGCAAAATAAAATATTTGCAGAAAGCAATTACTCTTGGAGCCTTGTTGAGAACCCCTATGTTGCATTTAGATCATTGCTGCTATAACATCCATTTAGCACTATGCTGAACCCAGTGCAGTAGATAGAATGAATGTATATGCCCTGTTACTATAGGATAAGGAAAATTAAATAAACAAAAAAAAACTAAAAGCAAAGAACAGTTAGCATTTAACGAGTTAAGTTGGACTAAGAGTAATACGTAACTTAGATATTGCTCACTGCAGACTTCTATTGTTAACGCTGCAAGCACTTCTTATACTAATTTAGGCATAATTTATTACCACTCATCACAGCTTTGACTCTAGATAATTGTCTTATGAAAATACATTAATGTTTTTCTCTCCCTCTTCAACACTATTGCTAATGTACAGGTGCTTTAGAATTTCATCGGCTCAGATCCTGGAAAAGAGAGAGAGGAAAAAAAAAAACGACTAAACTATGCCTAAGTGATTGAATTAATTGCCCTTACTGACTAATTAGATTTCCCAACATCAATCCTCTCAAGTTAGTCACAGCTTTTGTCAACCTTTAACCCCTGTGTTTTGACAGAGTCAGCAGCTGTGGAAAACTTTTTTTTATCTCCTTGGAAGACTTGACCACTACCAAAGTCGCATTCCATTACTTATTACTTAACCCCTTTCGTAACCCAACTGAACAAGAAAGAATAGGAAGATATTATGTCACCATATTTTACTTTGTGGGTAATGGGGCTTTAATGGCATTTTATGCAGGGCACCTCTTCTAGATATTTTGTTAAAGAGATACCAACACCAGAAATTTTAACATCTATCATAACACTGCCTTTGCATAAACGTTTCAATTTGCCATGTATAAGAGGGCTGCCATATTTGTGCAGCAACAGTTTGTTAGAAAATCTGACTGACCGGTTGAGAAGAGACACTCGAACGGCGAAACAGTTTAGGAACATCAAGGTACTTGGGGTTTTCTAGATTATGGATAGTCTGTAATTTGGATCTTTATACCTTAAGTCTACTAGAAAATCATGTAAGCATTAAATAAACCCAACAGGCTGATTTTGCTTCCGATAAGGATTACGGGCTCTTACAAAAGTGTTTTTACCTGTGTGCCGCAGGGGAGCGAAGGAGTAGACGTACTCAATTTTTTTGAAGGGGACTATATTCACACAGACGCGTGTAAGCGCCGAACACAGGTAAAATGCAGCATGTTGTGTCAACCTGCGTTCAGCGCCCGCATGCGTCTGTGTGCGTACAGCCAAACTGAAAAGAATCAAGTGGGTCTACTCCTGCAGCAGGACGGAACACTATGGAACGCAGGTAAAAACACCCATGTATAAGAGCCCTTAATATATCTTGGTTGGGATCAAGCACAAGGTACTGTTTTATTATTACAGAGAAAAAGGAATTCACATGTAAAAATTTGGATGACTTGTACAAAATGGAGCCTATGATTAAGTGTCTCTCGGACACGAAACGCGTCAGGCGAGAGATGACTATATAATAAAGTATATCATTTTTTATATAAAATTATTTCTTTTGGTCTGATCTGAGCGTGGATATCCAGTGTGCCTTGCACCAACCTGTTTGTATTTGCGGAATGTTTGCTCCCTGAGCTGAGGGCCTGGGGCTGGAGCACCTGGGCCACACTTCTATTGTGGTAAGGATTTCTACATGGCCGAATGTGTTGCTTTAAAATTATTTGTTGTAAACCATTGTACAAAATGGAGTCTATGGAAGACCATCTTTCCGCAATTCGGAGCTTACTGGATAATGGACTAAAAAAAAAAAGCAGACCTATCAGTAAAAATGATCAATATGACCTATAGGCAACTTTTAATTTACATTACTATTTTGAAGAGTAGTTTATTTTTTGTCAGTACCACCAGAGAGAAATACAAAAAGGCTATGCGTGTATGGCATCCGTTCTCTAGAAAGCGGTTATCCAAAAAGGTCGTCTCCCACAGACTCCATTTTATCCAAATGTTTTAAAATAATTAATTATCTGCCATAATGAAAACCGTACCTTGTAACTGATCCATCTACGATTTAATTAATACTTAATAATTAGGAATAGGGATGCACCGAATCCAGGATTCTGCCTTTTTCAGCAGGATTCGGATTCAACTGAACAGAATCCAAGTCCTAATTTGCATATGCAAATTAAGGGCAGGGAGGGAAATTTTGTGTAAGTAAAAATGTTTTCCCCGTCCCATCCCTAATTTGGATTAATTTGCATATGCAAATTAGGGTGAGGTTCAGCAGGATTTTGGAGTTGGGCCAAATCCAAAATACTGCATTCGCTGCATCCCTAATTACGAGACAAATCAGCATATTGGGTTTATTTAATGTTTACATGATTTTCTAGTAGGGATGCACCAAATCCACTTTTTGGGATTCAGCCAAATAACCAAACCAAATCCGTATATGCAAATTAGAGTAGGGGAAGGATAAGGTAGGAAAAATGTTTTTTTACTTCCTTGTTTTGTGACAAAAAGCCACATGATTTCCCTTGCCAACATCTAATTTACATATGCAGATTAGGATTCAGTTCAGCCATGCCCAAGTATTCAGCCGAATAAAAATCCTGCTGAATAAGACAGAAAACCTGTCTGAGTCCCGAACCGAATCCTGGATTTGGCGCATCTCTATTTTCTAGTAGACAAGGTATGAAGATCCAAATTACGGAATTAAGAACCATTATTCTGAAAACCCCAGGTCCTGTGCATTCTGGATAACAGGTCCCATACCTGTATTTAATGTACATTTTTCATGAGTATCAAAATGAACGTGGGTAAGCTTCCACCCTTAAACAAACGTGAAAATATGAAGAACCTGATGGCATATCCCTCATAAAACTATTTCCATTGGGTTCCCCCAGGCAAGGAATGGGTTTACTAATTGGAATGCAAGTGGCACGAGGCCCTCCTTCATTCATTTCAGGAGTCAGCCACGTCAATAGAAGTTAATTCTCATATTGCTGGCATGCTGAACGCCACACGAACATGCTTCTGAAAATGGCCCTGTCATGTTGACACCTGGGAAGGGAGCATAGAGGGAAAGCCAAGCAGCAGATCGCTTTCCTAGCAGCTGCCAAAGGAGTGGACACTTAAGCTGCTTTAAGATCTCTCATTCTTCCCTTTAAAAAAAAAAAGGGGGGGGGTCAAGGACACGGCAGGCTGTCACTAATAAACATGCCAAGCAACTGTACACTTGCCTTAAAAACAACAAGGGATGACCAAGATCTAAAGGAACAAACCGGTGGTGAAAAGGGAAGGGGGAGGGACTTCAATATAAAGTGTCAGTAAGTGCCACTCAAACAGTCATTCAGTGTTCTGAATGCCGGGCGACTAAATATCCCAGAATCTGTCTCTGCCCTAAAAGGGAACTATCGCAAAAAAGAAAATTTTATATAAACTTCAGCATACTGAAATAAAACACTTTCTAAATACATTCAATTAAAAATTCTACATAATTTCTGAAATATTCAACTTTATGCTCACTATCCTTCTCTCAGCATCTGTTTCTCTTCATTCTGTCTTCATGCAGGTGTTGGGTGTCAGATATTCATTGACATTTAGATCCAATATATCTTATATGGGGGCTTCCTTTCCTAGCAGATGTATGCACACTCACTCAAATAACGGATTCCAGTACAAACAAAATCTAATATAACTACCTTTTGCACAAATCCTGCATGTAGAGAGACATATCTGGTGATTATCATACAGCGAGCCTCTAGGCATCTTTTAGGCAAAAGGAGTCCCCCTATAAGATATATTAGATATAACTGTCAATGAATATCTGACACACAACTGCTGCATAGAGAGAATGAAGAGAAACAGATGCTGAGAGAGGGATTGTAAAGATACATGTTTATTTCAGAAACAATAATATATATTAATGGAGGGCACTCCAAAGAATTTGAATCAAAGAAGAAAAAGATGCCGTCCCAAACTATAGCCGTTAGGCTTATGAAGAGGTGACACAAATAGGAACCCCACTTAACACATTGAAATAGTATAAATGTGCACACTCAAAAATATCTCAAGGAAAGCAAGGGATAAATGCAAAAATAGTTTTACTAGATTCATTAGAAATCAACAAGTACATCCCAAAATTGTCCATATACAGCAATTTACAGCATGGAAAATTTATATACATACCCCTTTGGGACACACAAGGCAAAAAGGTCAAACCACAAGCTGTGGATACACAGGCCCAAAGTGAGAATACCCCAACGTTTCGGCACACAAGCCTTTGTCAAGGGGACTGCGGAAGTGACGTCACTAAACTTTGCAATTGCAACGAGCGCGCGAAAACGGGCCTTTGCGACTTCCTTCCTCTGGGTATTTAAGGTATATCGGATGCAGTTCTACATCAGAATCCCCTTGACAAAGGCTTGTGTGCCGAAACGTTGGGGTATTCTCACTTTGGGCCTTCCTTCTTTGCAATGGATGCCTATTTGCAGTAGATTTAATAGCCGATTTTTTAGCAAAAAGCTGGCCTTTCAGCTCTACTGTACTTCACATGCATCAACCACAAAGCTATTGAAAAAGCAAGAGGCCGAAGTCCGCTCCATGGTGGTCTTGAGAAATCCCCTGGGCCAATGCAGGTTTCTGCTAAGAGAGAAACCAGTCAGAGATACCAGGCAAGCGATTATTATCACTCCCCAGTGATTTAACCTTTCATTCTCCTTTAAAACATAGCTTATGCTAAAAATATTGGTAATCAGCCTCATGTGCAAATGGCTAATTAGGCCAAAGCTTTTGGTGTGTTAGGAGAGAACAAATGGTATTGATCTTCAAATAACACATTAGCTTACACAAACACAGACATAAGGTTTTTAAAAAGTAAACGGACACAAAAATTTCATATGAATAGACCCAAGGCAGTTTTTATTGCAGTATATGTAATGCTTATCCAGTAACAGAAGAAGCAACTTCATATACTAAAGATAACCTTGTAAGCCACTGGCCAACAGGATTCAGTTCTGAGCGAGAGGTCTGATCTTGTCTTTATCCTTTAGAATGATGTTGTGATGGCCTTTTGCATTGCAATGGTTGAGTGGTCAGAACAAATATCTCACACCTTGCACTGGCACGGTGATGTAAATATAAACAGTTTTCCCTGACGATTCTGAGAATGAGAGAAATTTTCTTATTCTTTATTTATATTAGACTGACATATTTTGATTATTTAGATTCACCACACAGCCCAAGTGAAGCTTACAGTCTAAGCCCATATTACAGTCACACACTGGATGGTCAATTTTATTAGGAACCAATCAACCTGCCTTTAGGCATGACGGAGGAAACTCACAAAGGTTAACAACCTCCTTAAAAATAGCTTCTTGGTTGGAATCAAACTTGCACCACAGCACTGCAAGGCATCAGTGGTAACCAATGACCCACAGTGTTGCAGTATACAAGAAAATCAGAAATGAACACATGACCGAGCATGCTGGAACAGTGGTTAATTATTGCTGCCTGGCAGCACCAGTAACAGAGCTACAGGTATGGGATCAGTTATCCAGAAACTCGTTATCCAGAAAGCTCAGAATTACAGAAAGGTCATATTAGGTCTTTACATACCTATGCCTGTCCATACACAGCTTATATATGCAAGCCAACCATAGATATAGGATTACAGAAGGCCACTGGGGAAATGTGGTTATTGATAATTCATACACAAAAATGTTCAAAACAAGTCTTCCTTGTGAGCTAAGATTGTAATTATTTTGAGACTTCAGTGACACTTATTCAGCTGACCTAAGGCAGCTTTTTTTGTGTTGTATTTCCAAGACAAAATGTTAATCACCTATTATTTACTCTTGGGGAATTTAAAGGGGTGGTTCACCTTTAGTTAACTTTTAGGGCAAGGGCACACAAAGCTACTGGGGGAGATTAGTCGCCCAGCGACTAATCAATTCTTCTTCGAGCGAATAATCTCCCCGAACTGCCTCCCTGCCAGCTAAAATATAAATCACTGGTGGGATGGAACTCTGAAAGCTTTTCCCCCAAATTTGCCTCAAAAGGAAACTTCGTGCGACTTCAGAAACCAAAGTGTTCCAAGTGCCATCCCGCCGGAGATTTACACTCTAGCCGACGGGGAGGCAGTTCGAGGAGATTAGTCGCCTGAAGAGGTGATTAGTCGCTGGGCAGCTATACTCCCAAAGTAGCTATGTGTGCTCCTGCCCTTAGGATGTTCTAGCAACTTTTCAACTGGTCTTCATTATTTAATTTTTTTTAAAGTTGTCTAATTATTAGCCGTATTTTTCTGATTTTACAAGCTCATTTTTGTATTCAGGCCCTCTCATCTGCAAGCCAGGAATAAAAAAAATAAGCCCCTGCTTGGAGGCCACTTGAAACAACAGCCAATGGGTTGGTGAACAATATGTTGTTTGCAAGTCAGTGGTTGGAGATCACTAAATCAAAGAAAAGGCAATTAAGAGCTTGATCGCTGTTGCTGGTATCCTCCATGACCATTGCAACAGTCAAAACAGTGAAAGTGCCATAGGCCTAATACAAACTCTTATTTGCAAAATAAAAGCAATTGCAGCACATAAAATAATATGGTCACCTTGTTTGTCTAGTGGCCAAAAGTCCTCTGATACAAAGAGTTTGGATGAGTCAAGAATGAGGCTGAATTAGCAAATTGCCAGCTGGGAAGGTTTGTTTGCCTTTTCTGAATCAGTTTCCAAAAGGTCTTGGAACCGTTGGCTTGTGCACTTGTGCCCTTTTCCAATTCAATGCTATATTGTTTATGTCCTTAAAAATACATGTAAAAAATATGTATGTATAAATCTATGTTTAATAATATTAAAACATACAAATATGTAAATATTTGTTGGACTTCATGGCCCTCTAGCCAACTACTGCCAATTGTTTCAGAATATCAATGTCTGTCATACTACAAGATAATTTAAAGGCAAACAACCCCTTTAAACGCAGGTTAAAAAAACAGTATACCAGTTTCCCTTGGTATATAGGGTAACTTTTGTTTTATTTGCTACCTTAAGTTTAGTTCAATTACAGCCGATACAAATATAAATGAGGGAATGAGGCTTCTATCAGGATACCATTAAATTGTTCAAAATACAGATTTCCTATTACCTCAGCTGCTTAAAACTTCTTTCCAGGATAATAAATTATTGGCCAGTGAGTGGAAGGACAATTGGAAAAGCGACACTTTTATGACCCAGCAAAAATGTTGCAGACTGAAAACAAAGAATTTTTTTCATAGCATATTTATTGAAGTCTGCCGTGATGCTTTTATATGCATGCTTTAAATGCTCAACTGTAAAGTGACACTCCTCACAAACTGGCAAAATTAATAGGTCTACTAAGAGGAACCCTCAGACGTTCCAGTAATGCCGAGCAAAGACGGCAAAAACACTGAGGCATGTGAAGGCTCTATTATTCTTGGAGCTATTATTTAGTGATCAGGCAAGGAATGTCAGAGCATGGGACAGGGTTACAGGGAACAACTTGCTCCAACTCTTTGGCTGACATGCAACAGATGACATATTTTAAGTGGCACAAAAGAAATATTTCATTATTTAATGAAGTTTAAAATATCTCGTTGATGTAAGTGATCAGCATTTTTTCCAATACAAGCTAACAGCATTGGAAAACAAAAATGTTACCAGCCCAAATTGTATTTCCATCTGATTAGCCCATTACTGACTTTTGTAGATCTTGTCAAGTTAATGTATTATTTAAGATCCACAATGTGTTTATGATCTTTTAGTATTAAGGTGGTCTCTTACCTCCAAAGAGATCATTTTTTAGCAGTGTATGCAAGTCAGGTTCCAGGAGAAATACATGTCCCTTACCTTAAGGTTATGCACAAAAGGAGGACCCTGAAGTCAACTAAATCCATAATTTACTAAATCATTTTATTCACATGAGTTTTAGAGTTCCTTGCTTAACCAGATCCATGCTCTTCAACTTTCCCAAATTTGAACCATTGTGACTTGACCTTTTTGCAACCAAAATTTTTGCTCAAAGAGACTGTAATGTTGCTTACATCGTTTAGGGGAAAGTTTCAGTAAATCCTCAGATTGTATGGACGTCATATTCGGCAGAATGCCACAAAGCACAGTACTAAGGCCAAATGGCATGAACCACTCCAAATTGGCATGGACCATTCCAAAATGGTAAAGAAAATGTAATTTGCCTTAGGAAGAACACTCCATATACTTTTCCTCTGTAACAGGGGGCCCAAACCTCTTTTACCCATGCAAAAAAAAAAAAAAAAAATGAGAGCAACTTAAGCATCCTGGGATGCCAAATGTGGGCTCTAATTGGCTATTGGTAGCCCCTATGTGGTCTGGCAGACCCAAGCAAACTCTGTTTGGCAGTACACATGTGTACATATGTAACTAAAGCTCATCTTCAAGCCAGAATAAAAAAAAAAATAAGCCTCTGCTTGGAGGCCACTTGAAGAAACAGCCAATGGGTTGGTGAACAATATGTTGTTTGCAAGTCAGTGGTTGGAGATCACTGATCTAGAAGCAAGGGCGGGCAATTAAGAGCTTAATCACTGCTGCTGGTCTCCACCATGACTATTGCAACAGTTAAACCAGCACAAGTGCCATAGGCCAAACACAGAGTAAAACAAATGTCTTTTTACAGAGGGAAACGAGACCTACGTAGCCAACCTGATTTGCTAATTTAGAGCATTTCTATAAAAAGGATTAGAAAAAAAAGGCTTGATTGGAAAAAATAAACCACAAGAGACACAAGCAAACTCAATAATGTGACGCAATACCAATGCATTGTGCCTGACCCAAGAATACTTCTAAAGCATAATTCATATTTTAAAAATCCCTAGCATAAAGTAACTGAAACCTATATGTGTGTTCTATTCCAGGAATAAGGAGGACAAAAAAAATTACATGACCTTCATATTCTAACAACTGGTGTAGTGTAAATGCTATAACTATGTGTTCATGGCATGCTGGGTTTGCTTTGATCACTGTCACATGAAAGAATGCCATGTCGCCATTAAAATTGTTGCTATTGTTTCAATTCATTCTGACAATTGAATCATTTCACTGCAAAACTACATGTTAGCAATCTAGAGAAAAGTGAAATCTGCACCTACCACATTCCTTTAAAGGACTGCATATGGCTGCCTACGATTTAAATGGCTAAGCAGAAAGTTATGAAAGGAATCTACACAAGGTTTCCAGCAGCACAGGGGTACTGTATTAGGCTTAATTCCCCTACAAATATTTAGCAGCTCATCTAGCTTTCAGAAATATATGCTAAATAAATCGCTGCATTACCCATTTTTATTACCAGTATAATTTTATTATTTGAAGCTTTACAGATCACTAGGGATGCAGCAAACCACCAACGTTTTGATTTTGTAATTATTAATGTAAGTAAAATAAAAATGCATCATATGTTAAAGTTACTGACTTTATGGGTACCGATTTGGTTTGGCCTAACAAGTGGCAAATTTACAGGTACAGGATAAGTTATCTGGAAACCCATTATACAGAAAGCCTCGAATTACAGAAATGACATCTCACAGACTCCACTACAATCAATCAAAATTTTAAAAAAGGATTTTTTTTTTCCTCTGTAACAATAAAACAGTAGCATGTACTAGAGCAAAATTACAATAGAATTGTTCCTTAATGGAAGCAACACCAGTTTATTGGGTTTATTTAATGTTTACATGATTTTCTAGTAGACTTAAGATATACAGATTTAAATTACAGAAAGATCCATTATACGGAAAACCACAGGTCCCCAGCATTCTGGATAACCGGTCCCATACCCGTATTAACATTTGAGATTATGCTTTTTGAATAATTTGAGGAATTCACTGTTGTGGTGCTGCATAAGTCTGCAGGAAGTATATCTTCAATATTTAACATAATTTATGTTTGAGTTGAAGATTCTTAATCAGCTTTTCATCCTCCACTTTATGCAATTGTGAAACACCCATTGGAGTTCTTTAACTTGTTTGTTCAGTTTTAAATTAAACTTTAGCATGGTGTAGATAGAGTGATATTCTAAGCGAATTTGCAATTGGTTTTCATTATTTTGCTTTTTGAGTGGTTTTATTTTTCAGTCTGCAATTCTCCTGTTTACTATTTTAGCAATCTGTTTGCTAGGGTTCCAATTACCCTAGCAACCATGCACTGATTTAAATAAGAGAATGGAGTATGAATAGGAGAGGGCATGAATAGAAAGACCAGTAATAAAAATTAGCAATAACATTAAGGGGTTGATTTACTAAGGGATGAAGTGAATATTCAAAAAGTTTGATTTTCAAAGTAATTTTTTGGATAATTCGACCATCGAATAGGCTACTTCGACCATTCGAATCAAAAGTAGTAAAATCCTTCGACTTCAAAAATCGAAGTGCTATGTCAGAAAAATGCTCTAGAAGGTCCCCAGTTTTTTTTTTCCCGCAGTAAAATCTTTGGATCGTACGTTAAAATCGATTTTACTTTGACCACAGGATTGCCAAATTCAGAGAAAAAAACTTCGACTTCGATGATTTTCACTTAGATCGACAAATTTCAAAGCATTTTCCAATGGAAATTAGAGGCTTTGTAAATCAGCCCCTAAATGTGTAACCTTAGAGAGCATTTGTTTTTATACAGGGTCGGTGAATAGATACAAGGATGATGTACTGAAGATTGGGTGATATTAACACTGCTGTGAAATCTTCTGCTCATCAAGTCCACAGTGCAGCTCCCTTGTATCCAATACGAGCCTTAAAGGAGAACTAAAGCGTAACTAAAGAAGTAGCGAGAAATGTTGTATGCTATAGTTTGTGCTTCTGTACCAGCTGAAGACAACCACAGCCCTTTAGCAGTAAAGATCTGTGTCCCCAAAGATGCCCCAGTAGCTC
>CM044433.1:36670603-36693103 GCA_024363595.1 Xenopus borealis
TGTAAGAAGCATGTTACTAAATAGAATTGTCAAGCAATAGGGTTTTATCCCAATACATGTAAAGCTCATTTCCCTTTGACACCTCCACATCATTTTCAGCTCTAAATTTAAAGCCCAGTAAATGGGTACACGTTGCCCTCCGAACATAGAATGTGTGTCTCTCAATATAGCTCGGCCGTCGGGACATTCAGTTCCTGGATAATGAACAGAACTATGTAATATGAGAACAGGAAAATTGCAGATTTAAATCCATTATTCCTAGAAGTGTATTTTCCTTTTATCCCCCTTCCTTGTAAAAAAAGCAAGCCACAATTGGAGGACAAAAGCACAACGCTCGCACTGCCGATTACACACACAATGGCAAGTTTCGGAAATGTTGCATGGAATTCTAAGAACAATAACCTATTATTAACAATTAAAAACAAGGGGGAATGAGAGAGATGGAAGAACAGTTGTGAAGGGCATATAGCTTTCAGTTGTGTCAGAAGCAGAAAGGGCAGAGGCGAATCAAATCTCCACCAATAGCAGTCATTTTGTGATAATCTATCATACATGCTTGGCATGCCCAGTGTAACAGAGAAAGGTTGCTGGGCTTAGCCAAGAGGTACTTGCCTTGTTATCCACGGCAGCTGCTGAGGATGAGGAGGAGAAACAAAAAAGCAACCACACACACACAGCATAAAGAAAATACTTGCTCAAATTGGGACTACTTATTGTCAGGCAACCATACAACTTCCTAATTTAAAAAGCTTAGATGTGCAATAGCAAATATGAAAATGTTCCACCATTATACGCCTTTTATATCCCTTTAAGGGAAACAATGGGAGGAAAAAATTGATGATTGGTTTACAATAGAGAAGTTGCTCCCAATCAACAACCAATCAGCTTTAATCAGTTACCCGCAGTTCAGCTAAAGGAAACAAACCTTATTGTTTGCCACGGTTTACATAAAGGCACAGGATCAGTTATCCCGAAACCCATTATCCAGACAGCTCCAAATTATGGAAAGGCTGTCTCCCACAGACTCCATTTTATCCAAATAATCCAATTAAAAAATGTTTTTTTTTCCCATTTCCTCTGTAATAATAAAACAGTAGCTTGTACTTGATCCCAACTAAGATATAATTAATCCTTATTGGAAGCAAAACCAGACTATTGTGTTTAACTTTTTCATGATTTTCTAGCAGACTTAAGGTAAGAAGATCCAAATTATCCGGAAAACTCCAGGTCCCGAGCATTCTGGATAGGGATGCACCGAATCCAGGATTCGGTTCGGGATTCGGCCTTTATCAGCAGGATTCGGATTCGGCCGAATCCTTCTGCCTGGCTGAACCGAATCCGAATCCTAATTTGCATATGCAAATTAGGGCCAGGGAGCTAAATCACGTGACTTTTTGGCACAATACAAGGAAGTAAAAAATGTTTTCCCCTTCCCACCCATAATTTGCATATGCAAATTAGGGTTCAGATTCGGTTCTGTATTCGGCCAAATCTTTCTGGAAGGATTCGGGGGTTCGGTCGAATCCAAAATAGTGGATTCGGTGCATCCCTAATTCTGGATAACAGTTGTCCTTACCTGTACCTTTAGACTGTAAACTGTAACAAGTCTTCCTCTTGCATTGGTCATTAATGGGCAGTATTATGCATACAGCATTATGTATATAGCCTTTTATTGCAATAGAATGGCTTATCTGCTGGGGCTTTTAGACAGTCCAAAGTACTGGCACTCACAGGATTTGCATAGCAAGACAAAAGGCAAATATTGTGAAGTGAAAAAAAAGGGTTGTAAAGCAGACATTTCAGTTCTGCACAGTTGAAGCGCGTCAGGCAATGTTGGTCAATTCAATACTTAGCGTCATGGAGAGCTCCAACCCTTATTTAAAACACCTGAGTGGGGGTGTCCAGTGCTCAAACTGGATGACCTTCGCCTGCCCTTCAGGTCCAATATTCCATATAGAGTAAGACCAGTAGCACAGTGATGATGGTGAAAAAGCAATTTCGTTATTTATTTTGCCCATGTGCATAGAAAAAGAGGGAAACCTTTCGGGCTCCACTGAGCCCTTTATCAAGGCTTAATAAAAAGCTCAGTGGAGTCCGAAATATTGCCCCCTTTTTGAATGTTCATGGGCTAAATAAATAGCTTTCTCACCTACATCAGTATGCTACTGGTCTTACTCTATAGGCAATGTTGGTCAGGGACCTGTTGGAATAAACCACCTTTTATTTTACTGGAGTGCCGCCTTTTTTCATCTTCATCGAGCAATTATGATTTCAGTGGAGATGCTAATGGCAGAGCACCTGGATAGTTACTACTACTAGCATTTGGAGCTGTACTAATAACACACGGGAGGTGAGTTTGGAGCTGCCCATTTTTTTTTCCACAAAAATTTAAAAAACAGTAGCTTGTACTTGATCCAAACAAAAAGATATAATTAATCCTCATTGGAAGCAAAACCAGCCTATTGGGTTTATTTAATGTTTACGTGATTTTATAGTTGGCTTACGGTATGAAGATCCAAATTATGGAAAAAATACATTATCTGGAAAACTCCAGGTCCCGAGCATTCTGGATAGCAGAATGAATAACCACCAACTATGGCAGAATAAGGAATCACAATAGGATGAGATCAGTCTGGTGCAAGTGCCAGCAGCAAACTGAGGGGCAGATTTACTAAATTCGTGTGAATAGTCTCGACTAGTCTCAATTCGATTGTGCGTCTATTCGAATATGCAAATTAAGTATTTTCGACCATTGAATATTCGGGCGCATCGAACAGACCAAATAAATATATATTCAAGCGCTCGCCTATTCGCCAGTCGAAGAACTTGCCCTTTAAAATTTTATTCGACTGCCTACTTCGCCAGATTGAACCTGCCAAATTGCAATAAAAGCCTATGGGAAGCCCCCATAGGCTTTTTTTTTCTAAGTCTTTTGCCGAATTTCAATCGTACGTTCGATTCGTACGATTTTGGCGAATATTAAAGCGTTTTTTCTGCGACTTTTCGTAGAATTGTTCGAACATACGATTCTAGCAAATAGTCGAAAATGTGCTCAAAACCGGCAAATATTTTATTCAATTTTGACAAATATTTATTCGGCAAATATTCGCCAGTCAAATTCGAAGGCTAAAAACCCTCGACAATTCGTCCCTTAGTAAATCTGCCCCTCAGAGATTAGTGTTGAGCCTTTATGCAACTTAGCAGAACATATTTACAATATATACAAGAAAACCCAGCATTTATGTTACAAGGATCTGTTATAAAGGATGCTCGGGAAATCAAAAGAACCTTCACACTTGCAGGGCCTATAGGTGCTTAAAAAAAAGATTTATCTTTTTATCTTATATGTATATTGTTCGCTACAGAACAAGGAAACCGCAAAAAGAACAGAATTACAAGGTTTATTCCCAGGGTTGGTACACAAAGTTTGATTCACACAGGCTTTACTTTTTAGATTTGCAAATGTACAGTAGTGTGATATCCAGAAACATTAGCGATGACAGGGAAAGCTCCATGGAGCAGTGATCCAAACTTCAATGGACTAGTGCAGTTTTATCCCAAATGGGAGCATGGAATGAATAAGGAAATTAATTTTTTCCTCTAAATTTCCTGTAGGTCTGTTACTCAGCTGCCACTGCAAAATATTTCATAAGTCAAAACCAGTAGTGCAGATAATATAAAAACCAGTCAGACACTACTTACTGCAGCAATTGCATTCTCAAATTAGTTAAAAAAAAAACATTGAAACATTGAAAATATGTAATTTATATTAATATATTAAGTAATGGAGAGAGAGCAATACGTGTGGTGAATGCAGTTTTCAGCTGCAGGAAACGATTTGATTCAAGTCTAAACATGGGTAGTCAAATTTAACTTGCACAAAAGGAAGCACAAAACAATATAAATTCTGTGGAAAATCTTTAAATATTCCATAAATGAGGTATTTTATGAACAGGGAAGCCATTTCCGTGGGCACTTTGGAGCTTCTGTTGAAAACCTACAACTGGCAAAACAAAGAGTAAACAAAAGAGCTACTCTCACATAGCAAGCAAAAATGATCTCTCTTAAATATATTTATACCCTTCTGTGTATCACACAGTAATTTCATATTAAATAATGCAGTGATTCATCCTTTCTTTTGAAGATCTCCAAGTATGTATCGCCACCTAGTGAAAGATCAAACAAACTAGCCCTCATCAGTATGAAATGCTGCTACATTAATTGTAACCAACTCCTTTAACACTGAACATATTCTGAACATTGAACATATTCTTGATAGACTTCTTTATAAACCTATTAAAACGCTTTAAATAAGGATCTTTGCTACAGTTACCAAAGTTTGTATAGATTTAGTTTTAAGTTCAGTTTCCATTATGGTTTGTGATACTTTCCGGTTATGTATAATACATGTATTTATATAGCGCCAACATATTTTGCAGCGCTGTTACATAATAAAATGTGCACAGAATTATAAAAAATATTGCCAAGAAAGATTGGTGAAAATAGAATGCGTTAGAAACGGAAGTCTACAGCATTCTTTGTAAACATGTGCAGTAGTTGGCCTTTAGGTGTTTTACAATCTAGTCCTTGTCCTTCTAGTACAGGATCGTTATTCAGAAACCAGTTTTATAACTTATAATAATTATAAAAATTATAATAATTAATCCTTACTGGAAGCAACCACCAGCTTTGTGTATTTATTTAAAGTTTACATGATTTTCATGTCAGGCATGAAGATCAAAATTACAGAAAGATCCATTACCCCAGGTTCTGGGGATCCATTCTGGATGACAGGTCCCATAACTGTACCCATAATAGAAGGCTGCACATGGAAATTATGCTTAGGAGTTGCATAAATGATGACACTTTTTTTTCTTCCAGTAATCTAGTTTTTAGCACGGCTAAATTAAAAGAAGTGATGCCAAAGCTTTGCATTATAAAAAAAAAACCGGAGCAATGCATTCTAAGAAGATAAGAGGTGCCAAAAAGCAACTGCAGCCAGAAATTTACAACATCCCTATCATTTCAGAAAAGTTCTGCTGTCTGTGGAATCCAAGCAGTACGTGAACTAGCATGGAAAAAATAACTAATGATGGACGACTCTGTAAGAAATTTGTGAAAATTTGTGAAACTCTGGAAAAATTAGCAAAATTACGAAAAATTTTGCCAATGTATTGAAGTCAACGGACCTCAAAATTGTTTTTACGCGAGCAACAACCTTTGTCCAAACGCGTTAAAGTCTATGGTCGTCCAAATATGTTCGACATGTGACAATTTTGATGAGCGACCATTTTTACACGTGCGACTTGTTTCTCCAAATGCTTTAGAGTAAACGGGCAACCGAACAATTGACGTGTAAAAATTTTCAATGCAGTTTTTGCGAAAACGTGCGCTGTCGGCAAAATCCGGAATAATAAAATCACCCATCAATATTCATAAAATACAACTCAGCTTTAATCAGGGCAACGGGGCAGCTGCTCTATGTAATGGAGAAGCCAAGTGATTTTTCTGTTTGTCCTTTAAGACATTTTATATCTAAGAAAAAATAATAGGGTTCATTGTGCATCGCTGCCCTAGCCTAATAAATGTTAGTTACAGGTATGGGATGCATTATCTGGAAACCTGTTATCCTGTAAGCTCCGAAGTACGGAAAGCCCGTCTACCACAGACTCCATTTTATCCAAAAAATCCAATTAAAAAAAAAAAGGATTTTCTTTTTCTCTGTAATATTAAAACAGCAGCTTGAACTTAATCCAAACTAAGATATAATTAATCCTTATTGGAAGCAAAACCAGTCCGTTGGGTTTATTTAATGTTTACATGATTTTCCAGTAGACTAAAAGCATATTCAAAATTTCCAAATTATGGAAAGATCGGTTATCTGAAAATCCTCAGGTCCCAAGCATTTTGGATAACAAGCCTCACCTGTATACGATTTAATTCTGTTGAGGCATTTCACGGATATGCATACTCTAACAGTCAGCTGCAACCTGTTTTGTGGATGTTTTTATATCAGTAACCAGAAAACAATGGCGGAACAATCATAATTACATGTTAGTAAGCATATTTAGGCATCATATTTCTTTACTGTACAGCTGAGTTGTTTACATAACTACAAAACACACCTTTCACATTCACACAATTACATTTATGTATAAATCTGACAATGCTTCAGAACAGTCAAATCTGTTTTAAGATTAAATAAGAAGTAAAACTTGCTTATATAATCCCACAATGCTACTGCTAAAAACAGGCAGCACATTTCAGTTGCTCCAACTGCAAGACTTCTATTCAATGCCCTTTGGATCGGAGGCACTTGCAATGTATTTCTGCGTCACGGCCCTGTTGAATTGCGTAGAATGTTTCCTGTGGAAAGGACTGTATAAAACCATCTTAAATGTAAACCTTTCATTCTGTAATTTGATGACTCAGAGAATAACATTTTTACTATAAAGCTACTTCAGCATCTCAGTGTTATTATTCATGAAATGTTACACCAATAAACTCATGTGATTTCTGCTGGCATCTGAATTAGTATAGAAGCATATGGTTTCTCTCCATAGATAACACACAAAATGCTAGTATTATGGAAGCAAATAACTATGCCAAACACTGACCTCTCTCACTTGGTGAGTAATCAACGCAGCCAAAGATTTGGCATAAAACCTGCTGTAGGAAAAGGCATCCGTACATGCTGTTTGTGGTGAGCTTCAGATCTTTTTGTCTGATGTCATACTGAAAGTAAAGAGACAATGAATAAAACAAGCATTTAAAAGCCTATAACAAAGACTATCAATGTAATATTTGCAAAAAGATGGAAATTATACTCTTGCTCTTTCATAAGAAATGCTAGATTGGGTACACAAAAGGTTCTAAACCTTAAAATGAATACTATATACTCTGAAGATCATAACAGAAAACTTGGTGGCAAACCAAAATTGTGAGCCATTATCTACAAAAAAAAATTATTTAAAAAAAAATCTATAATGAAAACAAATCATTCTACTTTTTCTGACAGAAAATGACATTTGTTTTGATTCGTTGATCAAACAGTTAACGTTCGCCCACTAAACAAGTAGAAGTGAAAGCAAGCTGTGTAATCTCTCTGCTGTATATACAGTACGTTGAAAATTCAAGCTACTGCAATATATAGGTTTCATATAAAACAGGCCAAATTCCTTAAGTTAAAACCAAATCATTTACATTTTCTGACAATTATTTATTTCTGGATTAAAAAAAAAAAAAAAAAAGGCACAGACTTTCCAATCAGGCCTTGTGCCAATGTATTACCTGTAAGTATAAATCAGGGTTTAGGTCAGACTGCTTCATTAACTGCTTCACGTGACACCTCCTCTCCACCAGTTTCCGTATCTCTCATCCCCATTTCAAGAACAGGAAGCGGTAGCTCTGGAATGTCGTCCTGATCTTCACCCTGCAACGCCATTCAGAGATGATGACATTACGATATACATAATATTTACGTCGGCTCGTTCCGGCAGCATTCCTGCACCAGCCTTTGCCAGAGCCTGGCAGACAGATTCTATCCCAAAATGCTATCCCTGCTCAACATGCTGATTACAATGAAAGACGCGAAGCAACCAAAAGGAAATCACAAATGAACAGAAGGCTTCTACAAACACCAGCAATTTTATTCATAAAAGACAAGACTCTCAGTTGCAGTTTTGCATTCAGATTTCAATGGTTAACCCTTTTTTGCCTATTGCAAGATTTACTCTGTGTACCAGAATTAACTGTTTTTCTATCTGCTGCGCAATTGATGGTTTTCTGCTGATATTTCTATCACACAATAAAGTGAAGCATCTCAGTTACAGTTAACTGCCACTAACATTTTCCAAAAATAATACTCTATACAGTGGGAGGCAAATCAAAGGTCGAATTTTGAAATTCATGGGTTTTTTTTTTTTTTTTTTTAATTCCCATAAACTCGAAATTCAATGAATCGAAATTCAGCAATGAAATAGAATTTTCTTAGCTCGACCCAAAAACTCGAATCAAATTAGAAAAACTTGAATCGAATTTTTTAAAAAAAACTTGATTTGAGGTTTTTTTTTTTTTCCAGAAAAAAACTTGAATGTCAGGAAGGCTGCAAACATCACCAAATTGATCCCTGGACCTCTCCCATTGACTTGTACAGCAATTTGGCAAGTTTAATGGGTCGAATAGGCAAATTTGAGTTCTTAAAGGGCCAGAGGATGATAAACCTTGAAATATAAATTAGAACTCTAATCGAGTTTTATAATTCACAATTCGAATTTGAAAGTTTTGACCAAAACATTTTTTTTTCAAAAATTCGAATTTTCAATTTGTGCCTCTTAAGAGTTTTTCCCAGGAAGGAGGTGGCTGAAATATACAGAATCATATACATATTATGTACACATATCATACAGTATCTGTGCATTTATACCCCATGTACTCAGCTAAGTCTACACAACAGTATACATTTTTTAATCAAACAAATCCCAAGGGCACGTTACAGAGGCATGCTCTCCTTCACCAACACAGCCGCAGGCCTCATAAAGCCAATATTATTGGTCTGTGTGGTCAAGCCCAGACTCTGATCAGAGGGTCCAAAAATGTACTTAAAACGGTTTGGAATCTGAGCTGAGTTAAACTTACATGGCACAAATGGAATCAGATGGTGTTGATCTGCCAGTGACTGCACCACGAAACAACAATGTACTCCTAGAAGTCTGGGAACTTTTTACTTTTTTAAACCCAGTTCAGCTACATAATTTACTTAACTAGCCTCAAATCACTTAATATCCCATGTATGAAGCAAGAGCAAACAAAACAAAAAAAAAAAAAAACAATCCAAGCTTACTCACGAAACTGCAGGTTTAAGCACTTCAATGTATGTTTGTATTTGTTTTCAAACCAAGTATCTCAGTCAAATGTAGGCAACCATCTGTAGTTCATTAGCTGAAATAAAGTCCATAAGAAAGCTTCCCCATGTTTTACCAAACTGCAGACCTGACGGATGCCCCTCTATGCACTATAGTAAAGCAGATATTGTATTCCTGAATGATGGAGAGGTACAAACTGTTGAAATCCAGAAGCAAGATGAATTTTTCATAGAAACCTAACAAATAAAAAAACAACAAATACAAAAAGTATTGTAGAAGTGATACCTATATTGGCTAACAAAAATACATTGCAAGCTTTCAGAGCACCAAGGACCCTTTGTCAGGCAAAATACAAAAGAAAGGTATTCATGGGCAATAAATTAGAAAGTAACAGAAAGATAGATAGATAGATAGATAGGATAGATAGCTAGATATAGAAACCTAAAATCACAAAGATAAATATAAAGTTTGAGCAATATAAACTCATTTACTAAAGTAGCCCACATAGACAAAGCTATAAAATGACCAATAGCAGTTAACCACTTAGAAGTACCCAGAATAGATTGCTTATTCCATTAAAGGACCTTGGTTTAAAGGAATGGTTTGTGCTAAAGTGATACTGAATTGAACTGAATTGTAACATATGAATGTACATTAAATATTACCTATAGGTCATGTTGATCATGTTTTGCTGAGAGCTTTGTTTTTGTATAGAATTGTTAGTTGATGTTCCTAAGCCTGACTGACACACTGACTTTGCCAACCTGACTGTCCCATCTCAGCCTGTTAGTTACAGTTTCTAATGCTAATGGACTCCTGCTGTACAAATATGGCAGCCCCCTCATACAGGAACATGGGGGATCAGACCAGTAATGTAAACTCATCAAGCTAATACTTTATGGCAAAGTTAGAAGTAGCTTTCAAAGCCAATATTATAATAGATGTAAAAAAAAGTTCAGGTGTCAGTATCTCTTTATAGGATTGCACGACTAGTCATTAAATTAAATTATATTCATAATCCTGGACTAATCCCTAGCGGACAAATAGTCAAGTGCTCCTTCTTATATAGAATGTATATCAAAACATGTTATGCCTAGGTTTACATTTATTTTGTAACATTTTTGTAGTTTAGGGATAAAATATGTTATTCTAATAAGATATCTTCACCCCTAGAACGGTGTATGTTGAATGAGGCCATAATTATTAGGGATGCACCGAATCCAGGATTCAGTTTGGGAATCGGACAGGATTCGTCCTTTTTCGGTAGGAATTGGATTCGGCCGAATCCCTATGCCTGCCCCAACCAAATTCGAATTTGCAAATGCAAATTAGGGTCAGGGAGGGAAATTGCTTGACTTTTTGTCACAAAACAAGGAAGTAAAAAATCTTTTTCCAATTCCCACTGATTCGGTTCAGCCGAAGCTTTCATAAAGGATTTGGGGGTTTGGCAGAGTCCAAAATAGCGGATTTGGTGCATCCCTAATAATTATAGAGCATGGTCTTGTGCATTCAAAACTACAAGGAAAAAAATTATTTGCCAAAAAGAAAAAAAAAATGCTATTTTTTTTTTCTATTCCTTAGTGGAATAAGTATAATGCTGGGGAAGTATATTCTTACTTGAACCTACCTACTTTGGGTTCCAGGACCAATCCTCCAGCATAGGCAGGATTTTACACGATCATCACATTTTACACGATCATCACTCAGTTACGGCAAACAAACAATGAGAGCTTGATAAGCCATTTTAAATATGACAATGCATGTATTACATGCAAGCAAGCCATTACTCATACCCTTATGCCCAACTAGATCTCTAGAAATATGTAAATGGAGTAAAAGAAAACGTTTTAGATAAAGCAACATATATTAGACAGCCTAGCAAGGATTTCACTGTGGATAAATCATAGTTTGAAGTACTAATGTCTATAGGGTTCTAGTAATCTGTACATAAAATTGACATTCGTGAACAATGCATGCTCAGCTATGAAAGGGAAGCCGAGCCTTTATTGTAATCCCACCCTGTCCCCTTTCAAATCTTTTATAATAAAGACTTCTTTCTCGCTCACAGTGGTCTGCTGCATTTTCTTGAACACCGGCTTGTCTGGCACGATTAATTTATTTTCCTTGAAGGCGTGAAGCAGAAGGTACTCGTTTCTTTGAGCAGCCGCCCATTAATATCCTTGACTGCAAAAAAACACAGTGAAACCTCGATTTTGAGTACCCTGATTTTAAGTTTCCCACATTTTACTTTTTTTTTTTATTTATGGTCCCACCAATTTATAATGCATTTCAAGGGGTGCATTTCTCTGATTTTAAGTACTGTTTTCTCAGATTTTAAATCAAATCTTTGTCCTGATGTTCCCAAAAACAGCTTTTTTCCCCTCTATGAATGTCTGCCCCTTATTCAGTCCTTATTCAGTCCTAAGAAAAAGGATATAGCAAGGTTCCAGTTGTTCACTTCCTCTGCCGGTTTGTATCTTGTCGGTTTCCCCTCAGACCAGTAGTAAAATTCGATCAAAGAACCAGCGCTCTTAGCTCGAGGTTTAGACAAAAAGAGATAAAAGGAGATAGAAAGTGCCAATATAGTGTAGTATTTTACTTCTCGATTGATACACCGCTTAGTGTTTATGCCAAACCAGTATATTGAATGCTCTTAACATATCAGTTAACACCTTAGTGCGCCCCTTGAAATTTATATCCAAATGGTGCGATGAATATGGATGGTGGGGTACTTACAAACGTTTAAAAATAAATGTGCAGTTTTACACTATGTCGCTATATTTTCTGTAAGGCTACAGAGTGGGAAGATGGCAAATCTTCAGCCAGACTCTCTCTTAAAAATGCACATTTATTTTTTGGCATAAACACTAACCGGTGTATCAATGGAGAAGTAAAATACTACACTAGATTGGCACTTTTTATCTCCTTTTATCTAAACTTCGAGCTAAGAGTGCTGGTTCTACTTAAAGTCTTTGACCGAACCTTATTCAGTCCTGCACCAATCACTTATTGCTTTAGGTTGTGTATGTGACTGACAGAGGCCTTGCACATGCCCCCCATAGTGCTCTCGCATCTCTATATCCATCATCTCTATCTATCCATCTATTGATTGATAGGATCCGCCAATCTATCTATATATCTATCATTGTATATGTGTGTGTGTATATATATATATATATATATATATATAGATCTATCTTAATATCCATCCATCATGTGTTCTAGTGCCTCTCTGACTATTAAGGTAAGAGGTAATACAATTGTAAATGCATTACAAATACTTTAGATTTTTATTGATTGAACCAAACTACAGTATGCCCAATGCGACTAACCATCTGATTGAAAAAAGAGGAGCTCATTGTTTTTTGGGGTGTAGGTAGGCATCTTTTTGAGCTACAAAGTGACATTTACTTGTTACAGAGAACAGGTTGGGAATGGGATCACACACTACAATGACATTTTCTCTTTAAAAACAGCTCAGCGTGATTTTAAAAAGATGGATACGAGGACAAGACACATCATCTCTGTCAACAGAGTCGGTTTGTTTCAGCTGCTTCGTTCAGTAAGAGCAACATGCTATGAAACTAGATCATTTTTAGTCATTAGAAATTTCAAGCTGAATTTGATGCACCCGCTAGAGATGGGGGAAAAAAAAAGACCTGAGCCAAAGTGAAATAGAAGACAGTCTTAAACAATTTTGTGGTGATACAACAGGGAAAGGAAGGTAGATAGTTGCACAGCTTGTAAGACATTGAGGAGTCATAGATAAATTCAATGGAAATGTGCTCATAAAATTGCAGTTGTCTACTTCCCATAAAAAATTTGACGTCAAATTTTTTAAACTTCTCTCTGTTGTTTTGCCATAGATTAGCTGAAGCTTCTAGGCCTACAAGATTAAACCATTTCATATTGTACTATAATATATTTAAAAAAAAAATACAGTCAGAGCCAATATATACAACTGGAGTTTTACAACTTTTCTGTTGAATAAAAAGGTCTATGTGAAGTTTAAGTGATCTGTTTGAGATAGAAGTTAACTCTAGTGGTAAATATATACAATGCATTGTGTTTACATTAAAGTTGTAATAACAGGTATATAGAGATGTATTTGTATACATTTGCCAAACACTAAGGGGGGAATTCACAAAAGTGTCGGGAAGGAAAAAATGTCTTTAAAATGTCTTTAAAATGTCTTAGCAACAGACGACAAATACACAGAGCATTTCCCCGCCAATTTTCCGACATATACGACACTTTTGAAAAAGTGTCGTGAAGAGTGGGCGTGGTTTTTTCTGCGCCACTTTCTCCAACATTTTTATGAATTACTCGTAAAACTAATTTTTTTTGCCGACAATTTTTTCGACACATTAGGGTCTCCAAAATGAAAATGTCAGTCAAATTGTCTTTTAAAAGTCTTTAAAATGTCGTGTAAACTGTCGTGTAAACTGTCGTGTAAACTGTCGTGTAAACTGTCGTCTGTACGATGAAAAGATATAGGACATTTTAGAAAATTGTAGGACTTATGAGACATTCAGAGATGTAACATCTGCCTTTGTGAACAAATTTGTCGACCGCCACTTCTGGGTTACTTATTTTACCGACACTTTTGTGAATTCCCCCCTAAATATTTTGCACTAGTTTAATAAATTATTTGTATAGTTGTGTTTGAGAAGTTAAAATGTTATGAAAACCAAGCTGGGTGTAGATTATAAGAAATCGAGAATACAGGTAGGGAAATGGTTATCCAGAATGCTCGGGACCTGGGGTTTTCCAGGGAAGGGATCTTTCCATAACTTGGATATTCCTACCTTAAGTCTATAAAATCATGTAAACGTTAAATAAATAGGTAGGTTTGCTTCCAATAAGGATTAATTATATTTTAGTTTGGATTAAGTACAAAGTACTGTTTTATTATTACAAAGAAAAATAATGATTAAAATGTTGAATTATTTGATTAAAATGGAGTCTATGGGAGATGGCCTTTCCATAATTCGGAGGTTTATGGATAATGGCTTTCTGGATAATAGACCAATATCTGTATTATATACTATTATTATTATGTTTTATTATCATTATTAGTATTATGTATTATACGGACTATCGATATCTTTCCTTAAAATTCATAGCAGCATAAACACAAAGTAGCATGAGGCTCATCCTTATCTGAGTGGGACAGACTAACTAACCAATTAAAAAGGGCCTTTAAATAAGTGGCAAGTTATCACACTCCCAAATTTACTGTTATATCAAATTGAGACAGACAGAAAGGAGCAAAAAAAAAAATCACAGCAGCAGTCTCCTGTGTGAAAAAACTACTACTTTGCATATGAAAAATGTGTGTTAAATGGATAGTTGGCCTTTAAATTAACTTTTGATACGAGGAAGACAGTGAAATTCAGAGAACTTGAAAATGGTCTTTTAGAAAATTTTCAGATTTTTATTATTTATTCATTTTTGTGGTTTATTTAGCTTAGCCTTAAAAAAAAACAAGAGTAACTACAAGTCTACAGAAAATGTAAAATGAAGACCAACTGAAAAAATGCTAATAGGCCCACTCTTTAACATACTTATACAAGTGAACTTAAAGGTGAACCACTTAAAGAGATCAGAAAGTCCTGTAGTTATAGGTGACAAATATGAAATGCTCCTACACACATGCTATACACAAACATCATGGGATTTGTAGATCCGGAGTTGTAAAAGGGACAGCAAGAGATAATCTCAAATTTCATCTGATTCATTAAGAATTCTATTGCTTCATTATACATTTTACAAAGGGACTAATTTTTACCTGCAATTTACATGCTGCTTTCAAAGTAAAACTCCCAAACTTGGTTGCAGTTTTATAGTTTTACTTTGAAAGCAGCAAGTAAGTTGCAGTTAAAACTTAGTCCCTTTGTAAAATGTATAATGAAGCAATAGAAATTTTAATGAATCAGATGCAATTTGAGAGTAGGACTTGCCAGATATGGGATGACGGACGTAGTTGGCCAGCTTAAATCTATTGAAATATATGGACTGTATAGTAGCTGTTTGCACAAAAATGTCTTAAATATATTGATAACTGGTTGAGTGCAGAGAACCTTTTGTATTCTGATGGTGCGCACTTATGACAAGATATAAAGATTCTGAACCTTAAGCCTGGTGCATTGAGCTCAGTTTATAAATTATGGCATTTCCAGGCATATTTCTTTTTAAGAGTTAGTTCTCCTTTAAGTGGCCTTAGTGATTGCAAGACTCAAACATACAGTGCCAGTAAAAGTATTCGCCCCCTTTTAAGTGTTCATATTTTATGGATTGCCATGAAAACACAATGCCATATAATTTAAAATTTGTTTAAGGGCAACGGTGAATAAGAAATAGCTTGTTTCATGTCAAGAGAAAAACAGGTTGTGGGATCTATCATATCACAGCAGTCCCCAGTTTTAAGCCTTAAGGTTCCCATAGATCCAAAGACCTGTGTCCATCTCCTGACCTGCCACTAACCTTCAGATTAAATAAAATAGTAAAAACACAGATCAGCCGATGTTCTGCCCCTACAGGAATCGTATGAAAGTTGTGTCCAACAAAACCTAGTGACAGTCTCCCACTTAAAATCGTATGATCGTTAATACACGCAGAGATATTATCTCGGCAGCCGACAGAAATTTTCTAACCTGATCGACCAAACGACCAATCTCCGCCAGACAAAAAACATGGACTCTCCACACACGGTCCAAAAATCAGACTGTTGCATCTATGGCCAACTTTATAAGGCAGATGTCTTGGAACACAGCAAGCTGCTATTACCCCTACTCATGCCTTCAGCTCAGGAAAATGGACACCCAAATGCCCTTGACTTTGACAGAACAAGGCAAATTATGGGGTTTCTTCATAGTTTAATGTTCCATTCCTTTTACCGCCCAAGAAAACTTCGGAACGCCACCTTTTTAAATGTACCCTCAGTCAGCTATTGTTGTAACATATAGTATAGGTTTGGACAATTTTAACGGAGTTATATATAAACACTGGAGTAGGTCCAACTTTAACCAATTATCACAAGGTAAAAAAAGAAATTGAACCACCTTCTAGCCTTCCTCTTCCCTTTGTGCATGTGCTTGTAAAATTGCCCAGGAACCCCTTTTAGGCTTAGTCCAGACGGGGAGATTCAGGGGCGATCCGTCGCCGCAACGAATCGCCCCCGAATAGCTAGGCACAGGCATAGCTTAAAAACGCCTGCGCTTATTCACACGGAGCGGCGCGATTTTTTAAATCGCTCCAAATCGCCTCGCCAGGCAATTTGGAGCGATTTTAAAAATCGCGCCGCTCCGTGTGAACACGCGCCGGCGTTTTTAAGCTATGCCGGTGTCTAGCTATTCGGGGAGGTTCTGGGGTCGATCCGTCGCGGCGAGAAGTCGCCAGGCGACGGATCGCCCCCGAATCTCCCCGTCTGGACTAAGCCTAAAAGTTTGTGAAACCTGTTCTATAATGCACAATTCCTTTCCATGAAATTGCCCACAATATTTGTGATCTGTAAGGCCAGGGGTAGAACATCCAGCTCACACATGATCTGAAGGATCACACCAGGTGTTCTCTAGCATGTAAAGGAGATGTGCCGAATCACTGCAAATGGAACAGAATCGTATTACAAATGCATTCTGTGTTCAAGCTAATTAAGGAAAACAAGAATACGCTATAATTAAAAACAAACAGTGAAGTCTGCCTCATTTATTTCAGTCATGGGGTGAGAACTATATAAAACATGACATGAAAGAGGTCGTTAATAACACACAGGCAAAGATGCAGTCAGGCAGTTGGAAACCTTTTCTAGCCAATGTATCATTGATTGCCCCCTGTGCTGGACAGGTAGATAAGTTACAATACAGTGCATGACCACCTTTCAATTGTTTTGTTTCAATTTATCAGCATATGAATGGGCTGCTATATTCAGAGATCTTAAAACAAAAACAATAATATCAACAAAGCATGTCTACATTCCATGCAGGAGGACATTTCCAACAATAACAAGAAAGTTTAATAAAGGAGAACCAAGACTGTAAACTGTACCCCAAATACAGAGTCAGGACCTATAACCGGAGCAGCACTGCACAGATCCAGATAAGTTTTTAACTACCAATAAAATACATTTTGTAGCAACAGTGCTGCATTCTGGTCAATTTCTTTAAAGGGGGTGGTTCACCTTTAAGTTAACTTTTAGTAGGTTATAGAATGGCCAATTCTAAGCAACATTTCAATTGGTCATCATTTTTTATAGTTATTTAATTATGACATCTTATCCTAACTCTTTCCAGCTTTCAAATGGGGGTCACGGACACCTTCTACACACACTCAAAATACTCCAAGTTTGCACATTTATTGCTGTTGCTACTTTTTATTACTCATCTCTGTATTCAGATCCTCTCCTATTCATATTCCATTCTCTTATTCAAATCATTGTATGGTTGATAGGGTATTTTGGACCCTAGCAACCTGATTATTGAAAGTGGAGAATAAAAAGCTAAATTACTCAAGAACCCCAAATAATAATAAATGAAAACCAGTTGCAAATTGTCTCAGAATATCACTCTCTACATCATACTATAAGTTAATTTAAAGGTGAACAACCCGTTTAACTGTACAGTCAAAAAGACACACCCTCAGAAGTAAAACAGAAGTGTTCTGATATTGCTTGGTTCAGGAAAGAAACAAGAAAAGGCGTCTGATACTTCTGATCTCTTTCCCGAGCAGAGCGAAATCAAAACACTTCTCAGTTTTCCCTTCTGAAGGTATATCTCTGTCTGATCAGGAGGTGGGGCTGTTACAAAATGCATTACATTGGCACTTAATAAAAATATAAATAGCAATTAAATTGAAGAAAAAGAAAGAAAATTGCAAATGTACTTGGAAAAGCACACAGAGTAATTTAGCATTTAAATAAACTATTATTAAGATATTAAATATATTGAAATATTAAGTAAATAATGCATTACATGATTTCCTTTTTCTCTGTAATAATAAAACAGCACCTTGTGCTCGATGTACTGCATAAGTACATATTGGTGGCAAAACAATAAACAATTGTGACATTTATTAAGGGTCGATTTTTCGAAATTGGTTTGTGTCAAAATTGACGCATTTGAATTTTAATTCCCCTATTCAAATGTAAATTTGAATGTGAGATTTATCACGTCTTGACCATGGAAACAGTCCTAACTCGAATAATCACCACCTAAAACTTGCAGAGTTCATGTACAAGTATTAGACATTCAAATTTTTTCTTAAAGGAGAATTCAACTCAACCACGTCAAGGTGAACCCCGAATGGCGGTCCCTAACTTGCCCCCCCCTTTAAACTAGTGGTGATCCTATGCTTTTAAAATTGGGCGTTTGTTTTGGGAATATCTCTCCTTTAAAAGCCTGATTGCTGGCTGGGGAGGATTTAGCCTTCAGTGAAAAAACAGCGTTCAATGGACACTGAATACAGGTAATGCTAGAATGCACAAAATAAATAAAACAAGTTAGGGACCGCCATTCGGGGTTTACCTTGACGTGGTATGGTGGCTTATCAATTTTATGATCATAACTTTGTAACAAAATAACCCCTGTTTTGGGTGTATATGCATTAGCATTTATAATACTTATATATACTTTAAAGCCTTTAGAGTGCTCCCACAACCCCCCTGTTTTGATATTGTGTATGTATTCTAAATGCTTCACCTTATATGATTAGCTTATAATTAGCTAATAATGATAACAGTAGCAGCAGAAGAAAACCCATTTAGTAATTTGGGAAGTTAGTCAAGTACCTAATAGTCACAAAAGCGAATCACTGGTTTCTACCTTGAATTTGTAGAGGTCAAACACACGCAAGTTGACAAAATCTTAAAATTCCTGTGCAAGGCAAGAGCAATTTTCTTTATGTATTTAGTTCCGTGTCCAGGCCAATTCTGTATAATGGAATATGTAGCTTTTACATTTAAAGAAGCACTCAGACTGTCATGTTTTTTTTCAGAGCTAAAGTGATGTATCATTAAAGTTTCTCTCCATGCATTATTTTCAATGTAAAAAGCTCCCTCTTCCATTATAAAGGTTGTTGTTTACTAGATTGGTCGGGTCACTGAGCTGAATATATACTTGTCAGCATATATTTTCTATACTGAAGACATTTTTGCTTCTGAATGCCATGTGTTTGACCTATTCAAGGTTAGGTTTAAAGGTGCATTGCATCGTTAAATGAAATATTCATAGCCTCCGAGGTTAAAATCTAATATTATCTGAACTTTGCAGGATATAAAATGCTTGATTTTTCTTTTTAGACATTTATTTACTAATAAAACATATCTTTTTGGAAAAAAAAACTGTATATTCTCAACAGCTCCTATAAGCACAATGGTTTGGTGAATTCCTGTGTCATATACAACAGACATGAAGATACAATCCTTACTCAATATCATGGGGTGACATGACCACAACTGAAGGGACGCTATGAGGGGTTATTTATCGAAAGTTGAATTTTAGAGTTTTTTTTAGACCTCAAATGAACTCACAACTCGAATGGTTTCTAATTTATAAAAAAAAAAAAAAAACCTGAAAAACTGTAATCAGTGAGTTCAGGGTAAACAATATGAAAACTTGAATTGACCAGGTTTTCAGAGGGAAAAACTCAAATCGCTCTAATTGATCGCGTTTTTGGGCAAAACCCCCCGAAAAAACAAGATCATGAAGACTATTAACATCTTCATGTGGTGCATATTGACTCCTACCTGATATTGACAGGATTTAGATGGTGTCACATTAAAATTCAAGAATTATCCCCACTACACTCCATCAATATCCAATCTAGACACTGCCAGGAACATGAACAAAATTAAAGCGATTACTAGCGACTCGAGTCACCCTGGACGAACTATTTATCTGGCACAAGCTCAATTATTCTCTAAGGTACGAAAGGCCTGAAAATATACTGTAAGTAAAAGACTTCTTAACAGCTTCTTTCCAAGAGCAGTCAGATTAATCGCAAACAGGGCCAGATGGCGGGAAAAGAAATAGCAGGGTCCATAAGACTGGAAAATAAACAGCCGGGTCCATATGACGGGAAAAGAAAACAGCCGGGTCCATATGACGGGAAAAGAAACAGCCGGGCACAGATGCCGGGAAAAGAAACAGCCAGGCACAGATGCCGGGAAAAGAAACAGCCAGGCACAGATGCCGGGAAAAGAAACAGCCAGGTCCAGATGCCAGGAAAAGAAACAGCCAGGTCTAGATGCCGGGAAAATAAACAAATGGGTCCAGATCACAGGAAAAGAAACAACTGGGTCCAGATGACCTGAAAGTAAGTCCAGATGTTGGGAAAAAGCAACAACCTATAAAGGACTTGTTTAGCCTCATGATCTCACTGAACTGCCTATTATGCCAACAAATCTCTTTTTATCTTTTTTTTTTTTTTTATTATACTCCATAATTCTGCCTCACATTGCACTTACTGCACTTTATTGTAAGTGTGTCCTTCTGCCATATGCTGCATAAGACATTCCTATGTTCTTTTAGTACACATGGCAATAAAGTACTGCTTGACTTGACATAGGCAGAAATCCATAGCAACCATTTAGTGATCATCTTGCTACAGACTATAAAAAGAAACTGATTGGATACCATGGGTTAATAGAGGTCCTCAACCTTTTTTACCTGTGAGCCACATTCAAATGTAAAAAGAGTTGGGGAGCAACACAAGCATAAAAAGTCCCTTGAGGAGCCAAAAAAAGTCTGTGATTGAATATTTGGTAGCCCCTATGTGGACTGGCAGCCTACAGGAGGCTCTATTGGCACTATACTTAATTTTCATGCAATCAAAACTTTCTTCCAAGCCTGGAATTCAAAAATAAGCACCTGCTTTGAGGACACTGGGCGCAACATCCAAGGGGTTGGAGAGCAACATGTTGCTCACAAGCTACTGGTTGGGGATCACTGGGTTATAGCATTAGTGCAAATGTGCCTAGTGTTGCTCAGTTAGTCCCACATGGGCTCATTCATCAACACTGTGCAAATTAGCCGAAAGGACGGTTACCCATAGCAACCAGTGATTAACTTTTTAAAACCAGCTGCAAGTAGAACAATTAATTCAGAAATGTGATTGGCTGCCATGGGTATTGCCCATGGGCAAATCTGCCCAGTACTGATAAATGACACCCCACTTTTTCACTGGCAGGCTGGCCAAAAGCTCCACAACTCCTCCCACAAGAAGTGTTTAAGGTGCACATCATGATGTCATTGTGGAGTGGTTAGCCAGTATAGAAATGTTAATAGAACTTTTGATAGCAAGCAAACATTTTAGAATTTCTCCTATATGAGGAGATACAATAAATTTATCATAAATACATCATAGCGCAGATTAGATCATCATGTCATCTACATCACTCTTATCTAAGTAAGCTCTTGCCATTTTCACTTAAGGAGGAGGAATCAATACTCTCTCAGTCTTCAGTATTTGATGTACAAATTCAGACAAATGATAGATTTACATCGAATTAGCTCCTTGGCTGAAATCTTGATAACGCAAATTTTGCGACCACAAGCTGCATTTCTTTCTGCAAAGCCCTTTAGAAATAAAAATTGCATTGGGATGAGTTTTGTTTGTACTCGCAATGGATAAGGTTTGGTGGCAGGGGCCATAGAAATTCATATGTACTCTATCTATTTTGCAGGTTCTAGAAGCCAAATTTTTGGATACCCCTGAATATTTTAGGATCAGTTTACTTTTCATGGTTTTATATTTTGGATTGTGTCTTTGTAGCCAAGAGCCATTACATTTCAAAAATACTGTAGCACACCGGTCTAGTTTTATAATGCAAGTCCGTGCCTTTATTGGTTGAAAGTAGGCTTAGTAGGCTTGATAAAGGGCCCAGTGTGGCCTGAAACATTGCCGAAAATCTGATATCTACTTTGAGCCAATAAAAGCACTTTCTTGTATTATAAAACTAGGCTGGTGTGCTACAGTATTCTTGGATTTCTTTGGTTCTGGCTGACTGAGCAGGGGGACCTATAGACGGATTAGCACCTGAATTGGTAACCGGTGCGTACTCTAATTTTGTTTGTAGCCAAGATCAAAAAGAAAATATAGAAATGTAGTGCTTGAAAATAAGCGTATGGGTTTAAGCTGGTGAAAGTTTATTTTTCTTTTCTAGAATTGCAATGAAAAAACATTATATACAGTTCTTCTACGTATAGAACAGAAAAGATGCAAAAAAACTGAAAAAAACTCTTTGCAATTTCCACCAACGTTTTTAGAAAATTGTTGTATGTATGTTAGAGCATCCGTACAATACAGGTATGGGATCAGTTAGCCAAAAAGCTCTGAATTATGGAATTCAATTAGAGGGGTGGTACACCTTTAAATTAACTTTTATTTTTATCCAAATCAACATTTTTTTTTTTTTTTTTTAAATGATTTCCTTTTTGTCTGTAATAATAAAACAGTACCTTGAACGTGATCAAAACTAAGATATAATTAATCCTTACTGGAAGCAAAATCAGCCTATTGGGTTTATTTAATGTTTACATCGATTTTCTTGTAGCCTTAAGATACCAAATTACAGAAAGAGCCATCATTTGGAAAACCCCAGGTCCCAAGCATTCTGGATAACAGATCATGTGCCTGTACT
>CM044433.1:36698103-36706645 GCA_024363595.1 Xenopus borealis
TCTGATAAAGCTTGTTTAATTTGAGCATTTCCTTTTCCTTTGAGTTAACTTTTCATATGTTATAGAATGGCTTTTTCTTAGGGATGCACAGAATCCACTATTTTGGATTCGGCCGAACCCCCGAATCCTTCCCGAAAGATTTGGCCGAATACCGAACCGAATCCAAACCCTAATTTGCATATGCAAATTATGGGTGGGAAGGGGAAAAAAAATTTTACTTCCTTGTTTTGTGCCAAAAAGTCACGTGATTTAGCTCCCTGGCCCTAATTTGCATAAAAAAGCTCTGCAAACTTATTTTCTTGGAAAGACACTTCTGATTTTAACTCTTAAAGGGGTGGTTCACCTTCAGGTTAACTTTAAGTAAGTTATAGAAAGCTACACATTTATTGTTATTGCTACTTTTTATTACTCATCTTTCTGTTCCTACCCTCCCCTATTAATATGCCATATTCTCATTCAAATCAATGCATGGTTGCTAGGGTAATTTGGACCCTAGAAACCAGATTGCGGACACTGAAAACTGGAGAGCTGCTGAATAAAAAGCTAAATAACTAAAAAAAACCAAATAATAAAAAAATTAAAACCAATTGCAAATTGTCTCCGGATAGATCGCTCCCTACAAAATACTAAAAGTTAACTCAAAGGTGAAAACCCCCTTTAAGAAAACAAAATTGCTTAAGGAAACTGTAAGGATCATCATGAACTTTAAAACTACAATCCAAATTTATATTGTATTCGAGCATTCTGTGTGCCAAAGCTTTTATTTTTAAACTTTGAGGTCCACTACTGGCACTTTTAAAATGACAAATAAAACGTGCTGTGGAAAAATAAAAGAAAATAACTAGGTCAGGACAGAAGGGCTAAAACACCCTTCCCACTTAACAATATTGTGATTAAACATTTTAAATTAAAACATAAGCAAGTGGGAGGGATTGCTGTGTTAATCCTTTTCTTTGGCACACGCAAGCCATCCTAATGCTGCAATGTACCTGCAGCGAGATCATCAAGAATACATAAATACAGACAAAATGTTGCAGAACGAAGCCGCATATTTAACGTGGGCTTTTTATCTCCAGCCAGCTGGGCCCTTTTCATTTCCTGCTAAGCAAGAAAAGCTTGAAGTATTTGTTCCAAAAACGTGTGAAAACGTTTCTCCTTTTAGATTCTGAGGAAGTTGAGGTGAGTCCGCCTGCAAAGCAAACATATCATAAGATAATTACAGTTTATAAAACAACCGGCAGGGAACCTTATGTCCAAGAATTCTACCAATTGTTTTTGTATTCTGAGATCAGAACCCACACATCACGCTAGGCTCTCTTCTTGAGCTGCTTTGTGCACACAGGCTGGTTTACATACACTGTTTAACTTCAATAGAATTAATTGGTATTTCTAAATTCTGTGCAATTGTTTAAATAAAGGGAAAAAAATGGTGTGTATTATTATAATACAGCGTAGGTTTAAAGTTAAAGGGTTCACATCACTGGGGTATATTAATTTCATGTAAAGCATCATGCTTTTTCCCCCGACATCCAATTTTCGAGGGTAGTTTTCAGTAAAAAAAACATTTCGAGTTAAAAAAAACTCGAATTTGTCCATTTGATCAGTTATCCAGAAAGCTCTGAATTGCGGAAAGGCCGTCTCCCATTTTATCCAATTAAACGAGATTTTTCAAAATGATTTCCTTTTTCTCAGTAATAATAAAACAGTAGCTTGTACTTGATCCAAACTAAGATAAAATTAATCCTTATTGGAATTAGAACCAGCCTACTGGGTTTATTTAATGTTTACATGATTTTCTAGTAGACTTAAGGTATGATGATCCAAATTACACAAAGATCCATTATTGGGAAAACCCCAGGTCCCGAGCATTCTGGATAACAGATCCCATACCTGTACTTATTGAAAGTAGTACCAGTCAATAGGGTTTATTTAAGGTTTATAGGATTTTCTCCTAAACTTAAAAGGTATGAAGATCCAAATTACAGAAAGATCCATTATATGCAAAGCCCCAACCATTCTAGAAAACAGGACCTTTACCTGTAGCCCAAAGCTGGAAATTGCTTAAATCCAAAAATACTCCAGTTAAAACCTTTCTAAGTCATGTAGAAGTCAATGGAAGAGATCCCTTGAACGATTTGAAGACATTTGCTGCCTTCATGATGTTTGGGGGGTTTTCTTCAGTGGGATTCACTTGAAAACCTAATTCATTTGAGCAAAGTTTTTATAGTAGAAAACTTGATAAATGACAGATTTTTCACCCTAAATTCACGGATTTGAGTTTTTTCCATTCAAGTTTTTCCCATAAATAAGAAAATATTAAAGTGTACTTTTATTCGAGGTATAAAAAAAACCTCATAAATGTGACCTTTGATAAATAAATGCTTTGGTCTGGAGGACCTCAGTTATCAACTTATGCCTAAGCATCATTGCTTTCTTTTATGACATAACATGCAATAAGATAAATTCAGGACAATAGGAAAGGTTGTCTCCCATAGACTCCATTATAATCAAATCCAAATTTTTATAAATTATTAAATTTTTCTCTAGAATAATAATACTAATAAAGCAGTAGCTTGTACTTGATCCAAACTAAGATATAATTAATCCTTATTGGAAGCAAAATCCGCCAATTGGGTTTATTTAATGTTTTACATGATTTTCTAGTAGACTTAAGGTATGAGGATCCAAATTACAGAAAGACCCGTTTATCTGGAAAGCCCCAGGTCCCGAGCATTCTGGATAATAGGTCCATACCTGTACATGTATCCCATAATATCTTGGCATAAAAACTAAATAAGTAATGAATATATATTGTAAAATTTCTTAGAATAGTGCCCTCATCCGTTTTACAGTTATTTTAAAGGTTTACGTATCTTTTAAGTTTCTTTCACATGTGTGTTTTAAGTGTGTTTAACATGTGTAAAAGTGTGGTATAGGCTTTTTGTGCTAATTGGGGTAACTGCTTTAACACAAAAAGGTTACGGTTGGTCTGTTTAGAGAAAGGATCCATGTCAAGAATTTTTCCAAACTGCGTGAAATTTGCATCACCATAGGAGATTGTAAGTAACGTGTAAGTAGCTATGCAATAAAAGGTACTTATTTGCCCAAGTGCAGTAACCTATAGCAACCACTTAGCTGGTAGCACTTACTGGTCAACCGTTTAAAAGCAAACCCCTTTATTGGTTGCTATGGACGCTGATCGAGAGAGGTCTATTAACATATGCTGTAAAAAAAAAAAAAACTAGTAATATATATACATATGCTTACAGAATATCAGAGCTTGCCGGAACATTGGGTATCAAATGCATAATCCTTCTCAGCTTTCTGTAAACAACCACAATCATATTAGCTTTTCGGGGAGGATTATGAAAAAAGGTCATTGAAACACGCTTACTGAAATACTTGTCAAAGAAGCATTTAAAAGTACAAGTAAAGGGTAAAGACTTTTTTCATGCAGACCTAAAGTTGCAAAAAAAAAAATTATATATATATATATCTCAAACTGCATCTTTCTCAACTACTGCTGCACCACTATCCTACCTTTATTTCCCATGGGTGCGCACCTGATTTTATTGTATCGCCTAAGCACTGAAAGTTGCAAGAGGAGGTTTTAGGAATATTGTAAACATAGTGCTGCAGGCAAAGCCTGTCAGTAGCTTAGGTGGAAACTTGGATTTTATGAAGAACTGGAGAATTTCCATTGAAGCTAATGACAGGCTCTTCAGGTGGCTTTGGGCACTTCCCACAAGCTAAAAACACACAGGAGGAGTTAAAACAACATGAGCCAAGAGTCTTGGGGGCCGATTTATGAAATTCACATGAAATGATCGAAGTTCGATCAAATAACGATCGTACGATTTTTTTGTAAAATCTAATATTCTAATTTGGCCTCTTCGATCATGGAATACCGAATGATCGAATAGATCGAATGATCGGATATTCGATAATTCGATGATCGAAGGATTAAAATTTTTTAAATTGTTCGACTGCCTACTTCACCAGATTGAACCTACCAAATTGTAATAGAAGCCTATGGGAAACCCTGCTCGAATACCATTTGTACGATCGAAGCATTCAATCGTACAAATTTTTCGGATGCTCGAGAAATTTGCTCGATATTCGATTTCTCGATGAATTCGTACGAACGGATACCAATCGTTCAATTTCATTGTGAAATCGAATATCGAGCAAAACGATAGCCTAAAACAATTCGATAAGCATTCGATGGTCGAATGCTTATAGAATTTCGAATTTGATCGAGCTAATTTTGGGGAATAATCATAAATTTGCCCCTTGGTGTGTATGGGAAATTATGTGGGAGGAAGAAATTTTTAAATCATTGGAGGAATTAAGTATATAGAGAGAAATAGATATGAAAGACATTGCTTAGAAGGAGAGTACTCTGTACTCTGATCAAAACTAGCCTCTTGGGCTTATTTAATGTTTCCATGATTTTCTAGTAGAATTAAGGTATCCAAATAATAGAATAATCTGTTATCTGGAAAACCCCAGGTCCCCAGCATTTTGGATAACAAGTCATATACCTGTAAGCAAAAAAAAAAACTATGGTTCACATACATTGTGATAAAAATAATGTCATAAGTTTAAAAAAATGGTTACACAACTAATGGGATCATTTACTAAAACAAATTGAGATTTGCCAATGTTTTTTTTTTTTTTTTAAAGCTCTAAAAATTAAAGATTTATTAAAGGGAGTTATGTATCGAAGGTTGGATTTTACAGTTTTTTTATACTTCAAATTAATTCAACTTGAATAGTTTCAAATTTAAGAAAAACCTCAAATAGGAAAAACTTTAATCGGAGACAACAGTTAAAGGGGTGGTTCACCTTCAAATTAACTTTTAGTATATTGTAGAAAGGCCAATTCTAAGAAACTTTTCAATTGGTCATTATTTATTTTTCATAATTTTTTAATGATTTGCAATTTTCTTCTGTTTCTTTGCAGCTTTCAAATGGGGGTCACTGACACCATCTAAAAACAAATGCTCTGTAAGGCTACAAATGTATTGTTATTGCCACTTTTTATTACTTATCATTCTATTCAGTCCATCTCCTATTCATATTCCAGTCTCTTATTCAAATCAATGCAGGGTTGCTAGGGTAATTTGTACCCTAGAAACCAAATTGCTGACACTGCAAACTAAAGAACTGCTAAATAAAAAGCTAAATAACTATAAGACCATAAACAATAAAAAATGAAAACCAATTACAAATTGTCTCAGAATATCACTCTCTACATTATACTAAAAGTTAACTCAAAGGTGAACAACCCATTTAATCTGAAAACTCGAATTGATTTGATTGACCAAAAAAAACCCATCAAAACGGTCTAATTTTCTGCCAAAACCCTCAGAAAAACTATATCATTAATACTATTAACATCTTCAAATGGTCCAATGAACTTATGCCTTTGACTTCTACATAACCTCAACAAGTTTTGATGGTGTGTTTTTCTAATCCAACCACTTTCCAGGGTCAGGGTAAAATATTTATTTAAAAAATTATGGGTTTATGGGGTTTTTTTTTTAACCTGAAAAAAAATCTATATTCAAATAATTTAGAGACAAATTTTTTATGGAAAACACAACTCTGATTAGGGTCCATTTTTTGGGACCTGTACCCGACCCGTACCCGCAACCTACAATCCGCAACCCGGACCTGCATTCTTGCCCGCTTGGACCCGCAAATACCTTATCCGCAACCCAAACTGGCTGACTATCAAGAATAAGGAAGTGCTGTCGTTGTAAACCGGAAGGGACGTCATCGGAAGTAGACATGCTCAGAAAAAAAGCAGTAAAAATCGCCATGGAGAAAATCCACAGCCCAACCCGCAAAATCACATTGCTTCTATACCCGCACACGGAACCTCTACATCCAACCTGCAAGGTACCGCAGGATTTTGCGGGCAACCTGCAGGGTACAAATTGTCGATGTCCTATAAACGTCAATGGAAGCCAAGACTAACAAGCTGCTTTAGATCACATCGGACTCTGAGGTCTTCTGAATTTTTTTTTCCACTTGGAATTCTCCTAAAAACTCACATATTTAGAGGTTTTGGAGGTATTGTATTTTAAGTGCCAAGTTCAGCATAATTTTCCATTCATACCACTTTTTTTGGATAAATCTCTGGTACTCTGCACTCAACCCATTATTAATATCTTTAAGACATTGAGACATTTTGTGCACACAGCTACTACTAAATGCCTTACCCTTTAAACAACAGGGATTGTTTGTCCATATATTGCAATATATTTAAGTTGGCCAACTATGTTAAAGTCATCCCATATCTGGCCAGTCCTACTCTCAAATTACATCTGATTCATTAAGAATTCTATTTACAAAGGGACTAAGTTTTACCTGAAACTTACTTGCTGCTTTCAAAGTAAAACTCCCAAACTTGGTTGCCCTTTTATTAGACACCAGTGGGATCACCTGACTATAGCTGGAAGGGGTGGCAAGAAACTTAGAATTTTCAAAGTCCACCAATTGACTTTAAATAGATTCTAGGATGTCCCCCATAGGCTGAAACTGCAATTCAGAAGGTTTTAGATGGTGAATGGTCGAATTCGAATTTTCAAAGAGACAGTACAGGATCAATTTCGAAATTCGAAATTTTTTTTTTTTCCGATTTTTCACTTCGACCCTTGATAAATCTGCCCCTAAGTGTTTGTTAATGAAATATCTTAAAGGAAATGTTCATGGTTTCAACAGGTACTCACCATCATCTACTATCCAATCATCATCCGGACGGTCACAAACAATCTTAGAGTATTCTTCTTCATTCACCTCCTCATAAATGCTAGACACCTCCTCCACCTAATATAGTGTCACCAAGTTTTAACATTTAAAAAAAAAAAATTTGTTTCACTGGTAATGTGCAAAGACTCTCCATGCTCAATCTGTATTTTTTTCACTTAAAAGAACCACCTACTACATATACAATCCCGGGCTGCGGACAGTCCTGGACTGAGCCACCAAGCTTAGCCTGAAACTAAAGAGTTGCGCCAAATTGGACGATGAGCCCCCCCCCTTGAAAAAAAAAATTTGACTCAACACCAGTCCCCAGACCAAAAAAGGTTGGAGACCTCGGATATACAGGGCATAATGCTAAATATATATAGTTTATATTTGCACTTAAACAGGTAACTAAAGGTGATTAAAGACAGCTGAAAGCCAAGTGACTTTATGCAAAGTGTTGGCATGGATTAGCACTTTTAACCAAGTGGAGTTACCGCAACTTGCGAGCACTAGAGGAAAAGGGCACCAATAAAGAAGTGTGGTAGCTACAGAGTGACCAGAAAACAGCTTGCTCTGATTTTAACTGCAATCTAAAGGTGGCCATACACGAAGAGATCCGCTCGTTTGGCGATGTTGACAAACGAGCGGATCTCTCCCCGATATGCCCACCTTGAGGTGGGCGATATCGGGCTGATCCGATCGTGGGCCCTAGGGCCCAACGTTCGGATCAGTATGGGCGGTCGGATCGCGGGACCGCATCAACGAACAGATGCGGCCGCGATCCGACGGGATTTTTAAACCTGCCCGATCGACGTCTGGCCGACTTTCGGCCAGATATCGATCGGGAAAGCCCGTCGGAGGGCCCCCCACACGGGCAGATAAGCTGCCGACACAGTCTGTCGGCAGCTTTTATCTGCCCGTGTATGGCCACCTTTAGGGGCTTTCCAGCTCAAGCAATCATCAAGGAAACCCACTGTGAGTTTAAGTAAAAAATCTCTGCAATTTCCGTCATTTCTCCCAACTGGACTATGCAACGAAGAAAAACTTTGGCAGCTTTAAGATGCCAAAGTTTTTCTTCCTTATAAAAGCTCAAGCAGTCCCTTTAATGGAGGCATGTTGTTAGCTGTATTAATGATGGTAACAGTAAAATGAAAATCTTGGGAGTGACAAACATGAAACACAAGCAATTATAAAGACTTTTCCAAGACACAGAAGAAGGCAGAAGTGTTGGTTCAGGAATCTATGTTATAAACTGTGTGTTGATTTCACTGTGATTTAACCAGGGGCACGGATCGTTTTTAAAGTGATAATGACACTTTGGGTATTGCAATTATATATTTTCTTTTAAGGGGTTGTTCACCTTTGAGATAACTTTTAGTTATGTAGAGAGTTATATTCTGAGAAAATCTGCAATTGGTTTTCCTTTTTTTATTATGTGTGGGTTTTTAACTATTTAGCTTTTTATTCAGCAGTTCTTCAATTTGCATTTTAAGCAATCTAGTTGCTAGGGTCCAAGTTACCCTAGCAACCATGGCATCCAACTGAATAAGACACTAATATAAATAGCAAAGGACCCGACAAGAAAGATGAGTAGTAAAAATTAGCAATTATTATAAATGTGTAGCCTTTCAGAGCATTTGCTTTTTAAAAAGGGGTCAATGACGCCCATTTGAAAGCTGCAAAGTCAGAAGGAAAGGGGAAATACAAGACTTCCTCTGCACCAATTATCAATATATTTAAAGGGGTTGTTCACCTTTGAGATAACTTTTAGTATGATGTAGAG
>CM044433.1:36717217-36736810 GCA_024363595.1 Xenopus borealis
AAAGCCTCCAGTTCCCATAAATTATTGGGCTGTCTTGCATGAACTGCACATTTGAGGTCTTCCCAGAGTGGAGATGAGATGGCCACTCCAGAACCTTCATTTTATTTTGCTGTAGCCAATGACAGGTTGCCTTGTGTTTTGGATCATTGTCATGTTGGAATGTCCAAGTATGTTCCATGCTGATGAGTGCAAATTTTCCTCCAGTATTTGATTATAACTTACGGCATTCATTTTGCCATCAAATCTGACCATATTTCCCACATCCTCAAAACATCAGCAATCCACCCCCATGTTTCACAGTAGGAATGGTGCACCTTTCATCATAGGCCTTGTTGATTCCTCTTCAAATGTAGCATTTATGGTTGTAGCCAAAAAGTTAAATTTCAGTCTCATTACTCCAAATGACTTTGTGCCAGAAGATTTGAGGCTTGTCCCTGTGCTGTTTAGCCAGTTGTAAGTGGGATACTTTGTGGTATTTGTGTAGTAATGGCTTTCTTCTGGCAACTCGACCATGCAGCACATCTTTCTTCAAGTGCCTCCTTATTGTGCATCTTGAAACAGCCACACCAGAGTCCTGTATTTCACCTGAAGTTATTTGTGGGTTTTTCCTTGCATCCCGAACAATTTTCATATAGGAGCAGTGGCCACCTCTCCCAACTATAGTCAGGTGATCCCACTGGTGTCTTATAAAATGGCAACCAAGTTTGGGAGTTTTACTTTGAAAGCAGCAAGTAAGTTGCAGGTAAAACTTAGTCCCTTTGTAAAATGTATAATGAAGCAATAAATTCTTAATGAATGAGATGAAAATTGAGCGTAGGACTGGCCAGATATGGGAGGACTTTGACGTAGTTGGCCAGCTTAAATATATTGCAATATATGGACAAACAATCCCTGTTGTTTAAAGGGTAAGGCATTTTTTAGTAGCTGTATGCACAGAATGTCTCAATGTCTTAAATATATTGATAATGGGTTAAGTGCAGAGGACCTCTTGTATTTGTCTGGAATATAGTGCTATTCTCATGATATAACACAATTGTAACATAGTAAATGAGAGTATTAACATTACCAGTTTGGATAGAATTAGATATTTATAACAGTAGTAACATATTATGATACATGCTATGAAAAATTGCTACTTTCTTATTTATATAACAACATTACAAGTGTTTTGTTTTTTACTTATATTGCTTCTATTAAGCAACAATAGAAATTGTCTTTTAAATGGTTTGTTGATATAGTAATGGAATTTAAATATATACAGATGCAGCCACTTAACTTAAAGTTATCTTAACTCATTTTCATTAGCATACCAAAGCTCCATTGTCCACAATGATGAACACTTTAATTAGATGGGATGCTGTGATGCAATTTTCTGTGTTAAATGAGACAAGTGTGAAGTCTGAGTTAAGTTATTCTGTGTCAAACACACAATCCAAAGTAGCTTCATCTGTATGGGTGTGTAACATATCTATCTATTAAATCTATTACATCTGTTGTTACTTCCCAGTTAAGCAGTTAAAAGAGATGATCATTGTTAGTTTTGGCACTTTGAGAAAGGCTTCAGAAGGGGGGCCGAAACGTCAGTCCTATGCTGTTTTACTAAATAAACAATGGAGTGCTGATCATTTCTGGAATGGATGGAGATGATTTACTGATCATGCACATGAACCCTTTATATATATTGGGAGGCCAGCACTCTCGTATATAGTGTGAGCTTCCAGTAGTGAAACCCAGAGCCATGGCACAGTTTTTAGCACAGAAAAGGATACTGACACCCAGGCCTGGACTGAGAGTCAAAATAGGCCCTGGCATTTCAGGTACACAGAGGCCCAAACAGCCCCCACCAGCCCACTAAATACTGAATTTCTATGGCACATTACAGCAGCCCCTCTGGCATTTGCCAGAACTCAAAGATTGGTAGTCTGGGCCTGCTGACACCACCTTTACATTTGAATGCAGCTTTGCTGGCTTTTATTTGGCAAAAAACACAATCTCTTTTATCTACTGCTTAATTAGCTAACTACCTCTAACTCAGGCAGCTGCAAAACACTTACTGGAGCAAGGATTGGGAGCCCATCCTGTTCTCTTCCATTCATTTCAGGGACCAATTATCCATCTTTTCCTAACCCGGAACAGCATTAAACAGCATTACTTGCTGCAGCCACACAGACTTTTCCCTGGCGTTTTCGATTCACCAGCCTAATGATTGTGAAATACACACAATATTGTACCCTTTTGACACATATCTTACAATAGCTATACATACATACATCTGCTATCCAGAACACTTGGGACTTGGTGGGTTTCTGGATAATTGATCTTTCTGTAATTCCCCAAGTCTCCTAAAAAATTATTTAGACCTTAAATAAACTAGATAGGCTTGTTTTTCCTTAAATGAGGATTAATTATATCTTAGTTTGGATTATAATTATTACAGAGAAAGAAGGAAAACATTTTTTTTTTAAATTCTGAATTATTTGGATAAAATGGAGTCTATGTCAGATGGCCTTCCGGTAATTTCTGGATAATGGGTTTTTGGATGTTGATAGAGTTTCTGAGTGTGGAAGTTGCTGCTGGTGACAGTGATAAGTGTGAAACTCTCTGGTCCCTATCTGTGAAAGAGTGAAAACTGTCTGGAGAAAGGCAGTATTTGAGAAAGTAGTGTTAGTCAAGCCAACTTGGGATCTAACCATGTGGCCTGTCTGATTGAGAGAAGTTCACCTCTAGAAGTGAATTGTGAGTATCAGGGAGCTAATCTCACAATTTTCTGTTGCGGCCCTTTGTAGTCAGGAAGACTACAGTCTGTTTACATATATAAAAATGTGTTTCAGTTTTTTTCTGTAGTCGTGAAATAGATGAGAGATGGTAATATCAGAGTTATAGAGCCAGCACGTGCCTTCTTCAGAAATGAGCAGGATCCAGATACGACCTCCTCAACTTGTTTACCTCGTGATTATCATTCTTAGGTAAGAACAAATGTTAAATAATCGGATAATTATTAATGAATGGGAATATATAAATATATATTTTACTTTCTCTGAAATGTGTCTGTGTCTTTAGATTCCATCCAAAGGCAATTCCTTTGTTTTCTAGTTTTTTTATTACCTGTATTTTCCTTTTAGACCATTTGTGCTTCCTGGCACTATAGATATAAATGTTTACAGCATCTATATATTTATGATAGTACATAATTAGTTTATACCTAAAGGCCTCTTTAACAGATATCTTAACCTATGGTAGTTCTTTAAATGAGCTAGAAATGTATGCAACTATATTCCTGTGCCTCCCAAAAACAAAATAAATTGACTTTCTCAGTTATCAGTCATTATACAATTGTTGCTATTGTTCCATGTTCAGAAACTGGCACCAGGCAATTTATTTCAGCGGTAGTTTAGTTTTTCTTCTCTTTTCCAAAGCAATCCTGCTGTGCAACTAGGTCAGTTGAAAAGAAAGGAAGCTAAGATGAGATACTTAAAGAAAAACCTGTCTCTGTATAGATATTCTCTAAAGAAAATTTTACCCTTTGACACCATTGCTTAGGTTTATCAGTCTGCAAGAAAGAAAGCTCCAATATTTTTTTATACAGAGAGCTTGGTAGCCAAGATCATTTGAAAAGAGAGATATTGTTGTCGCCCATTTTCTTTTTCATTCGTTTTTATTGGATTTGTACTAACCTACAGAAGCAGTGAGATATGAAAGAAATATGACTTAGACTAACAAATAGTACTAAGAAAATTATGAGCCTTATTAATATAATACTAGACCCATAAAAAATATAAATTAGTACCTACCCTATACATAAATTAAATATAATATTTATATTTAGGTGCATAAATATTTGGACAGAGACATTTTTTTCTAATTTTGGTTCTGTACATTTACAACAAGGAATTTTAAATGAAGCAACTCAGATGCAGTTGAACTGCAGACTTTCAGCTTTAACTCAGTGGGTTGAACTAAAAGATTGCATAAAAATGTGAGGAACTAAAGTCTTTTTCTAACACAATCACTTCATTTCAGGGGCTCAAAAGTAAAGTAGTTTTTCACAAGCGCAGACGAAGATGCGCCCGTGTGTGCATCTTGTTGCGCATGCGTACGTTCGTGTCGCCCTGTGTGATTGCACCTGCGAATTGACGCTGGACCTATATCAACACAGTTGATACTCAAACAAGTTGCTAGGTTATCTTAGCTTGTAGCCAAGAGACCCCAGCATTGTTTATATCCCATTTCCTGTGATTGATCTGGTTATTCCTGACTTCCCTCGAACGCAGCCTGCATCTGACCTTGGCCTGAATCACTACGAACCTGAGCCGCCTACCTTTGACCCGGATTTGCCTGACCTAGTCTATTCCTTTCTCTGATTACTTCGTCCAGAGTCTCCGGCCTCTTCTGACCTTGGCCTGAATCACTACGAACCTGAGCCGCCTACCTTTGACCCGGATTTGCCTGACCTTGTCTATTCCTTACTCTGATTACTTCGTCCGGACTCTCCGGCCTCTTTTCACAGCCCATTCTACCTGTCTAATCTCCAGGTTAGTCTGACACTGGTGAAAGCTGCTTGTGAGCCCTCCTCTACAACTTGATCCGTAAAAAGCCTAACACTGAGAAAGAAAGAAACAGAACACTGGTGAACTCAACAATGCAAAAAGACCTGGATGTCCATGGAAGACAACAGTGGTGGATGATCACAGAATCATTTCCATGGTGAAGAGAAACCCTTCACAGCAGCCAAACAAGTGAACAACACTCTCCAGGAGGTAGGCGTATCAATATCCAAGTCTACCATAAAGACTAGATTGCATGTAGTAAATATAGAAGCTTCCGTGCAAGGTGCATTGCACTTACAGTATGAGCCTCAAGAATAGAAAGGCTAGATTGGACTTAAAAAAACATCTAAAAAAGCCAGCACAGTTCTGGAAAACCATTCTTTGTACAGATGAAACCAAGATCAATCTCTAAAAGAATGATGGCAAGAAAAAAGTATGGAGAAGGAGTGAAACAGCCGATGATCCAAAGCATACCACATCATGTGTATAACATTTTGGAGGCAGTGTGATGGTTTGGGCATGTATGGCTGCCAGTGGCACTGGGACACTGCTATTTATACATGATGTCACACAGGACAGAAGCAGCTGAATGAATTCTGAGGTGTTCAGAGATACTGTCTGCTCAAATCCAGCTAACTGCAGTCAAATTGATTGAAGTAAAAAAGAAAAAACGTGGTTTTCTTGTGTCGGGATCAGCGCCTAGGCAACGGAAATTTTTAGAAACAAAATATAGTGTAGTAGTTTTTACAAAAAGATGGTGAGATTTACTCAGTGTTTGCCGGGATCTAATATTCTCCCTGGTGTATCATAAACTTAACAACCAAATATCGTGAATATAAGAAATATTAATTGCACAATACACCGCGGTGTGGGGTATAGAAGCCTTCAAGATTGAGTTGTGCAACTCCGTGGGGAAAGATAATGGCTGAATTGCCTACTCACAAACCACTGCTGTGGTATATCGCTTGTCGTATATTGCTGTAGGCAGGCGGTCTCACAATGCTCCCTTACGTGTGGATTCCAGCAATCCAATATAAATAGGGAAGATAAAACGCTGAATAGTATAATACTGTTTAATAATACATAAAATCCGATTTAAAAACAATATGCACTCACAATTTCCATTAAAAATACTTGCACATAATGATATCTCTGGGGGTTCCCTCTGGTCCTTCAGGGTGCCTGAATAATTGTCCGTTTGTCAGTCCCTTGTGAAGGTGTTGTATCCGAGTGCACAAAAAATTTCCGTTGCCTAGGCGCTGATCCCGACACAAGAAAACCACGTTTTTTCTTTTTTACTTGGATTAACCTGCATAGTGGGGAGACTACGAAGAGATCGGCAGGAAACCTCTTTTGGACTAACATTGTAACCCTTTGGGCTACCTGAAAAACCTTTACTTTCTACTTATACTCTCATTCTAATACCTTTATTCTTTACTATTGCTACTATCTTATTACTCTTATTGTTAAGGTTCCAAGGACCCACTTGACTCAGTCAAATTGATTGGGAGGCATTTCATAATACAGAGGGACAATGACACAAAACATACAGCCAAAGCAACCCGGGAGTTTACTAAGGCAAAGAAGTGTAATATTCTTGAATGACCAAGTCAGTCACATGATCAGAACCCAATTGAGCATGCATTTCACCTTCTGAAGACTAAACTTTGGACAGAAAGGCCCACAAACAAACCACAACTGAAATCTGCTGCAGTAAAGGCCTGACAGAGCATTAAAGAGGAGGAAATCCAGAATCTGGTGATGTCCATGAGTTCAAGACTTCAGGCTGTCATTGGCTGCAAAAAGTTTTCAACCAAGTATTAGAAATGAACATTTTATATTCAGTTTTTTAATTTGTCCAATTACTTTTGAGCCCCTGAAATTAAGTGATTCTCACATTTTTATGCAATCTTTTTGTTCAACCCACTGGAGTTGAGAGTCTGCAGTTCAACTGCATCTGAGTTGTTTAATTTAAAATTCATTGTGGTAATGTACAGAACCAAAATTAGAAATAAGTTGTCTCTGTCCAAATATATATGGACCTAACTGTAAGAAGATGGATGGGTAACAAAGGATCAAAGAGAGCTAGAGAAAGAATGATATGTTCTATACACTTGATTTGAAGTACATCACCTGCAGTCCAGAACGTGTATCACAATATCCTTAAATATTGAATATGTTTTGCCAGATTATTATGTGGCTTGAATATATAGAGAATTAAATCATCATAAAATAAAGAACACACATATCAACAGTGCCAGATCTTATGAGGGCGACGGGAGGCTAGCGCCATTAATTTCTGCCCTTGACACAGATCTGGGCCTGCCTATCATTCAGGCCACTGGAGATGTTTTACAATATCTGGTAATGGCAAAATGATTACACAAAAGGTTTTAAATCAGTTGTTCCCAAACGGAGAGATGTAAAGACCAGTTAGGCCAAATTTGGGAAGAATACCCATTTTATCACTTAGATACTCCAGGAATCTCATCTTAAAGGGGGTGGGTCAAGTTTAAGTAAAATTTTAGTATATTATACTATATATTATAATAAATTCTAAGAAACTTTTGATTTGGATTTAATTTATTCCTTGCCTTCTCCTTCAACTTTTTCCTGCTTTCAAATGGGAGTCAGTGACCCCATCTAAAACAAATTCTCTCTGAGGCTACACACTTAGGGGGTTATTTATTAAAGATCAAGTTTTTAGGGTTATTTTTTTGGACAAAATCACATTTTGAGGTTGAATTTTCACATTTAAATTTTGTTTTTCAAGATTTATTATACCCTTACCTTGGAAATAGCTTGAATCCAAAAATACACTATCTAAGGATCTGCAACCTTGGCTCTTAAGGAACTACAAGTCCCACAATGCAATGAAGGGGTCTGTCATGATTCATAAAGGCAAATGCATTGTGGGACTTGTAGTACCTCAACAGCTGGAGAGCCAAGGTTGCAGATCCCTCCTGCTGAAGTCATGTAGGAGTCAATGAACCATTTGAAGGAATAGCCTTCACAATGTTCCACTTTTTGGAGGGGTTCCCCTCCGAAAACTTGGTCAGTTTGTGTTTTTGGGTTGTTAATCCCAAATTTACTGATTTGAGTTTTCCCCATTCATATATTTTTTTTGGGGGGGGGGGGGTTGCTGATATTCTTGAAACTATGTTTAGTAGGAACAACAATGTCAAATTCTATTTATAAACTTGTTATGAGCAAAGGGGAGCCTGAAAAATGTTAAACCTTGAACGGTGACTTTACATAAAAAATCCTGAAAACATGGCTCTTTATCAATCACAAATATAAGCATAGAAAGAAGACATTCTTGAAAAGGCTCTCTTCTTTTATTTATTTTGATTGTCAGTAAAATAATAATCTGCTTAAAGGGAAACTGTCATGGAAACTTTTTTTTAATAGTGCTGCTCCAGTAGACTTCTGCTCTGAAATCCATTTCTCAAAAGAGCAAACAGATTTTTTAATATTCAGTTTTGAAAGCTGACATAGGGCTAGCCATTTTGTCAATTTCCCAGCTGCCCCGGTCATGTGACTTGTGCCAGCACTTTAGGAGGGAACTGCGTTCTGGCAGGCTGTTGTTTTTCCTTCTCAATGTAACTGAATAGTACACAGTGGGACATGGGTTTTACTATTGAGTGCTGTTCTTAGATCTACCAGGCAGCTGTTATCTTGTGTTAGGGAGCTGTTATCTGGTTACCTTCCCATTGTTCTGTTGTTAGGCTGCTGGGTGGGGGAAAGAGAGGGGGTGATATCACTCCAACTTGCAGTACAGCAGTAAAGGGTGAATGAAGTTTATCAGAGCACAAGTCACATGACTTGGGGCAGCTGGGAAATTGACAAAATGTCTAGCCCCGTGTCAGATTTCAAAATGAAATATTAAAAAATCTGTTTGCTCTTCTGAGAAATGGATTTCAATGCAGAATTCTTCTGGAACAGCACTATTAACTGATGCATTTTGAGAAAAAAAATTCCCATGACAGGATCCCTTTAACTCTATTATTGATGAAGGTGATTTTTTCAATAGTATGTTTTTCAGATTTATTTTATTACAATAAAAATACAGTAATATAGGACAAAACAACCCTTTCCAATATAAATTTTTTAAATGACTCTGAAACTGGGCCCTCTAAATGAGGGTAGTACACAGAGCATCAATGTTATTAAGAAAAGTTTGGAAGATACTATAGATATACTCCAGCTATATGTGTCCCTGATATTTTTGACATGATCTGTTAATGTATTAATAAATGTAATGCATTGAATATAATGCAATGTAATAAATCTGAAAATAGCTGAATATAATTATTGCATGTACTGTACATATACTGCCAGTAAAAAATAAGCCTTATGGGTTACACATGCTGGGGAAGAGAGATACTAAATGGTCTGTATTAGGCAGAGTGGAAGTACTAAGAAAGAAAGATGAACAAGCAGCATCTTGGAAAGTATTGTAAATGACAACAACCAGAAATATTTTGACTTGTCTCTCATCCAACGATGTTTCCTTTATGTTCCTTTAGAATGCTTTTAACTAATAAGATGCTTACTCCGTTTGACCAAACAAAACTCTAGACTCCACGTATTCAGGTCACACATAGAATGGTGCTGTATTCTTTCCCCCACTCTAGCATTGACAAAGGTTTTCTCAGTTGAAAGAGGTTCTGAATGATTTGAGCACAGTGGGAGATCACCATTAAGCTCTATTGGGAAGCAATTTGGAATCAGCAAATCAACTAAGTATTTTCAGCTCTATCTTCAATGCTTTTCAATGGCTTATTTACTTTCTAACTAGCCTGCTTGCAGTTCCCTGATAACTGTACAGAATATCCAGGACGAGGTTACTGTAATGCGCCATTAGTTGCTGGTTTGAGTCTTTTCAGTGGTAAGCCTTTGAGTTTTCTTTTTCTATACAGCTCTTATTCTGAAACCACAATTGTCCAAATTGTCTTCTAAAATGATGGGTTAACTGTCTGCATGGGCAATGGCATAAAAGAAACCCTTAGAGTCGAAATAAACAGCGATGGATTGGGTATTAGCCACTCAGCCAATTACAAAAAGGTTAGCTTTCTTTGATCCTGAGTCTAATTTGCACCAAAAGTGACAATCTGCAGATGTAAAATTGCTATACAACAGAAAGAATAGAAGAAAAGATGCTATAAAATATTGTATAGGATTGTATAGGATGCTCATTCAATTTGGTTTACTAATAAGCTTACTGGTTGAAAGCTGTGAGTCATTTAAGGAATGGGACTGGGTCGTATAGCAAATATGTTATTATAATCACATTATTGGCTAAAGAGGGTTTCCAAAAATGTTCCTGAGTGGTAGAATTATAATCAGCAAATCTACAGTACAAATAAGAAAATTTCACCAAGTGTTTCTTTGCTGATACGACTCAGGTAGGTAATGCAGAACACTAATGCATTCACTGTTGGAAGCTGCCCAGTATGAAACAATTTTCATATTTTACGTCCTTTCCATCTATTAAATCATGGTTTAGTCCGGCCTTCCTGGAGTTCATATAATAGTCATTCAACTGACATAGAATCATATTTTGGAATATTATATTTGTATTAAATTGATTTCCCTGGAATGTCCTGCAGAATATGGCTAAAAATAAACTGAAAGCCAGCAGAATTGATATGCTGGTTTGATTAATAATAAATGTACGTTCAATATAGATCCATGTTTTCTATCGCCTAAAGATGTGTCTCTGTAACTGCACTAAAAAATAGTCCAGGCATAAGCAAAAGGAAAGCTGAGATTATAAAGTATTGTGAGGATAAAGTAGAAGCGTATTATAAAGGGAAACAATGTTCACTGTAAATCACAGCAAATTATTCTAATTCTGCAAAAGCTAAGCAGTTGTAGTTTTTACAGCTCATTTACATGAGCATTTTAACATATCTCTAATGTTTTGTAGCTAGATCTGCCCCAACTGTTTTTTATGGTTTTTTAATTTATACTGACAACAGGTTACAGCCATATTGGATGCAGAAACTCTGCTCCCTGTTAAATAATAATATTGGCTTTGAAAGCTACTTCTAACTTTGCCATAAAGTATTTGCATGATGCTTTTACATTACCTGTCTGATCCCCCATGTTCCTGTATGAGGGGGCTGCCATATTTGTACAGCAGGAGTCCATTAGCATTAGAAACTGTAACTAACAGGCTGAGATGGGACAGTCAGGTTGGCATCAGAGAGTCAGGCTTAGGAACGTCAACTAACAATTATATACAAAAACAAACCTCTCAGCAAAAAATGATCAACATGACCTATAGGTAACATTAAGGGGCAGATTTACAAAATTCACGTGAATAATTCGAAGTTCGATCGAATTTAAAATAAATATGAATATGCAAATGAGGCAAATTCAAATAAAAATTTTATTTGAATATACGACTATTTGATGGTGGAATAGCTTACCCTTGGAATTTTTATTCAACCAGAACCAAGCTACTAAAAAAATTCAATCGATCGATTAAATAGTTTGAATCGATTGATTCAAACGATTGATCGATCGGGTTTTTTCTTTTATTCGATCGAATTACGTTAAAATCAAACACAAGGCCCGCGGGCCAAATCCGGCCCGCGAGGCCTTGCAATGTGGCCAGCACCGCCCTGTCCTGCCTACACATTGCCGCCTCGCAATTTGGCCCGCCCCACGCTGTCATCAGTGCACAGCAACGCCGCGCAATTTGGCCCGCACCGCGCTGTCATCACTGCACGCCGCTGCATTCCATCAGGATGACGCGCGGTGACATGCGAGGCTTGTGATCTCGCCGGCCGTACTTGCTATCTATTGCGCATGCACATAGATAACAAGTCACACGAGATTCAGGAGGCGTGACCTATAGTCCGGCATCAGATGTGGTTGTGCGGGTGAGGTAGAAAGAAGGTCCGCTCCACAGGTGGTTGTGCGGGTGGCAGAGCAGAGGGGAGAGTGAGTGTGCGGGCATAAAAAATACACAGCAGAAGCTTGATAGCATGTGAGTTGGTTAACAGCACTGTTAAGGAAAAAGATTGTTCCACTCATTTTAAATTCACATTTCTGGTTAACATTGTCAGTTTATGACTGTTCAGTAAACCATTCGGCCCGCGATTTAGCCTGGGTTTTAGATTTCGGCCCCTTCTCTGATTGAGTTCGACACCCCCTGCAGTAGAGAGTATAGAGCAGATTTCAGTGGTTCTATCAAGCATTAAATTCTGTTACCTGCAGTCTAATAATGTCCACTAGCATTGACCCTACATAAAAGGAAAATTTTAGCACATAATAATAATAAAAGGTAGTTTAATTTTAGACTGTCAGATAGTTGCCCACTCAAACCAGAGTACTGGAAGAAGCAGGTTTTGCCCTCTGTGTGTTAAAAGCAGCTATCAACTTTCGAGTTCAAAGTGAAAATAAAATTCTCACTTTGGTAGAATAGGATCCAGTGCTTGAGACTTCTAATTATGTCTCCTGACGAGGCTGGTGAAGTTCCCTGGTATTGTGTTCACTGATTTTTGGGGCCCAGGCTTTCTGTGATAGCACCTACTGAAATCTGGATTTTAACGAAAAAATTTTTTTAAAATGGTTTCTTTACTTATTTATGTTTTTTACAGATGTTTGTAATATACACAGGCTGTTGAACATTCACCTTAAGGGTTTGAGCACCTTCTTATAATATCTACATGGACACTATGTTTGTTTGATATTGTTATATTACTCTGATTGTTAATGAGAGTTGTAGTTCTACTTTTGTAAATGACCACTAGATGGTGATGGAGAGTATAAAAAGCATGTTTAATGGAGTGTCAGTAATGCTTGACAAAAGGCCGCATGGCCTGAAACGTTGCGGTGATGCCCAAAGCTGAAATAAAGGCTTTTTAAACACTAAAGTTTCACAGTTTGGTGCTGTTCTACATGCAAAGACTGTTGTGATATCAGTGGAAAGTGGCCACTGAGGAACGTGCACCAAGTCTCTACAGGAGAGAAAATCGTTGTGCTGACTATTTTTCCAAGATTCAGCAAAACTGTAACAGGTCAGAATCTGCACCTGAATTACTGAGCTGCTACTGAAACACCAGACAGCAACATTCATCTTTAACTTACATTTTGAAAAACTGGTAAACAAAGAAAGCATTTGAAAAAAGTCTTTATTTCTGGCAGACAATCTGAAAACAACTGAACTGAAAAAATAATTGTATTTGGAAGGTGAACAACCCCTTTAACTAACACTTAAGGGCAGATTTACTAAGGTTCAAAGTGAAAATTCAAATAAAATTAGAATTGTGGGCTACTGTCTCTTTAAAATTCATCGAATTCAACTATTTGACACCTTAAGGCTGGGGACAGACAGGGAGATTCGGGGAGATTCTGTCGCCTGGCGTTTAATAGCAGGCGACAATCTCCCCGAACTTCCTTCTCCCTGTCTGTCGCTAGTTAAAATGACAAAGCGCCAGCGCTGTGCACACGCGGTGCGGCGATTTCCGGAATCGCCCGAAGTAACTTTGTGAGGAAACTTCAGGCGATTCCGGAAATCGCCGCGCCGCGTGTGCACAGCGCTGGCGCTTTGTCATTTTAACTAGCGACGGACAGGGAGAAGGAAGTTCGGGGAGATTGTCGCCTGCTATTAAACGCCAGGCGACAGAATCTCCCCGAATCTCCCTGTCTGTCCCCAGCCTAAAGCTGTCAAATTGTAGCCTATGGGGGATCTAATGAAGCTCTAGGAATTCAAAAGAGTTTGGTTAAAATTGTTCCACTCAAACTATGCATTTGAACGCTTCAAACTTTTTTTATTCGATTAAAACTGACCTATTTTGTTGAAATTGGTAAATTTTCGATCTAATATAGCCTTAAACAAAAAGATTCTATGGTCCAATTTCGAAGTTTTTTCATTTCAAAATTCGACCATTAGTAAATCTGCCCCTTGGACAACTTGTCCCAATGTAATAACTCATCAGCCAATTAAAGGTTTACTTTCATTATTCATCCCACAGTAAACCAATTAAAGCTAGTTGCTAATTTGTTGCAATTTGGAGATGTTTGCAGCCTTTCTGACATTCAAGTTTTTTTTTTTTTTTTAAATTTGAGCGAATTTGAATTGAATTCTATTCGAGTTTCAGGTAATTTAAATTTACAATTCAATTTTATAAATAAATTTCCCTAAGTCGGATTTTGAATTCAATCAAATTTTAGGGAGTTTTAAAAGCTCACATGAATTCAAAATTCACCCTTGATAAATGTGCCTCTAAGCTTGCAACAGATTTATAAAGGATTGAGTTGTGTTTTCCACAATTTGAGGTTAATTTTTTTTAAATGTTTTTATTAAAAATCTGTTTTTCTGGTTAAAACATTTGTATTTATTATACCCCAGTACTAGAAATAGCTTAAATCCAAAAATACACCATATAAAACCCGTGAGAGTCAATGGAAGAGGTCCCTTGAACCATTTGAAGATGTTAATAACCTTCATGATGTTCAGGTTTTTTTAGGAGGGCTTCGCCAATTCGAGTGCTTCGAGTTTTTGTGGCTGACTCGGTCAATTTGAGTTTTCAGGTTAACTTGTCGCTTATTCAAGTTAACATTTTTATCAAATTAATCAATTTCGAGTTTTCAGGTTGTTAACCCTGAACTCAAGTTTTTTCCATTTGAGTTTTTTTAAAATAAGAAACCATTCCAGTTATACAAAACCTCTAAAATTTGACCGTTGATAAATAACAGCTTTAATGTTATTGTCTCTGGTGCTTGAGTCTGGCAGCTCAGTAATTCAGGTGCAGAATCTAAACTGTTACAATTTTGCAACATTTACTCCCATATGCAATAAAAGGCACTAAGTTTGCCCAGGAGCAGTAACCCATAGCAACCAATAGGATCTTTACTTTTAAACAGGTGACCAGTAAATTCTACCTGCTGACTGGTTGCTATAAGTTACTGTCCCTGGTCAAATTTGGTGCATTTTATTACATAACCCCCTTAGTCTATACATTTCTCAGCAGCATCTCTGGAGTATTAGCTATTGTATCAATTCTTAAAGCTGCCTTTAATGAAACTCAGGGATTCTGCTCAGCAGAGACAAATAACTAAACCTTCCTGCAATGTGGAGCTTTCTGGATAACAGATTTCTGGATAATGAAACCCATAACTGTATATTACAGCCCAGGACAAAATGTACTTTGTTTTAATAAATGAGTCCTTATATGTTTATAGCATAAAAATGGCAGCTGCATATTGAGAAATTCAACTTAATAAGAATATCTGAATCAAGAGAAAATACATCTCCAATACTTAGGGGCTATTATTCTATTTAAAACATAGATTTTTCTATTAAAAAAGTCCGACCAACTCCGAATTGTCGATTGGACCTTATTTTTCATAGAAAAAGCTCGCTTAGAATTGGTTCGGGGAAAAAAATTATTTTCCCAACAAAAGTCTGGATTTCCCAGCGAAATGTCAAATTTTCCCACCAAAAACTCAGATTTTCCCCACCAAAATCTGCCTTTTGCGGCCAAATCCAAAAAAAAATCTGGTTTTTGACCGAAACTCAGCCTGGACCATGATATTGAAATCTGACTTTTGCAATTGACTTCTACAGGCCCCCGATTGCTTGGAGATGGCGGATGTTTGGATTTGGAATTTTCTCAGCTTTGGGGTATAATAAATTCCCAGAAAATTGGGGGTTTTTTTGGTAAAAAAAAAATCAAATTTTTCATGATTTTTGTATTCGGAATTTGATAAATAACCCCCTACAACTATGATGTGTGCATATCTGTATACTAAAATCCAAATTTATCTAGTTTTTCAAATAATAAAACAGGACCAAACTCTAATACCCGATTTGACCTTATTTGTTTTTAAAAATTGCTTTATTTTTTCAGGCTTTTTTTTCAGCTTATTCCAGTGCAGACCACAGAAACTAGGGATCCATTTTGGATCCACCATTTTGGATTCGGCCAAGTCCCTGAATCGATTGTGAAAGATTCAGCCGAATACCGAACCAAATCAGAACCCTAGTTTGCATATGCAAATTAGTGAGAGGAAAGGTAAAAGACAGAGTGTGCAGCAAAAAAATTTTGTACTTCCTTGTTTTCTGACGAAAACAGAGGATTCGTCTGAATCCAAATCCTGCTGAAAATGGCCGAATCCTTGCCGAAAACCAAACAGAATCCTGGATTCGGTGCATCCCTAGCAGAAACTTAGGAAATATGGACCTTTGCCATTGACTTGGCAGCTCAGAGAAGGCATATTTTGGATTAGGGTTTTATTATGCATCTGGCTTTAATAAATCTTGAAAATCCTGAAAAAAATCTGAAAATTTTTTTGAGTTTTGCCCCAAAAAGCCTGACCGGAGTTTAGTAAATATGTGGTCATTGGGATTCACTTCATTTCCTCTGAAATCAAATAGGCTACATCATTTGTAGCGGAATGGTATAAAGTGAAATAAATGATCCCAAGTAAGAACTTTCAGTCAAATTCTACCAGCTAAATATGTGGAAAACCGAATATTTCTTTTTTTAATAAAAAGTAGTGGGGTGGTAATAAAACACTACTTTGCAATTTCATGCACTTCCATATACATTTTCACCCTAGTACTTCTATCGAGTGCAGGCAATTGCTGCTGAAAACAAAAGGGCAATAGTGCCACCTAGTGTTCCAGTGGGATGTTCTGTCCTTGAATCTTAATATAAAAAAATCTAATTGTTCATAATTTTCAAGAATATTACAAATAAGTACATTTAAAATGTTTTATAAATTCAACCTGAATTGCATATAAATATTAACCAAACATAATTTAAAATGATCAGAAAACAGATTTGTCTAATGACAGCATGTGGTTATAGTGTGATGAGCAACACAGGCCCCAGGGAAAAGAAAATGAAGGTGTGGATTATATAAATATATATATGTATATATAGCATTCAAGAAGACCAGCAACACTGGGATTTTGGTGCAATCATTCAAAAGTTTGTATTTTTCAGTGCATATATTCAGTGCGGCTTTAGGCTGGGGACAGACAGGGAGATTCGGGGAGATTCAGTCGCCTGGCGTTTAATAGCAGGCGACAATCTCGACAACGTCCTTCTCCCTGTCCGTCGCTAGTTGAAATGTAAAAGCGTCGGCTCTGTGCACACGCGGTGTGGCGATTTCCGGAATCGCCCGAAGTTACTTCGTGAGGAAACTTCGGGCGATTCCGGAAATCGCCGCACCGCGTGTGCACAGAGCCGACGCTTTTACATTTCAACTAGCGACGGACAGGGAGAAGGACGTGCGGGGAGATTGTTGCCTGCTATTAAACGCCAGGCGACTGAATCTCCCCGAATCTCCCTGTCTGTCCCTAGCCTTAGATCCCAAAACAAAACATGAAACAGGATATATCCAAACAACCGGTTGCACAACATTAGCTAATGGCTAAACATCCGGCCTCAACATTTAAATGTATGCCTATAGACCATATCCCCGATAACCCAAGAGGGGCAAATACTGACCGCATGTTACTCCAAAGAGAAGCCTTCTGGACTTTTGAATTGGACTGTGTGGACCCCAAGGGCCTGAATGAGGCTCTTCAGCTAAATTGCTTTTTGAATGATAGGTGATACAATTTTTATATGTGGCCATATGCCCTGTATTAAATTATTATGCAGATAAGATCGGATTTTTTCAGCCTGTGATGTGAATTACATTGAACATTATAAGAAGTTTTAGAAATGATTTTTCTCCTTATATAATGAATTTGGCTTATGATCTATTTGCATAGTCTTAAGGATAGCCCTTGAACCTTTTTATGTCTGTATGATGCAGTGAGATATATTTGTGTAGTTTTTATCTAAAACATTTTTATGATATTTAATACAGCATCCACTTTTTTATTATGTGTAACATTAATACATGCTACACCTTACTCACTATAACGATTAATGATGCTGTAAAGGCACGTTTTTGATTATCACACATTTTTTTATATACATATATTTATTGCACCTGTCACTTTAATAAGGTGATGTCATGCCTTTAATTGTTTAATCACTACTGGCTATTTAACTTTGTCTCAATGAGGGTGTGGTTGCCTTGAGAAAGGTCCTGGTATGGACCGAAACGTAACGTTGGCTGTATATGCACTGAAAAATACAAACTTTTGAATGATTGCACCAAAATCCCAGTGTTGCTGGTCTTCTTGAATGCTACGTATATTTTTACTGTGCACCTGGATCTCTAATGACTGTAGCGGTGTGCCGCCCAGCGTGAAAATTATATATATATATATATATATATATACATACATACATATATATATACATACACAGAGTGAACAATGACCACTCGCCATGGAATGAAAAATGTCTGGCCACTCCACACCCGAACCTTTGTTTCATATGAAAGTATATTTGCTTCTATGGCCAGCTTAAAGTTTCAAGTCTGATCCAGATCCAGGTGGTATCCAACCTGTTGCACGTTAACTTGTTTTCTTCTGCAGAGTTGTTGAAGGGAAAAGTAGGGAAAAGACAGTTATTCTTGCAATAGTTTCAAACAAGGTAATTGTTGCAGAGTTGATGGGATCCCCTCCCCAAAAATGACTTCACACTGCTCTCCAGGAGAGAAGGACTTTACTGCTCCATTTGCACAGCCAGGCTGCTTCCCTCACCATGGTCTGGCCAGCACAGATCTACCCTAAGGGCTAGAGCAGACGGGGAGATTCGGGGGCATTTTGTCGCCTGGCGACTTGTAGCCCCCGAACCTCCCCGAATAGCCAGGTCCTGGGGCACACCGCTTTGGAGCGATTCCACAAATTGCGCCGCTGCGTGTGAATAGGAGCAGGCGTTTTCAAGTAACGCCGGTGCGCCCCAGGACCTGGCTATTCGGGGAGGTTCGGGGGCTACAAGTCGCGGCTACAAGTCGCCAGGCGACAAAATGCCCCCGAATCTCCCCGTCTGCTCTAGCCCTAAAAAGTTACATCCACACCACTTGATTGTAATCTAATCCATCAAAGAGAGATGCCATGGTGAATGTCTCACTGACTATTTATCCTTTTACCAGAACATAAATCACAGAAAAAAACAGATGAAAATCTCCTTTAATTCTGCTCTATCCAGCTGATTATTATAAGAAAAGGAAAACACATGTTTACTGAATGTCTAGAACCAATAAAGGTGTCTACACTGGCTGCTGAGTCATTTAAGTGAAAATTTCATGTGAAAAAAATGTTTTTTTTCAAATCGCATCAATTAATAGTGGTGCTACAGGAGAATTCTGCTCTGAAATACATTTCTCAAAAGAGCAAACAGATTTTCTTTATATTTAATTTTGAAATCTGACATGTGGCTAGACATATTGTCAGTTTCCCAGCTGCCCCCAGTCATGTGCTCTAATAAATGTCAGTCGCTCTTTACTGTTGTACTGCATGTTGGTGTTTTATCATCCCCCTCCCTTTCCCCCCAGGGACCTAACAACAGAACAATGGGGAAGGTAACCAGATAGGAGCTCCCTAACACAAGATAACAGCTCCCTGGTAGATCTAAGAACAGCACTCAATAGTAAAATCCAGGTCTCACTGTGACACATTCAGTTACATTAAGTAGGAGAAACAACAGCCTGCCAGAAAGCAGTTCCATCCTAAAGTGCTGGCCCTTTCTGAAAGCACATGACCAGGCAAAATGACCTAACAACAAAACAACATCATACAATGACAATAAAAACATCATGAAAATCACAACAGAATCCCTAATTGAGTCCCTGTTTCTGGTTGGAGCTTGGTCCGATATTGCTTGGACAAAGAATGTGGCCCATAACCAACAAAACTGTTCTTATTGTTGGCTAGAGGGCCCGATGATTAGACTAGCTGTCTCTGGATCAGTATTTTGGAAAATAGGACCAGGATTGGCTTCTTTGGTGTCCTAGGTAAAAAAACAGATCTTCTGGAGTGTAGCTTGCATTAGGAATTGGTGTTTAATTATAGGATATTAGCTGATCAGATTTCCCAACTGCAGACCAGTTTCGCCTGTCTTGAGGCTCATCAGTGCAGTGCAGGTTGTCTGATCAGCTTAAGTAGAGCCACCATGTG
>CM044433.1:36750920-36823384 GCA_024363595.1 Xenopus borealis
GCCCCCACCCCCCCGTAGGCCCCACTCCCTCCTCCCCCTGGCCTACCTCTCCCCTCGGGCTATTGCTCCTAAGTCGTTACTTACCCTTCTGTGTAGGTCCCCTCCAGCGAAGTTCACAGGGGCCATCTGTGCAATTGCACTCAAACCAAAATTTATCTCATGAACAATCGCTAAGTAAAATATCTCTGTTTAATATGAAATGCAAAATATCCCCATCTTAAAGGGCAAGTCAACCCCAAAATAAAAAATTGCCTTATAAAAGAAAACTTAATTCTAAGCAACTTTCCAATAAACATTTATTTTAAAAATTTCAATCAGTTTGAAGTTACAGTAGAACCCCCCATTTTACATTTTTTCAGGGGACCAGGTAAAAATTATGTAAAATCCAGGAAAAAGTCACTTTTTATTCAAGTACTGTAAGTATATAAGCCAAAGAATCAGTTTTATTTTGATATACAATATTTACTGTGTTGATAACAAGGATTAAACATTGCAGCATTCATGTTACACTGTGGGGGCATGTGCAAGGCCTCTCTGTCAGCTACATATATAACCCAAAGCAATAAGTGATTGGTGCAGGACTGAATAAGGGACAGACTAATTGGAATTGACCATTTACAGGTAGAATCATGGCAAAATGTACATCTGGTCAGTATTTTAAACCTCTTTATTTCACAAATGATAACATTCGTAGAGGGAAAAAAAACATATTTTTTTTTGAACATCAGGTCAAAATTTTGATGTAAAATCTGGGAAAACATGACTTAAAATCAATGAAATACACCCATTGAAATGCATTATAAATTGGTGGGACCACAAGCAAAAAAATTTAAAATGCGGGAAAACTTAAAATCGAGGTTTCACTGTATTTGTAAAAACAATTGCTATGGAAAGCAAAAATAAATGCCGCTCCTGGTAACTAAGAGCCAAATTTCCGGTTTTCAACCCAGAATTTCCGTTCTTCTAGTGCAGAGCACGCAGACGCGCGCTGTGCACTATCGCCGTGGACCCCCCCCTCTACCCAGGGTTGTATTTGGGTCCGATGCTGCCCTAGGCATCGGACCTAAATATGCCCCCTACATCGCGGAAGTGACATCAGCGCAGCGTGCAAGTGATGTCACTTCCGCTCACCAAGTTTAGCTCTATTGGGGAAGTGACATCAGCGCGTCGTGTGCGTGATGTCACTTTGGGCACTGACTTGGCCCCTCTACCCCTCATGAGGGGTGAGGGGATTTAAAACATTTTTTACAAAAAAAATGCAGCACTAGTTAAGGCACCCGAGGGCTGCCCCCAAAATTCTGCCGCCCTAGGCACAGGCCCTTGGGTGCCTATATAAATACGGCCCTGCCTTTACCCCCATCTGGCTCCGTTTGGGAAGGGGGGGGCGGCAAATTGAAGGCAGCCTCAGTCGGCGAAATGGGCTGGATTGCCCCTGAAAGCAACATTTGCTCAACTTCTGGTTGTTGCTTTTAAACATTATTGCAAAAGTCTCCCCAGCAAAGAAAATTAATCATCTGCCATGTCTGATATTGTATCAACAGTCTGAGCCACCAGAGAGCAGAGAATAGAAAGGGGCAAACACTGCTTTCAATAGTAATACATATACAAATAACTTAAAAACCCATAGAAAATTAGATTGCAAAATTGCTTAGAATTATATTTTTTAATTTATTGGGTTGACATTCCCTTTCAGGGGGTTAACAAAGAATCAAATATCAGTTGTTGTTTTAGTATTATCGATTCTTACTCAATTCGTCAACAAATAGATTGAAAAATAAAACTCAGCAATTGTTTTTCCCCTGGAAACACCATAGAAATGGGGGTCTAATCATGCTCAAGGGAAGCATTATACATTTAAACTTGTGCCGGGCTGACCTTGCCCCAATCAGAAGCCAAGATGCAAATGAGTGTGTCCTGTGACGTGTGCTGTGCTGCTGCTTGGTTGTTATAGTGATAAGCCAGGGCCCTCTGCATCCTTCCTACAATTTAGGATTTAAACATCCACCTTCAGCTCCTCCAGGGAACACAAGGAGGGAAGGGGGGAAAATATATTCCTTACGGGGAGAGTCAGAAGGAAAATCCTTAGAGACTGGAACACTGTACGTATTCTTTTCCTGGTCATGCCAGTGCTCAGCATTGATGCTGAGTCAGATACTGGTATCCCAAAATCCTTTTGTGATGAGCTTCCCTTAGAAACCATGGAGGAATTAGAGCACACATGTCCTCATCCTCGGTCGGTAAGTACTCTGCTGTCGTCAATAATGAAACACAAAGGTCGTATAGAGAGAGAGAGAATGTAAGTGTGTTGTGCAGCAAAGCTTTTGTGCTGCATTGGAAAGCATGGCTGTGCCCTGTACAATATCTGCACAACATTATTATTACACAGTCAGGGCTGAGGCAGGATTCCTGGGGCTGCTTTTAGAATGTGCCTCTGCCACACTGAATTTGCTGAGCCTCCCCTAAGGACTCGGTTATGCTGATTCCTAGATGAACTGCTCCTCAGAGAGCATCCGTCTGTAGCTCATACAGCTAAAAGGGAGTGATCTCTTCTGCTCATCGGCTGGAGGAACACTCTGCATTTGTCTCTGCTCACATCCGGTTTCATTACCACCAAGTTAACATTTCTCAGGGACATCAAAGAAATAAAGGATGTATTTACTCTGTGTAATAGCCTTTACTAAATCACTCCATGTAATAATCTTAAAAAATCAACCAAACCTCATTTTACCACTTATTCAGGTCTCTGAAACAGGGTTATTTCAAAAGAGGAAGCAATACAGGTATGGGATCCCTTATCCAGAATCCCATTATGCCACAAACGCTAAATTATGTGATGGAGATATCCCAATTATATCATTTTAAGCAAATCGTTTAAGTAATTTTTATTTCTAATAACAAAACAGTAGCATGTACTTGATGGTAACTAAGCTGCATGAATCCATATTGGAGGCAAATTGGGTTTATTTAGGGATTTATTTACTCATTTCAAATTTATCTGGTCTGGCTTTCTGGTGGAAAAACTCAAATTTTTTGTGGAATTTTTTCCCCAAGATTTATTATACCACGAATCTGCAAAAAGCCTGCTTCCGAAAACCTGCCATCTCAGACTTGTTGAGGTCCTGTATACATCAGTGGGAGACACACCAACCTTCATTTTAAGTTATCATGGTTTGAGTTGGGTTTAGCCCAAAAAAAGGTTTTCAGGAAACAACCCTCAAAAATTTAGGAACAGATTTATCAAATTCACATGAAGGATTCGAAATCCGATCAAATTTTCAAAAAGATTTGAATTTTCAAATGTTTTTGCAGACCACTTCGACTAGTGAGTTTTGAAAATTTGATCGAATCGAATGATTTGAATAATTTGAATAAAAATCTATTCGAATATTCAACAGTCGCCTTCCCCTTTAAATTTTTATTAGACTGCCTAGTTCACCAGTTTCAACCTACCGAATTGGCTTTCATTATTTTAGATCGAATAAAAAAATTTGATCGAATGGATAAAATCTGTTACTCAAATTTTCATTATTCGATTAGTTGAATGACCGAATAGCGAAAATTCAATCAAATGATTTTATCCATTCGATCAAATTTTTTTATTCGATCTAAAATCCTTTGAATTCTTCAGATTCGATATTCGATATATTCCCATGGTCGAATTTGAGGGGTTTTTTTTAACCCTCAAATTCGACCATCAGCAAATCTGCCCCTTAGTGTTTCAGGAAAAAAGTCTGAAAAACGATTCAGGTTTTCACTTGATTTTATTGGGTTTTTTCCTGATTCAATTAATTCGAGTTTTTTAATTAATAAATAATGTCAAATCTGGAATGGGAATTTGGCCATGGCTTCATGTTTGAATGATATTTAGCAGTATGAAAAATGATCATAGCTAGAAAACCGCAGGTCCCAAAACATTATACCTGTACAGCAAAAGGAAATTATTTTGAAAAATTTGGATTAGTTGATTAAAATGGAGTCTATGTGAGATGACCTTTCCATAATTCTGAGCTTTGTTGTTTTATTTCAACCTTTATGACCTTGTATGTAAAGCAAAAACAATAAGGCACTTACAAATACAGGAGGTATTTTATTGAGTCCAAATACAGACAATAGGTTTTGCCTGGGTAAGCTGTCACAGCACCAACGGAGCATGACTTCTTTGATGGTACGCGAGGGCTCACCAAAGTTATCTCTCAGGACACAAGTTTATGTACTCCTTTTTACGTCATATAGGGGGTGATACAAAGAGATATACATTTTATCTTATAATAGCAGAATATTCCTTGTACTTCTATGCCTAAAATATTTGCTTAGCATTACATTTTACAGAAGGTATTGCAACATAAGTTTCATGGTTCCAGCGGTCTCTAGAAAGCTGTTGGCTATAGATAACCACTGGTGGTGAAGTCAGTTATTGAGCAACATCCCTACACTGGGCCCCAGGAGACATATTAACACTATGGTTTTAGAATTATCGAGTAAGCAATTTAGCACTATGGCCTTCTATCATTCCTAAAACTAACCACTGTCTTACAGATGACCTTATACCCCGTAGTCTATCCTGTCTTAGGCCTTTGGCATTGCGGCATCAGAGCATATGGGGGACTTAGATGATAGATATAAATCCTATATTGTTTGATTACACTGTTGACACTAGCCATTCACCTGTCAACGGAAAGACTGTTCTCATACAAATGTGGTAATATAAATATGGCATATAGAAAATATATCAACAGCTTTCTGGAACACGGGTTTCCAGATTATATGATAAACATAGTATATTTTACAATAAAGAACTGTTATTTTACTTATTTGTTGCCCATAAAAGAAAAATGTAGAATAACAATGAAAACATTTTCACATTTTGGGTAGATTTTTATTGGGCCTAAAAGGAAAACTATAGCCCAAAAAATGAATATTCAAGCAACAGATAGTTTATATCAAATTAATTGGCAAATTAAAGAATCTCACCAAACTGGTAAATATATATTGAAGTAAATATTGCCCTTTTACATCTCTTGCCTTGAACCATCATTTCATGATGGTCTGTGTGCTGCCTCAGAGATCACCTGACCAGAAAAACTGCAGCTCTAACTGTAACAGGAAGAAGTGTGGAAGCAAAAGACACAACTCTGTCTGTTAATTGGCTCATGTGACCTAACATCTTTTGTTTGTTTGTGTGCACCTTGAATCCTACGATCCCAGGGGATGGCCCTTATTAATTAAAATGGCAATTTTCTATTTATGATTACTCAATGGAACAGACTACTAAAAAAGTATATTATTATTATTAATAAAATAGTTTATTTACATGAAGAAGGGTTTTACATATGAGTTGTTTTATGCAATATCTTTTTATAGACTTACATTGTTCAGGGGGTATAATTTTTCTTTAAACTGGCCATACTCGGGTCAGTGAAAGCTATTGACTTCAGCCTTTCTGACAGGTGGATAGGACTGACAGGTACCTGAAAATTATTATTTTGCTAGTTATCAGGCAGGATTTGTATCAACACAGAATTTCCCATTTAAAAAATGGCAGTGTCATCACTGTTCCATAGGGTTGCCACCTGACCGGTATTTTACCGGCCTGGCCTGTATTTTTGATGGTAGATCCCAATGTTATTAATAGGAAAAAATGCTAAATATATAGGAAGGCCGGTATTTTTTTCAAGAAAAGGTGGCAACCCTACTATTCCATGATATTCAGTTTTAATGAAGCAGGCACTTTTAACATACTTTTCTTGCTACAGTGCTGTAAATGGCAAATGGAAAGGTTTTTTTTTTAAATATTGATGATGGCTGGTTTTACAATGTGCCTTTGGGACTGTAATTCTATTACGAAGTTATCCAGTTATCTAGTTATAAAGCATAGCAAGAAGAAAGTGATGAATATCACATGACAACAGGAACCAAATGTGCGCAGCAACAGCTGACATAGATTTTTCAGAGTTCAAGTAAATCTAATAAAATGCCTCTTTCCAAGCTTTTAGGCTTTCCATTGAAGTGAAACAGAAAATATGGGACTTGGGGTTTTCCAGATAAGGGGTCTTTCTGTAATTTGGCACACTAGAATTTGGGGGGTTATTTATCAAGCTTCGAATTTATCTCAGTATTTTCTTTTACAAACTCCAAGCAAATCCGCTTGGATTTTTTAGGCTTGTTTCTTATAAAACTTTCTTGAAAATTTTCTTTGCAGGAAAAACTAAGATTGCCAGGATTTTTTCAGATTTCTTTTCCGAAAACCACAAATTTTTCAGATTTTTCCCCCAAAAGCTCCAATAACATCATTGAATTGCACAAAACCCAGCCCACAATGGGACTTCTCCCATTGACTTATACGCAGGAGTTTTTCATCCTCAGGTTTATTAAATCCCAAAAAATTCACGATTTTAAAAAAGGCCTATTTCAGAAAAAAAACTAATTTTTTTTGGAATTTGAAGCTTGATAAATAGCCCCCTAAGGATCTCATTTACTAACAATCAAATTTCCACGATAAAAACCTCTAATATAAAGCTTCACCAGGTAAAAGTTGTTGAGGTCTGTTAGAAGTCAATGGGGCAAATTCACTAAGATCCGAAAATTGGCTAGCGTCAGCTGCACTTCGCCAGGCGAATTTTCGCCAGCGCTACGCAAATTCACTAAAGTGCGAATTTACGCTTAGGTCGGGCGAACGGTAGCGTAGTTGCGCTAGTGTTACTTTGCTAGGCAGAGCGCTTTTACACTAGCGAAGCCTAATTTGCATAAGGCGGGAACTTTAAGTTATAATAGTCATAATAGAAGTATATGTTACAGCCACTACATTCCACTACACAAGTCCAGGAAACCTTTAATAAATTAAATAAAGTTGTCCTATTGTCCTACATGTGCCCCCTGTAGTTGTGTTGCCATATGTTAGGAAATGTAGGGGGGAAGGAGGGTAACCCCCCCCCCAAAAAATATCGATCTTTTTCAGACTATCACCCTCCTATGCTAAAATTCGTCAGCGTTTTTTTGGGACTTAGAAATTTTTTTAAAAATTTTAAATTTAAATTGTATTGTATTGTATTGTATTGAACTTCGGTCTGACCAGGCGAAGTAACGTCTAGCGTAAGTGCTAATGGTGAGGAAAATGTTCATCTCAGTGAATTTGCGAATTTACGATCCTTTCTCAGTGTGAAACTTTGCCTGGCGTAGGGGTGCAAAGTTGCGCAATTCTATTTACTTCGCTAGTGTAAATTGGCCAGAGCCGGTATTAGTGAATTTCCGAAGTTAAGAATTGACGTCACACTGGCGAATTATCGCTAGCGTTAGACGCTTCGTGCTATAATGAATTTGCCTCTATGGGAGCTGCACTGATCCTACTGGACCTCTCTGAATCAAAATGGACTTTTAGAGGTTTTAGTATTTTTTTTTTCACTACTATCAGGAAAACTTGATTTTTTAGAGCTTTTTGAGGTACAGTTATAGAATCTATTATAAAGAATACTCGGTACTCGGTACATATTTTAAGTTGACAAGGAAATCGTAAACATTAAGGTGTGTATTTATCTACGGTCGAATTTCAGAGCTATGTGGGCTTTTTTTATACCTTGAATGAACTCACAACTCAGTTTCTAATTAAAAAAAAGAACCTCTGGGGGCACATTTACTAAGGGTCGAAGTGAAGAAAGCTCTTAGGGGTCTTCCTCCGCTCTGCACCTCACACCATATTAATAACATGGTGCAATATGTAGAATTCAGTGCTGGTTGGTGCAACATGGTGTTGTGTGCTTGGTTTTTGTACTTTGCCCTCTGTCCTGCACTTAAGGCCTTGAAAGTTTGAGATGGTGTATTTTTGGATCCAAGCTATTTCCAGCTTCGTGGTATAATAAATCTATTATTAGATTTGGGGTTTTCGTCTGATAATCATATGCTTGAATTTGTTGTGACATTTTTTGTTATGACATTTTGCAGTGTGCACAAAGAATTTTGTGTGAAAACACAAAGGGGCAGGTTTACTAATGGTCAAATTTCGAAGTGAAAAAACATTGAATCGAAACAATTTGAAGGATGTTGCGCAAAATCCCTAGAATTCCTAGGATTTAGAAAATAATTCAGGACAGGTTCTACGAGGTCCCCCATAGGCTACATTGGCAATTTGACAGCTTTCAGGTGGCAAAGTGTCGAAGTCGAAGGATTTTAAAGGGCCATTCAAATTGAATTTTGCCCCATTCGATGACGTAGCCCAAAATTACTTCAAAATTCAAATTTTCAACCATTAGTAAATTTGCCTCAAAATGTTGCATTTATCCTGACCAAATTAATCCAACTTTTAGGAGGTTGTAGGAGGTCCCCCAAAATTTTTTTTGGATGGCGAATAGTCGTCTTAAAGGGACAGTACATTATAAATTTCAAATTTTTTTAAAATGGAATTGAATTTGGACTATTCCCTAGTCAAATCACACTAAAGTAAACTTGAAATTAAAATTTAAAAATTCAAATTTTCAATTCGACCCTGGATAAATCTGCCCCTAGGAATTACACTTTTAAGCCTGTTTTTGTGCATGGAACCAAAAGCCTCCATCACTCCCCTTTCTCTTGGCATCTGAACATTCTCATTTTCTTTGTTTCTACTGGCAGATTACTTTGTGTTCAGCAGTTAAAAAATTCAAAATGACGCTGTAACAAGTTGCACAAGTTTGCTTATATACAATTAAAGTAACAATATAACAACAAGCGTGGAAACATTCCAGCATGGCTACTCATCTATCCTCTAGTATTATGACCATATTGACATGGCTGATACCAAAAGAAAGCTCTTAGGGGTCTTCTTCCACTCTGCACCTCACACCATATTAATAATATGGTGCAATATGTAGAATTCAGTGCTGGTTGGTGCAACATGATGTTTTGTGCTTGGTTTTTGTACTTTGCCCTCTGTCCTGCACTTTATAATGAATGTTTTTGGGTTGTATGCTTCCAGAGCTATTATGGAAAATTATCAAGGAAAATTACAAATACAGGTATCGGATCCATTATCTGTAAACCAGTTATCCAGAAATCTTTTTTTTTTTACGTAGACTAAATTTCATTATCATTTCCTTTTTCCATTCATTATACTTGTAAGTACAAGTAAATTATATTTTGGGGCAGATTTATCAAGGGCCGATTTGAAAATTCGAGGTTTCAAATTTTTATATGGTCAAAACTGTAAAATTTGACTAGAGAGTTATTCAAATTCGATTTTCGAGATTTATCATACTCTGGTCCTTTAAGAACTCAAATTTGACTATTCACCACCAAAAACCTGCCGAATTACTGTTCAAGTCAATGGTATAGGTCCAGGGATCAATTAAGAGTTGTGTGCAGCCTTCCTGACATTCGGGTTTTTTTGGAGAAAAAAAACTCGAATCAAGTTTTTTAACTCAAATCGAATTCGAATTTGATTTGAGTTTTCTGGTTGAGTCAATTCATCCGAGTTTTAAAAATTCCATTTTTTTAATAAATTTCAGTTGGTCAAATTTCAAGTTCATGGGAGTTTTAAAAAACTCACGAATTTGAAATTTGACTTTTGATAAATCTGCCCCTCAATCTTTACTGGAGGCAAAGCAATCCTACTGGGTCTATTTAATGTTTAAATGTTTTTTTTAGCAGACAAAGTATAGTGATCTAAATTAATTGAGAAGGAAAGGCTAAAATTAAGTAAGCATTATCAGAAAGGTCTATATAAAACACCAGTAAACTCTCAAAGTAATGCTGCTCTGAGTCCTCTGTCAAAAGAAACACAGCATTTCTTTCCTTCTATTGTGTACACATGAGCTTCTGTATCAGACTTCCTGTTTTCAGCTTAAACCTCCAGGGCTTGGGCTTGAGCATGCTCAGTTTGCTCCTTTTTCCCTTTTCCCCTCCCTCGTCCCCTCCCTGCTGCAATCTGAACCCAGAGCTATGAGTGAGCAGGGAATGACTCAGGCAGGAAGTGATGTCACACCAATTTAATAAAGCAGCTGCTGTCCTAAACAAACAGAGAGAGCTTCTAGAGCTGTTTACTCAGGTATGGTAAAACATTCTGCAACATAAATATAGCATTCTAGCTTGAACTATTGTGGCTAATCTATGGGCAATAAACTGCTTCAGTACCTTTCCTTATCCTTTCCCTTTATCCTAGGTCCTGAGTATTTGTGATTAAAAGTTCTATAGGCATATTTACCTCAAAGTCTTCTATTTCCTTGGAAGCTCTCTCAGCTGCACCCACTCACTTTGTCATTTCTACTTTATGGACAGAGGTTATTACTTGACTCACCCTTTTTACACAGATGATGACTCACTCGTTCCAACACCTCTGCTAACTTTTCTATCCTTATGAAAAAGCATTAAAAGTATTAGCCTTTTTCTTTGTGGGTCTGAATAGCCCAGGACTGCATACAATTGCAGGATCCAGGACTTGGCTCAGAATTTAGCCAGGATTCAGCCTTTTTCAGCAAGATTCAGATTTGGCCTAATCCAAGTGCCTGGCACAACCGAATCCTTGAAATCATGCAACTTTTTGTCAAACAAACATGGAGGTGAAATTTTTTTTTTAACACTTCCTGGCACTAATTTGCATTTGCATATGCAAATTAGGATTTGTATTTGGTTCAGGGTTCAGCTGAATCTTTCATGAAGGTTTTTGGATTCTGCAAATCTCAAAATAGTGGTTTTGGTGCATCCTTAATTGCTTGCTTGTTTCTTTCTATATGCAATAACTGTCTTACTTTTAGCAACCCTTGAGCACTAGATTTGCTTAATTTTGTCTACAGAGTGGACATTTGCCATTGCAAAGTACTAGAAATGCTTTGTGATATCTAGAGGGAGATGCAAATGTGTATGACAAATTTAATAGAAATATCTGCCAAATAGTTAAAGACCAATGGGCTATTGCACATAAAGGACTGTTACTCAATAGCACTTAAAGAGATTCTGACACCTGAAGTCAAACTCTTTTTTACCTCTATTATAATAACTGGCTTTGAAAGCTTCTTCTAACTTTGCCATAAGGTATTTGCATGATGCTTTTACCGGCACCCGGCATCTGTTATCATTACAAACTGTAACCAACAGACTGAGATGGGACTGTTAGGTTGGCAAAGTAAGAGTGTCAGGGTGTCAGACAGTCAGGCTTAGACATTTCAGCTAACGGTTATATACAAAAACAAACCTCTCAGCAAAAAATGATCAACATGACCTAAAGGCAACAATTAATGTACATTCATATGTTAAATTTCATTTTTTAGTGTCAGTATCACTTTAACAGATGATAAAATGCATAAGGTAAACGTGAAAAAAAAAATTTCTTTGAGAAACTTTGTTGATTTTAATAAAAATACAAATTCCAGTCTTGGATTTCTGAAATCAAAACTGTCAGCACAGTGGGAGCAGTAAAAATATAGTGTATTTAGAAGAATGTGTTTGCAGGATAATATCTTTATTTTGTATAATATATATTGGGTAATATTTAACACTATAATCTATAAAGAACTGAATTCACAAGTCTCTATATAAGCAAAGCACTTGCTGTGTAATCTGGAAGAACTTGACAATTGTATTCAAGAGAGTGCCATATAATACATTCAGAATTGTTTTATTACATAATAACAGTGCTTTCAAACTCTGTATTTTCGAATAAGCCTCAAAACATGTCTTTATCTGAAAGTAAGGTCACTTGCGCGGAATCATTCAGTTGGGTCCCTGCTGAGATAAAGGAAGTAGGGTGAAATCTTAAACTAATAATAAGTATGGTCCGAGTCCTGCAGCTGGTAATCAGTTCCTGCACAGGCATAACGTGTACCCTAGGAGATTATTGAAAGAAAATAAGCCTAGGTTTCAACATTTGTTTTCAAACAGAGCAAATCATCGGGGGGATTATTTTGGAACACTTTTCTATTCTGGAAGAAGATTTATCCGCAGGGCCTAAATAGATATAATTCACCAAATGGAAGTCCACCCAACTAGGTGGAGCCATCATACACCTCTGAGAGATGCTTGTCTAAATGCTCTTGAATAGCTGGAGGTCTATTGTGGATCACTGTTTCATTCCTCTAAATACACAGCAGAACTGGTAGCTTTGAGAGCACAGAAAGAGGAAAGTAAGCACTTTTATTATTTACAGTGAACAGAGCACTGAGCCATATGAAATCTTATTTAACTGTGAAATATTACAAAAAAATGTAATATAAGCTTCTACAGAAATTAGACATTTTCTTAGGAATATTCAAATTTTTGAGTTGAATTTTTGGTGAAAGCTCATAAATTCGAGTTGTGAATAATCCAAATTCGTGTTTTATCATACCTTGACCCTGGGAACAACTCAAATTCGACTATTCGCCACCAAAAACCCAGTGAGTTCATGTATATGTCAATGGCAGAGGTCCAGTGACCCATTTGAAGATGTTAATGTATGTACGAACTTTTTTTAGGAGAAAACTCAATTCAAGTTTAGTCGAATTTGAGTTTTCGGGTCGGTAATATCCGATCAAGTTTAAGGCATTCAAGTTTTTTCTTAAATAAGATTGAAAAAAAATACTGAAATAATCAAGTTACTCTTCCCTCTCACCCACTCAGCTTTTGTCTCTCTTCATTCTCACGTCATGCAGGAGTTAGGATTCTGATGCTGAATGACAGTTAGATCCAATGCATCTTTTAAGTGGGCTTATTTTGCTTAAAATATGTATTGGAGCTCACTCTGTTACAATCACCAGAAATCATGGGGCAGATTCACTAAAGGGCGAAGTGACTAACGCTATCAGCTTTTTCGCCAGTGTTAGCATCCACAAGGACATCGCCAATTCACTAATAGGCGCAAAGGACAATTCGCTAGCAAACAAGACCCTCGCTAGCGTTCGTTCGCACTCTATCGCCAGGCGACTTTTCACTCTGGTGAAAGGTCATTACTCCAAATTCAATATAATGCAGATTTTACTGAACGTTACCTCTTTCGCCACAGTTGACTTTGCCGATTGTTGACTTTATCCTGTCTGCCAAAAAAGCATTAAAGTTCCAAAAAACGCCGGTGGCCTTTTCTGTTTTGAAGCGGGATTGCCTGCAAAAGTCTTACCTTGTACTTTTTTGGGTAAATGGTTTTCTCCAGACATTTTATAACATATGGAACATTCATTATACAGTGGCCTCATTTGTAGGGCATTATATAAACTCTTGTCTTTATTTAGGTTCCCTGGACATTTGTGATAAAAAGTGGTAACTTCAAGCATTTGCACCAACATTTATAATAATGACCTCCATACAACTTTAAATTACCCGCCCTATGCAAATTGACCTAAGTACAAGATCACTAGCAAATTTTCGCAAGGCACAATTGAATGCTAGATTATCTTCTCTTTGAAATGCTCACACTGCTGATGTAACACTAGCAAAAAAGCCGCCAGCATTTTGGTGCATAGGACGCAATATATTAGCGAATTAGTGTAGTGGTAGCGAATCTGCGCCTAGCGATGTGGTGTGAGGTGTGCGAAGCGGACGCTGTTTTAAATTCACCATTAGTGAATTGCCCCCATGCCTCTCTACATGCAAGATTTGTGCAAGATTTTCTTTGTGCTGGAGTCAGTTATTTGAATGAGTGTGAATACATCTGCTAGGAAAGGAGCCCCACAATAAGATATATTGGATCTAAATATCAATGAAAATCTGACTCCTAAATGAAGAGAAACAGATGCTAAGAGAGGGATAGTGAAGATAAACTTGATTATTTCAGAAACTGTACATATTTATTAACTGATTGTATTTAGAAAGTTTATTATTTTAGCATGATGAAGCTAATATTACGTTTTAATTTTTGCGATAGTTCCCCTTTAAGCAATATACTCTTTCCCAGTTTCTAAATATATTACTGCAAGACTAATGATGCCATGGAAAAAGAACCAACAAGATACTGTAATCATGTGACCTCTTAATATCTACAAAGGCCACTAACTGTTCTGAGAAAAATCATTACTTATACAGGTCAAACAGAATCTGACTAATAGCCCTACAGAAATCTGCTATAATTTATAGAAGACGTTTAAGTCAACCTCTTTTTTCTTAGGAGATTACAGACTGATAGTGTAAGTTCAGAATTATCAAATTGTGAGTTTAGATGAATAAAAATTCACCCATTTTCTATTCATTCCTATAGAATATTTAGAACCATATTCATCAAATGGTGAGTTCTAATTGTCACCCGTTGATAAATAAAATTCTAAAAATCCCATATGATTGAATAGAAAGTGGGTGAATTTTTATTCATCTAAACTCACATTTTTATAAATCTCACCCTACTGGGTACTTCGACTAGGGAATAGTCCAAATTCGATTCGAATTTACAAAAAAGTAGAAAATTCTTATGTCTAAATTTATCATGTACTGTCTCTTTAAAAATTCGACTTTAACCATTTGCCATTTAAAATTGCTGTGTTTGCTATGGGGACCTCCTAGAACCTGTTTGGAGTCAATTGGTGGACTTTGAAATACTTAAGTTTTTTTTTTTTTTACAAATTTTAATTGAATTTGATCGAATGCGCTATTAATTTGATTCGTACTAATTAAATTACAACAAAAACAGACCTATTCTATTGAAAACGGACCTATTCAGCCAAAAAAAAAAACATTTTGATTTAATTTCAGTTTAGTCTTTTTGGATTTGAATTTCGAAGTTTTTCAAATTTGAAATTTGACCCTTGATAAATCTGCTCCTAAGGGTAGTGGCAGACGGGGAGATTAGTTTCCCAACAGCAAATGTTCTCTACTACAGGCGACTAATCTACCAAAATACCTTTCCGCTGACAAGAATTTGAATCGCCGGCAGGATGGCATACATATAAGTTTGGCATTATGAAGTCGCCCAAAGTTTCCTTGCTTCTGAAAAGGAAGTGCTATGTATGCCATCCTGCTGGCGAATTACACTCTCTCCAGCAGGCATGCATTTCATTGAGATTAGTGGCCCGCAGTAGAGAAGAGTTGCCGTAGGGGGACTCCCAGTCTGCCACCACGCCTAATGAAACAGAAAATAGGATAAATCTAATTAAAACACAATATTCATAGATTCAAATAACAATGGGAATATTTTACTTTTTAAAAAAAGGATTTGTTTTTCTAAAAAAAAAAACAGTCTATTGAATAGCGTGGGGGTAGATTAGACAGTAATTGGACCCCAAAGCAGCAGATTAAGTTTGGAATGGTGACTGCTGTTCCTTTAATGATCAGCCTGTACTATCACATGACTTTCATAGCAACCTTGTAGTTATGGTTCAGAAAATATACAAGTCCATCAATCTAATGATATCTATACTATCTATACTTCTCAATAGAAATGTGAGCATCGTTAGACATAGAAGGGCATACAATAATTATAGCATGACCTAGTCAAATACATTCTGTGATTCCCATGTACATACGAGACCTGTAGCTTTCTGAACGTAGCAATAATTAGTAGCATTGAGTCACAACACAATTTGACTGCAAATGAGAGCTTACCCTATTTGTTTTAATCTCCATGTTTGGGGGAGGGGAAATCCCTTTCTTCATCAGGATACCTTATTGTTGCATATTGTCTTTGCCTATGGTCAATGTAGCTCTGGATCTCCTAATTACTTCTGATTTCTGATACTGCATGTAATAAACCAACACAAGGAATATTCCCAAAAATCTACTTTCCTTTCTGCTTACACAGTATTGCAATATAGTATAATACAGGGATAAATGAGATGAGTGAAAATCCAGAAAACAGAGACTCTGAACGTAAAAGAGATGCTCTATGTGTAAGAACAATAGATTTTCGATTTTGACAGTGACTCATATTATGTATTGCCTTATTGTTTTTTTTTTATTTGGTCTGTTTCCATATTAGACTATAATCGCACCTGCCCCATTTGTAGAAGAAACAACTTATGAGTGTAAGGCTCCACATGAGAAATTAACCATCGCTCAGGCCTGTATCGGAACCCCAGGTAAGTCTTTATTTAAGTACATATGGATGGCCATATCTGCCCCATGTCTGTAATATTTAACATTTTCAAACAGTTAACTAAAGCAATACTAGCCCAAATCCCAATTTTAGGGGTACAAAATAATGGTAATACAGCTGGCTGTGCAGATCCCAGTTCTTGTCTGAATTTAGTAACTGCAGTCAAAAATGTTTCTTTAATTAAAAAATGTAATCTGCTGATTAGAATGTATTCCTTTAAGATAAAGTATGATTTGTGCATCTTTCAAATATGTACCAAACCCTGTGGTGTAACTACCCCACCGCTGATCCCCTGCTAAAAAATCTTCATAGGATCTCGACACACACTGCAACTACCTGCCCACCCACTCCCTGTCAGCTTGCACCACCCATTCGCATTTAGGTAGGAGAGCGGCTGTGGAGAGGGATATCTACAACTATAGATGAAACTGACCCTGTGGTCCAGCCCCCCTCGATTGTGGGGTTTGCTTCCTCTAAAGTTACACCGCTGGCTAAACCTATGGTGGTCAGCACTGCGTGTGTGTCTGAATTTTCCTTTAGTGGGAGTACCCTCAAACTCTCATCATATTGGAAAGGATCGGATTGTCATTGTAATGTATTTTTTTTCCAGTTGATCGACCTGTCAGGGTATATGCAGATGGGATATTCGATCTTTTCCACTCGGGTCATGCAAGAGCCCTTATGCAAGCCAAAAATCTTTTTCCTAACAGCTACCTGCTTGTTGGAGGTAACACATTGACAAAATAATGTTAATAAGAATAACAAAAACAAGTCGTGTCTCAGTTTGTTGGCAAAAATACAACTATTTTATGTGGAATTTATACTTTTATGCACAAATAACTAAAATCTAGCCCCCCACCATAAACCCTTTTTTATCCAAAGAAAGGCTACAATCAAGTAAATTATTCTTCTTTTAATACTTTCTATTCCAACTAGACATGAACATTTATACAGCAAGAGATTGACTCTACTGTATAGTAAATGTCTGTGACCCCTGACTGTTTCACCACTCATCAGTCTCTAATTTTGTTTGCCCTGTCCAGTGAACTCCTCTCGAGCTTCCAATACTGGTGTGCATTAGGCACCCTTGTCTGTCTTAGGGGAGCACTGGAATCTCGTACAGTCAAAAACTGCCAGTACACAAATGACACAGTTCAGACCCAAGGCCACCATAGTTCAGACCCAAGTTTGAGAAAGAAGAGCACATTGAGCATGAGTTTTCTCCATTCCCACCTATGGAGTTCTGTGATTGATCCTTTTCCTCGCTCTGGCCTTATGCTCCACTTGTGAGTAGTGCTGTGTGATATACACATACATGTGTATACACTTAAAAATAATCACATCTAAGAACATCTAAGAACTAGATGAAAATGCAAATACTCAAACAAGGTTCTGTAGAGATAAAGGGGGAGATTCATCAAAGAGTGAAGTGAAGAGTGAAGTTCCGCCACTAGAGGGAAATTCCGCAGCTCTCCATTCATTTCTATAGGATTTTGAAAGGCATATTTATCAAAGGGTGAAATTTCACTTCACCCATTGATAAATAGGCCTTTCAAAATCCCATAGAAATGAACTGAGAGCTGTGGAAGTTCCCTCTAGTGGCGGAACTTCACTCTTTGATGAATCTCCCCCTTTAAGACACTGAAACAGAAACTTTAAAGGAATATCAAATTCTTGCACTATGAGTGATTTAAACCAATATACTGTATGGTGAGAGAGCTCTATATTTCCAACATAAGCTATTTTATTTTTAGTAACAATCTAAGTCTACAGTGCCCATGTCTGGATCCATGGTTGAATTTTAAAGGTTTTTTTTTGTTATACCTTGAATTAATTCAAATGCTCTCACAACTCAAATGGCTTTTAAGAAAAACTTGAATCAGCGAGTTTTGGGATCAGGGCTTCTCCTGCCATGAGGCAAGTTGAGAACCTTGCCTCAGACGGCAAATGCTGCCTCTTGTAACTTTAATAGCCAAACCTCCAGGTTTTAACCCGGAAATTAGTCTCCACTAGTGCAGAGAGCGCTAGCATTGCTGCCCCCCATTGACCCACTCCAATGTTAATTTTTAATAGAGGAGCGGGAGATGGGGGGCGGCATCTGTTGCCTCAGGTAAAACAGAATGGGGGTGTGTATTCATACTGTAGTATCCACTAGTTTTTATGAACTAATATGTCACTAAATGCAGAACATGACATAGTTGCATTATGCATACGCATTTGTTTCTCGTTTTGTATAAAAAGTTTGCAGTGATGAACTGACCCACAAATACAAAGGCTTTACAGTGATGACTGAGACTGAGCGTTATGAGGCTTTGCGTCACTGTCGTTATGTGGATGAGATTATCACAGATGCTCCATGGACCCTAACTCCAGAGTTCCTGGAGAAGCATAAGGTACACTTTGTTTATTAACTCTAATAATAATAAGGGGCAAATTTACTATTATTCCGCATAATTAGCTCGAGCAAATTCGTCGAATGCTAATCGAATAGTTTTAGGCTACCTTTTTTTTTTTTTTTTTTTAGATTAGATTCAACTTTATTGTCATTACACAAGTACAAGTACAAGGCAACGAAATGCAGTTTAGGTCTAACCAGAAATGCAATAAGCAGTGAAAGCAGAATAGAAATATAAAAGATAAAATTATAAATTATAGATTGTAATTGATATGAGCAAGAGTAGGCTGCATAGTATTTACAAGGTGATTATGTAGCCATAATCCAAAATTAAAACGTACGGATATTCATTTTAAAAGGATTAACATTTACCTTTTATTCGATATTCGATCATTCGACTATCGAATTAAAATTTATTAGATCAGCCTTACAATTTATTCGATCGGTCGAATAAATCATTCTATTATTCTAACGATCGAAGTCTTCGATCGTTCGAATCCTATTCGATCAGGACTTAGACTCAGAAGCCTATGGGAGGGTTCCCATAGGCTTCTATTGCAATTCGATAGGTCCAATCTGGCGAAGTAGGCAGTCGAATATTTTTTAAAAATTATTTTATTCGCTGATCGAATGATCGAATATTCGATCAAATATTCCATTGAATTCGATCGAATTTGACTTTATTCACATGAATACATGTGAATTTTGTAAATCGGCCCCTAAATGTCAGCATTGTGTGTGCACTGTATGGTAGTTCTCAGTTTCTACATGTCATACATTTTTTATTTTAATTTTTTAAATGGATACGAATCACTCCCCAAAATGTTCTCCTCAATGGTAAGCAGTCGCTGCTCTTATGAGACTTGTATGGGACACAAGGGGCACATATGGTGATATTCTTTTACAGTTGGCCTGAACCTCAAGGAACCAAAACAATTTTGAGTTGAGTTGAATTTCAGGTATTGTTATTTTGGCAAATACTAGCAATTAGCTTTCATTAGCCAGTGTAGTTATAATCACACTTTCTGGTTGCTATAGGTTACTGCAATAGTGTAACCTTACATCCATTTGGCCCTTCATATATTATATTGAGTACTTTATTCACAGAAAAGTGCAAGTGGCACAAGGTTATCCCATTTCTTGGGATGATTTTCTGTATAATACATTGATTAAACGGATAATCTCATGAGAAAGCATGTTTTCTTCAAAACAAATCAGTTAATAGTGCTGCTACAGCAGAATTCTGCACTGAAATCCATTTTTCAAAAGAGCAAACAGATTTTTTTAAATTCAATTTTGAAATCTGACATGGGGCTAGAGATATTGTCAGCTTCCCAGCTACCCCCAGACATGTGACTTGTGCTCTGAAAAACTGCAATCACTCTTTACTACTGTACTGCAAGTTGGAGTGATATGACTCCCTACCTCCACCCCCCCCCCTTCAGCAGCCTAACAAAAGAACAATGGGAAGGTAACCAGATAGCAGCTCCCTAACACAATATAACAACTCCCTGGTAGATCTAAAGGGATCCTGTCATGGGAAACCGTTTTTTTTTTTTTTTTTTTTAAATGCATCTGTTAATAGTGCTGCTCCAGTAGACTTCTGCACTGAAATCCATATCTCAAAGGAGCAAACAGATTTTTTTATATTCAGTTTTGAAATCGGACATGGGGCTAGCCATTTTGTCAGTTTCCTAGCTGCCCCAGTCATGTGACTTGTGCCAGCACTTTAGGAGGGAACTTCTTTCTGGCAGGCTGTTGTTTTTCCTTCTCAATGTAACTGAATAGTACGCAGTGGGACATGGGTTTTTACTATTGAGTGCTGATCTACCAGGCAGCTGTTATCTTGTGTTAGGGAGCTATCATCTGGTTACCTTCCCATTGTTCTGTTGTTAGGCTGCTGGGTGTGGGAAAGGGAGGGGGTTCTATCACTCCAACTTGCAGTACAGCAGTAAAGAGTGATTGAAGTTTATCAGAGCACAAGTCACATGACTTGGGGCAGCTGGGAAATTGACAAAATGTCTAGTCCCATGTCAGCTTTCAAAATGAAATATAAAAAAATCTGTTTGCTCTTTTGAGAAATGGATTTAAATGCAGAATTCTTCTGGAACAGCACTATTAACTGATGAGTTTTGGGGGGAAAAATTCCCATGACAATTTCCCTTAAGAATAATACTCAATAGTAAAAGCCAAGTCCCAAAAAGACTGATTGAGTTACATTAAGTAGGAGAAATAACAGCCAGCCATAAAGCAGTTCCACCCTATAGTGCAGGCACTAGTCACATGACTGGGGCAGCTGGGAAACTTACAATTAGTGATGGGCGAATTTGTGCCATTTCTCGAATTTCTCTGGAAATTCACGAGACTTTCAGTGAAAAGCCGCTGATTGGCCCATCACTACTGACAATATGTCTAGCCCCATGTCAGATTTCAAAATTGAATATAAAAAAAATCTGTTTACTCTTTTGAGAATTTGATTTCAGTGCAGAAGTCTGCTGAAGCAGCACTATTAACTAATGTGTTTTGAAAAAAACATGTTTTCCCATCCCTTTAAATTTATGAACTTTTTGCTTCTTGAGTTTCATTGGAATAGTTTGCCCTCTTCACTATCCTTTTATAGCAGATATATAGGATCTTAGCTCATATTTTCATTGGCATTTTATGCTGCATAATATTTTCTAGGATAGTCAACATATGGCCTGCTCCTTTCCTTCTGCTGGACCAACATCTCAGCCGCTTATTTGGTCACCCCTACTCTTGAGTCTTTTTAAGCTCTCTCCTCTTTCTTCTAGTTAAAATTTTCTAGAGCATTAACTTGGGCATTTGATCTTTTTGTTGAACCTCCCTTTTTCCAGAGAACCTTTAACTGTAGTGTTTTGGGAAGGACACATCTATCTTGAGCCACTTGATATACAGTACATTGTGAGTTTGGATTAATTTGCTCATCTTTGTGATTTAGTTTGTGGTAGAGAAATCATCATAAAGGCAATAGAATAATTATATTTGTATTTAGTCTGCCTGCTGCTGTTCTCTATAATTAGGTCACGGTGGGACACTATTATAGGAAATTTTAAGCTTGGACACATGGTGCAGGCGCTTTCAGATCTTCGCAGACCATGCACCTTACAAGGACTTTATTGTGGAAAAGGGAGGCAGCTGACTAAACCACCAGTTCTATTGTGCTTTAATCTTAGATCATCTGCTTGAGAATCATTATTATTCTCTACTACGGAGAATATTTTAAACATCCCTACAGATACATAGCTCCTATTTGTTATAACTTTTGATGCAGAGACTAAATACCAGTATGAATGAGGAACTGTATTTTAAAGCCTTTCAAATTATATCAGAAGCCTAAATTAGATGTATTCTTTGATTCCAGATAGATTTTGTTGCACATGATGACATCCCATACTCTTCAGCAGGTTCAGATGATGTGTACAAGCATATAAAGGAAGCTGGTAAGGATCATTTTATATATCTACATATAATGCATGAACCTCCATTCTCTTTTTCAAGATCTCAGCTGACATCTATTACTTCTACATATATGCTCTTAACTACCCTACAAACCACACAGTCTCTTGGAAATTGGAATGGAATCTTATTAGGAGAGGATTAAAAAGATTATACAAGCAATTCAAAACAAAACTTAGGGCCCATACACACGGGCGTTTTGGACCTGCGCTCCCCTGCGTTGCGTTTGGCTGCGTTCAGCTGCAGGTTAGAGCAGGTCTAGACGCACCTCATTCTTTTCAATGAGGTTATACCCACGAGATGAGCGCAACATGCTGCATTTTTCCTGCGTTCGGCGCCTACATGCGTTCGTGTGAGTACAGCCCCATTGAAAATAATTGAGTGCGTCTATACCTGCGCTTCCCTGTGGCTGAACGTATCCAAACGCAACGCAGGGGAGTGCAAGTAAAAACGCCCGTGTGTAAGGGCCCTAAATATAAAATTAAACCGAGTTGATCTGGGGTTTATTTTTGGTTGCTGGGGTCAGTTGTTAGGAATCGTAGGCTAAAGGGTAAAATAGGAATACTAATAATTCAAAAACCATAAAAAATAAATAATTAAGACCATCTGAAAAGTTGCTTGTAATAATCTATATCAAACTAAAAGTGAATTTAAAACTGAACTTAAAACTGAAATCTAAGATATATTGTGTGTTTATATTTTGCAATGTTTGAATTCTTTGCCTTTTTATTCTGCCTGAAAATTATAATGTCTGTTGCTAGAGCCAGTGACCATGACAACTAGAAAGCTGATTGAAGTCTAGATTTCTATTGTTATTGCATTGTAATCTGACCTTTAGACAAACGTGTGATTGTTAGGGCCTTGTAATGAGAGAGAAATTTCAGCCTAGATTGTAGAAACCACAGCACCTGTAGTCTGGGGCAGGGTTAGACTGGGATGTGCTGCCTGGTGTGCTTGCGCAGACTGTCGAAAAAAGTTTTTTTTTAAGAATCCAGTTTCAGGAGAGGGGGTCTGGCCTGGCAGGGGGCCCATGAGGGTCGGGCCCATCAGGTTTTTTTCTAGTGTCCCCTCGAGCCAGCCTGAGTCTGGTCTGGGGCATGACTAGCAGGACCATAGTGTTTTAGGGTAGAACTACATGAGCATTTCTCGTCAGATCAATGCCCGGCAACAAAATGCAGGCGACAAATCGGAAGGAGTCGCTTGCGTCATATTCTAATTGGACTGAATGAAAAGTCGCACTTTCCGACTGTCAGATGAAGACGCTGCTTACTGCATCCACGTCCGATAGTCATGTAGTGTCGGATCTAATGTAGTTCTTACCTGTGACTTTTCATTCAGTCCAATTAGAATTTTGCAGTCTGTGGGGTAGATTCATCAAAGAGTGAAGTTAAGAGTAAAGTTCTGCCACTAGAGGGAAATTCCACAGCTCTCAATTCATTTCAATGGGATTTTTAAAGGCGTATTTATCAAAGGGTGAACTTTCACTTCACCCATTGATGAATACGCCTTGCAAAATCCCATAGAAATGAATCGAGAGCTGTGTAATTTTCCTCTAGTGGCGGAACTTCACTCTTTGATGACTCTACCCCTGTGTCTCCATCGCCTGCATTTTGGTACTGGGTGTCGATCCAAGAAGAAACTCCTGTGTAGTTCTACCTTACTGTTCGGGTTAAGGGTGATAGAACATGGGTACTTGGTGGCCTACAGGAAATTGCTGAGTATATGAAAGTACCCTTACATTAAAATAAATGGCAATTGCAGTAGGTAAAAACGTGACTTTGAATGAAGTGGTGGTGCTTTGTCACCCATTGGGAGCTTGATTTCCTACAGGTGATGGTGGCAAAAGGTTAAAATGCCAAACTAGTGAATGAAAAACTGAAAGTAAAATCCAGTAAATGCCTACATCATTCTAGTGTACCTCTTCTTTCTTTAAAATAAAACAACTTGCTGCTTGTTAGGAAAGCTGTATCTTGAAAAGAAGAATATATAGTTGTGTATCCTCCTTTGTATTTATCTTTGACAGGCATGTTTGTGCCAACACAAAGGACAGAAGGCATCTCCACATCTGACATAATCACTAGAATTGTGCGTGATTATGATGTTTATGCAAGGCGCAACTTACAAAGAGGCTACACTGCAAAAGAGCTAAATGTTAGTTTTATAAATGTAAGTATAAAGAAGGGCTTATTGCTTGAGTTCAGGAACTATCTCCAAAACAATGTTTAGTTTGTGCTCTCTTTTTCTGCCTGGATAGGTAATGACCATAGTGAAGTTCTTCTGTTGTACGCTAACTAAATCCTCCTACCATTCTCCTAAAAGCTGCTTTTGTTTAAATTGTAATCTTACACATAGTGAAGTTCTGAAATGTGGAGTGTTACTGTACTATTATATCTCACTTGGGTTATGGTTAACTTGTGTTAGCCTTATATTTGTTTGCATTTACTACCTTGACCTCCCATGATTGATTATTTGTATGTAGTCTGTAAATACAATTCGTTTTTTTGTTTTTTTTGCAAGGTCTAGTGTCACTTTTGAATTCCTATCCTACCTTCAGCATTTTATGATCTTTATCAGCATGACATTTTTTGTTTCTTTTGTGCTCATCACTGCTGGAATCAACCTTTCACTCCATGAATTTCCGTGTAACTGCTAACTTAAAGGGATTCTGTCATGATTTTAATTATGTATTTTTATTTCTAAATTACACTTTTTACACTGCAAATAATAATTCACTCTACAATATAAAATGTAATTCCTGAACCAGCAAGTGTATTTTTTAGGTGAAATATTGGTGTGTAGGCATGTGCTTTCAGAGCCAGCACTTTAGTATGGAACTGCTTTCTGGCAGGCTGTTGTTTCTCCTACTCAATGTAACTGAATGTGCAGCAGTGGGACTTGGTTTTTACTATTGAGTGCTGTTCTTAAGCTACTATACACTGGCAGATAAAGCTGGTGATATTGGTCGTTTAGACCGATTTGACAGCTTATCTGCCCGTGTATTGGGCTTTCCGGTATAGCCCTGCCAGTTAGTGGCATATTGGTGAAAAATCTTTGCATCTATGACCAACTTAAGATCTACCAGGGAGCTGTTATCTTGTGTTAGGGAGTTGTTATCTGGTTACCTTCCCATTGTTCTGCAGATGGGCTGCTGGGAGGGGGAGGGGTTTGATATCAGCCCAACTTGCAGTACAGCAGTAAAGAGTGACTGAAGTTTATCAGAGCACAGGTCACATGACTGGGGACATCTGAGAAACTGACAAAATGTCTAGCCCCATGTCAGATTTAGAAAATTACAACTATAAAAAAATCTGTTTGCTCTTTTGAGAAATGGATTTCAGTGCAGAATTCTGCTGGAGCAGCACTATTAACTGATGCATTTTGAAAAAATTTTTTCCCATGACAGTATCCCTTTAAGTGGATTATACCAATACCCTATGGCCATTAAATCCAGACACTTACCTGCCATCACCAGCCTACTGACATATACACAGATAACCACTCCTCAGCTATACACTTGTTAGTCATTCTGAAATTCCTTCTTTCTCAGTCTATGGTGCAAATTCACTAAAGCGCGAATTGTCTAACGCTTGCGCTAATTCGCCAGCGTGACGTCATTTCACAATTTCGCAAATTCACTAACACCGACTCTGACAAATTTTCGCTAGCGAAGTAGATAGACTTGCACAAATTCGCACCCTTACGCCAGGCGAAGTTGCGCACTGAGGAAGGATCGTAATTACGCAAATTCACTAAGATGAACATTTTCCTCAACGTTAGCACTTACGCTAGACGTTAGTTCGCCTGGTCAGACCAGTTCAATACAATAGATAGGAGGTTGAAAAAAAAAATGTAACATTTTTTCAAAGTCCCAAAAAAACGCTGGCGTATTTTAGCATAGGAGGGTGATAGTCTGAAAAAGATCAATATTTTTTTGGGGGGTTACTCTCCTTCCCCTCTACATTTCCTAACATATGGCAACACAACTATACAGGGGCACATGTTGGGCAATAGGACGACTTTATTTATTTTATTAAAGGTTTCCTGGGCTTGTGTAGTGGAATGTAGTGGCTGTAACATATACTTCTATTATAACTTAAAGTTCCCGCCATATGCAAATTTGGCTTCACTAGCGTAACAGCACTCTACCTGGTGAAGTAACACTAGTGCAACTACGCTACCGTTCCCTGACCGGAGCGTAAATTAGCACTTTAGTGAATTTGCGTAGCACTGTCGAAAATTCACCTGGCTAAGTGCGGCACGCGCTAGCAAAGCTAACGCTAGCGACTTTTCGGATCTTTGTGAATTTGCCCATATAACTTATGTTAATTTCTGTAAGTGCAACATGGCCTATGATTAAGTACTAATTATAACATAAAAAGCGTAAGGCTAAGTAATGACCTTGATAAGTCAAGGTATGGGACCTGTTCATTGGCGTAACTATAGAGGAAGAAGGCCTGGGGAAAAGGGGGACTTTGGGGTCAGCTTCCTCTATAGTTTTGGGTCAGCTTCTACTTGCAAATGCCAAAAATAAGGCACCCCCAAGTGATAAAACTGATGTACCTCAAACCCGGGGCCGGTGCTCCTATCAGGTGAAATCTGCACTGGCCCAGGTTATAGAAGCAAGCACCATGGAGATCGGTACTTCCACATGTGCATTAGAATGAAAAAGCCGATTTTAAAGTTAAAGTTCGGCTTTTCGTTGTAATGCGTATACGCATCAGCGCACATCCGGAGGTACTAATCTACGTGGTGCTCGCTTCTATAACCTGGGTTTGAGGTACATCAGTTTAATCACTTGTTTAATCACTAAAGCCTTACGTCTTTTACTGAAAGATCCATTATCCATGTCCTGAGCACTTTGGGTAACAGGTCCCATAACTTTATATGAAGACCCATTTCTGCTACTTCAAGTGAAAGCTCAGTTCCTCAGGTTTACATGGGAGGGCTCTTATTCTTTCTATGTTAAAATCCACCCACCCCACATCATCCGCTTATTACATTTATTATATTTCTAGTATTTTTCTTGAGAAAAGACGGGGCAACAGAATTGACATATGTGACATTGGCCTTTATTGCATAGTGATTCTTTAAATAAAAAATATATACAGATTGGTGTTTATTATGCTCATCATTTATTATCTTCAATGTCCCATTGATTAGGAGAAAAAATACAGATTTCAGAACCAAGTTGACAAAATGAAAGAAAAAGTAAAAAATGTGGAAGAAAAATCAAAGGAATTTGTTTATAAAGTAGAGGAAAAAAGCCACGACCTTATTCAGAAGTGGGAAGAGAAGTCCCGAGAATTTATTGGAAACTTCTTAGAGTTATTTGGACCTGATGGAGCCTGGGTAGGTGCCTGATTTCAGTCTGCTAGTGCTAACTGAATCCAAAATCACGGGTAGAATTTTAATTCATAACATGCACTTACATTTGTAAAACAATTCATATAAAATATACATTTTTATGTAAAAAATATTTATTAAAAAATGTATTTTAAATTGTGAATTTTCAAAAACTTGATTATGAAAAAGGATTACAATTAAAATCAATCACATTAATTCACACCAATTTCCATTAAAATCAAATTGTTTCATCTATTAAAAAAAACTACAATTATAGAATAGGTTGAATGTTGAAAATACACATCCCATTGACTTCTATAGTCATTTTCTGTATCTCCAGGTTTAATTGCCAAATTTTCCCTTTTTGAGGTTTCTTCCATCTATAAATCTCAAAAATTTATGTTTTGAAAAATTTGAATAAGAATATATTCCAATTTGCAATTTTTTTTAGCGAAAACACATTTTGGGAAAAATTGTAATATAATTTGAACTGCTGTTTGAATTTGTTTTGTCCCAGTATTTAAAATAAAAAAATAATTATTATAATTTAATAAAAATAATTATTTTAATTAGAAATATATATTCTTATAATTCTTTTTTCACATAATCTTAGATATTCAGTTTTTTGCGTCTAGTTTCATTATATGGGACCTATACCATCTAAGAATGTACTCCACTTACTAATGAAATTTGAATAAGAATATATTTCAATTTGCAAATTTTTTGCAAAAACAAATGTTAAAAAATGAGGTCCGTAGAGTGCTCCATTTCTTTAATCAAGTACATTTTGGTAAAAATTGTGAAATAATTTCAACTGCTGTTTGAATTTATTTTGTCCCAGTATTTAAAGAAAAAAAAAAAGAATTATTATAATGTAAAAAAAGAGAATTCTTATAATTATATATAAATATATATTCTTATAATTATTTTTTTCACATAATTTTAGATACTTTTTTTGCACATAGTTTAATTTTATGGAACCTACGCCATAAAAGAATGCACTGCACTTACTGGATTCTTTTCATTCCAGAAGCAGATGTTCCAGGAGCGCAGTGGAAGAATGCTACAAACCCTCTCTCCAAGAGATAGTCCCACTGGCAGTCCCACAAGGGAGCGCTCACCGTCACGCTCTCCATCTCCCACTTTATCATGGATGCAAAACAAGTCATCCCCTCCTTCTCCAAAAGGAGCTTCAGCCTCCATTAGCAGCATGAGCGAGGGAGATGAGGATGAGAAGTAATCTATAGGAACTTTAATAAGAAACCTGTAGGCCTTTAGTTAGAGAAGGGTCCCAAAGTATTGTTTTCACAGGACACGGGCTATTATAGGGATTTCATGTGGAGATCATTGTGGTGTCAAGAAGTACTCAGGCATCTTAGTCTGGTCTTTAAAATACTAAATGTAAAGCTCTGGTCTCAGTTACCGGAATTTGTGTCACTGACAGGGTCACCCACAAGGGAAGGACCAGTAGCAGTTGAAGTTAATTTATTACTGACATGGGGGGAAATGAAAGGGACCTTCAATCCCAAGAGAATCCACTTGAAAGAGATCATAATATCCAAGCAGAGAAGAGTAGATATTCTAGAAGGTCAGCATATGGATATTACGATACATGCATGCCGTGCCAACGAGCACAGTAAACCAACAAAAAAAAAACATTTGTCTGTTTTATACAATGGGTTATGGGATATTGCTATATAAACTGATAACTCAATTAGCTTGTAAAACACCAAACAGGCTGTTTCATTCCTATGCACTGACTAGCTAACCTTCACATTCAAAATAATGTAGAATTTTGTTGCATTAGGGATGTTAAAGAGACTGAAGAAGTGCATTTAATATACCTGTTTTATTTATTTATTTTGTTGCACTAACTGAACTCTAGCTGGAGAACTCACTGTTGCTAGGAAACAATACTAGAGTGGCATCCATCTGACACAGAAAAAAATAATGTAAACTGCAAATATTTTTAGAAAAGCACACTGAGTAATTTATTGTTATAGGATTATAGTTCATAGTTTAAAGGGCCGCTCACAACTTTTTTTGTTGTGTTTTGCTTTTTTTTTGTTTTCCATTTTTTTCTCATAAGTGGCATGCATCCATGGCACATAAAGGAAAATATATGTAACATATTGTAGGTCATATTACGCTTAAAGGGATAGTTCAGTATAAAATAAAAACTGGGTAAATAGGCTGCGTCCAATAAATAAAAGTTTCTAATATAGTTAGTTAGGCAAAAATGTAATATAAAAAGTCTGGAGTGACTGGATATGTAACATAATACCGAGAACATTACTTCCTGCTTTGCAGCTCTCTTGGTTTCCACTGATTAGTTGCCAGGCGATAACCAATCAGGAAGGAACACGGGTGATGACTGCATGAAGTAGTATTCTGGCTATTATGTTAAATATCTGGTCACTTCATAGATTTTGGCTAACTAACGATATTAGAAACATTTATTATTTTGCACAGCCTATCAAATTACCCAGTTTTTATTTTTACACTGAACTGTTCCTTTAAATAGATGCAAAATCACCCATGGATTCAGCCAAATGGCAGAAGAATGAACTGGCCACATGTGTTTACAAAGAGTTTTATACGTCCCTGTACATCAAATAAAAGTGATGAATCATCACCCTTGATGAAGAAGATGAAACGTTCCAAGCTTGGTAGTGTTTACAGGGTAACCAGTGACCAGGGCTTCCAAGATCATGATTAGCTGGAGGGCTTCACATTGGCATCATTTGTGTTGCTTTTTTATGTAACTGGAAGCAAGACACATTGAAAGAGTGAAGGTTGTAGCACCCAGAGCAATAGGCAAAAAATAATTACATTCATCCCACTATAAACTTTAAAAAGCCACTTCTTGATATTGCTTGAAACTCCTCCTACTGTAGGGTAAGCCTGACTCCTTATGGAGTTTCAGAGGCATTGACATTCAGATACCTGAAATTACCATGATAACTTTAATGGCACTTTCCTGAGCAAACAGAAGGTAGATGTTAAGACCTTAAAAAATATCCATAGATATGCAAAATGCATTTTATTGTACTCAGGCAATGGCGCCCCTAATGTAAGGAAAGTATGAGAGGCAGCTCACATTAAGGGGCAGATTTACTTACTAAGGGTCGAATTGTCAAAGGGTTTTTAGCCCTCGAATTCGACTGGTGAATATTTGGCGAATAAATATTCGCCAAAATCGAATAAAATATTCACCGGTTTTGAGCGCATTTTCGACTATTTGCCAGAATCGTACGATTGACCGATTCTTCGAAAAGTCGCAGAAAAAACGCTCGAATATTTGCCAAAATCGTATGAATCGAACGTTCGAAGTGTTCGATCGTACGATTGAAATTCGGCAAAAGACTTAGGAAACAAAGCCTATGGGGCTTCCCAAAGGCTTCTATTGCAATTCGGTAGGTTCAATTTGGCGAAGTAGGCAGTCGAATAAAAATTTAAAGGGCAAGTTCTGAGGAAGTGTTGTATCACGAAACGCCTCAGACCTCAGACGCTATGCTGTTTTGATTAATACTATGTTGAAATAAAGTGTAACATATATCCTTTAACAAACTTGGAGACAAGCGATTGATTCTTTGAAGTGAGCTGCCTCTTATCTACTACAAGTTCTTCGAATGGCCAATAGTCGAGCGCTCGAATATATATTTATTTGATCTATTTGATGCGCCTGTATATTCTATATTCGATGGTCAAAAATACTTAATTTGCATATTCGAATAGTCGCACATCGAATTGGGACTATTCTCGAATATTCGGGCGAATATTTTAATCCTTCACACGAATTTAGTAAATCTGCCCCTAAGTTAACAGATCGTTTAAATAACGAGGGATACTTCTAAAATATCCTGCTAGAACAGCTGCACTGATTCCATATTATGTATATGCACTTTAACCAATGCACTTTTAGCTTTGATGTTTTAGTTGGTACCTTAAAGCATTTTGGAAACATTTTGGAGATCTATACCAGTTGTGTAACCCATTACATTAAAAAGAGAAGTGTTCTGTTGTTGTTCTGCTCGGTAAAGAGGTCAGAGCCCCAGATGCCCTTTTCTTTCTCCTTCCTGAGCAGAGCAACATCAGAACTGAAGAAGGTGCGCCTGCTGTTTTACTTATACCTGTATTTCAAAATTGGCACTAATTGCTATTGGTTGATGGATAAAATTGCCCTTAGGATGAAGTTATTTTACAATAACATGGGTCACTTTTTTATGAATTCAGTTCTGCACTGGTTTTGCCTGTATTGCAGGATAGGAAGTGGGGTTAGACAGTTCCACTAAATGTCCCCTGCTGTTACTCACTATACCTTTTCCATGTGTTGTGTATTATGTGATCTTGCTACATGAAGCATGTTTGTAGTTTCCATGATAATGAAACCCCCTGCAGATTGGTGCCCTTCCATGTTTATCCTGTAACTATATCTGATACTGTATTCCTTCAATTTGGTGCTTGAGTCAGTCCATAAGTCTTTTAACCCCTGCATGATACCTGCAATTCTTTCCATAGCTATAAGTAGACATTATCCAGCAGTTAGTAGCCAAAACACAGACCTGGATTTTTTGGGAATCACTCATATTTATACTAGGGATGCACCAATTCTACTATTTGAGATTTGGCTGAATTCCCGAATCCTTTGTGAATGATTTGGCTGAATACCGGATCTGAATTTGCATATGCAAATTAGAGGCAGGAAAGGAAAATGTGGAAACATTTTTTTACTTCCATGTTTTATGACGAAAAGTCACGCAATTTCCCTTCCCGCCTCTGATGTACATATGCAAATTAGGATTCGGATTTGGTTCGGCAAGGCACAAGGATTCGCCCGAATCCTGCTGAAATAGCAGAATCCTGGATTCAGTGCATCCCTAATTTATACCCTCTGTGTTGGTAAAAAGTAAGGCTATGGGTGAGGTCAATGAAAAAATCTCCCAGATTTGGTTTCCAGTAGGTTGACACTAGCCACCCTTGCAAAACACCTTTCTTTCCCTAGGCAGAAACTATGTGGTCTCCTCTAGTTACAAATATTGTTTTAAATTTATATTTTGGCCACTGCAATTCATACATACTATTTACTGCGCAAAATCCTGAAGAACATCTGCTCCCCACCCTCATCCAATGCTCAATGTGCTGGATTATTGCATATGTGCCAGATATTGCTACATTTATAAGATTAAGGTATGGGACCTGTAATCCAGAATGCTCGGGATCTGGGTTTATTTCCATAATTTGGATTAAGTCTACTAGAAAATCATGTAAACATGAAATAAACTCAATAGGCTGGTTTTGCCTCCAATAAGGATTGATAATATCTTAGTTTGGGTCAAGTACAAGGTACTGTTTTATTATTACAGACAAAAAGGAAATCATTTTTAAAAATATAGATCATTTGGATAAAATGGAGTCTATCGGAAACAACCTTTCCCATAGTCTCCATTTTACCCAAATAATCCAAATGTATGAAAATAATTTCCTTTTTCTCTGTAATAATAAAAAAGTAGCTTGTACTTGATCCCAACTAAGATATAATTGACCCTTATTGAAAGCAAAACCAGCCTACTGGGTTTATTTCATGTTTAAATAATTTTTTTTTTGAAGATGAAGTTCCAAATTACGGAAAGATCTTTTATCCAAAAAAAACCCAGGTCCCAAGCATTCTGTATAACAGGTCCCATACCTGTACTGGATTTAGCATATCTATTAAACAATGAAACAAAGCTCACAATGCGCCACCAAAGTTTCTGCCACTTTCCTTTAATAAGGATTTTTATGGGCATATTTATCAGGGGTGAAAGTGATTATAAAATCATCATTTATTGTAATAGCGCCAACAAGTTGCACAGTGCTTTAATGGCAAGTGACTAAAGAGTGGCGCCCTCTGGTGGACCCCTATTTCATACCTTTAGCATGTGTTTAGTTACATATACAGTATGTGTGTGTCTTGCAAAGTCTTGTGTCTTGAGTGAGAATTCAACAAAGTGGCAGAATTGAATGGGAAATAGATAGTGCTGATAGACTGTGCCTTCTGTATTCTAGCTGCCAATGTACCCCCACTTTATTTAATATCCATATTAGGAGTCTTTACTATGAGGCTGGCAGGACTCCGTTTGTCAGTAATGTGATTCATGAAGGAAAAGTCTTTTTTTTTCTAACAATAAATACAAGTGACTCAAAAACATTCTGTGAGTTTATTGAACAAGTGTTTATATACTGTATTTTTTATATACAGGTATTGGACCTATTACCCAGAATGCTCGGAACATGGGGTTTTCCGGGTAACGGGTCTTTCCGTAATTTGGATCTTCATTCCATAACTCTACTAGAAAATCATGTAAACATGAAATAAACACAATAGGCTGGTTTTGCTTCCAATAAGGATTAATTATATCTTAGTTTGGATCAAGTACAAAATACTGTTTTATTATTACAGGGAAAAAGGAAATAATTTTTAAAAGTGTGGATTATATTATTATAATGGGGTCTATGGGACACAACCTTTCCATAATTTGGAGCATTCTGGATAATGGGTTTCCAGGTAAAGGATCCCATACCTTTATACATATAAATAGTTATAAATGATTTAGAATACATAGAGCATTACAGTTACTATATGGGGTAAATTTATCAAAGAGTGAAGTTCCGCCACTAGAGGGAAATTCCGCAGCTCTCCATTAATTTCTATGGGATTTTGAAAGGCCTATTTATCAACGGGTGAAGTGAAAGTTCACCCTTTCATAAATACGCCTTTAAAAATCCCATAGAAATTAATGGAGAGCGGCGGAATTTCCCTCTAGTGGAGGAACTTCACTCTTAACTTCACTCTTTGATAAATACAGTATTCCCCTATGACTTAAGTCTCCCCAATTGTGTCTTCTATACAGTATTCCACTCTGCTTTGATTTTTAGGCAGGTTCTTATAGGATAATCTCACTCCCTGTGGTTAAAGGCACAGACAGGATTCTTTCTAACCAAACCCCATGTAAAGACCAGCTCCACCATGTTAAAAAAAGGTTTCTGATCAGGAAACGAGCTTCCATCCAGGACACTTTGGGGCAGATTCACTAAGATGTGCAAATTTGCTTGCATTGGCTTCGCTAGCGTTCGCCGCACTTCGCCAGGCGAATTTTTGTCAGCGCTACGCATATTCACTAAAGTTTGAATTTTCGCTCAGGTTGGCGAACGGTAGCGTAGTTGCGCTAGTGTTACTTCGCTAGGCAGAGCGCTGTTATGCTAGCGAAGCCTAATTTGCATAAGGCGGGAACTTTGACTTATAATAGAAGTATATGTTACAGCCACTACATTACACAACACAAGCCCAGGAAACCTTTAATAAATAAAATAAAGTTGTCCAATTGCCCTACATGTGCCCCCTGTATAGTTGTGTTGCCATATGTTAGGAAATGTAGGGAGGAAGAAGGGTAACCCCCCCAAAAAAATTATTGATCTTTTTCAGACTATCACCCTCCTATGCTAAAATACGCCAGCGTTTTTTTGGGACTTTGACATTTTGTTTCCAACCTCCTATCTATTGTATTGAACTTCGCCTGGTCTTACCAGGCAAAGTAATGTGTAGTGTAAGTGCTAACGTTGAGGAAAATGTTCATCTTAGTGAATTTGCAAAGTTACGATCCTTCTTCAGTGCGCAACTTCGCCTGGCGTAAGGGTGCGAAGTTGCGCAAGTCTACTTCGCTAGCGAAAATTCGCCAGAGTCTGTGTTAGTGAATTTGTGAAGTTGCAAAATGACGTCACGCTGGCGAATTATATTATAATGTTTTCTTATCAAAAAGGGTTTTGCAATGGATGAGGATTCTGGGGAGGACGTCAATGTGTTTAATTTTTTTTTCTAGTCATTGTTGATTAAAGGATGAGAGAACCTTGTTTCTTTGTTGGGCACCTCCATCACAGAACTTGACTCAGAGGAAGTGCTGGGAATCCAGCAAGAAACGCGTAAGTCAGCGCTCATCACAGCCCACCCTCACGATTACTAATCCCTCTGTGTAATGTGCAAATAAAGCTGACATTACAAGTACACAAGTGTCTGACATACTGCTTTCCAGACTGGCGCCTATTCTCCGGTTGGAAGTTGCCGACAACCCACTGAGGCTGTGACGGAAGGGAGGCATGTGATTGGGTGAGCTCCGGGATTGACCCGCACTTTTATATATATTAATCACTTCAATCACAGAAGCATTCACTCATTACTTTTAAAGGAACAATAACACCAAAAAATTAAACTGTTTAAAGTAATGGAAACATAATGTAGTGTTGTGTTGAACTATAGTAGTCTTTCTAAAGCAAACACATCAGTTTTACCAGTGTAGTAGTACCAGTGCAGCAGTACATTATATTGCAATTCATTTATTTTTTTTGGTGTTACTGTTCCTTTAAAAGAAAAATGTGAACAAATGGTTATTGAAGTAATGGTTCCTGTATTATAGTACAGTCAAAATATATCATTTTGGGGTCCTGAGTGATGCATTTTGTGGCTGCGTTGCCCAGGCAGACTAGGATGTTCATAGGGAAACCAAGTGGCTTGGATAGGGACTGGGGGACACTATATTGAAGCGTTAGTTTATTTTTTTTCTAATTGCACAGAGCAACAGAAAATGAATTTTTGCAGGTTTCTTTCATTCGCAGGTCATTCATTTGGTATTTTGTCAGGCGAAATGTTGCTTTGGCTTCTTCTGCAAATGGAAAGAATATGATACTAATACTGACATTAGGCACCATTGTTGCTTATCCCATTTTGTACAATAAACTATATCAGTCTCATTAATAGTATTCAGGAGGGTCGCAATGTGAATAGATTTGCAAAAATAATAATAAAAGCCATTCAACAGGGGATGTCCACGTTTAAATAAACCCATTACGTGCTGAACCAATGAGAATTTTGTCTCCCACTGAATCCAGTTCACAATTTCAGAAGGTTTCCTGCATGTGGCTTTTTTTCAGTCTACACCTGCTGCTACAGTTCTGTCGTTCCCATTGCTTGTCAGTAGCTCATTGAGTCTATATGTGACTTCCCTCACGTCTCCTTTGCTCAGTTTTTGGAGGGTGGCAATATGTGAAAGCTTAGGTTCCTTTCATTCCAGACTATGACTTTACCCTTGTGGTAGAAATCACTAAATTCTCCTCGACTTCCAGGTGAATTTTCACTAAGATGGGGATTTTACTGAACGTTACCTCTGTTGCCAAACTTGTCATCGCCAGCTCTGACCTGGTGAAGTACATTGGAGTGAATACAACATCTTCAGTTATTTATTTCATAATTTTTGAGTGGAATCTCTTCAAAGTACAAAAACCGTGAAAAAGCATCTTTTCAATTTTTTCAGGGAGTTAGGCTGCGCCCAGTCTCCCCCATTAATTTTCTACCATATGGCACATTATTTACCTGTGGGCTTATGTGTAGGGCATTAAAACAACTCTATTGACTTTATTAAAGGAATTGTTCAGTATAAAAGTAAAAACTGGTTAAATAGATAGGGTGTACAAAATAAAACATGTTTTCAATAAAGTTAGGCAAAAATATAATGTATAAAGGCTGGAGTGAGTCTAACATAATAGTCAGAACTCAACTTTCTGCTTTTCAGCTCTTTTGTTTACACTGACTGGTTACCCTGGTTACCAGGCAGTAACCAATCAGTGAGTTGAAAAAGGGCCACATTGGTCATAACTGTTGCTTTTGAATCTAAGCTGAATGCTGAGGATCAATTGCAAACTCACTGAACAATTATGTCCCACATGGTCCCCCTTCAAGTCGCTGACTATCTCAGATTTAGAGCTGAAAAGCAGGATGTTGTGTTGTATTCTGTTATGTTAGACATCCAGTCACTCCAGCCAGGCCCGGACTGGCCATTTGTGGGTTAGGGCAAATGCCAGAGGGGCTGCTATAAGGTCCCATAGAAAGTCAGTGTTTAGTGGGCTGGTGGGGACTGTTTGGGCCTATATGTGGGCTGATGGGCCTCTTGTGTACCTGAAATGCCAGGGCCTATTTTAATTCTCAGTCCCGTCCTGACTCCAGCCTTTATACGTACATTACATTTTTGTCTAACTAACTATATTAAAAAAAAATTTATTTTGCACAGCCTATCTATTTACCCAGTTTTTATTTTTACCCTGAACTGTTCCTTTAAATTTCCCATGCCATGTCTAGTTACCAGTGTAAATGTAATGTATTAGATGCATCATGTAACATAAATACAGTAGCTCCATTCTTTAAATTGCCCGCCATATGCAAATTTGCCTGAGCGCAAGATCTCTAGCGAAGTTGCGCTAGGCAGAATTGATTTTCTCGCTCTGCCGAAGTAACGGTAGAGAAAATTTGCCCAGGACGCAACTTTCCACTTTAGTGAATTAGCGTTGTCTGAGTGAATGTGTTGTGATGGCTGTGAAGCTGTCGCTGGCGAAATTTGCCCCTTTGTGTTTATCACCCCTTCTGTCAAGAAGTGTTTTCTTTCTGATTTCTCCCTCTCATAGACAGGGGCCCCATAACAGAGGGGGGACCTATAAGGCACAGGCAGCAAGGATTGGGGTTAAAGCCAGGCAGGAAATGAATTGGTCTTTATTGGAGTCCCATTATAATTATCTGATAGGGCCCACCGCCCTGGGGGCCCAGCCAGGATGTGACCTTATAAATGGGGCCCCTGCTAACTAAGCAGTCACTGGCTCCATGATTTCTGATTGGTCCTTCCTGTAAATGTTGTGTCACCTGGAACTAGTCAACTTATTCTTCTTCAAACTGTTCCCTCCTCCAATCTGCTACTTTCCTTGACCTAATGCAATGTTTCCAGGGCATCATTGTACTAACATTTCCATATTCCAGATTACTAAACAAATCCAATGTGTGTAAACACCATTACTGCTATAGAGGGAGGTGACCCAATGCTGCACCCCAGCCCCCCAGATCTAGATCAACCAGGTCTCCACAAAAAACTCCAGGTGGCATGGAGGTGTAACAAGGCTCCACAAAGACCTTTTATGGTGGGAGATGAGGCCAAAAGCCTTGGATATTGGTCTTCTTGCAGAACAGAAAAAATTGAATTTATTTTGCCCTTGAAGGTGCCTGAATATTGGTAATACGTTAAATGCTGAATTGTTGGATAGAGTAGAACTTTTTTTCTACCTGCATATCTGATGATTCAGCTCTTGGGGGGGGGAGAGGTTATTTATCAATGGTCTTATTTTTAGAGTTTTACATACCTTGAATAAAGTCACAACTCGTATGGTTTCTAATCTAAAAAAAACTTGACTTGGAAAAACTCTAATTGATGGGGTTAAAAACCCGAAAATTCATATCGATCGAGTTTTTGGGCAAAACCCTCCGAAAAAACTTTAAAATCATGAAGGCTATTAACATCTTAAATGGTTCAAGGGACCTCTGCCATTGACTCCTACGTGACCTCGGATTTCCAGGGTCGGGGTATAATAAATATATGTTTTTTTTATCAATGGACCTAAAAATCAACAAGGAAACTGTAATTTATGTGGAAAACACAAACTTTAATAAATCTCCCCCTTGAAGGAACAGTTCACTGTAAAAATAAAAACTGGGTAAATAGATAGGCGGTGCCAAATAAAAATTGTATCTTATATAGTTAGCCAAAAATGTAATGTACTATAAAGGCTGGAGTGACTGGATGTGTAACAGAACAGAACACTACTTCCTGCTTTTCAGCTCTCTAATTCTGAGTTAGTCAGCGATTTGAAGGCGATCCACATGGGGCATACAGTTATGCTATTACATATCCTGGCAGAATTTATGATTTCTTAACCATTTTTAAAAAACTTTTATTACAGTTGGCAGTACACCCATTATCACACAATGTAGCATCACATAGTTTTGCACAACAGCACTTTGCAACTTAAAATTACACATTCCTTACAAATAGTTGATTCAATCATTCTCTGTTGGTATAAGGTAAAAATATATCCACTGACCCAATACCTTATCGAACTTGTCAAGGTGGCCTTGCGCCTCATAGGTGAGCATTATAAATGGAAGCATGCAGTTTACCAGGTTGAGCCATTGGTTAATTGAATCCCAACACACTGCCATTTAGTGTATAACTTGCATTTATATTATTTTTGCCAAAGTGCATAACCTTGCATTTATCAACATTAAACCTCATTTTCCAGTTTGCTGCCCAGTTTCCCAACTTAGTCAAATCACTCTGCAAAGTGGCAGCATCCTGTAAGGAACCTATAGCTCTGCACAATTTAGTATCATCTGCAAAAATAGAAACCGTACTTTCAATGCCCACATCCAGGTCATTAATAAACAAGGTGAAAAGCAAGGGACCCAGTATAGAGCCCTGCGGTACCCCACTAACAACACTGGTCCAATTAGAAAATGTTCCATTTACTACCACTCTTTGTAGTCTGTCTTTTAGCCAGTTCTCTATCCAGGTGCAAATGCTATGTTCAAGGCCAACATTCCTTAATTTAACCAGTAACCTTCTGTGTGGCACTGTATCGAATGCTTTTGCAAAGTCTAAGTAAATCACATCCACTGCCTTCCCAGAATCAAGGTCCCTGCTTACCTTCTCATAAAAAGAAATTAAGTTAGTCTGGCAAGATCTATTACGCATAAAACCATGCTGGCACAAGCTCATAGTATTGTTATTTGCTATGAAGTCCAGTATCCTATCCTTAATTAATCCTTCAAAAAGCTTTCCTACCACCGACGTCAGACTAACTGGCCTATAGTTTTGAGGCTGAGAATGGGATCCCTTTTTGAATAGCGGCACCACATTAGCAATTCGCCAGTCTCTCGGCACCATGCCAGACCTCAAAGAATCCTGAAAAATTAAGTATAGAGGTTTGGCAATAACAGAGCTAAGTTCGTTAAGTACCCTGGGATGAATCCCATCTGGGCCTGGACCTTTGTTTATCTTAACATTTTCTAGTCTCTTTTGAATTTCCTCATGTGTGAACCATACATCATTGGATGTATTAGAATTGGGGCTATTAACAAGGAAACCTTCCCTCCCTTTTCCCCTTGGTCAAATAATCTTTGAGCTGTGTATAGCTCTTTCATTTTTGTGAGGGAGGTAATGGCAATTAGATCCCTAGTAAGACCTCATCTGGAGTATGCAGTGCAGTTTTGGACTCCAGTCCTTAGGAGGGATGTAAATGAGCTGGAGAGAGTGCAGAGACGTGCAACTAAACTGGTTAGAGGGATGGAAGACTTAAATTATGAGGGTAGACTGTCCAGGTTGGGTTTGTTTTCTCTGGAAAAAAGGCGCTTGCGAGGGGACATGATTACACTTTACAAATACATTAGGGGACATTATAGACAAATATCAGGGGACCTTTTTACCCATAAAGAGGATCACCGCACCAGAGGCCACCCCTTCAGACTAGAAGAAAAGGACTTTAATTTGAAGCAGTGTAGGTGGTTCTTCACAGTCAGGACATTGAGGTTGTGGAATGCACTGCCGGGTGATGTATTGATGGCTGATTCTGTTGATGCTTGGATGATTTTTTGGACAGACATAATATCAAAGGCTACTGTGATACTAAACTCTACAGTTAGTATAGCTATGGGCATATATGGTTTGTGTGAAAGAGTGGAGGGGTGTGTGTGTGTATGCTGGGTTTTAATTTGGAGGGGTTGAACCTGATGGACTTTGTCTTTTTTCAACCCAATTTAACTATGTAACTATGTAAGTTCCATCCCCTGTTGCACTTTACATAGTTGTGATTAGTAACTGTGAGTTCTTTAGCATACACTATACCCTATGTAGCTCGGTTGTAGCGTCCGCTACTAGCTACTTATTATGGTTTCTTGCCACCTTTATGGACCTAGAGAGAGAGCCACAAGCTGCCTTAGATGCTTCTCATCCCATTTCAGGAGAGACCGTACCTTTATTGATTTCCCCGTATTCTGCATACTCCTGATTAACCATCTCTTGTACTTCCTTGTTTCTCAACCACAAAGGACTAAGCCGCCACAGCCTTTCAGTGGGATCATTACCTACATGTAACTTTACCATCAGAGGGGAGTGGTCTGAAAAGGTGTTAGATATTGAATGTCAGATACCAACAGAAGAAATTCTGGAGATGCTAGTGACAGGTCTTTTCGGAAGAACGTATTATGGGTAGCTAAATGACAGGAGTAATATCTAGCCTCTGGATTTTTCCACCTCTAGATATCCCTCAGACCCATTGTATCTGCCCATATTGCCAATGGTGTAGGTGCAGTCGCCTGGGATACCAGTCTGTCAACTGTTGGGTTTAGTCTCCCAACAGACAGGAGCAGGGGGGAGGTCCATTATCTTGTCAAATACATTTCCAAGTGTGTCTACTGACATAGGGGGAGGTAGGTATATATTTGCTAATATCAAAGGAGTTGAGTTCAATTTACAGTGAATGATAATGTATATCCCATAGTTAACAAGATGCATCTTGATCATTTCAAATAATATGTGTTTCTTGACCAATATAGCTACACCACAGTGGAGAAAGTGGCATGTTAATGTTGTGCTACCCATGCTTTTTTAAGAACAAGGATTTTTTGACCCACTAGATGGGTTTCTTGCAACAATAACAATGTTGGGCACATTCCACCGCAAACTGTGCAGAGAAAGGACAAGGAAAGGCAAAGAAATAAAATCTCATTTTTATTTTCTTTAATGAAAAAGAAATCTATCTCCAATTAAAAAATGTGTATCGTTTTTATAAGAAACCTGACTGTATGCAATGAAATTCTCCTTTCATTTAGTGCTGTGGATAGGAATTGTCAGATGGTCCCTACCTTCTAGGAAGGGAAACAATCATACTTATGAACAGCAGGGTGAGCCCCTGCCTTACTTACCAGCCATGCAGAACTCAAGCAGCTTTGTTTTTTGATCATTTATGATGATCCCTAAGAAGCCCAGACCACACTGAGCTTGTGTATGTAGTCTAGCAAAGATGTATAACAAAGTTACAAGATGACAGCCCCCTGTGGCCAACTTTGAAAGCATAAATCATTTGTTTGATTAGACTTGTGGTGCAGTAAGTTCATGTTTATGTTTAGTATACAAAATACAGTATTTCTAGCCTTATTCTATTTTAGACTTTCCTTGTCCTTTAAGCCATTCCTCCATAAAGGCCTCCATCTGAGGGCTTTCACAACCCTCGGGTAGGCCTATCACCCTCAGATTCGACTTGCGTTGACTGTTCTCCAGGTCATCAACATAGTCATGAGCAGGCTCTGGTCGCGTTGCAACTGCTGGACCCTATACATCTTTGACAATTCTTTTGCTTTACCCAGGACTTAGAATCCATATAACATCAGTGCAGCACTGGATGAAAGATGCAAGGGTCTGTCAGGAGTCCAGAAAGTCACTGACCTTTTATACACACCCACTAATTACAAGCAAACAGATCACAGGTGAAGATGGTTACCTTTAATAGCCATTCCAACCCTTTTGTGTCAAGTTGTGTGCATGTTATCAGGCCAAATCACCAGGGTATGTAAACTTTTGATCAGGATCATTTGGGTGGTTTGTGTAGTGATTAGGATTTCAAAAGAGTAAATGCAGTATTTTGACAATAAATGGCTACAGTAGAAAATCACACAGCACCAGTTCAATAAAAACGCCTTTATTATATTTTACATGGCAAAACAACCTGGTTCGCAACAATTCAGGCCTTCTATGGCCTTTTTTCAGCTTGAAACGTTGCTGACCAGGTTGTTTTGCCATGCCAAATATAATAAAGTTTTTATTGAATTGCTGCTGTGCGAATTTCTACTGGATCAAGTGTAGTGGAGGGTGGACCACTGACTGCACGTACACCAACATCTTTCCTTACTGGGGGACCTCAGCTGACTTAAAGAAACCTTTCCAATAAATGGCTTCAGCCAACCACTAACCATGAGTGAAAGAAAGTTTTGGTGTTATCACTCATATTATTATCTATTTATCTAGTTTTTATTTTTACACTGAACAATTCCTTTAATGTTTGCGAGAAGATTTAAAGTGTATGTCCACCTTTAAGGGATGTGCAGAGAGCAGGAGTGGGTGACAACATAAACAAGCTCTAGGTCTCTAGTGCTAAAGGGAACTCAATGCAAAAACATGGTGGATTGCTCACGTTTTCACACTGCCTTCTATATCATCAATGAACCTTTTATTTTCATCCATCACCAAATAAGACGAAACTGGTCTTGTTCTGTTCTTTTATAAGAAATGACACAAAAGCCTTGTTATCATTTTCCATTTAATGTGACTCCTTACACATTAAATCACACAGGAAGAGTTTCCCCCCCGCAAGGAAGAAAGAGCAGCCAGTTGATACGTACACGTTATCATATAAATAATAACACACAAACTAAGAAAAGACACAACTATTTACATTAAGATCACTCCAAACATAATTGTATCCACATAATAATAACATACTGTGAAAAGGACAGAACACAGATGACTCCTCTTTAAAACATAATCATTGTCCGGCTTATAGAGGGCAATGTACATTCTTAGTGCTTCTGGTTTTCTTTTTTTAATGGTCATTTCTGATGTTTCCAACTGTAAACATGGATTTCAGGGCGAGCATGGGTTAATACAAGATGCTTTCATATCCAACATTACTTTCTTACAAAAGCTGCATTTACTTCTCAGCTCCTACTTCAATATATGCAACTATATTAACAAATTCAGAAATTTGTTACAAATATTTGTAAGTGGCAACGAATAAAATAAACGGGGACTTTGCATTTAACGCTGTCCTGTGGTTTGTTGGGATCAATTTGCGTTTACCCCTGAGAACAACAGCGTTAAAGACCTAAAGTCATAGCAAACCGCAACTCTATTACAAATGACAATTCTCAGTAAGTCTAGGTAGAAAAAATGCTGGAAGTCTTGGCCAATGCCAGCTGGAAAGCACCAATTTATCTTGCAATCAATTGTGCGTGTATATATATATATATATATATATATATATATAATACACAAAAGCCTTGAATATCTTGTAAATTATATCCTTATAAACGGTGAGATCTGATGTCATCAGTTATAAACTGTGAGTTCTGATGTCATTTCTGTCACATATCTCACTGAAACTTGTGTATTATAATAAATAAAGTACCCCCAGTTGCAAAATATGAGGATATTAGAAGTTACCTCGGAGTTCCATGACCTTCGGCCTCGTGTTTTTATATGGTCATGAAACTCCTCGGTAACTTATAATATCCTTATATTTTACAATAGGGGGTACTTTATTCACTATATATATATATATACACACATACAGGGGCGTAACTACAGAGGAAGCAGGGGGCCCAGGAGGTATAGGGAGCCCCACGAGGCCCAAATAATGAGCAATTTCAACATATATTGGTTAAACAGGACAATCTCTGGATATGTTGCTGGCCCTAAAATTAATCTGCTGTGGGGCAAATATATATAAATGGATTAAAGCAAAACTATATCCCTCACAAAATGTAGGTCTCTATAAACAGATATTGCATAAAACGCTCATGTGTAAAACCCTGCTTCATGTAAATAAACCATTTTCATAATAATATATGTGCCATTGAGTAATCATAAATAGAAAACTGCCATTTTAAAGAATAAGGGCCGCCCCCAGGGATCCCAGGATTTACAGTGCACACAAACTATAAAGTTGGGTCACACGAACAAATTAAAGTGATACTGACACTGAAAAATTAATTTTAACATATGAATGTACATTAAGGGGCCAATTTACTAAATTCATGTGAAGGATTGTAAATTCAATCGAATTTGATCGATCAAACGCTTCTATCGTTCAAATCGTACAGTTTTTTCGAACAATCGAACTTTTCTAATGATTTTTTCGTAAAATCGTTCAATCATATGATTTTAGCGAAAAGCGGCCAAAGACCTTCGAATTTTTCTACGGGCAAATAGCCCCCAAATGTTACCTACTGTATAGGTCATGTTGATCATTTTTTGCTGAGAGGTTTGTTTTTGTATATAATTGTTAGTTGAAGTTCCTAAGCCTGACTCTCTGACACTCTGTCTTTGCCAACCTGACTGTCCCATCTCAGCCTGTTAGTTACAGTTTCTAATGCTAGCAGACTCCAGCTGCACAAATATGGCAGCCCCCTCATACAGGAACATGGGGCAACAGACAGGTAATGTAAAAGCATCATGCAGATGTAAAAAAGAGTTTAATTTCAAGTGTCAGTATCTCTTTAACAGACAAAGTTCTGTTTTTTGCTTCCACACTTCCTGTTACAGTTAGAGTTGAAATATTTCTGGTCAGGTGATCTCTTCCTGTTATAGTTAGAGCTGCAGTATTTCTGGTCAGGTGATCCCTTCCTGTTACAGTTAGAGCTGCAGTATTTCTGGTCAGGTGATCTCTGAGGCAGCACACAGACCATCACAAAACGGTTGTTCAAGGCAAGATATGTAAAAGGGCAATATTTACTTAAATATATATGCCAGTTCGGTAATATTCTTTAATATGTAGCTTAATTTGATATAAACGATCTTTATTCATTTTTGGTTGCATAGTTTTCCTTTAAATAATCAAAACTAAAATTAAGTTTTCTCCTTTGCAATAGGAGGGGGGTCTGTGTGTTTTTTTTTTTTTTTGCTTTAAGCCTACTTTATGACAGTGAAGCCTGCAAGAGTTATACAGTAATATAGGCACATTTGGCCCATTCATTAGATTTTGTTGCCTTCATTATGCCATATACTGCAGCCGTAATTTATTTGTGAGCCACGTGGCCATGTAACAGGCCCTCCTCTTGCTGCCGTCTGATACAATAAAGGATGTTTTTCTACAGAAGGATCTTGCCTTGACTATATGTGCCCAGTGTGTTCTGTCTAAAGCCTGCTGCTGAGTGCTCATACAAAAACACTTACATGCTAAGAAAATAACAGTCACAAAGTTTGGAACAGGTTTAATAACGAGACACACTTGATCAAATGCTAACTGTCATTCAGACACCAGGAAATGCTGATTGGTTGCCATGGATTACTATACTTGGTCCAAAATTTGCCATCTCCCCTACATCTTACAGTATGTGATTACCAGGATTACTAGCTTCTAACCTGCCTTTTCTCCCTGAGGCGCAATATCTTGTTGCAAGCCAACGTATCAGTTCCATCTTGGCATCAGACAGGGCTGCCAATTCCAGGCCTCAAGGGCAACATGTTAAACCCTAGAATCTTAAAGGAGAACTAACCTTAACCTTATTAAAGAATTAGCTGTACAGCCCAAGGCAACCACAGTCCTTTAGCAGTAAAGATCTGTGTCTCCCCAGTAGATGCCCCAGTAGCTCCCCATCTTCTTTTCTGCTGATTCAATGATTCACATGCTCTGTGCTGCTGTCACTTACTGAGCTTAGGGACCCACTCACAATATACAGTACACATAGAATAGAAATGTCACAGTATAAGGCTGATTAGTCATTAATACAGATAATTACTACATGATAGCTCAGAAACCAGTGCAACTAGCATCAGAATTTAATAATCAGCCCTGTAGCTTATATTACAGACAAACCTCTTTTTCTGCTTGATCATTTATGACGACCCCTAAGCTTAGCTTATTTACCGCTGCTCAGAGCCCACTGAGCATGTGAGTGTCACAGACATTTTCCAAGATGGTGACCCCCTGTGACAAGTTTGAAGTCCTGGATCATTGCTGATATTAGGAAGCTGAAACATTAGGCTGGTGCAATTAATTCAGTATAAAAAATATGCCATTTTTTTAAGCCATATTCATTTTTAGTGGTTAGTTCTCCTTTAAGGCCCAACAGGACTGGAACTGGACAGTAGTAATGAAGACAGACATTACACACATAGAGCAAGCAAAGCTTTCTGTGACGGGGAGTCGTGTCCATGCAATGCATTATGTGCTGAAAGGCTGGTGACCTTCAAATGCAATCATAACAGTAACTCATTCATCTCCCCCAACTCATAAATATTATTTGTGACCAGCAACACAAGAATGTCCATGTGTCGTCACTATAAAGCTACCAGCATGCGGACAGTGACAGTGTCCTCCAATCAGTGAGCTGTTGGTGTTACTGCTACAGAAGAGCAATCTGAGTAAATTGAGGGGTAACATTTGGTTTATAGCAACAGACATTTGGGGGGAAAAAAGCATATAAAGTAGAAAATAGTGGCACTGGCCTGAGGTTGCTTTAGGGTTAGGGTCTGCATTATAAAAATTATAATAAACAGTATTCTGGAGAGAGATGTAAGGGCCCGTATATATATATATATGTTATATATGCATAATAATATACTGGTCTGTAGGGTATGTTTTTAATCTTTATTTCCTGCTGTCTTTTGTTTCCTTTTACCAAATTTCAAAATTAATTTATATATAAATTTCATTTATATAAATACAGGTATGGGATCTGTTTTCCCGACACCTTAAATCCACTAGAAAATCATGTAAACTTAAATAAACCCAATAAGGTGGTTTTGCTTTCAATAAGGATTAATTACATCTTAGTTGGGATCAAGTACAAGCTACTGTTTTATTATTACAGAGAAAAAGGAAATATTTTTTTAAAATTCAGATTATTTGATTATAATGGAGTCTATGGGAGACAGCCTTTCCGGTAATTCGGAGCTTTATGGATAACGGGATCCCATGCCTGTACTGTGTATATGGACAGAGAGGAGCACTACCCTTTACTACTACTACATAGGTCAGCTAAATATAAACCAAAAAAGGGTACTGCGCTCATTCGGGAACTAGAGCAAATAAGTGAATTATTGAAAAAAATCCAACATTTTGCCATTACTATGTCCCTGAGGAATTATTTGCACTAGTTCCCGAAAGAGTGCAGTACCTTTTTTTTTCAATGTATATATATATATATATAAATATGAGGTATGTTTTAGGCATTTTGTATGATAGCCCTCCACCTCTACTGTGATTAGCAGTCATCATAGGGATCTATTACTATCCCTTCTCTATGCCACCTTTCTGGTTAATTAGTTGTACATGATGCTTGAGAAGGTCTTTATGGGCAAACTTACACTCAGGGACCCGGTGTTATGACCAATAGGAGTTTGCACTTCACAGCAATTGGATATGGCATCGCACTATGATGTCACTTGGGTGGGTGGGAGTTTGGTCGCCAAGCAATGGTTTTTGGGCCTTCTGCTGTTTAAGTTAAATTGGGTATTCATTCATTGAGCTGTTTTCTTTGAAAAAGGTCCTTGTGTGGGACTGAAATGTTGGATCAACATTTTTTCACCATGCTTTGATTTAGTTGTGTGTATCCTGCCATCACTACTGACAAACTCTCTCCCTATATATATATATATATATATATATATATTTATATATATATTTATATAAGCCTTGTTGTATGTCTAGGAAAAGCTGTTTGGTCATAAGGACTGAGCTTTTTCTACTGCTGTCTAAAAAAATGCCCCCTGCTCAGGTGAGCCCAATAACGTCTGCACGCCTACTTTTCCTTCTTAAAGGATAAGTCAACCTGGGTAGACCCACCTCCAGCCCCCACAGCCTACCTGCCCCCCGAACAACTGCACTGAAAAAGTGTTGTGTCTTTCGGAGCATGCACAGTGGTTCAGGACAGTAAATTTACTCCAACTGCACATTCGTCAAAAACGCTGGTCTACTTACAAAAAAGAGAGAAGATAGCGTCTGTGAGCTCCTGTGTCCTGAATCTGCACTGTGGGGTAAGTAACAAGTTAGGGGCATTTGCCCGGGGGGGGGGGCAGAGGGAGGGGGGTCTACGCAGGGGAGGGTTTTTTCATTGTAGGATGAATTCTCCTTAAAATAAAACAGCCACATTATTCCATGCTGAAGGCAAGGTAGTCACAAGTGATAAAATACAGGCACATTCAACCAAACTGCAGCTACACTAGAGGATTTTTTTCTGACTCTATTCCTGCGAATGAATTTATAAAACAAAAACTAATATATATTGAAATGAACGCATGCATTAGACGAACCTAACAAGCAGACAGGTAAAATAGAAAATATAGAAGCTAAAGATCATCTCTGTACAATGACATTGTGCAGCTGGAGTGTCATTCTCTACTATCATATAGTAAATTACTACTACTACTATTACTACTATTACAGCCGCGACTAACTGGATTCACAGCAATCCAGCTCTTGAATAACTAATAAGTTGTAGAGCAGCAGTTGCTGGAGTTTGGCCAGGCCTGTACCAGTCACTCTATTGCAACAACACAGGGTGACCACTGGAATGCACAAGCGCTTATTGCCATAGATTATATGAGCATTAGAAAAATAGTATAACAAAAAAATAGCATGAACCCTTTTCACTCCATCTCTATATACACACACATTAGTGCAAACTATATTCTTTTCTTTTCCACCACAAAGGATCAACCTAAACTGGCCCCAGCCACCCACAAAGGCTTAACCCGGGGAGCTACTAAAGCTACAAAAGTGAACAGAGAACCACGCAAGGTGACCGGGTCGTATTAATAACAACCCTAATTACCATATTCTCCACAATTTGTACTGCAAGGAAATCTGATGAAAGACCAAGCTGTGTTGTACCGTTGCCCAACAGATTGCCCAGGTCAATTAACTTTTGTATTTGGAGGCATCCCGTGGCTCCCTGCTTGGATTGCTCCAGTCATCTGCTTCGGCTGCATTCTTGTAGTGTCGCCACGCTGACTTGTTAAAGACAGGGAGTCTTTCAAATGATTCGCTGGAAACGGCCTGTATGAAAAACCATAAAGCCTTTATGCGAATGGAATTAATGGGCGGGACCAGAAGCCGGGATTTGTTGAGTGCAGCAAATGAAAGTGGAGGGTTACCTTGTAGCCATAAGATAAGATTTTGAATTGTAATGGGTCTTTATTTTTTGTTTTGGTTGTTTACACATTAGTTATGTAATAACCCGTATCACATATACAAATAGAGATAAAAGCTGATTGCAAAGTTGCATCCATTAAAAATCATTTGAATTATTCAACCCTAGGACCCAATTTCCTTAATGGAGAAGGAAAGGCTAAAATTAAGTAAGCATTATCAGAAAGGTCTATATGAATACAACAGTAAACCCTCAAAGTAATGCTGCTCTGAGTCCTCTGTCAAAAGAAACACGGCATTTCTTTCCTTCTATTGTGTACACATGAGCTTCTGTATCAGACTTCCTGTTTTCAGCTTAAACCTCCAGGGCTTGGGCTTGAGCATGCTCAGTTTGCTCCTCTCTCCCTCTCCCTCCTCCCCTCCCCTCCCTGCTGTAATCTGAGCCCAAATCTATGAGTGAGCAGGGAGAGACTCAGGCAGGAAGTGATTTCACACCAAGCTAATATGGCAGTTGCTATCCTAAACATATAGAGAGAGCTTCTAGAGCTGTTTACTCAGGTATGGTAAAGCATTCTGCTTATAGCTTGCACTATTGTGTCTAACTATTGGCAATAAACTGCTTCAGTAGCTTTCCTTCTCCTTTCAGCGTAACACCTTTGGCCAGAATGTTTGATTTTCACTGGTACAGCCGCCTGAACTTCCGGGCCAGACTTGCTCATGACATCTCACTGCTGCCTGCTTGTATAAAGGAATGTAAAGCAGTAACATGAATACCTAAGCATCCACACGTGCCCTGAGTATGTTTGGACTGAAAGTTTATGTTTCTGTACCATGTAAAATAGTCCAATTGGGTCAGTATACCTTTACTTACATGGTTAAACCAACTCATTATGCGATGAATGTTTAAGTTCTTAAATACCTTAAGATAGATAACAGCATCAGTCCCAACACCTTCCATGGAATAGAGTTTGAGGTCTCCTTGGAAATACCTGGCATACAGTCGTGAGATTGGTAGGCCATAGCCAAATCCAGCCTGCAAATCAACAATTCACTTAAAATTTGTATTTTGCACCACTATTGCTTGTTCTGGAGACATAAAGGAGAGGGCTGCCAATGCCAGGTCTCAAGGGCAACACTTTAAACCCTTGCCTCTTAAAGGAGAAATAAAGCTTAACTAAAGAATTAGCTAGAAATGTTGTACATTATGTTTTGTACTTCTGTATCAGCCCAAGGCAACCACAGCCCTTTAGCAGTAAAGATCTGTGTCTCCCCAGTAGATGCCCCAGTAGCTCCACATCTTCTTTTCTGCTGATTCACTGATTCACATGCTCTGTGCTGCTGTCACTTACTGAGCTTAGGGACCCACTCACAATATACAGTACACATAGAATAGAAATGTCACAATATAAGGCTGATTAGTCATTAATATGAATTATTACTACATGGCAGCACAGAAATCAGTGCACTTAGCATCAAAATGTAATAATCAGTCCTGTAGCATCAGCTTATATTACAGGCCAGTCTAATTTTCTGCTGGATAATTAGTGACAACCCCTAAGCTTAGCTTCTCAACAGCTGCTCAGAGCCAAAGATGGTGACCCCCTGTGACAAGTTTGAAGTCCTGGATCATTGCTGCTATTGACAAGATGACACTTTAGGCTGGTGCAATAAGTCCAGTATGTAAAATATGGCATTTTTAGCCATATTCATTTTTAAGGTTTAGTTCAACTTTAACTCTGTACATTGGGCCTATTATCATAAATCACCATTAGCTATTGAAACAACACGGGCCACTTGTACTGACAGCAATTGTGCCTCAAAGAACAACATTTTGAGGGGTCTATAGCTCCCTCTGTAAGGTGTAGACCCCTATAAACATTGTTCTTTGTTGCAAGACCTGGCATAATAAATTAAATGTGCATATTCCTTAGATTTTTTTTTTTTTTGCAGCTTAGAAGCTGTAGCTATACAAGCCCATATTCTGACCAGACTGCCCATCTGTCCTTGGCAGTTAAATAGGTGACGCCAAAGGGCAAATTTACAAAATTCACGTGAATAGATTGAAATTCGAATAACGATCGTAGGATTCATTCGATTGGTCGAATATGCAAATTTGGCTTATTCGATCATCGAATAGCAGATTTATAATTTTAAAAATATTCGACTGCCTACTTTGCCAGATTGAACCTACCGAATTATAATAGAAGCCTATGGGAACCCTCCCATAGGCTTCTGAGGCTAAGTCCTGATCGAATAGGATTTGTACGATCGAACTCTTCCATCGTTCGAATCGTACGAATTATTCGAATGATCGAATAATTAATTTGAACGATCGTTATTCGATCGTCAAATGATCGAATATCGAATAAAAGGGTAGCCTAAACTATTCGATTAGCATTCGACAATCGAATGCTAATTGAATATCGAGGAAAAAATAATTATTTTTGGGTGAATTTAGTAAATCTGTCCCCAAAAGTATCAAAATCATATAACAGCAAAATCAGTAGCTTCCAGGTGTTATACTTATTTATCCCAAACATCACATACAGGATCTTTCATTTTGTTGCCTGAATCTCTTCGAGTAGACAGTGACTTTAAATGAGTGTAAAATAGTTCAGTAGGAACATACGGAAAGAAAGATTTTATTATAAAGTTATTCAGTCTGCTAAAGGGTCTGGTCACTGTACATACTAAAACACTGCTGCACTATTCTATTCATATATTTTCTGTATATATCCCGCCTTATAAGGCTGAAACATTATCCACAAACCTTTGCAATTTTTGGGTATGAAGTGAAACAAAGTTATTTAAAACAAAAAAAATCAAGAATACATACCAATGGCGCCGCCCTGCTTGGTTCCAGGCTTGGTCTTGGTGCTGTTGAATACATGTAATTAAAGAGACGATCAATTTTCCTCAAGGGCACCCCGCCACCTTTATCACTTATCTACGGGGAAAAAAAGAAAAAAGTGAAAATATACACAAAAGCCTTTTACAGTCCCACACATACCATTTACACTCCAGCACAATCATGAATGTATAGTTTATTATCCGTTTACAGGGTGATCTAATGCATCTATGCACAATTGTGTGTAGTAAACTGTTGTTTTTGCAACTTAGGGGCGTGCACTGATGTAGGAGTATTGAGCGGATGATGTAGGAGTATTGAGCGGATGATGTAGGAGTATTGAGCGGATGTAGGAGTATTGAGTGGATGCAGAAGTATTGAGCAGATGTAGGAGTACTGATCTGATGAAGAGTTGAGCGTATTTATGAGTATTGAGCGTATATAGGAGTATTGAGCGGATGTAGGAGTATTGAGCGGATGTAGGAGTACTGAGCCGATGTAGGAGTATTGAGCAGATGTAGTAGTATTGAGCAGATGTAGTAGTATTGAGCAGATGTAGGAGTATTGAGCAGATGGTGTAGGAGTATTGAGCGGATGTAGGAGTATTGAGTGGATGCAGAAGTATTGGACCGATGTAGTAGTATTGATCGGATGTAAGAGTATTGAGCCGATGTAGGAGTATTGAGCAGATGTAGGAGTACTGATCTGATGAAGAGTTGAGCGTATTTATGAGTATTGAGCGTATATAGGAGTATTGGTCATATGTAGGAGTATTGAGCGGATGTAGGAATATTGAGCGGATGTAGGAGTACTGAGCTGATGTAGGAGTATTGAGCAGATTTAGGAGCATTGAGTTGATGTAGGAGTATTGAGCTGATGTAGAAGTATTGAGCTGATGCTCATTACGATTAGAAGAAAAGAGGTTCCACCTAAATATTCAGAAGGGTTTTTTTTTACAGTGAGAGCTGTGAAGATGTAGAATTCTCTCCCTGAATCGGTTGTACAGTCGGATACATTAGATAGGTTTAAGCAGGGTTTGGATGGCTTTTTAGCAAGTGAGGGAATACAGGGTTATGGAAGATAGCTCATAGTACAAGTTGATCCAGGGACTAGTCCGATTGCCATTTTGAGGTCAGGAAGGAATTTTTCCCCCTCTGAGGCAAATTGCCTTCCTCTGGATCAACTAGAAGTTAGGCAGGTTAAAAAAGTTAAAAGGTTAAACTTGATGGACGTGTGTCTTTTTTCAACCTAACTTACTATGTAGAAGTATTGAGCTGATGTAGGAGCATTGTGCAGATATAGGTGTATTGAGCAGATGCATGGCTATTGAACTGATGTAGGAGAAGTGAGCTGATGTAGGAGTATTGAGCGGGTGTAGGAGTATTGAGAGTATGTAGGAGTATTGAGAGTATGTAGGAGTATTGAGAGTATGTAGGAGTATTGAGCAAATGTAGGAGTATTGAGCACATGTAGGAGTATTGAACCGATGTAGGAGTATTAAGTGGATGTAGGAGTAGAAGTGCACTGAAGGGCAAGGCTAGGGAAACCTGAGGTTTACAGTTCTTATATCAGCCAGTTCGACTATGGAAACACATTTATACTGTATATATATAATTCTTTATTAAATGAATATGTTAATATGGGACTAGTGCAGATTTAAGCCACAGACACAGGTCCATGTGCCACTGTTACCTGGACAGTTCCCTGGAATATTCCAAGCATATTCCATGTGGTTAAAATTAGGAATGCAACAAATCCACTATTTGCAAATTAGGGGTGGGAAAGCAAAAAGTGGAAAAAAATATTAGACATGGGTAAGCAAAAAAAGGGAAAAAAATTATTGTGACTTTCTTGTTTTGTGATGAAAAGACGTGATTTCCCTTCTCACCTCGAATTTGCATATGCAAATTAGGATTCAGTTCAGCCAGGCACAAGGAGTCAGCCAAATCTGAATCATTCTGAAAAAGGTACCTGGCTGGTGCATCCCTATTTAGCATATTTCTCTAATGAGCACTGGCCTCTGTTGGACACATTTCTGCCTGGAGCCATTCACAGTACTGAGTTTCTTACCCTTATAGACAGATCTTCTTTTCCCAGTGTGACCAGTGCCCTTATTGGGGGCATGACATCAGTTTCGCCTTCGTGGAGCTCAACAGTGGCCCTCATTGAGTTCTAGCGTCAAGAAATTGTTATCGTTAGTTTGCAGAAATAATACAGCAAAACAGCCTCCCAAGCTCAATCCCAAATCGCTTCAGTTAAAGGGAAAGTTGACATTAAAGTTACATTTTAGTCTACCGCATATACATTTGAATATATTCTACCAAGTATTTAAGACAAATGACACAGGTACAATCCTAGGTCCCCAGTAATTTAAAAATAGGGGGTGCTCCACACTGAATCTATCACTATTAAACTGATTTGAAGTCCATCTAATGTGTTCCTAGTGTTGTCTGGTGCTTAATGGTAGAGGACACTTCCAACGTAGTATACTGGATTAAGTGCCCTTGCAGGATGGCATACATAGGCCAGACCACAAGGCCTATTAAAATACGCCTCAATGAGCATAAATCGGTCATAAGGAATAATAAACCAGCACCTGCACAGTCTACACCCTCTGACCAACCTAAGGAAATGGCCACTGAGAAAAAAGAAATGTTAACACAACATTTTTTCACGCATGGCCACAGGGTGGTGCAATTGCTTTGGCAGGTATTAGAAAAAGTATTACCAGGTGCAGGGCTTAAAAAGGCTCTTACACTATGCTACTGGATTTGGCGGTTACAGTCTAAGCAGCCAAAGGCCTAAATGAAGAGTATAATATATCATGCTTTTTATTATACAAAGTAATGCTTTCTCTTTTTTAAGATGAACTATTTCCCTTCAAAAATGTTTCTACGAGTTAGGACAGGGACAGGTATTGATGACCCTTTGTTCCTCCTTCGTGTAGGGTAATATTTGTTTTTATTCAACATATGTTATTCACTTCACTTCTGTATGCTTGACAAAGGGGCATGACCCCAAAACGTTGCACTGCACTTCCGCATTTAACGTGCAAGGTGTTTCCTTGCTTGCACCAACTCTGTGTGCCGCGGATATTTTGCTTCTCACTACTCATCCAAATGACAATTTAAGTAATTGCCGGCAATTTAGGATGTTTTCGTGACAAGGGGCCATTCCTCTAGATGCCAAAATAAAAACACACGTGCCATAACCCTAAAGCTGCCTATAGACATACTGGTAGAGTTGTATGAAGCAATTGTCGAATAAAATGCCTTTAGGTACATGGATATTGGCTGGACAATCCCAAGTTATGATATCTATGTACCATGGACATAAATTTGTTGATCAGGCTCAAATGAACAGAACAACGGAAAGGTGTCCCTTATATGGCAATTATTCAGTCTGAGGCCTGATCAGTCATACACAATCTTACAATTTATGGCACCCTTGAGACCGTGGTTTCCAAACATTATTTACCACATTTTTTGCCACATTCAAATGGAAAAAAGAGTTGAGGAGCAACACACACACACATGAAAAAATGTTCCTGGGGAAGCCAAGTATGGGCTGTGATTGGGTATTTGGTACCCCTATGTGCACTGGCAGCATAAAGGAAGTTCTGTTCATCAGTACACCAGGTTTTTATGCATCCAAAACTTCCCTGCAACTCCAAACTAATAATTCAAAAATAAGCTCCTGCTTTGAGGCCACTGGAAGCAACATCCAAGAGGTTGGTGAGCAACATGTTACTCATGAACAACTGGTTGGGGATCCCTCTTCTAGACTACTGGGTCTGCGGTCAGTCAGCCCCACAAACTGCCAGTGTGCGTCCAATTTGAGACTATACATACGTGTGGTGTCTGGGTGTAGGATTAAATCTTGGGGATATGCAGTATACAACATTATTGGGGAAAATGCAAATAATGGGAGTGTGGGCTTATTTCTGACGATGCACACAAATATTCATAACATTATCCTCCAAGTTTAACTCAGATTATTAAACATCCCCTGTATTTTAGGAACAATGCATCGTTTGCAGTTTAATACATTAACCTGCATATTAACCCTGTGCTATTGTGTTGTGAGGTGGAACGGATCCCTTTGTGCAGAGACCGTTAGATCGAACACCTTCATTTCCTATATATATTTACACTGTAGCAAAGTGCATATATCTAGTGGTTGTCCCATTTAATGTTGTACACACAAACATTATTTCTTACAAATGTGCCTTTCTCAGAATCAACATAATTACAGCGCTGTGCAACAAGGAGACTGAACTCAAGTCTTCTCCGAGTCAAAATTACTACTTTCCGCTCCTATGATTGCTAATTATAAAAGTAAAATAACAAGGTAATAGGCTTAACATCTGAATAAAGTAGCTATTTAAATGCCCAATTATTAATAAAATTGTTGCTTAAGGACTTCACGTAAGAAAGCCCCACAATATATCTTTGTGGAACCTGCCAATCTTTCCTTATGAAATGAAATGCCGGCTGCTATTCACCACCCAAGAAGTGTTATCCCTTATTATAGTGGGAAATTACTCTGTAACAGTGTTGAACTAGAGCCAGGTTTAAGATAGTGATACCAATAATTCAGAATAATTATGGTGGGGTGTTTTATCCAAACCAGATTCCACTAAACACTGGTATTAATTGGCTGTCGGAAAGCATATACTCTGGGAAAACAGTTAAGAGAAACCCCCCGTTGGTGCTGCAAGGTTAAATGTAAACAGGGGGAGATTTGGGGACTGTGAACATGGTTTCACATTTGCTGGCTGCAGCCATTCTCCTCATATAACATATGCATAGTTATGGGATACGTTAGCCATAAACCTGCTATCCACAAAGCTCCGAATTATTGCTAGGCTGTCTCCCATAGACTTCATTATAATCAAATAATTCTAATCTTTTAAAATTATTTCTTTTTTCTCTGTAATAATAAAACAGTACCTTGCACTTCCCAACTAAGATATAATTAATCCTTATTGGAGGCAAAACTAGCCTATTGGGCTTATTTAATGTTTACATGATTTTCTAGTAGACAAGGTAAGAAGATCCAAATTACAAAATTCTGAGTAACAGGTCCCATACCTTTATTAGTTATTCATAAAAGATGTGACAACCCCTGCTATTGGCTCCTATTTAGGGAGTTAAACCAATAACTGCCCCAAGGTTGAAACTTCATATAGAATAGAGATTTAAAGAGGATGCAAAGGCAAAAAAATAAAATCTCAGGGGCGCTAGTGAGGCGTGATCCAAGATGGCTGCTTCTCTATCCCATATCCCTTTGTTAAATGTATAAGCAATGGAATTCTTAATGAATCAGATGAAAATTGAGCGTAGGACTGGCCAGATATGGGATGACTTTGACGTAGTTGGCCAGCTTAAATATATTGCAATATATGGACAAACAATCCCTGTTGTTTAAAGGGTAAGGCATTTTTTAGTAGCTGTATGCACAGAATGTCTCAATGTCTTAAATATATTGATAATGGGTTGAGTGCAGAGGACTTCTTGTATTTGTCTATATGTATTTTGTGGTCACAGCCTCATTGCACCCCCGCCTAATGGTTTTAAAAATCAGTGAAGAGCACAACTTTTCTTTGTGTGTTATATATATATATATATATATATATACTACACAAAATACAAAGGCACTCACGTTAAAGTAGTTTCACTTGCCTGGGTGCAGAGGTTAGGTAGCTGAACACAGGAGAGAATCCAATCCGCACAGGTCTTATATCCATTCAAAGTTTTATTTTATTTTCAGTGTAACATGATGTTTCGTCTGATGCAAGAGAAAGAAAGAGACAGAAAGGCTGTTGTATCAGCCGAAACGTCAGGTTACACTGAAAATAAAATAAAACTTTGAATGGATATAAGACCTGTGAGTGCGGATTGGATTCTCTCCTATATATATATATATATAAACTCACAAGCTATCTGTTGCTTAAGAACTCATTTTGGGAGTATAGCTTTCCTTTAATAAACTAGAAACAATGCAGCTTTAACCTCTACCTTTAAGTCAGCTGTTTATATAATAGAAACACAGCGTATTCTGCTTTCCTGACCTTTAACTTCATCCAAAAACAGAGGAAGGTTTAACTCCTTTTTTTATACTTATTAATCTTGTATCCATCTGCCCAGCAATTCCAAACTCAAAACTCTAGCAGCCAGGCTGAACAACAGATTAGTTCTTCTCTTTTTTTTAAAGATGTAATCCTTATTTTGAATTTAGATTGAAATTTTAGAACTACACCTGACTTGATATAGAAGATGATTCAGACTTAGCGAGGGGGTCACCTGTGGAGAAATATCATAGTTTACCCCACTGATGGGATTTCTATCCTAAAGACCATAATCAGAGCAATTCTCCTTGAGTTCAATCTTTGTGGGCCATACGAATGAAATGGTGTCATTCTGAACAGCTTCATGGTTCACTGCTGCCATAATTTAGCCCTGTTTTGTGATAACACAAGTATTCAACACTGTCGATCCGGTATGCACAGAAATACCTACCTTAAATAGCTCAAACAGCATATGAAACAGATGGGAGGGCACATAAACAACGTGGAGAGGTCTGCCAGGGGCCTTGGCTTAAAGAAAAAAAAGAAACTGATAAAAAATATAGCATAAATAAACTTATTTAATGTTACAAACTATATTACTTTTCAAACAAGTGACAAAGGTTGAGGAGACTGCCTCATACAGACTTAGATAAACAAAGGGAATTCTGGGAATGAATTCCAAATGTGCTCCAAGAAAATTCCATTTGCATGGGTTCATCCTATTGGCTAAAGCTCTCCCACTGGGTTTTCAAGCAAAAGCCAGGATAATAGCTGATCAGATTTCCCAGCTGCAGAATGGTTTTGCCTTTCTTGAGGCTCATCAGTGCAGTGCAGGTTGTCTGATCAGCTTAAGTAGAGCCACCATGTGGTTTTCTAAACAAGTGATAAGGGTTGAGGAGACTGCCTCATACAGACTTAGATAAACAAAGGGAATTCTGGGAATGAATTCCAAATGTGCACCAAGAAAATCCCATTTGCATGTGTTTATCCTATTGGCTGAAGCTCACCCACTGGGTTTTCAAGCAAAAGCCAGGATAATAGCTGATCAGATTTCCCAACTGCAGACTGTTTTTTTGTTTTTTTTTTGTTTATGGAGCTCGAGCATGCGCCAACAAAAACCGCCACTGCAAAGTGTCACACAAGTGCAGGGGGTGCAATGGGCCTTAGTCTTAAAAAAGACTAAGACCCCCCATAAAAACTCCGGGTCATCCGGCCCAAAAAGGCGCCAGGACTAAAACAGGGTCTTCAGTCCCCCCCCCGTCGCCGAAGCTAAGGTGGAGCCCTTTATCCCCGACCCCCCGGCACAGGCAGGGGGCAAGGGTCTTCGGATCCCCTTCGCTGCGAGGCTAGGGGGACCCCTTTCTCCGATCCCCGAAGGGAAAAGAACAATTGGCCTCCGAAGAGGCCCGTTTGCGCCCATCAAGGGCCAGGGTTCAGGGGGAGAAGGAACCAGATGGCCACACATCTCCCCCCTAGACAGGCGTACACCTGGAGGCATTGCACTGGTCCTAAAAATAAGTGCTTTAAAAGTGCTAAGTGCCATTAAAAAATAAACAGAGGTGGGTAAAATTAATAAAAGTGCAGCTGTGTACAGCCCCGACCTATCGGCCGGATTTTAAAAATTTCTTAGCACCTAGCCAAAAGGGGCTTAAGAGCATAAAAGGTGCTTATGAAAGTGCTGAGTGCGCTAAAGTGCCAGTGTTACATGGTGCCAAAACCACCAGTGGTACTCTGGCACCCCAGGTTTGCAAGGCCTGGAGTACAATGCTCGAGCTCAGTCTACAACCAAGCCTTTGGCCAGAGGATCAAGTGCCTCTCCTTCTCACCAGTAAGAGGGGGTTTTACCATACATCCCTTAGCTAGGATGTATGCCCCCCGCTGGCAATTCAGATACTACACTTGATCTTAGCCAAAAGGCCGCAGACCAGTTTTACCTTTCTTGAGGCTCATCAGTGCAGTGCAGATTATCTGATCAGCTTAAGTAGAGCCACCATGTGGTTTTCCGAACAAGTGACATGGGTTGAGGAAACTGCCTCATACAGACTTAGATAAACAAATGGAATTCTGGGAATGAATTCCAAATGTGCTCCAAGAAAATCCCATTTGCAGTTGGGAATTCCCTTTGTTTATCTAAGTCTGTATGAGGCAGTCTCCTCAACCCTTGTCACTTGTTTGGAAAACCACATGGTGGCTCTACTTAAGCTGATCAGACAACCTGCACTGCACTGATGATCCTCAAGAAAGGTAAAACCGGTCTGCAGCTGGGAAATCTGATCAGCTATTGTCCTGGCTTCTGCTTGAAAACCCAGTGGGTGAGCTTTAGCCGATAGGATAAATGCATGCAAATGGGATTTTCTTGGACCACATTTGGAATTCATTCCCAGAATTCCCTTTGTTTATCTAAGTCTGTATGAGGCAGTCTCCTCAACCCTTGTCACTTGTTTGGAAAACCACATGGTGGCTCTACTTAAGCTGATCAGACAACCTGCACTGCACTAATGAGCCTCAAGAAAGGCGAAACTGTTCTGTAGTTGGGAAATCTGATCAGTTATTATCCTGGATTTTGCTTGAAAACCCAGTGGGAGAGCTTTAGCCAATAGGATGAACCCATGCAAATGGAATTTTCTTGGAGTACATTTGGAATTCATTCCCAGAATTCCCTTTGTTAAACTATATTACTCTAAGGGGCAGATTTACTAAGGGTCGAATTTTGAGGGTTGATTAGCTGAGAGGTTTTAATGCAATTCAATTAATCGATCAAATAAGGGAAAATTCTATCCATCCGAACGATTTTAACCATTCGATCGAATTTTTTTTATTCGATCAAAAAAACTTTGGAAAACCCTATAGGAGCTTCCCATAGGGTTATACAGCAATTCGGTAGGTTCAATCTGCCGAATTGTTATATCGATTTTTTTAAAGAGCCAGTACTTTGACTATCAAATTTGAATTTTCAAATTTGGACAATTCGAATTGAATAAAGGGCTATTCAATTTTTACAAATGCAATGGTCAAAGTACCCCAAAAAAAATTGAAATTCCAATTCACACAAATTTAGTAATCTGTCCCTAAGAGTACACCAACATTTTGATGCCAATCCAGGAAAACTGCAGTTTTTCTGGTCACTTTATAATAATAATAAAACCTTCCTTTTCTCACTAACTTAATTTTCTACTGTTAAAGGGCACCAATCACAGCCAAAATCAAACACATATAAAAAATCTGACCAGTACAACCTAAACATGTTTAATCAAACTACATATACAGTTTTTTGGGAAAAAATAAAAAATCTGCAGTTTTTAATCCCATACTTTGTCAAATGAGTTCTCTCACTGAGGGAGTCCATACTGTGACTATAACATGCAAATGAGTTCACAAGAGAACCCGTCACCATGAAGAGGGGAGGATGCCGTCCATTCCAAACTAGGCCCGAACCCGCAATGCCGCTCTGTATAGGGGGCGCTCAGGCTTCTGATGAAGTGACTAACCAGGTCACGAAACGCGTTTAGCCGCGTCCCCCAATATGCTTACTTTTTAAAATGAAGCAATAAAGATTGAATTTTTTAATTTACGTCTCCACCGCTGACTTTTTCCCACTGACACGGTTCCCGCTTATGCTCATCTTTTCATGTCTCAAATGAGTTCACGAGCAAGATTGTAGCACTGCCCTGAGTATTCTACCCAGAATGCCTAGCTTTGGTAAACTCTAGAAGTATCATGAGATTTCCCTATCTTATCCCCTGCTGGTGATGTCATTATGGAAATGAAGAGCACACAGCAACTTCCACAAGGTGGCAGCACTAACACGGAAGTTTGGCAGATTTCAAAATAGCTTAGAAAGTTTATTAGGCAAGCAAGAAATTTCAACTGAACATGTGCGAGATTTCAGAGCTACAGTTGGCTGTGAAGATATAGGTAGGGGGGGTCAGTGAAATCCAAGTTGCCTGCCTCAGCTAGAACTGCAGGGGAGATAGGGGAGATTTTGCAGAAGGTATAGTGAGCTGATGATTGACATTATCAAACAATTCTGTTTTAAAAATGGGATTTCTTGAACTTTCACATAGTGTATTTACTTAGTAAATGATTTTAGTTATGATTGGTGCCCTTTAAGTTGATTGAAAGGATCAGTGGTGTTGCTTCAAATTCATTATATTAGCAGTTTAAAAACTGGGAATATCTTGAAAACTAAAATGAAATAATGACATTGATTCAAAAGTGATCACATGAGCTGGTTCGCGACCTTAGGTTTTCTGGATATGGGCTCTTTCCATAATTTGGATTTCCAACCCTTAAATCAGCTTAAGTTTGCCTCCAATACAAATTAATTTTATCTTAATTGGGATCAAGTACCTGTACATGAGAAAAATTTTTATTTTACACAGCGTATAAATAAATGTCTCTTAGCAGCCATTCAAACAATGGTATAGGAGGTGGGATTAAGAAGTTTAGCTAAATACTAAAAAGTATTTTTTAAAATGATGCAGCATTATTTTATTGATTTGGTGAAGACTTTCTAAGTGCAAGTTGCCATTAGGACTACTATCCCAGGCAACTGTTTGCCTCTCTGCAGCTTTAAAGGCACCTGATTTTAACTAACAGATGCGTTAGAGTTGGTGCCCATGGACAGCGGCCCAGGTGTTCTGTAGTGATGTGCACCCGACCCTTACCCGTTTCCCCTCCACCTGCCCCAGACTTCCATTTATAGACACGTGATGACATCACAAAAGGGCGGGGCGATCAAGTGTGCGTCAATAAAAAAGGAAGTTGGAAGCTGGCAATGCAAAAGGGGGTGTGAGGTCGGCCTGAACATCGGTCTCACGGGTATTGGGCAGGCCCCCACATCACTAGTGCTCTGCCCTAAAGCTGGCCATAGACGCAACGATCCGATTGTACGAATCCTCGATTCGTACGATTTTCGGATCGTGTGTGGAGTGTTCCGACATTTGTCGTGCCATGCCGATCGGTCGTTTGGTCGATCGGCCAGGTTAGAAAATTTCTGTCGGCTGGCGATAATATCTTTGCGTCTATTGCAGATCGTACGATTTTCAGTGGGAGACCGTCACTAGGTTTCTAATCGTACAACTTTCGTACGATCCTTGTCAGGGGCAGAACGTCAGCTGTCTGTGCTTTTTACTACTTTAGTTGATCTGAAGGTTAGTGACAGGTCGGGAGATGCAAAGATCCGATCGTTGGAATCATCTTACGATCGGATCTTTGCGTCTATGGCCAGCTTAAGCCTTCAGCTTGAGGGAGCAGATATGTTTATGTTTTTGTAGAGCAGGCACTCAAAGAGCAATCCTCCAGGCAGCTGCTGTTAAAAATGAAGTACAAGCATTGATTGCAGCCTTACGCGTTTCGTGTTTTCCCAACAAATAATCATAGGGTATGATTGAAGTGTTGTGAGAACACGAAACGAGTAAGGCTGCAATCCATAGTTGTACTTCAATAAATAGAAGGGCTGCATAGTCAGAGGCTGATTACTCAGAGAAGTCATTACAGGTTTGGGACCTGTTATACAGAATGCTCAGAATACAGAATGTGGTTTTCCAGATATCTATATTAAAATTTAATTATTTAGACATTAAATAGTCCAAGTAGGCTGGTTTTATCTTCAGTAAGGTTTAGTTATATCTTAGTTGGGATCAAGCACAAGGTACTGTTTTATTTATACAGATTAAAAGAAAATCATTTAAAATTATTTCATTAAAATGGAGTCTATGGGAAATGAACTTCCTGTAATTTGGAGCTTTCAGGATAAAAGGTCCCATACATGTAGAAACAGACTGCAATCTGTAACCAAAAAGGTCATTATTTAAACCAACTTTTGATGCTTTAGAAATTTCAAGCACCTTATCAAATACTAATCCAAGTAATAATCAACGACGCAGAGGATACGTTACCATTAAACTCTTCAATTTTCAGATCAGGAGCTGCCATATAATATTGCTCACATAGCATCTTTGCTGTTTCATAGGCATCTGTTTAAACAAAGCACGTGGTATTAATAAGAAACGCGTCATGTGTACTGGCATCTCGCTATTCTCAAAATGACAGCAATACATTTAGGGGGTTATTTACTAAACTCAAATTTTTCTAGATTTTTTTATACCCCGATGATGTAAAAAAAACAGAATCTGAAAAACCGCCATCTCAGACCTGTCAAGTAGTGATGTGCAGGCCGGCCTGATACCCGCAGGTCAGGCGGGTTTGGGTTGTCCTCGCTCCCCCATTTGTGGGTCACTGGTGGTTCTGGGTTGAGCTCTTCTGCCTGCTCTCCCTGCCCACGGCCTTACACTGCCGGCTTCCGACTTCCAGTTTTATAGACGCGGGCCTGCTCACCCCGCCCCTTTTGTGACATCATTGGCGGGGCATGTTAGCGCGGGTCTGTCAAAGAAAGGGGGAAGTCGGGCGCAGGCAGGTGCGGATTGAGGTAGGTTGGTCGTGGAAACCATCGACCTGCACATCACTACAGTCAAGGTCATGCATAAGTCAATGGGAGATGCAAAACCCCCCATCTAGCGATCTGGGAGAAAAGTCTGAAAAATTTGTACGATTCAGGTATTCAGTTAATTTTATGAAGTTTTTTCCCAATCCGATTAATTTGAGGTTTTTTTTTTTTTTTTTTTTTTTAAATAATGTGATAAAATCAGATTTTAATACACAACCCCCTTAGTATATACAACTGGTTATTTATAGAAACCGTAAAACACCCTGTTTCCCACCTATAAAGGCTCTATAACGTCAAACTGCACAGAAGGGTTGGCAGCTACACAACATTCAGCGGGGGGTCATTTATCAACACTGGGCAAATTTGCCCATGGGTAGTAACTCATGGCAACCAATCAAATTGTAGCATTCATTATTCTACCTGCAGCTGGCTGAAAAAAGGCACTCACTGATTGGTTGCTATAGGTTACTGCCCATGGGCAAATTTGCCCAGTGTTGATAAATGAGGCACTGGTAGCTGATCTTGTCCTGGCTTCAAGTGTCCATTGATCTCTTGCAGAAAAGCAGACACTGGATATGACATGGATGAAGATGGCAACTTGCAGTGCAGGTGCCCTGAACAGAATAACTTTTAAACAAAGCATTTTAAAGGTTAAGTAAACCTTTAAAATAAACAAATGTAAAATTGATGAGGGTGCTTTACTAAGCACTTTTGTCATTTATATTCATGATTTATTTTTCTTTAATTCCAAGATTTTAAGGGATACATGTACTTTTAACATGAATACAATTTTATTTACGACAGTGTCACCTGCTAGTCAGTTTCCAACTAGTCTGACCACAATGTAGTCAAGGAAGTTGCCAGGAGAAAGAAAGAGGCTGCTCTGATGTTCTTCTGCTTAGTAAAGGTTTGAGAAAGGTTTTCCTAAGTAGAAGAACATCAAAGCAGCCTCTTTCTTTCTCCTGACAACTTCCTTAACTACTTGGTGGTCAGAATGGTTGGAAACTGACCAGCAGGTGGCGATGTTGTAACAAAATTCATTCATATTAACAGCACAAGTATCCCTTAATATCTTGGAATTAAAGAAAAATAAATCATGAATATAAATGACAAAAGTGCTTAGTAAAGCACCCTCATCAATTTTACATTCGTTTATTTTAAAGGTTTACTTAACCTTTAAAATGCTTTGTTTAAAATTGATTAATGAATGTAAATAACAAAAGTGCTTCGAAAAGCACCTTCGTCAATTTTACATTCACTTATTTTAAAGGACGCCAACCCCAAAAATATATTTTTTTTGCCTAATAAAAGAAAACATGATTCTAAGCAGCTGCTTTCAATAGCAATTTTTTATTAATTTGGAAAGTTGCTTATAATTGTGTTTTCTTTTATTAGGCAAAAAGTAATTTTTTTGTGTTGACATGTCCTTTAAAGATTTACTTATCCTTTAAGTCATGTCTTATTAAAACCAGGTGGGACCCTAGTCTTTTCATGAGATATTTATAATGTTATTACTTTTTGTCTTGAGAAAAGAAGACTCTAGGGACAAATTCACTAAAGCGCGAAGCGTCTAACGCTAGCGCTAATTTGCCAGCGTGACGACAGTTCGCAACTTCACCAATTTACTAAGTTAGACTCTGGCGAAAATTTCTAGCGAAGTAGATAGACTAGCGCAACTTCGCACCCTTACGCCAAGCGAAGTTGCGCACTGACTAACTATGCTAATTCACTAAGATGCCCATTTTACTGAACGTTACCTCTTGCGCTAGACTTTACTTCGCCAGGTCAGACCTGGATAGATAGGAGTTTGAACAAACAAAATTTTACATTTTTTTCTGTCCCAAAAAAACACTGGCGTCTTTTACCTTTTGTAGGGTGATAGTCTGAAAAATTGTTAACATTTTTTGGGAGGTTACCCTCCTTCTCCCCCTACATTTCCTAACATATGGCAACTCAACTATACAGTGGGCACATGTTTAGGGCAATAGGACAACTTTATTTTATTTATTAAAGGTTTCCTGGGCTTGTGTAGTGTAATGTAGTGGCTGTAACAAACACTTCTATTATACGTTTAACTTCGCACCGTATGCAAATTAGGCATCGCTAGCGTAAATGTGCTTTGCCTGACGAAGTAATGGTAGCGCAACTTCGCTAACATTCAACGAGTGCAAATCCGTATTTTAGTGAATTTACGGCGGGCTGGCGAAGTGCGGCGAACGCCAGCAAAGCTGACGCTATCGCATTTTCGTGCTTTAGTGAATGTGCCCCAAGTGCAGAAAAACCTCCAATGTGACATTACTGCAAATTTGTATCTTTCTTTGTGTTTTATGAAAATAAAAGCATTTTGAGCGTCTTCCTCCAGAAAAAAAGTGTACTTATTATTTCCATAATTCTTACCTTTCACCACTTCTGGCACGTTACAGGTGGGATCAATGCTGCCTATGTGTTTTGGATGAGCGGGATTAATGTCCCCTCCAAAGAGCAGAGCTGTTAAATAAAAATAAAAAGAATCTATGAATAAATCACAGAGCTAAATAAGTACTATTTATAAGCACTTTTTGTCTGTATTTGAACATAAAAAAGCACAGGACAGCTTATGGAACTGGCTAGGTAAGACTTAAACAGATTCAAGGAGCACTGACGGGCAAGTCCTATTTTGCACTCACCTCTCTGGGAAGAGGAGATAATAATTAAAGGCTACAGAGAATACACAGAAAGTGACATTATCATCAGATATGTGTGTGAGACATGGTCACTGATTTGCTAAATGAATGTAAAATGATACTGTAACGCATATTAATCTCGCTCAGCAATGACATGGTGTCAGGCGTAAATACTGAATAATAACAAGCGGAGTCCATTCCCAGTCACACAATGGACTATTCTAAGCCAGCAGCTCTACTTAATGGGGAATTACAGTTTCTATCGACTTGTAAATGATTGAACTGATTCAGGAACAAATCGTTACTGGAAAACAACGGAGGGGGAAAAAAAAAAAACCACTAAACTAAAGCTTTGCCAAGAATACTCTAATTACCCTACGGACTACTGAACAACCAGGAAATAATTTTTTATCCCTTTCTGTTCAGGTTAAATGTTGAACACATGTTGCCAGGTAAACACAAGGGGCAGTTTTTGGGAGTCTGGGGGAAAGAAGTGCAGAGTTCTAAGGTAAGCATCAGTGCACTCTTTAGTTAGCCAGCACTTCTTCTCCTGGTCTGGCTGCAGCCTGCACCTCATAGCGGATAAATATTCTGCTGCATCAGGGGGTGTAGGCAAGCCCTGCCCTAACTTGCTCATCTGAATTATACGAAAGTGAGGGGACAGGAGGAGGACACATACAGTATGTGCCTCATAAAGACAATGAACACAGGCAGTGTCGCATTCATAGGGGCAGCCTCCGATTATTTCTGCAGCAGGAAAAGGCATTAAGGCATTCTGACATTTTTGCACTTTGGCCTGGAGGTAATAAATGATCCATGTGGTTTTCATTGGATTGGCTGAAACCCTAGACGTATTGTCAGTTTCCCAGCTGCACCCAGCCATGTGATTTGTGCTCTGATAAATTTCAATCAATCTTTACTGCTGAACTGCAAGTTCCCACCAGCAGAACAGTGGGAAAGTAACCAGATAACAGCTCCCTGATACATACAAGAACAGCACTGAATAGTAAAGACTTATGTCCCAATGCGGCCCCGTTCAGTTACATTGAGTAAGAGAAACAACGGCCTGCCAGAAAGGAGTTCCACAGTGCTGCACTGTCTCTTTCTGAAAGCACATGACCAGGCAACATGACCTGAGATGGCAGGCCAGGACTGGCAATCTGTGGGTTAGGGCAAATGCCAGATGGGCTGCTATAAGGACCCATAGAAAGTCAGTATTTAGTGGGCTGGTGGGGACTGTTTGGGCCTCTATGTGGGCTGATTGGGCCTCTGTGTACCTGAAATGCCAGGGCCTATTTTGATTCTCAGTCCAGTCCTGTGAGATGGCTGCCTACACACCTATATTATATATTTAAACGGAAACTGTCATGGGAAAACATGTTTTTTTTTAAAACGCATCAGTTAATAGTGCTGCTCCAGTAGACTTCTGCACTGAAATCCATTTCTCAAAATATTCAGTTTTGAAATCTGACATGGGGCTAGCCATTTTGTCAATTTCCCAGCTGCCCCTGGTCACGTGACTTGTGCCAGCACTTTAGGAGGGAACTACTTTCTGGCAGGCTGTTGTTTTTCCTTCTCAATGTAACTGAATAGTACGCAGTGAGTGTTGTTCTTAGATCTACATCAGCTGTTATCTTGTGTTAGGGAAATGTTATCTCGTTACCTTCCCATTGTTCTTTTGTTAGGCTGCTGGGTGGGGGAGGGGTGATATCACTCCAACTTGCAGTACAGCAGTAAAGAGTGATTGAAGTTTATCAGAGCACAAGTCACATGACTTGGGGCAGCTGGGAAATTGACAATATGTCTAGCCCCATGTCAGATTTCAAAATGAAATCTAAACAAATCTGTTTGCTCTTTTGAGAAATGGTTTTCAGTGCAGAATTCTATTGGAGCAGCACTATTAACTGATGCATTTTGAAAAAAATTTTTTTCCCATGACAGGATCCCTTTAAAAAAATACACTTGCTGGTTCAGGAATGAAATTTTATATGGTAGAGTGAATTAAATGCAGTGTAAACAGTGTAATTTAGAAATAAAAACTACACCATAACAGAATCCCTTTAACTATGTACAGCAGTAAACAAGTTGAAATAGTATCCTGCAGAAAGAATCTTGGTGTTCAGTTGCCATTACTTATGTTAGCAATTAAAGTGTTGCTGCTCACTACAGACTGTTTCCCACGCCACAGCTGTCACAAACAGTGGCAATCTAAATGCTTTGTATTTTACAGGTATGGGTTCCGATAATACAGAAACCCATTATCTAGAAGGCTACTAATTAAGCAAAGGCCATCTCCCATAGGGGTAAATTTATCAAAGAGTGAAGTTCCGCCACTAGAGTGAAATTCCGCAGCTCTCAATTAATTTCTATGGGATATTGAAAGGCATATATATCAATGGGTGAAGTTTCACCCTTTGATAAATACACCTTCAAAAATCCCATAGAAATGAATTGAGAGCTGCGGAATTTCCCTCTAGTGGCAGAACTTCACTCTTTGATAAATTTACCCCTATGGGAGATGAACTTTAATCATTCTTTACTGCTGTACTGCAAGTTGGAGTGATATCACCTCCTCCCACCCCCCACCCCCCCCAGCAGCCTAACAACAGCACAATTGGAAGGTAACCAGAAAGCAGCTACAGTTACATTGAGAAGGAAAAACAACAGCATGCCAGAAAGTTCCCTCCTAAAGGCTGGCACAAGTCACATGACCAGGGGCAGCTGGGAAATTGACAAAATGTCTAGCCCCATGTCAGATTTCAAAACTGAATATTAAAAAATCTGTTTTCTCTTTTGAGAAATGGATTTCAGTGCAGAAGTCTACTGGAGCAGCACTATTAACTGATGCATTTTGAAAAAAACATGTTTTCCCATGACAGGATCCCTTTAAATAATAAAAAATGAAAACCCATTGCAAATTGTCTCAGAATATCACTCTCTACATCTTACTAAAATTTATCTCAAAAGTCAACAACCAAATTGTGGAAAGATCCACTATCTGAAAAGGCCCAGAGCATTCTGGAAAACAGGTCCCATACCTTTAATCCAAATTTTTAAAAATGAGTTTTCTCTACAATAATAAAACAGTTCCTTAGTTACTTTAATCAAATTACGTTATAATGAATCCTTATTGGAGGCAAAACAATCCAATTGGGTTCATTTAATGTTGAAATGATTTTTAATTAGACTTAAGATATGGCGATCAAAATTATGGAAAACCCCAGGTCCTCGGCATTGTGGATAATAGGTCCCATACCTGTATAGCTCTGATGGCCCCAAGGCATTTACTACCTCAAGTCTTTGTGCTTATTTCTGGGCACCACAATGTTAATCACTGCAACCCTAGTTTTTGGAACCTCTGCAATTTTGAGTTGAAATAGCATTAGACTTATCAGAATTTATGCGGCATTACAAGGATCCACGAGGGACTCACTGTGTTGATTAATGAGCATTCTGAAGGAAATTCTATTCATGTAGAATCGATCCAGAAAGTACTGGATGTTGCTGCTGACAAATGGGTCAAATCCATATTTCTCCTTATATTCTATGACACCTTGGGCCATTGTAGGAACTACATCATTGTGCCTATTTCTCACTTGGATGAGCACGTTTAAAAAGCTGAAAAGAGAAAAAGATGATTATTTTGCTTTAGTAAGGCATTTACTTAGATTTGTCAGTGACAAATTAGTATTCTTACCTGGGCCTCACGCACCCTCAATAAACTGTAATTAATGGGAATGCGGCAGTAACTGAATCAGACCGGCTTGTGAAAATTCCTGCTCAGCAAGTTGCATGTTTGTACAGTGCCAGCTGAATGGGAATTTATGTAACCAGCCACCATGCATGGTAAAGCCACAGCCCCATCAGACTGCCATAGAAATCTGTGTGAGGTTTGGATATTATATAACACAAGCTCATTAGGAGATTTCAGTTGACTTTACACCTTGCAAAAGTAAAGTCATTGACTCCCGACCCCTACAATCACAGCACTAGGGGTAACCAAGAATATAAGATTGACTAAGGACCCCAAAAATATGCCAGTAAAGGTCAGATCTAACTAAACAAAATAAAAATTCAACTTTGAATATCCAGAATGTATTTTAGGATCTACTCATAGACCCAAGTTTGGTAGTGTCAGGCTCTGCTGGGATTCCAACCAGGGACCTTGCCTGTTCCTGCTTCCTGTCCTGTTCTGACTTGTACCTTGTCTTGTTTCTTCCCTCATCTTGCACCTGCATCTTGCTCTGCCCTTTCCTTCCTCTCCTGCTATCTGCTCCAGTCCATCTGCTCCTAATTTATGCCCGTACTGTCCTGTCTCATCCAGCCCGTTCCTGTTCGACACCTGCTCCACCTCGTTCCTACCCAGTCTGCTCCTGTCCTGACTCATTCCCTTATTCATCCTGTCTAGTCCAGTCCTGACTCATTCCCCTCATCATCCGTCTAGTCCAGTCCTGACTCATCCCCTTCTTCATCCTGTCTAGTCCAGTCCTGACTCATC